>OY294036.1:80302761-81012646 GCA_958510855.1 Rhagonycha lutea | reverse complement strand
GGAGCGGGGTTGTTTGTGGGTAATTATATAAAAGTCTCAGACGTTCTTGATCAACTGACGGCGAAAGTAAAGTATGATTATATTACCACACGCAATATAATATAATATAAAAATTAATTAAATTGATATATTAGTTAATTAATCTAACGAAGAAAGTCAACTGAATATTGAATTTTCAAGCTAAATTAACCAATAAAAATGAAGACTTTTCCTATGGAGCAAATTTACGACAGTAATAATAATTGACATAATTTGGAATAAGTGTGCTACGATACAAATGACTGTATGTATTGTTGTGATATTTCTTAATTTAGGGGTACAGGCAGATGAATGAGGTGGTAATTTGACTTCATTTGCGTTAAAGTCAGTAGCCAGTTAATTCAACTGGTATAAAACGAGATATTTGCATCAGTTTTACAAAACCATCAATTTGTGACAGAACCACACATAAAACTAACACATTTCAAGTTATTTGTAAAGTACAAAATTTGTGCCGCGTCCTGTGTATAATTTTCTACATGGTGGATAGTGCCAGAGTCCTAAAAACAAAGTATTCATAATATTTCGGTGCGTACACGAATAAAAACTTTATGTTACCTGGAAAGAAGAGTCAATTTAGCTGATAGGAATAAAAATTCCCACTTCACAAAAACCAAATTTGAATACGGGGGAACAGCAAGCGAAAGAAGGAGAGAAGTTAGTTCTTTGGTGGATCTCAAACTGGGAGCTCGTGCGAGGCTTCTTGATCCAAAAACTCAGAGAATAAAATTGGTGAGTTCACACAAGTGAACAAATTAACCAGAGTCTTGTAATTACGTGGTAATCAACTACGTACGACGCGTAATTAGTGCAAATTGTGTATCGCGAATGCAACGTGGTATTTGTTAATCAAATATCTGAAAGAAAATCGGTTATTGAAAATCGTACATGTGCTCTGAAAAATTTGGGGTTAAGTGCACATTTTGTGATCGAAGCGAGATCGATAATCAGAAGATTATTTACCTGGGTGTTGTCTCAGATAAGAATTGTTCAATTAACATTTTCTATTTTACACGATTATTAACATAAGAACACTGGTCGCAGTTTGGAACACTTGCAACTTTCAAGATACTGGGAAAGGTGGCGACTACCGACAGCAATTTCCAGCACATCTCCAGTGGCGCACAGAATCTAGTGGAATTTTACCAGTTTGAAAATTTATAAGGTAGAAATTTATTTTATTTTAATAAATTCAAAACAAAACGACAATTTGTGTCTTAAATGAATTTATTAGAAAATTCTGTACAATTGATCTAAACGTTACACATTATTTTACACGAATAATTGAATATCCAAGTTCAGCTTCTGTTTTTGAGGAAATTAAATGTCGCTTGGATTATTAATTATTACATTATTTCACACATTTGGTTCAAGGCAGATTTGTTGCCAATTACAAATTGATGCAAAATTTCGCAATTGGGTATTTTATTTAATAAATGATTAAATTTGTCAATTTAAAGTTGACTTCGAATTGCTGCCTTGTTGTTTCGCCTGTTTGAATCCACTGACCCTTGAGAAAGAGAAGAACTCAGCTACCGGCGTGAAACTTTTTGATAGCAAAAATCATAACAGTATGTGTATTAAAATTTATTTGATCAAATAAATTGGAGCAATCGCATCTATACGAATTTCTAAAATGGTTACCAGGTGTTATCAGAAAATAAAAGTAGATAGTAATTCAATGCTAGCGTGAACCAATTGGCATTTGAAACGCTACAACCACTCCAGTTTTTATCAGCTTAATTACTATTTGCTTTGAAAGGGTCCTACATTCATGGAAACTATAGTTTAACGTGGAAGTCAAGTCACGACACAGGATATAATCTAATGAACCCAACTTTACTTCGGGCTGACATGACAGCTTGATATCCTTACCCCTTGCATGCCCAATCTCTGTTATGTTTTGAATCATACCAGTAAACCATGTCTGTTTCTTAAAACATTCATTGTATTTGATTATTTCCGTTTATATTATGAAGATTTTATATTATGTATGTAAATGATATGTTAAAATTTACTTAGAATAACCCTTGGAATAAATTTTAAATGAAATATGGATAAAAGGTAAACATTTTAACTGTTCCTCCAGTTTTACCAATGAGGTGAAAATCAGGAAACAGCAACATTTTATCTAACCGTTTGTTTATATTTTTATAAAATATAGCATGACTATCTAATACAATATTGAATTATATTTATTATAAACCAGGTCATCAGAAGTCTTGGGGTTTAAGGTTCCCACTAAAAACCGATTTAATTTCTTTTAAAGATTATGTAAATGAATTCGTATTTGTAGGAGTGAAAATGATATATTTAAACATTTCAACTGAGAAAGTACAAATTTGTATATCTTAGAATTACAATAACAGGAATGATTGAATAATTTTAGAATTAATGCCTCAAAAGTTGTTATTAAAATTATGAGTGCAGATCATCTGTCTTAATTTTTGTTTTAAATATAACATAATTTGAATTTGAAAAATTCAAAGATGCTCTTTGAAATTGTGCACCGAAACAAAAAGTTCTACTCTTGGAAGCTTTTTTAAAATCAAATGAGCACTCCGTATTTCCTCACAAAGAATTTTTTGTAAAAGCCTTCTCACTTAGCAATCTTGATGCATACTTACTAATTATGCTAATTTAGTTACATTATGAGTAGAATTATGTAATTTTGTTAAAACCACTGTAATATGTAACACGGAGAAAGCAAGACGTCCATTTACTTGGGCGTGGAAGTGCAGTACAGTGAATGCACTCCTGTATTAAACTGCAGTAGCTCGGTATTGATCACAGTACCCTGTATGCGTACCTATAATGATTAAATTACGTATGGTTAACCATTAATAATCGAATTACATTGTATGTTACTGCTAAAGCATATATTTATGTCAATTTTATAATTATTTTTGATTTATTATTGGTGTCTTTTATAAGATGTATTGCTTTCATATCAAAATGTAGAGATTACATTTTTTTTTGTTTTATTGCAACAATATAAACTGTTAATGTAATATTTAATGATATGCCAGTCTAGCCAACTGTGTAACTGTAAAATTGCACCAACTGTGACGAATGGCGTCAATAATTCAAGGTTTCCTTTTTACGGGTTAAACTTTTTGCGATAGAATGTTCGCAAATTTGTAAAGTTCTCATTTTGTTTATATTTTACATCACAGGAAACTTTCTTGAAAATTAATTTTCCTCGTGTATCCTGGTTGTTTCGCGATCTCGGATAGGATATACCAATTTTATGGTCGAGGCGAAATCGATTGAATCTCGTATCGCAAAACGTGTAGGTTATTTTATCTATTTTGTAATGAACTTGTTCATTGATTTTTAAATTTCAATTTTCTTCAGGTACTGGTCGTATATAGTAACGAAAGCACTAAATCATTGTGGATATGTTGGTAGGATTTAAGATTCATTATATGTATCATTTCCATCGTTAATTACCTAACCGTATCATCAATCTTCTGATACAATTGAAATTTCTTCTCATTTATTTAAAATCAACTTGTACATTTTCTCTTTTAGATGGGTGATCTTTACATTGAAACATTTAACATGACAGTTCTTTTTTAGGTAAAAGCTTCTTTTGTATGCATCGATTATTTACGTCGGGAAACCTGACGGAAATAAAATGTTTCACCAAATGTTGGTTTAACGAAATATAATGTTATGTCCGACTTTACTAAACTAATGTGTGGAATGTCGGGTTTTGGACCATATGGTGCTTACGCCCTTGTAATTTTATAAATGTTATACACTGACTGAAACATATCGTTCGTTGCCTTGGGAGAATTTGCTTCAAAACCCACTATTTATCGGCGCCTACTCGACGACGTTTACTATAGTACTGCCTACTCAGATTAGACATGAATGAAATTTAGAAATTCATTACTTCAAAGCTTTGAACAATGGAAACATATGGTTTGAAAAAATAATTAAAACTTTGTGTCTTTATGTCACGCTCTGTAAAAGCCGAAAGCTTTTAAGCTCTCTTGAAGCTGAAAGATGATAATACCGTACCTGAAATAAAATACGAACCCACTTAATTTATTATTTTCATTTGAAGTTGATATAATAAATTTTATATGTAATAAATAACAAACAGATGATACACCCAGTCATGCAATGGATTATTAGTTTAAATAATGTAAAAGTTAATATTAGACCTGTTAACCGGTTTCTATACCACATAAATTACGATCTTCTTCAGAATCAATCAACTATGTTTTCTTCTATTTTCTTCAAGAAGTTTCTGTGAACTTACACTTGCTTTTGTTTTGTAGATGAGTAAGTTCGTTGCCGATGTTGGAGATCCAGATTCAGATCAGGAAGGGGACCCTGAACAACTGTTAGACGAATGGCTTGGAGAACTTGACAATTTAACCGGGGTAAGCTTTCTCAAGTTATACTAATGTAATAACTTCCTTGGTACTTTATAACTATTTTGGTAATTGTAGCATGGATCCATTAACTTGAGATACGATAAACCCACAGTTTAATGCGAACGAAATTAAATGAAAAAATAAGGAAGTATAAATAATATGTTTTTGCTCCTTGTAACAAAATAGTATTCAAATTTTTATATTTTGATTGAAGTTACAAAAAAATATAAATGAGTTTGGGTGTCTTTTAATTATCACAAATTGCGTCACTATCGCGTTTCAATGGGTTATTATTTATTTTGAAACGGTGAATTTCACCTGCGGCAAGGTAGTATTAATCCATTAAAGATCACTCGCTTGCAATCATGAACTTGTTTATTGATTTAAATTTTTTGCACTCATTTGTTTCCTTTAAAGTACATCGAACTTGACTTGCTAATTTTGACACACATCCTACGTTGCATTGAATACAATTTTGATCTGCTTTATTTATCATACCATTAAATTAATGGAGTGGAATGATACAATTTTCATAAGGGCTATCAAGCAAATTAATTAAAAAAAATTCAATACTCCATCAGTATGATCGACACTCCAAATGTATTGTTACAAAATCGAAATTGGTTTTACGCAGCAAATTAATTACTCATTAATGTTTTAACTAATTACTAAAAATATCCACCGTGCTTGTTTAATATCTTTTACCTCTTTTGTTATGATTTTCTGTAGAGAAGATTGAAAAGCGATAGGTCAACGCTCCAATTAGTATATCAGGACAACCCAAATAGCTTAATAAATCTAATGAGCTCTTTAGTAAATGTAATTTAATAGCAAAGTTTCATTATTAGTAGTTAATGTAAACAATTTTTAATTATGTTTCAAATTATGTTTCGAGGCTTTTGTATTAGTACGTGAGTGCATCAATGAGCTTGATCGGAAAATGTTACGGTTTGTTGAAAATTCATTATCGAAACTTTATGAATACTTCATAAGTAATTGATTATACTAACTTCGTGTAGTTTAATACACTATAAACATCATTACTGGCACAGTTTGCATTCATTTACTGTAAATAAAATTTGTTTTACAAATTTTAAAGTTTTTCTTTCTTTCGAGATTTTAAAATTTAAAATATTGATGGAAAAGCTTATGCAAGCTTTCACTACGCGTCTTTAATTCTGAAAAATGAGAAAATGATATTGCTAGAAACAAATGAAATATTCATGAGATCAATTTTCCGATTTTTAAAATTTGTCATTCCCACCTGGCCTTCGAGGGCTAGTCGGCATATTTTGTCTTGTAAAATTTTATCACTGTAAAATATAACTTTTTACAGTTGGGACCCATTTGTGTTTGGAATGATTTAATTACATCTTAATTAGATCTTTTAATTAGACTTAAAATATCTACACATTTATACGCGCTCACTACATACATGTCAGTAAACTTATGCCATCTGAACGCAGTCCGCTATTAATTAAAAATTGATTAGGTGATTTAGACATGTATACAGGCATCTATGTGGTACCTAAAGCCAAATGAAGATATTGCATCAGCACTGGAAGACTATTTGTTATAATGCCTTGTGTAAATGAAAGATTTCATTTGGGTCACAATATGACAAAAGCAATATTTCTGGGTGACGACAAAGATATTTTGGGCAGGTGATGTACTATGTTTAACCACGTTGCTGAAGTAATTACTAGACAGATTCCCCTTGTCGTTGTCAAATTCTTCAATATTATTGTGTTTATTATGTTGATGATCGAAATAACACGTTTTTGTTTTTCATGTTGATAATTTGCTAGCATACTCCAGATTTCCAGATGGATTATCTGAATTTAGCATTTTATTGTAGTAGGCCTTTGCTTTGATTAATTACATATATTTTTGTTTTCGTTCAGTGTATCTATAGATTCTATTAATATATTCATGCAAATTTTGCCTGATATAATTTTTAAAATGATAAAGGCAACATTATTTCAATGGTGGATCAAACTCCAGTTTTCACTGGCACTTCTTAGTGGTTCCAGATGGAGATATCTCTAGACGTTTGAATATTGGAATTTGTTGTATGTTATCGATAAAATCTAATTATTGTGCTATGGCTGTGTAACTTTTATGAACAAATATTAAATATTCTGATATTAGTCAGAAAATTGTTGATGCAGGTGTTTATGTGACTAAAATCTAAAATATCTTGTTAATTCATTATTGGAATGCGTTGGGTCACATTTGAAACAGAATCATGTAAAATTTTTACAATTTCCACACAATTTAAGTTTGAGTTGACTTTGATAGAGAATATTTTGAGTAAGGCAGGTCCGGAAGAGAGTGGTGCAGCGAATGCAAAGGATCTGAGACTAAATAAATCAAAAATTTGAACAAAAAACAAGTTAGCAGTAATGAAAACGACTTCAATAAAAAAAATAGAAGGCTGTCGAAAGCCGACAAAATATTTTAATTCTTGAATAAAAATATAATTTGAGGAATTTCACTTTAGTCACGTTACTTTAGTTACGTTACTCTTACCCCATAAAACTAGCAATTGTAGCCAATAAATCTCCTAAGCTGTCCCGATTACATGAGATATTCTGGTGAGATGAACTCAAAACTCGTACCACAGATTGAGAGAGTGCAGCTTCCAAAAAAGACACGGTGAACTAAGAGAAGTTTAGGAAAGTTTCCAAACCCATCATACCATTCCAAAACAATTGGGTAGCTATTATCCTTCCTCTTCAGTCTTTCATCTCGATTGTACATGTTTTACCATGAGGACACCTTTATTGAAAGTCTCCATAATTTTGGAGGTAGATTTTCCTTGTTCTACCATTATTGTTTTTCACTGGTTAAAATTCGTTCTCAACGATCTAAAGTTTCGGCTAACGGATAAACAACTTTAAGTGCACTTACCATGAGTTGAAAGTGTCTTTGTAAAATAACCTACTAGTTTGTATTACTTCTATCTGGAAGCACCGAGTTGGTATAACTAATTTATCAGATTCCATAACTTGGAAAAATGCGTATATTTTAGAAATCTAATCCTTTTATATGAATTTTTATTACAGTTTGCGGTAAACAAGATTATTGTTTTATTGTACGAAGGAAGCTAGTCTTAAAATGAGAAACGTTTCAGTTTTGTTGCCAATGATAAAGCATAACTTACACCTGTGTCAAAACACGTTTCTTGTAATAAATAACTCAGAGTAACTTTTGCACCTGTGTTCGTTTCCCAAGAACTTTTGTTTTACTTTCTTCATGCCACTTATGCTCTATGTGCTCGGTAGTTTAGCGTAACAACAAAACTATTTTTTTTAGAATTGGTATGCTAATATTGCCGTTGTTACAGGAACGTGTAGGAAGACTAATATTTAGTTATCGACAGTGTGGAGTATTATCTTTATTTCCCGGATGTCTAAATACAGTGCGGTGCTTTTGATAATTTCTTACCTTTTTTTTCCTTCATTTCTACTATTTATTTAATGGTTTCAACAAGTATAAATTGGCCGACTAAAAAACATCATCAACTTTGCAAAGCTTTAATAAATCTCCAGCTGCTTCTGACATAAAATTAATTTTATAAATCTTAAACTTTTCTACATTTTTTGTATCGAACCGAAACACGTCCACAAAGCGCAACGCTTGTGCTTTAAATTTCAGTCTACAAGTTTATTAGATTTTTACGATCACCTTTTTAGTACTAACATTTCGTCAAAAATCACTAAACAATGGTATTTAAATGTAACTTAACTTTCAAGGTGTGTTTACGATGATGGGTATTAAGTTTTATTTCATCCAGAATCGATTATGTCTAATGAAAACGTTTTAGGTCAAGGATATCTGTTCCACGATCATTATCAATAAGGACTTCTAAAAACTACCAATACCTTGCTTAAATTTAATGGAAAACCTAACATTTTGATACAATTTTTTCGATTGTTTTTGTATTAGGAAATATTAGTTTGCTTTAGAGTGGTATCAAATTCTATGAGGATTTTAACTTTTATTGCAATATTGTAAATGGTTTTATTAAATCACCTGATACCATCATATTATATTCTACTAATTAACTACCTAAACGTGTTATAAATTTTAAAAGGGCCATCTATTAACCTATTGATTTTATTTATAAAGGGGAAGAATGTGTAATCTCCCAGCGTAAATCTTGTGTCGAACAATAATCCAAACATGATATAAGAAGGTAACCAGTTGACACAGGGTGTTCTTTTTTTAAGCATTCAAGGGAGATTAGTTATTAACATTGTGTGCGTTTATTATAAATTACGAAAAGATGTGGTCACAGTGTGGGTGTTATTTTTTTCAAACAATGGGTCTAGCTTGTTTTCACACACCCTCCTGAAAATATGACTGCGCCTTCACAATTTTGTTTTTAATTATGTATTTTTAACAAGAGAAAAGAAGAATGTTAAATTGTGTTTGATCTGCACAAAATTTTTGCCGTAAACTTAAGAAGTGTAAATAAACCGCGGAAGTCGTTTACATTAAATTTTACACTTCCTGCTTTGCCATTAATATTTTCGAGTTGTTACTAACCACATTTATCTGTTTTTATTAGTTGTTAGGTTTTATCGCCTGATAAGGTCTACCCAAACATAAACAATTCTAATCTTTCGGTTTCATCAAATTTACTTTTACGGGAGATGTATACTTTGCCCCAATCACCTATTTTCACCACCTCTTCCATTATCTTTCGACTTTATGATTAATTCACCATTTGTTTCATTTAAATTTAAATATTATCGTTAAGGGGTTGTGAAAATGTTGGTATTTAATTTTAAATGCAGGATACTTTTTGAAAGATCACCTCAAACTGCTTTTAATGCTTTGATGTAGGTGCATGTTTCAGTCAGCCTCAGATAGAATTTTAAATTTTTACTATCAGAAAATCGATAACCTTCTGGAGGTTTCTGGTCTTTTAAAGCTGCTGTACTCTAGTTCCTTATTTTAAATTTTCTGCAAGTTAACTGTAAATAATGAAAGCAATAGCTATAGAAATTAATAATGGATTTCAATCTTGACTTGTAATATTGACTCATTCGGCAATGAAATTAACCACGAAAGCAAATTTTAACAAAGAGACCAAAATCACGACAAACAAAATACTGTAATACAAAGTACATGCATAGATTAATATTACTCGTTTTGGACGAAAACTCGTAGAATCTTTATAAACATTTTTGGTGTACTTGAAATTTTAGTTTGCTGTAGGAATGGAAGTTTGTTTATCATAACGGCTAAATTAAAACTTTAACTGCTAAATTCCACCAGAAATGCTGTTAATTAATTGTTTCAAAGTATACATCCTCATAATTTTGCTATTACGAGCGAGCATTGTACTGTTTTCTGCAATTTTAAGGAATTCCAGTTTTAATTTTGCAGGAGACGTAAACTTTGCTCAAATTGAATCAGATTGAATTTACAAATTATTGCATTTCCAGAGCGTTAACTTGCATTTTAAAAATCTTATCTGGTTGGTTTTTCTGTTTATAAATTAATGTATGAAATACGAGTGTAAGATCAAATTTGAGGGTAGGTCACATGGATTTAAGGTTAAAAGTCACCAAGTTCAAATCAATTTTGCTCAGAGAATGGTTATCCGATTTAGAAGCGATTTATAGTGAAAATGTGGAGGGTTGGTTTCCGTAACGGACTTCGGCGTAACATCTTGAAGCGAAAATGATATATTTTGTACCCAACTTCTGAAGAAATTGTGTTTGAGTCAATCAATAGAAATTGAATTCACACACCTCAACGTTTTCGATATATCGTTTGTCGGTGACCTACTTGTATTTTAATAAAAAAGTGAGTTATGTGAGGGTTAAATTAGTCCAACATAAAAAAATGTCTGCAACCTTACTAATTCTAAATAGCAGTGACGGTTCTTAACTTATTTATTTTGGGGGCACAAAATTTATAAGTAGGAATATACTACTATAAATCTAATCGATACCTAATTTGTCTTCTGGAATTTGTAATAAATCTAATTTGCGTTGCTATGATTTAATTTATATTGTCTGGATAGTTCAGCAGCTAAACAAAACAAAATTACCTGTGCGCTAGTCTTCTTAATAAAACTCAAATATAACTCAAAAGTTGGTTTTATTTACTAATAAACAAAGGAAGCGAATAAAAGTCGAGTTTGACAAGTTTGATTATCCAAAATTACGTCTAGGAAATACTACAACATTCAACTCAAAGCTAGTAAAAATCAGAATGCGCCGACTTTGTTCAAAAATAAACCCACGTATCTATGAGACTATTCCACACAGACATAAAACTTACCCCTCACTACAATCTGTCCAATTCCTCATTTCACTTCTTTTGTGATTCATCGTTCAACTTGCGTTCCTGGATAACAGAGAAGACTGTAAATGATCGGATCAGAAATAAACAAACTGCGATAAATTTGATCTAAGAATATCTATAAAACTAATACGATTATAAAAATTAGGTCATTTGGTCGTTCTTACCTTTGCAACTGTCCAGTTTACTGGAGATGGAATGATGAGAGCCTTCATCTGAGGCATTTATATGCGTGAATTTAATTTGGTTAATTCATTTATTTCCAACCAAAAAACAGCCATTTTAATCGTTTAATATTTGGGTAATGGCCTACTGTGCTTACTATTCAATATAACAATTTGCTAGAAAACTCCTCCTTTATGTCATTTATAGAAGCACATCTGATTTGTTTGTTTATTGATTACCAACCTAAAACAAGTTTACGGCTTTTGAAATAGACATAATGCATATAGTTTATCACAATCCTCCTAACTGAGACCAAAGGCCGAACATCCAAATTAATCACGTACTTATAGATAGTCTATAATGTTATTTTATCAGTGAATATTTTATTACCGTACATCAGCGTATTTATCTTGAAAATTTAGACCCGAGAGACAATAGAAACTTTGAGATTTTGACTCTTTAGTTGTTATTAGTAATTTTGAATGTCTTTAACGTCTAAACTATTGAAAATAAGGATATTGTACCTCGTAGAATTAAAAAAAAATTATTTCTCAAAGAAATTTATTTATTATATTAATTGTTGATTTTTAAAATTAATTTCCTTAACAATAAATTACACGGTCAAAAATAATAATAAAACCAATTTAAATTAAAAAGAAATTCCCAATAAAAATCAGCATTTAATCTTTATTTTCATTTAATGCAAATACCCAGGCCGTCGCGCGTCGCGACCTATTGTGCACAGTGTGAAAAACATACGGGCGGCCATAATTATAGGCGGCTAAAATCAGTTTAAGGGGTGGCGGTAAGTGAGAGAAGAGAAGCATGGGAAAGCAGCTGGGGCAGGGCAAATGCGGCAGGGGCTAAATGTAGACGAGGTAAAAAAGTAAGAGTTACTCGGTAAGATTTTAGGATAAGGGGTAAAAAAGGTAAATCGCCACACACGAAAGAGAAAGTAATAGAAATTGTATTAAAAAATTCGAGAAAAATTAGAAAAATGGAAAAAAAAATAGAGGGGCGGCCAAATTATACTCAATATTTCAGGATAGAGTTGAAAAAAGGTCTTTCTCGTTACGCCAAGGGAAAAGTTTCAAATTCAGGAAATTGTATTAAAAAAATAGGAAAAGTGGACTACAGGAGCAGCCGAATTAATCTTTGCACACGGGCGGAAGTACCCCTAGCGACGAGGTTCTGCAAGTACCTACAAAACTTAAGAAGAATTCTTCAAATTTGAAATAGTAGTTTTCATCACAAGGACGTAAAACGACATTTTACGACCGAGGAGCGAAATTTGTGACCCAAGGCGGAGCGTTAGCGGAGCCGCGGGGAACGAACGCTCCCGAGGTCGTAATAACATTTTACGGCTGCGCTGATCAAGACTGCTTTTCGTTATGACGGAACTACGCCATCAAATTTTTTTATTTTGAAAAATTTGAAAAAATTTGAAAAAAAAGTCCAAAATTCATTGTTACCTACTATGAACTTTCTTACATTTTTCGCAGGGTGTAAAATATGAAAAAGTACCTATTATGAACTTTTCCACTGTTTTACAGAGGAGAAAAACAGACAAAAGTACCTGCTAGTAACGTATCCACTGTTTTACACAGGGTCAAAAAAAATTGTAACAATTTTTTCGTAGGACGTAAAATCGCTCTTTTCGTACCTGAAAACAGGGACGAAAAGTCTACTTTCTCGACCGGAATAACGAAAACACATTTTCGCAATTCGCTGTTATTTTGCTTATTACTCAAAAAATTGTATAAAAGTATATATTTTTTAAAAGAGGACACTTAAACGCAGGTCGTGCTGTTTTTAATTTTTTTAAACTCAAACTTTTTTTCAACATCTTGTTTTCAAAAAACTTTAAAAAAATATGTGCTTTTGTGCAATTTTTTTGAGTAATAAGCAAAATAACAGCGAATTACGAAAGTGTATTTTTGTTTAACTCCTCCTAAAATAAGCAAAGAATTTTAATTCGTTTTTTAATATTATGTGATAACATTAACTATAAAATAATAATGTTTAGTCTTTGAATTTAATGATGAATAAATTTTAAAAGTTAATAATATATAATGCAATTAAAATTAAATTATATATCCTTCTTCATAGATAATAAATAAGCACCTAACGAAAGCTTCAGATGTAGATGAAAATATTGTTTACAATATAATATAAATCCTAATTCGCAAAATAAATAATAATTAAAATTTTAAATTATTGGGTTACTTTCAGTAAAAATATTTGTTAAAAGTCAGTTAAATTACCTATTAATTAAAAGGTTATATAAAATTAGTTAATATGCAAAAAATTGAACACATAATTTATTACATTAGGAAATTTTTTTAAATATTTTTATATACTGTCGTGAAACGAAATGTAATCCAGCTTTGTGTTAATAATTTGTCTTAGATTAAGGGATGTTTTATCCATAATGACATGGTCGAGCACGGTTTTGTAATTAAAGGTCGATTTATATTACCACTGACACAAGCACACAATTATTGTTGAATGTTAATGAAATCCAGTGATTATAAAGTTGTTAGCGGCGATTTAAACCTAAAAAGGAACAAATTTAATTATTTACATTTGAATTTTAGCAGCGAAATTTTACCTTAGTTGACGTGCAAAGTGGCTCAAAATTTCGATTTTCGGTTGGTAATTTGAAGTTTTTAAACATAGAAGGTAGAGAATGTTGGCGAGAAGTGTTGGCTGTGACCTGTAGAGCCAACAACAGCGATTCCCAAGTAACACAAAACCGTCAAAAATGTACATATTCGGTACATATTTTTTCGTTACGATATTGTGACTTTTTGCCCATTTTGTCATTACTAAAATGTGTGCATCGTTTATGTATATATAGGTTACATAAATTTTCGTAACGATTTCGTAACGTAACGGCATTGATTTTATGTACATATTCGGTACATATTTTTTCGTGACGATATTGTGACGATATTGTGACTTTTTGCCCATTTTGTCATTACTAAAATTTATGCATCGTTTATGTACATATAGGTTTCATAAATTTTCGTAACATTTCGGCATTGATTTTTCCGTTACTGTGTTGGTGCATCGTTTATGTACAGATTATGTATTGATATTTTATTATTACTTTTAATAATTTTTAAAAATTAAAAAAAAAATTTGATTTCTGTAATTTTTTATTTAGATGCGATGGATGCGATATACTTTTTACAGACAATTTATTGTTTTGTTTTAATTTTTACACATAATAATTATCATTTTTAATTTAATCCATTTGTTTGCCATGCGCCCCAGTGTATCTGAAAAATATCGTTAAATTATACTTATGTACTTACTAGAAAAATCCAACCGAGGTGGGGTTCGAACCTAGGTTACCATGCTTGCGTCAGCGTCGTCGGCGTCGAGTTAACCTTCAGACCTATCTAGAGGTTGCTACATTTTATACAATGTTTTGAATATTTTAAATTTTTATTTTCGTAGTTTAAAATATCATTGTTAAATTAAAATAAATAAAATATTTTTAGTTTTAACATAATAATATGTTATTATAAAATTATTAGTATCTACTTATTGAATTTAAAAAAAATTGTTACGAAATGCAGAAAATGGAAAAAAGTGTCTAAATATTATGACATTATATTATATTTTACCATTACCAAACCGCACAATATTAATGAATTTCAGCTTTGAATAAAATTAATGTTTAATATATATATTAATAAAATTTTTTTTAAAAAATACAGCAAAAACAATAGTTTATGTTTTATAAATACATAAAAGTATACAAAAAACTTCAGATTCCGAATTTATGGATGAAATTATTATGAAATTATTTAAGTTATAATTTTAGTATTATTCATCAATGAATGAATATATTTTTAAATAATTCAATAAAAACGCGGTAAGTATAAAAACGAGGCGCCTAATCTGTATAAGATATGCAAATATTTTTTAGTTAATAAAATTTCAATGCATTTTAGATCATAATCGGTAAAGCGTCCACATCGTGTTACCGAAATTTGTTCAAATTATAAGAAAAACGTACAATCTTTTAATTATTTTTGCTTCAATATCATAATTCTCAATTATTTAAGTTATAATTTTAGTATTATTCATCAATGAATTAATATATTTTTAAATAATTCAATAAAAACGCGGTAAGTGTAAAAACGAGGCGCCTAATCTGTATAAGATATGCAAATATTTTTTAGTTAATAAAATTTCAATGCATTTTAGATCATAATCGGTAAAGCGTCCACATCGTGTTACCGAAATTTGTTCAAATTATAAGAAAAACGTACAATCTTTTAATTATTTTTGCTTCAATATTAAATTCTCAATTATTTAAGTTATAATTTTAGTATTATTCATCAATGAATTAATATATTTTTAAATAATTCAATAAAAACGCGGTAAGTGTAAAAACGAGGCGCCTAATCTGTATAAGATATGCAAATATTTTTTAGTTAATAAAATTTCAATGCATTTTAGATCATAATCGGTAAAGCGTCCACATCGTGTTACCGAAATTTGTTCAATTTATAAGAAAAACGTACAATCTTTTAATTATTTTTGCTTTAATATCATAATTATCAATTATTTAAGTTATAATTAGTATTATACATCAATGAATTAATATATTTTTAAATAATTCAATAAAAACGCGGTAAGTATAAAAACGAGGCGCCTAATCTGTATAAGATATGCAAATATTTTTTAGTTAATAAAATTTCAATGCATTTTAGATCATAATCGGTAAAGCGTCCACATCGTGTTACCGAAATTTGTTCAATTTATAAGAAAAACGTACAATCTTTTAATTATTTTTGCTTTAATATCAAAATTATCAATTATTTAAGTTATAATTAGTATTATACATCAATGAATTAATATATTTTTAAATAATACAATAAAAACGCGGTAAGTATAAAAACGAGGCGCCTAATCTGTATAAGATATGCAAATATTTTTTAGTTAATAAAATTTCAATGCATTTTAGAGCATAATCGGTAAAGCGTCCGCATCGTGTTACCGAAATTTGTTCCATTTATAAGAAAAACGTACAAATTCTTTTAACTATTATTACTTCAAATATCATAATTAGTAATTATTAGTATCTCATAAAAAAAAATTTCAAATATATTTAATGTTTTAATAAGATTTATATAAATTTAAACATCACAAATAATTTTTATAATTAAAATAAATTTATAAATTATAATATGCTGAAATTGTAACTACTAATATGCATCAAATCGGTGAAGTAAAAATCGTACCCTCCAACTAATAAAATACCTGTACATATTGGACAATGAAATTATAGTAACAAAATTGTAATGTTTTTACAGCACCGAAACGATACCATATAATGATTTTTGTAATCACGACGATTACGTGCCTACAATTAAATGTTTAGAAGAAAGAATTCAAATTCGTTAAAATTTGAATCGAATAATTTACGTACCATTTTTTGAGGTTAGTTGCACGATTTATTTAAAAATTGGTTCAAATTGATTGAGGTTTGCCAACAAACTTTTGTATACGATTGCCGATCGTTTTAATCTGGACGAAGCTGGAAGAATTGCAAAGATTTAATGTAACAATTCGTTAATTTATGGAAATCACAGATGTTCGAAAACGCAATAGTTTCACTTCGGATGACAGGTGTCAAAGTAAGAATTTCAAGAAGCAAGAAAGCGGTGGTTCTAAAACGTTGTCAACAAGTGCCGCATCAATGGTAAATAATAAACTTTGAAATTTGTCACACCATTTATTATTGTTATAAATTTATTTGTGTCACACGATTTACACATAAATAGAAACCTGGAGTATTTTGAGTTCGATTTGCAAGTAAATGCAAATACGAAGGGTTTCTATCTCACAAATTTACACATCAGCGACCAAAACGAACCTGTTCGTAAACAGCCCATGCTCTACCTGTTTATGCTTATTTAAATTAAATTTATTTTATGAAAATTAAATTAGTAGTCATTTTTCACGAAGCTGAGTTTGATTTTGTTTTCATGCAGCGAGCCGTGCCAGAATTTAGTTTTTTAGCGTTGTCGATAACGACAATAAATTTGATTAAGGCAATTTATGAAATTTTATTCCTGAGACAGGAATTTCGATTTAGCAACATTAGTGCGGTGGTAAGGCCACTCATTTTGTTTTATTTGGCGACCCGAAAAGGAGAGAAGTGCGAACCCATGCCCTGTGATTTGTCTCAGTACAGAAATCGTATGCGAACCGCTACAAAGCTACCGATGGTACTCTAGTGTTAAGATATTGTCCTGGTAAAAAAAAATATCTCTACAATACTTTTATATGCCACTTTTTGACATAAATACGATAATAGAACTGTAGTACAGTTGAACTTTAAACGTTATACAGGAGCACCTTGAAATTATTTTAAACTAAGAATGTTTTAAGTTACTAAAATGTAACAATTATTTTTTATCAAGTTATAATGAAAAATCCATAAATGAAAATATTTAATCTGTGACAAAAGTATACTACACATTATTATATAAAAATACATTTTAGTAACTTAACATGACTTATAAACAAGTTAATAACCTAAAATATAATCATATAATTATATTTAATTTTTATTCTAATATTAAATCAAAGAAACATTATCGTATCTGTGTACTAGGATATGGAGTAAATCCACCATCATAATTTAATAATAAACTTACAAAAATATAGCATTTATTAAACTTGACTTGAACACGTAAACTGGGGTTTGAAATGTCAAATCTTGACTACAATAAAAGTATTTTTGTTAAGAATGCAATCTGAAAGCAGATCAACCCTATAATTCTCACACCTCATGTCGAGAACACGGAGTTGATTGTGAGACCCATCAAACTCTGTTAACGGTTTCATTTCTTAATGCAAGAATGGATATTGCTGTCATTTAATTTAATTGCTATATCAATAAAATCTTTTATTATCTGTATAAATAAAATGGTCTACAATGTTAAAATTAAAGAAATATTTAAATTAACCACATTATTTAGATTGTGCTGATCATTTCTTCATCCCATGGGGTTTAAACATATGGACGCTTTATTTCGAATGAAGATATAATAGAAAGTTTTGTTTATAATTTATTAACTTAACCGTTACATAAATACTAAATTGATAATTATAGTGCAATAAGCATCACAAATTATAACTTTTTTTATTCATAATTATTCATAGTTATGAACATTAAATACTTACCCAGAGATAAATTTATCTGTTTGTAAATCACTTTGATGAATTCGAATGCTAAATTTACCCTTTTTAATGAGTTTGTTGGCATGCTTGCTCTAAATTTATCCCTTCAGGTGATAGTTTCATTCATGTTTGCTGTTAAATTATGATTACAGGTAAATGTACTTATTTGATGCAGTTCTGAGTGATGTTGTGATAAAAGCTAATTTATTGGAGTTGTTATAAAACAATGAAAACGTTTTAGAATATTTTAGATATTAATTCCAGGTTTGACTAGTACTATGCGTAGTTGATCTTAAGGGCTCGAATGATATCACGTCTTTGTAACATTTTCATGTTTGAAGGGTTAAGTAGTCTATTGTTTATATGATTGCTTGGTTTTATGACGAAAGATCCATCTTAATCTTCCACGAGAAGATTGTATCTGTTTGATGTATTTATTATACCGAAAAGTTATAAATTTGCATAATCTTATTACTCCTGGATAACACACTCAAATTTTCCTTATTTCTTCATTTTGCTTTGGAGAAAATTTATATTTCAGTGACTTTACTGTTTTAATCGCATTAGACTTCTGTTGGCCTTATGGTCATTCAGAGTAATTTGTAGTAATTTTCCTTAATTAAAACCCAGGTAGGTCATCCTACTTGGGTCAACTCGCAGTACACATTGATTGTATAATTCTGACTTCAAAAGTATATGGGGTGGACATTTCCATTATATTTACTGCTCTTACATGCAGGCGTCCAGCCCTGTCTAATATTTCTAAAAATATTACAAATTCCTGACATTCCTTTCCAATTTTCATCGTTTGCTCCAAATATAAAACATGATAATCAAATAAAAATCTAAATACAGAAACCATTCATTAGCAAATATGTCATGCAAGATGCATCATAATTATTAGATAGTCACGTAACGAAGTTTTGAAATTAATAAATGAGCTGATAATTTAATAATTATATCGTAAAAAAAACCTTTCAAAAAAATATATGCACAAGTATCATTACGCGAAGGTTATTTTTTATTCGCATAATCAAATAATAATAATAAAAATTAGCCATTAAATTTATATTTTTATTAATAATTATTTTCTTAAGTAATCCTTTACATAACATTATTTACAGATTTGTAACAGCCCAATCTGAAGCTTATTGAGTTAAAAATCAATGAATTATAAAAACGTTACGTTAGCACATTAATCGTTTCAATCAACGCTAATTGTAAAAAATGGAAGGGTGTTCAAATTGAATTTTTTGCCTTTTTAGAATCTCGCGTTATTTTCTAGGTGTCGTGCAAAAATTCACTTGAAACGGCTTTGTATAAATAAAAAATACTTAGGGATGTAGTGGAGTTAGCAAACACTTGATATTCAAGGAGTTTGCTTATGTGTATTTTAAATCTGAATCTTCTTTTTTTTTTAGTACCTAAGAATAAAATATTGGGGTAATGCGGCAAACGTAAACATACTTATGGTGTCATTCATCCCTTCCAGAAAATAAAATTTTTATATCGAGTTTATTACTTCATCTTTTTTTCTAATTTTCGGCATTTCCGAGGATTCTCTAATCTACTCATACCGAAACGTCTTTCAAGTTCATTTAACCATAACCAACACGAGAAAAATTTTATCGACTTCGGATTTTAAGGACAATTTCCTTATCAGACTGAACGTTAAGCAAAAAGTGAGCAAATGTTTGTTTACCAAGTTTGCTCAGCAGTTTCTGAAAATTCTTCCTTAATCTGTCAATTCGAGGAAAAACAAAGACGAGAACAGCGTATTTTCAGCTTTATATTATATTCTTCCTGTTGGACAAGACTTGAAAACAAGGGGAAGACCCTAAAATATGTCTTTACTTAGGGATGAAAATTATTGGGGTGTTTTTGATTTCAATTCTAGACGTGGTTATCTCAGAAAGATCAAAGAAACTTGCATTCTTCTGACGTTTCCAAATTTATGAAATTATATTTTAATCGCTCAAGATTTTGAACTAGATTCAATTATAATCTTCTTGAAACTCAACGTTTCGGTTTAATTTTACTGATAAATGAAAAGTAAAATGTAATTTTCATCCGGTGTTTATTCTTGAAGAATGCAATTTAAATAGGGGTAATTGAAATACCAACAAAAATTCGAATGAAAATTATACACATCATGGAATGTTAGCAGTCTCGAGAACTTATTATTTTGTCAGTGACTTTCATCGCCGGCTGTACACGCATTCAGCTAATAAGATGCTAATTTATTTATTATTTGTTTATTAATTTTACTGATCGACATGTTTAATGAGAGTCTTGTCGATATTATAAAGGAATTCCTACTTTATTACGTGCTTGCAAAAGAATGGCGCCTATTTGGTTTTATCAGAGCCGCCAAGTTTTCTGAATACCAAATGCTACGCAAACCGACACACACAGAATAAATTTTAATTGGTTTAATAAAGCAAATACATGGTGCATGATGTGTGAAAAGTTGAGACCATAAAGTAAGTGAGCTAAATAAGCCAGACTTAATTAAATTATTTTCACAGTCTGCTAACGTAGTTACGGGCGATATTAAGATTTTCAACGTGGAGGAGGTCTATAATAATAATATCGAACAAGGTGAGAGCTTTGGAAGAATTTGTCAAGTTCAAATTCTACTCGTAATTTCTATTTTCTGTTTTTATTGCTTATTTAGTTTTTTGATCATCAATATTATACAAGGATAATAAAACATTGGTCATGCGAGCCAGATTCATTAATATTCCTGATTCCTTTTTGCTTTAATAGTTTTGATTGAAAGTGCGATCAGATTATTTATGTGGCATTTATCATTTTAACGACACAAATTACTTAAATTGTGAAACGTCTGTTGAATAAAATCGGAATTAAAAACAGTCCCTCATTAAAATATCAATCCAACTTCAGTTTCCAATAAAGAAAATTATAGAGAACTTGAATTGAAAGAAAATTTTATTTTATTTCTTTTCTGCTGGGAAACAAGCAAACATTTTGCATATTTAAAAAGAAATATTTTGTGGTAATTTACCTAAAAACGTCTTGGTAGGTGGCATATTAGACTAACAAATTATTTTGTACTAACTAAATTTCTCTAATAAGTTTCCCTAATTTTCCAAAGAAAAATTAAATTCAGTACTACTTTGAAACTTTTAATTTCATAATTTTTACGTTAGTAAAACTTTTATTACTGTTTTAACCTGAATTTCATTGTTTCCATTTTATTTATCCTGAATTATTTTACTTATGTAAATTAATTTTCCTTGTAGATTTGGCTTAAAAATGTTTTAATATTTTTTTTATCAGTTTATTTGCATAAGTATCAACGTCAATCACGAATATTTTTCTTTATATTTTTTATCTTGAAACGAAAGGAAAATATTTTCTCAAAATCAAATTTGTGAATCCACACTTAGTTTGGAACTGCCAGAATTGTTTTTGTACAATTCAAACAGGAGAAAGTTCAAAGATTTGATTTGTTTTATCCTCGCAGAAAAATCGTGACTCAAAGTACTTTTTATTTTTGTTATTCTGAAGGATTAAGTGTAGGAGAAATTTTATTGTATATATTATACAATTACCATTTAAATTCATTTAATATAATATTTAGGTGCTTAATCCTTAATTTTCTAGTAGCTATTAAATTTATTGCATCCATTATGATATGAAACTGAACACTTTGTACACCTACGGCTATCCATTTCTGTTTCTTTTGAAATATAAATAGCAGTTCTTCGGATGGCCATTGAATTAAACAATGTTTTTAATGTAAAATTATAATAAAATGTGTTGGTGTCGTAATATATTAGACGGTTGCATCGATAAATTAAACGGTTTCTAAATATTGTTTCGATTTAAATTTGGGTTGTCGTATCCTTTACCGAAACTTAGAATTTAATTAGCCCAGTAAATCGCTTTAAATTAGCAAAATGAGAATGCAGGTTAGGTTCGTATAAACTTACAGCTTATAAGGGTTACTTTAATCAAGATCAACTAATTGCCTCTTGTCGCTTATCAAGTTTCGCAATAACTTTCGCTTTCAGTTATTTTGCAACAACATGAACCTCTATTTATTTATTTATAGTGTACGAAAATTTCGACTTGGGTATTTTTGAAACCACTTCAGTTCAATAGGGGTAACTTTTTGTTATGAATTAGGGAGGATTCGGGATATACATAGATATTATTCGAAAGGACGTTCAACTGATTTAATATCCATTTGGCAATGATGATTCGAAGGAATTTCCCTTTCAGTATTTACATCTCTTCGTGGTTTCCCCTTGTTTTCTTTTGAATTTATTATTCGGTTCTGATATTATTGTATTTTCAAGTGTTCATAAATACAACGATAAAGTTTTAGAAATTTTGTAACAGTTATTTTTATTTTGTATATTTCCTTAAACGTAGGGGAAAATTCAAATTTTAAAATTATTGCTTTTATCTTATCGGATTAATTTATAGTAATAATTTTTGCTGGAAATTCTCTAGATTCTATGAAAAGTTCGAATGAAATCTACTTCAATGGTTTATTTACTTATCATAATTGACTATACAATAAAATTGAATTTAGATAATATTATTATTGTATAGGCAGGTACTTAACTTTAATGTTTATTATTTTATAAACATTATCGTTTCATAGTTTTTTTCTTGATGTAGAAGACTCGTTTAGATAGCACGAAATCTAAAGTTTTTTCTTTACTCTTTTAACTGTTGGAGTTTGCATGGTAGAGTTAATTCGTGCAAAAAAAGGTACATTTTTGTGAATTTTTTTTGACGACTCAGTTAAAATCTATTTATTAAAACCAATGGTACATTAAAGTATAACATTCGAAGAATATTGTGTAATATTTTCATGAAGAAATATTAAAAAATACGGCAATGGCAGCAATTATTCGGAAACGTCTCGGAAAAAAGTAGAATTGCGGTGAACCTCATAACTCGGTGCTGGATTATCGGAAATAAAAAAATCAAAATTTTTTCGTTAGATAATCGCTTTCTCCAGGTAACGCTGGGAGGATTTTTCGAAATTTCAATTTTTCACTTTTTGGGAACACTTTGAAGGGAAAAACACGATTTTTTTCGATTTTTGCGAAAAAAATCGGCAAATTTGTTATTGTAAAATAAAAAATATTAACAAATTTAAAAAAAAACTCTCCAGCGTTACCTCGTAAATTATGTACAGAAATAGTGATCAAAATTTCAAAAGGATCGGTGCAGTAGTTTTGAAATTATGAGGTTCACCGACTTTGAAAACGTGAGTTTGTGGGAAAATCGCTTTAAAGTTCTGATATAAACTTAGGTATAAAAGATATAGAAGATAAGGTATAAAAATACTTATAACGTCGTCAATTTTGCTCTGATCGACTTGAAATTTTGACACAATATTCTTGAGATGTTCAGATTCAGTTAAAAAATTTTTATAAAAATCCCCCCAAAAAAATTTAATACCCTACTCTCCCCTTAAACATTATAGATATGCATCCATGCCAAAAAATGCCACCTTTCAAGTTATAAAAGGAATTCTTTCGGTATTACGACGAGTGCTTTCAAAAGAGATGCTCTTTAGGGAATAGCGATGTGAGCAGTTGTAGTGGTCAATCAAATGAAAGAGCATATTAATTTTGAGAGTTGTCATGATAAATGAGTGTGTCATGCATATCCAATGACATTCAATTTGAGATCGAATAATATAATAACACAAAGTGCAGTTTATGAAGTTCTTCTTGTCAATTTAACGGATTAATACAAAATAACGGCTGAAATAATGAGGTATTTTGAAGAACTTTTTCTAAGCGAATTTAATAATCAATGAGAAAAATGTTAAAGTAGTTTTCGGGTATACAAAAAAAATCATGATTTTTTTCTGTTCCTTGTTTAAAAAAAATATACAAAATTTAAATTTTGACCTAATTTTGGTTCACGCGATAACAACGTGTGTGTACAATAAGGCCGTAAAATTTCAATCCGATCTATCGTAAAGTTTCTGAAATTTCATTACCGCCGAGCGCAAAATGTCGTTTTGAGGAAAAAAGAAATTGTCGGTAAATAAAAATTATTACACCCTTATTCGGCACACTTCTACGGAAAAGCGTACTCGTATATAGGTTACATAGCCAAAAAATTAAATTAAATGTGTTAAAAAAATTTAAATAGCGAAAAAAATGAAAAAAGGGTGATTTTACAAAAAAAATTCAAAATTTTTATGTTTTACATATTATAAGGCCTAAAAATTTAGGTAAGTCTGCTACTTATGTGGCAGTGTTATATAGTTAAACAATTAAAAGCCTACTTTGTAGTGAAAGTAATTTCGCAATTATTAATCTTAATTAATTATTATTAGAATTTTTCAAACCGAATCAAATAAGATTTTGTGTACAATACGTGTAAAATTGAATTATTGGATTTGTTATGTTATTATATAAATAAGTAAGTGTTATTGTCAAAGTAAATCTAACGTTTAAAAATGATAATAAAATATTGATAAGAAGTTGTATGTATTTAAGTACTATAACGCACAGGGACGTACCCAAGGGGGAAGGTTCCCCCAAATATTTTAGAAAGTTGGAAAAAAGTTGGCAAAATCACTCAAAATTTGATCTAGTTATATGATTATATGATTATATAAATTATATAATATATGATTAAATATATTGATATTATATATTGATTGACTAACATAAAAATGGCTTTAGAAAATGCAAAACTAGCGGTTGAATTGCAGAAGATGAAGAAGGACGAGTTAATCGACCTTTTAATTACGAGAAAACTAACGGACAAATATCGAGACAATAACATCCTAGTAAATTGGATTTCGTGTGGACCCACCGAAGTACAGAAAGAATTGGTAAATAGTTTGAATCAACAAATTAGAATTATGAACGAGCTTATCCAGGAAAAATCTCTAAACAACAATTTGTTGCTTGAAAAGGTGAAGGTACTATCGCGACAATCTCAAATAACGGAATCAAATTCACTTGGCACAATACAAGGTATGAACGCATCCTCAGTTGAATTTGACACAACAAGTGAGGTTAATGTATCAAAATACCTTGAAGCACCTTCGGTTGAAAATAACACAATATCAAGAGATGAGGTTAACGTCCCAAAGGACGATCCCGTAGTGCAAACGGTTACTAATGCAAATAAACGAGATCTGGCAGGGGCAAAACTCAATTTTAAAACTGCTGTTAAACAAAAACAAAAACGGGCTCTAATAATAGGTTCCAGTCAACCACTAAGCACTCCAATGTCTGATGGTTTCACCTCAAGTTTCACTGCTATAGCCCGAAGAATTCATTCTGCAAATATTCATCTAACACGGGTAAACCCGTTAGCTAGCGAATCCGAGGTTAGTAATTATATTGATAGTTCATTAAATATAACTTCAGATGAGATCCAACCTAAAGTTACGGTTGTAAAACTGATGTCTAAATATCCCGAACACTATAGCTCGTTTAAAATATCTGTCGATTCAAGGTACTCAAATCAACTACTTGATCACTCCTTTTGGCCAGCTGGAATGGCGGTGAAAACGTTTTTCGAAAGAGCAAATCCTGTACCACTTCGTAGCACTTCAAGTTTTCAGGCTACGACCAACGCAAACAGCAATCATTAACAAACAGAAATAGCGATCTAACTAAGTCAACTCACATGGTGGTGGGGCATTTGAACATCAGATCGCTAATTAACAGTTTTGACGATTTTCTCTCTTTAGTCAATGTAAAAAATTTCCATGTAATCTCTGTTTCAGAAAGTTGGTTATCTCCCGATTTTCCATCTACTCTGATTTCAATCCCAGGATATTCCCTATATAGAAAGGATCGAGTAAACCGTGGTGGTGGTGTTTGCTGTTATGTTCGTCACAGCTTAAAATGTAAAATCATTGACATTGATAATGATGGTGTTATTGAACAACTATGGCTACGTGTGTTACTAAAAGGCAAATTTTATGCACTGGGCACTTTATACCGTCCTCCAAATGCCCCTGTTTCATCATTTCAACAATTGGAAGAAGTGCTAACTAAATTGCATGTGGAATATGCTGGCATAATAATGTTAGGTGATCTTAATGCTGACTGGCTATCGGATTGTAGGCCCACCCAGATGTTGAAGTCCATACTGTCATCTTTAAATGTAACACAAATAGTGAACGAACCTACTCGAATAACTGACCTGACCTCTACGTTAATCGACCACATTTGCTTAAGTGAGAACATCTCTTTCTACAATGTCGGGACACTTGATGTAAATGGAATATCAGATCACAAACTTGTATATTGTAACTTAACGTTTCCAGTAGATAAACATCAAGCTAAATCAATTACGTTTAGAAATTTTAGCAAAATTAATGTGGAAGATTTTGCTAGAGATGCTAATAACGTAGATTGGTCTCTCTCTGAAGCTATAGTGGACATAAATGAGAAACTCGAATTTATTAACTCAAAGATTACCCTACTGTTTGACCTTCACTCTCCGCTGCATACAATTAAAATTGATACTCCGAGACCTGGATGGCTAAGCGAAACGATTAAAAGTATGATAAAGTTACGTGAGGAAGCATACAAAAAGTATTCCAAGTCTAAATTAAATATGGATTTCAACTATTTTAAAGAACTCCGTAACCTGGTGACACAAAGTATTAAGAAGGAAAAACAAGCCTACTTTCAATACGAAGTGGAAAGTAACCTTCACAATCCACAGAAACTATGGAAATTTTTTGACCGTACTAATATACACTCTAAACCCAAGAAAGTAATAACCCTAGAAGAAGATGATGCGAATGATTTGAACGAATTTTTTATAAATGCTGTCCCTAACACAGCTATTGACGATGCCACATTGGATGATTTTTCGCGTAGCAACCATCCGTTACGGACTGGGACCTTGATTTTCTGCCCTGTGAGTTGGGAAGAGGTAGCTCACGCCATTTGTAGGCTGAAGTCTAATGCCACAGGTATCGATGGAATCAACTCCAGAATGTTGAAGCTTATTCTGCCGTATTGCTTGCCCAGTTTAACTGATCTCATAAATTCTTGTCTGGTAAACTCGACGGTGCCTGACTTATGGAAAAAATCGATTATTTTGCCAATTCCAAAATCTAGTACTGCCTGCAGCTTTGGCGAGCTGCGGCCAATAAACATTCTTCCAGCTCTATCCAAAGTACTGGAATATTTTATTCGAAAACAACTTCTCGATCATATTGAACTGAATCACGTGGTACCTAACGCTCAATCAGGCTTTCGTTCAAGATTTAGCACCACAACTGCCTTATTGAAAGTGGCCGGAGATGTCCTTGCTAATATGGATGCCTCTAAAATAACGCTAATCACGTTTTTGGACTTCAGCAAAGCCTTTGATGTCATTGACCCTGACCTACTTATTGCTAAGCTCAAATATTACGGCCTTAGCGAAATGGCTTTAAATCTGCTATATTTTTACCTTACAAACCGTACCCAGAAGGTCAAGCTGAATGGTAAGGTATCCGATGAAAGGAAAAACAGACGTGGAGTTCCTCAAGGTAGCCTCCTTGGGCCATTATTATTTATAATCTTCACTGCGGATCTTCCGAAAATTTTACCTGATTTCTGCTTCTTCCATATGTATGCCGATGATATACAGATTTACATATCTGGCTCACCATTCGACATAAATCGTATTATCAACGAAATGAACTTTGTCTTGTCTTTGATACAACGTTGGTGTATAAAAAATGGGCTACTGCTAAACCCGTCCAAAACTTTTACAATGTGTATGGGCAGTCCTCATCACTGCCAGACAGCTGAGGAAGCTAAACATACCGACGTACATGTTAACGGGTGCGTAGTGAAGTGGTGCACCGAAGTAAAAAACCTTGGAGTGATATGGGATAGATATTTGTCTTTTTCTGCTCATGTCAAGAAGATCGTCAGGACATGTTATTTCAAGCTTAAGACAATTTATAGATACAAGAACTTCCTGTCGTCCGTGGTAAAATGGAGAATTGTCGAGAGCCTGGTACTATGCCATGTCGATTACTGTATCACGGTATACTATGGAAATCTGACGGACGAAATAAGAAATATGCTCCAAGTACTGCAAAATGCTTGTCTCCGCTTTGCTTATGACGTCGGGTATAGGGACCATGTTACCCCTCATTATTCTGCCCAAGGAATAATGAAACTTGATACTCGCTTCAAATTCCGATTCGCAGTGCTGATTTTCAAAATATTAAAGTTTGGTCAACCAGGATATCTTAAGGATCTCCTCATCAGAAGGTCGGAAGTACATAACCGAGATCTTCGCTCCAATTTGCTTTTGTCGGTTCCACAACACTATGGTTCCAAATTCGAAGGTTCATTCCAATACTTAGCGTCACATATATTTAACAAATATGCTGACATATACTCGGTGTCTCGGAATGTTGAGTCGTTCAAAGCGAGGTTGATGGTCAAACTATATTGAGGGTTTAGGTGAAAAACAGCTTTGCTGACCCTTCACCCTTTTAGGTAATATGTACTAAAATGTATTTTATGTATTTTAATATTGCCTAATAAAATTAATAATAATAATAAAAAAAAAAAAAAAAAAATATTTCATCAAATATAGTATAATATCTAAAAAGCAATAAATTAATTATGTAGGTACATTGAATGTAAGGATACACATGACTTTGGAACAAATGTATAAAATAACGAGCAGAAAAATTAATAAACAAAAAATCAAATTAATATATTATTTATATTTAATATTTAATTCATAAATTTAATATCGTACCTAATAGTTACTGACGTAATATATGGAATTTTTTAAATTTCATTGATTAGTTCTCGCCTTTTCATTGCAAAATTAATTACATTAATTTGATTTATATACCGTTAACCATAATAATCATTATTTATTATCTTATTTATCGTACCTATATATCCTGTTAGTTTTTAATTATTATTTAATTGAGCTGTATTTTATGATACTTACTTCTAGGTACATTTTTATTAATAAATTTGATCACCTACTTACTTAGAGTAGAGTATCTGTTTTTTACTGAAAAATGTTTTGGAAATTTAATAATGTTAAAAATCCCCAAGTAACACACGATCGTATATTAGACGTATATCATTGGGATATTTGGGATATTATTGGTATACGTCTAATTTTGGTATATGAAATATACGTATTTCATATACGCCTCATATACCATACTTAAAATATTCGTATATTAAAAGTCTATTATAGACTTAAAATTAACTTACAGTTGAAAGACAGAATTTTGATCTTGGATATACGTTTAATAGATGTATATATTATACCATATATATTCTAGTATATTTTTGGTCTACGATATACGTTTAATAAACGTTTATTGTAAACATTATTGGTATACGTCTAATTTTGGTATATGAAATATACGTATTTCATATACGCCTCATATACCATACTTAAAATATTCGTATATTAAAAGTCTATTATAGACTTAAAATTAACTTACAGTTGAAAGACAGAATTTTGATCTTGGATATACGTTTAATAGATGTATGTATTATACCATATATATTATAGTATATTTTTGGCCTACGATATACGTTTAATAAACATTTATTGTAAACATTATTGGTATACGTCTAATTTTGGTATATAAAATATACGTATTTCATATACGCTTCATATACCATACTTAAAATATTCGTATATTAAAAGTCTATTATAGACTTAAAATTAACTTACAGTTAAAGGACAGAATTTTGATCTTGGATATACGTTTAATAGATGTATGTATTATACCATATATATTATAGTATATTTTTGGCCTACGATATACGTTTAATAAACGTTTATTGTAAACATTATTGGTATACGTCTAATTTTGGTATATGAAATATACGTATTTCATATACGCTTCATATACCATACTTAAAATATTCGTATATTAAAAGTCTATTATAGACTTAAAATTAACTTACAGTTGAAAGACAGAATTTTGATCTTGGATATACGTTTAATAGATGTATATATTATACCATATATATTCTAGTATATTTTTGGTCTACGATATACGTTTAATAAACGTTTATTGTAAACATTATTGGTATACGTCTAATTTTGGTATATGAAATATACGTATTTCATATACGCCTCATATACCATACTTAAAATATTCGTATATTAAAAGTCTATTATAGACTTAAAATTAACTTACAGTTGAAAGACAGAATTTTGATCTTGGATATACGTTTAATAGATGTATGTATTATACCATATATATTATAGTATATTTTTGGCCTACGATATACGTTTAATAAACGTTTATTGTAAACATTATTGGTATACGTCTAATTTTGGTATATGAAATATACGTATTTCATATACGCTTCATATACCATACTTAAAATATTCGTATATTAAAAGTCTATTATAGACTTAAAATTAACTTACAGTTGAAAGACAGAATTTTGATCTTGGATATACGTTTAATAGATGTATGTATTATACCATATATATTATAGTATATTTTTGGCCTACGATATACGTTTAATAAACGTTTATTGTAAACATTATTGGTATACGTCTAATTTTGGTATATGAAATATACGTATTTCATATACGCTTCATATACCATACTTAAAATATTCGTATATTAAAAGTCTATTATAGACTTAAAATTAACTTACAGTTGAAAGACAGAATTTTGATCTTGGATATACGTTTAATAGATGTATATATTATACCATATATATTCTAGTATATTTTTGGTCTACGATATACGTTTAATAAACGTTTATTGTAAACATTATTGGTATACGTCTAATTTTGGTATATGAAATATACGTATTTCATATACGCCTCATATACCATACTTAAAATATTCGTATATTAAAAGTCTATTATAGACTTAAAATTAACTTACAGTTAAAGGACAGAATTTTGATCTTGGATATACGTTTAATAGATGTATGTATTATACCATATATATTATAGTATATTTTTGGCCTACGATATACGTTTAATAAACGTTTATTGTAAACATTATTGGTATACGTCTAATTTTGGTATATGAAATATACGTATTTCATATACGCTTCATATACCATACTTAAAATATTCGTATATTAAAAGTCTATTATAGACTTAAAATTAACTTACAGTTGAAAGACAGAATTTTGATCTTGGATATACGTTTAATAGATGTATATATTATACCATATATATTCTAGTATATTTTTGGTCTACGATATACGTTTAATAAACGTTTATTGTAAACATTATTGGTATACGTCTAATTTTGGTATATGAAATATACGTATTTCATATACGCCTCATATACCATACTTAAAATATTCGTATATTAAAAGTCTATTATAGACTTAAAATTAACTTACAGTTGAAAGACAGAATTTTGATCTTGGATATACGTTTAATAGATGTATGTATTATACCATATATATTATAGTATATTTTTGGCCTACGATATACGTTTAATAAACGTTTATTGTAAACATTATTGGTATACGTCTAATTTTGGTATATGAAATATACGTATTTCATATACGCTTCATATACCATACTTAAAATATTCGTATATTAAAAGTCTATTATAGACTTAAAATTAACTTACAGTTGAAAGACAGAATTTTGATCTTGGATATACGTTTAATAGATGTATATATTATACCATATATATTCTAGTATATTTTTGGTCTACGATATACGTTTAATAAACGTTTATTGTAAACATTATTGGTATACGTCTAATTTTGGTATATGAAATATACGTATTTCATATACGCCTCATATACCATACTTAAAATATTCGTATATTAAAAGTCTATTATAGACTTAAAATTAACTTACAGTTGAAAGACAGAATTTTGATCTTGGATATACGTTTAATAGATGTATGTATTATACCATATATATTATAGTATATTTTTGGCCTACGATATACGTTTAATAAACATTTATTGTAAACATTATTGGTATACGTCTAATTTTGGTATATAAAATATACGTATTTCATATACGCTTCATATACCATACTTAAAATATTCGTATATTAAAAGTCTATTATAGACTTAAAATTAACTTACAGTTAAAGGACAGAATTTTGATCTTGGATATACGTTTAATAGATGTATGTATTATACCATATATATTATAGTATATTTTTGGCCTACGATATACGTTTAATAAACGTTTATTGTAAACATTATTGGTATACGTCTAATTTTGGTATATGAAATATACGTATTTCATATACGCTTCATATACCATACTTAAAATATTCGTATATTAAAAGTCTATTATAGACTTAAAATTAACTTACAGTTGAAAGACAGAATTTTGATCTTGGATATACGTTTAATAGATGTATATATTATACCATATAATATTCTAGTATATTTTTGGCCTACGATATACGTTTAATAAATGTTTATTATAAACATTAATTCAATATAATATTATTATAAAGTTATGAAATATGACAAATATAATTTTGAGCTAAAGAATTCGTCTTATAGATGGATATTATACGTATAAATTTAACATACATAATTATAGTATATTTTTGGACTACGATATACGTTTGACAAACGCTTTTTATAAACGTAAAAATATAATATTTTTTTAATAAGTTATGAAGTATGATTAGTAGGATTTTGAAGTAAAGAATTCGTGTTATAGATGGATATTATACGTATAAATTTACCATACATAATATTATAATATATTTTTGGACTACGATATACGTTTAATAAACGCTTTTTACAAACGTAAATTAAAAATAATATTTTTTTATAAGTTCTGAAGTATGCATAATATAAGTAACATGGGTTATCTTATAATATATATATACTATATTATATTATATTATATTATATATATTATATATATACTTATATTATATTATATACTTATAATATAAGTACAATGGGTAATCTAATATTAGACGTATAAAAATCGTCTAGACCAAACGGTAAAACCTACTATAATACGTATACTGTAAACGTATACGTATTTTATGTCATGACATATCCCAATATATAGACGTATATTGTGTACATATATTATACATATTTCACATACGTATATTATTACCCTTAATAATTATTATGCTAAGCATATAAACTGTATACCGTATACGTATATTTTGTTATTATGTATCCCAATATAATATATAGAATTCAACGTTTAGGCACCAAATTCCTATGTATATGGACGAAGTGGCACCCATATTTACGTTGTGGCACCAATTGAATATTCCAGAACGTTTTACTTCATATTTAGGTGCTGGAGCCTTGGCTTATCATAACAACGAAATATCACGAAGGTGCCATTTGGACGATATTATGCATAAAAATTCAATTTTAATTGAACCGTATAATGTTTTTTGGCACCTCACCTACATAATATTAAAGAATAATAATTATGATAAGATAAAATTCAAAGACAAAACTTGCAGTTGACGATTTCTGTCTTGTAACACTTTGTACGTATTTTAACTGTAACTTTGAATTACGATTTTTTATATTTTCCAAAAATGAAATTTTTTAAAGCATTTTATCAACTAGGACAGTGCAAATTGTGAAATAAGCACTTGAAGCTCCGAGAAAGTACCAATCATGTAGGCAATTATTAATTGATAATAATAATTTATTGCTGAAATTTCAAAATTATTGAAATGTTTATTTTATGTTTACTTTTAATGCAACCAGAAGTTAGAGTTATAGGGGTAACGGATTTTGCAATCAATTAAAAACCGGGCGTTTTAATGGCGTTGCAAGAAATCATCAAAGTAAACTACAATTATTTACTTATAATTTATTACTTTACTTGCACAATAATTATCAAATAAAGTCATACTAAAAACAGGGGTTTTATAAAATGTCCAGATATGCACTAAATAGAAAGGCTAGTAGGTTTGGACCTTTGTCTTTTGTGTAGATAAATAGAAATTTGGAAATTCAAAAAGTTGTGCTTGAAAAAATTAATTTAGAACTATTTAGAGAGAGGACATAGAGACTTATTCTCAGTATAGATTATTCTTAGTTTATACTTGCTTTCTATGCTCTTTATTCGAATGATCTTCCATAAAGAAATTCTCAATCCGAAAAAGAAACATTTTGCAAAATGAAGACGTAATTTTATTATCATAGAATTATCAAAAACAATTTTACAAAATGTATACCTTTTTCTGATGTTGTAAAAGACATACCTTTTTGAAATCTTATTATCAAATAATATTATAAATGACTTGCAATTTTAAATATGACTAATGGTCAGGTAATCGACAGGTATAACTTTAACCCGATCCCCGACCCGAAAGTGAAATCCGATTTTTGCACCCCTGATTAAATATAATTTTTCATGTACTTCTTGCAACCGCTAAGTAATTAATGGGTCCAAGTAATTAATAAACGACTTCAAAGGGGTCTACAATCGAATTGATAACTTGGTGCAGAATAAATAATTTTTTTTTAATTTTCGTAAAAGTTACTTAACGAATTTTTTATACAACAGTTCAAAAAATTCTTGAAAATGTCTATTTTTTCACACCTATGACGGAAAATTACTTTTAATCTCGTCAAATAGATTTAAACTTGAAGATTATCGTTCAGAACTTGCTCGGAGAACTAGAAAATTTGAAATACCCGTAACTTTGTAGAAAATGAAATTACAATTATGGAAATGGAAGCTCATTCAGACTCTATACTAACGAAGCTCTAACGTTTGACACAAATATCACCCAAAAATTCAAATAACAGCGAAAATAGAAAAACAAGTCTATAACCTCCCCCCCCTCCCAAAAAGACTTCGCGAATAACTTTGCGACGGTTGATGATGAAACGAAAAAAATGGAAGCTCATTTAGGCTCTAACGTTTAACACCAATTTCACCACAAAATTCAAGCTGTAGGGGGGGGGGGGGGCGTGTCTACGGCAACTGTAAAATTGAACGCCATTTCTTAAAGTAGAAAAGTCGAATTGCTCCACTCTCCAAGTCGAATTTTGGGGTAGAATTAGTGTCAAAGCTATAGCTTAAACGAACTTCCATTTATTCGTTTGAGCCTGAACCTTGGCGCAGTTATTCGTGAAATCTTGGGGGGGGGGTAGACATCTTTTCTATTTTATCTCTTAGTTTGAATTTTTGTGTGAAATTGGTGGCAGACGTATATATTGCCATATTTCTTTTGTAATAAAGTAGCCGGTCGATTTTATAATAAGGGGCCATTTTGGAAAATTAAAATTTTTACAAAAATGTTGTAAAATTTTGATGTTGGTGCGACGACGCGACGGGTGGCGCATAGAATAAGACGCTGGCTCGTTGGCAGTTAATACCAAGGTCGAATCCTGAGGTGATTTAAAAAAATTTATTTAGATGATTTATGAATATTTAAGAATTATAAATCGGAATGATAAGGGGACGATAAGTGGTCACTCGCCGCTTACCTGCGAGGTGCGAGTGCGTTTTGATTTTGATGTCTAAAATTTGGACAGGAGAGTTTTTTTTTGAATTGTTTGAATAAATAAGAGTGAAAATTAAAACGAGTGTATTATTCTGGTAATTGAATATTTAATATAAAATAAACGTAAAATTTTTGATTTTTTGAAGAGACAAATTTGCAAGGTCGCTTGATAGTGGGCGACTCTGGACGAAGATGATTGAGCAAGCCGGATAAAGAAGTGAATTCTCCGCCTAATTAAAAATTTATTAAAATTAAAATTTTAAAAAATTATACCAATATTTCGAGGCTGGTTTTATTAGACTTCAATATATTATATAGGTATAAAAAATATTATTATATACCTATATAAAATATATAGGACATAATAATATTTGTATTATCTTGTAAAAATTATTTTTCAGTTACCGTTTTAATTAGTCAAGTATTTAATACCTGTATAGTTTATGGCAGGTAAGGTAACTAAAAATTAATATAACCTTCATAGCTAGATGGTTATAGTACCCGCCTGCAGATCCTGAGGTCATGAGTTCGATTCCCGCAGATGCCAAAAAAATTGTAAGTATAATATAATAAATTTAAACTTAATCAGAATTTTACAGATGACATACAAAGACAAGGCTGCTTAAAATCAAACCGTGATAAAAAAATTAAATTTAAAACAGTATAAAACCCAAGTAGGAACGTCATGTCCAATGGATCTTTAACGGACCTAGAACGCTACAGGAAAGTGTGTGCTACTAAAACATTTTTTTTGTCTATAACTGTGATATAAAACGACCGATAATATACGTCTATGGTATACGGTTTATATACGTAGCATAATTAAGGATAATATACGTATGTGAAATATGTATAATATATGTACACAATATACGTCTATATTTTGGGATACGTCATGACCAAAAATACGTATACGAATACGTATACGGTATACGGTTTATATGCGTAGCATTATTAAGAATAATATACGTACGTGAAATATGTATAATATATGAATACAATATACGTCTATATATTGGGATACGTCATGACCAAAAATACGTATACGAATACGTATACGGTATACGGTTTATATGCGTAGCATTATTAAGAATAATATACGTACGTGAAATATGTATAATATATGAATACAATATACGTCTATATATTGGGATACGTCATGACCAAAAATACGTATACGAATACGTATACGGTATACGGTTTATATGCGTATCAATATTAAGGATAATATACGTATGTGAAATATGTATAATATATGTATACAATATACGTCTATATATTGGGATACGTCATGACCATAAATACGTATACGTATACGTATACAGTATACGTATTATAGTCGGTTTTACCGTTTGGTCTAGACGAATTTTATACGTCTAATATTCCATTTTGTGTTACTTGGGTCAAGAATATCTTCCTTCTTAAAGAATTTGAGGTTACATCCAAACATTATCAAAATCCAATAAGATGTCAAATTTATCTTTTACCAATGCCTTAGTTCAAACGTGACTATCATTTTTTTTCTCGTATTATTTATAATATTTATTTGGTTACGCATTTCTCACCAAATGTCTACCTGCTAGCTCCAAGTTAGTGATGGCCAAGGATTAAGGTCCTGGTCCCATCTATTTTGTGGATCATCATAAAATAATGGATCTCAAGATCGAATATAAAAAGGTCCGAATGGTTCTGCTTCCACACATCGCTGCTAGAAGTTTACTCAATAATGGTTCTTATTATTTTATGCAAGATTGTGCACCATGCTATACTGCCGAAAGTATTAAAAAATATTTGAATTATAAAAAAATTCCCCTGTTGAATTAGCTTGGAAATTCTCTAGACCTAAATCCAATCAAAAATTGTCTAGAGTCTTCTAATATCCATAGTATAATATAGATATGTAATTTATATCTACCACTGTGGTAAAATTGAAGGAAAACATACTAAATATGACAAAAATGCCATAATATGTATGTGGTGTGGTGTACTAATCGACACCACTAAATATTTATGAATTTGTTATTATTTATGTTTTATAACACTCAGTAATCATATGTCCCTAATTTTAACTTTTTTCTGAAAAAAGAAGACTATTGAGTTTCTAATGATGCCTATATAACTTTATGACAGTGGATGCGAGGAGACAAAAAGGTAAGAGCTTCCCGTGCTTCTACCGAGTGAAAACCGCAGAACTGCTTTAATATTATAACTCTTGTGTAAGTTAAATAATTTATTGGTTACTTTACATCTTGAGGTAATTCCTTTGTCATTATGAAGATTGAAGTGGAGCTTTTATACAGTTTTAACACTCAATCATCGTTAACTTAAATGAGTATTGATTGTGTTTAAGAGTGGCATTTTAATAACTTGGAGAAACTTATTTGATCTTTTAAAATGAATTCAATCTCTTATAAACTGTTATCTCAAATTAAAGTCCAGTAGGTAAGCTCTCAGAATTGGCGTTCCATTTAATAAATCCCACGATTTAAAAGGTAGATTTAAGAAGCAACCACTTTAACTACATTGAAAAACGAATGTAAATTCAAATCATTTGAAATCGAAAATTAGAAAACGTTAACCTAATACACGTGCTTCTCTCTTATTTGATCTCATCAAATTTATTAGATAATATAATCGAATGCAGGATTGAATAAAGTTTTTATTGTTCACAACAATGTTTTATTGTAAATAACCTTCAATGGTATAAAGGCGTCAGAATAAATCAATTTGATGGTGTGATTCTTAAATTTATTGTTGAACTTTGCTTGCATATTTAGCATTGCCATTACTTGTAAAAATTTAATAATTGCATTGTTTCTTTAATTACCAGCCGGAAATACTTCTTTTTAATTGTCTTACGTGCATCGCTGCAATTTAATAAAATTTTCAATTCACTCGGGCCAACTTATCTTGATTCTTTTTAATTGATAAGGAATTCTGCAAATGAATGTCGTTGTTAAACGAGTATTTTAATCAATAATAATTGCAATACGTGCACACTGGTCGGAATTTAATTCTGCTCTTTTTTAGTTGTGGTATTTTCAATTTGGTTTTTAAGGAGAACCCATATTTCCGATATTGTAATTTATTCTGCATCTGCCAACAAATACATATTTAAAATCATTTTCATTGTTACGTTGCAATTCAGACAATTATTTCGCTCTGAATCACCGCTGTGATTTTCATTAGCAACCCTCGCAATGGATTTCTTTTATGCCACACTAATTTACCCCAGCCTACCATACTAGACTAAATTTCGATTTCTTATTATTTGAGCTCTTAGTGGGGTATTTAAAGAATACCAGGATGAAATTGATCCTATGCATTTCACCAGGATGAATCACCGAATCCTGAAAAGTTACTTGTAATGGTAGTTCTTTCAAGTAAGTTTCCTCCAAACGACTATAGAAAGTTTCTGCAAATTATACTCGCTACTTCCACAAGTTTTCACATTAATACAGAATGCGTTATCTTTATTTGTAGATAAATTGAAATTATCGTTGCAATTTAGGAGAACAATTTTGTAATACGTATTTATTCTTTTCCTTAACTCCTTCATGGGAAAAGTAATTATTTCCGTATTAGTTTCCGCAAAACTTTATTAGCTACAGCTTGGTTAAACAATTGGAGCATATTCGGTTACACAGTGAACTAAATCGTTAAGGCCCTTTGATTGTTTTCTAACCAATATTGGCAAACGCACGAAATACATAATTCAACTACATGTTAATCAAGATTAGGAATTTTTTTTTTGCAGACAGAATTTAAATTAGTTCTGTAAAGAATAAATGGTACGTTTACTTTGACGTAGTACTATATACAAAGTGTGTTGAGCAAGTTGGTTTTTTTGTGGAACAAATTAGTTTTTACGAATGCCACTTTTTCTGGTGTCGCGGTTGACACTTGTTGAAATAACTAAGTCGAAGCAATCTTCTCTAGTGCTTGCAATAGCATTCACTTTGATATTCGTTTACCGATCTTTTAGGTCTGTCACTTGCAGGGTTTCATTTAAAAGCCTCGAAAGCCAATAACTAAGATCGTGTTATGTAATGCTGTGCAAGATATTTTCATTGCATCAATGTGAGAAAACGCCATTAAAGTCAGCCGCATGCTAAACCCAGGGCAGGCACATAAACGAATTTTCCTGGTGCAAATAATTGACACTATAATTGACGCTTTTTTTGTTCAAACATCACATTCACTTTTTATTATTTTTATTCATCATCTTGTTTTTCTTGACACCTTTTCCCCTAGACAACTTAAATGAACAAGATATTCAACCTACTTCAAATTTGTTTTCACAACCTCTTTTGAATTAACTCTTAAATTTTAAAGTGGATTTAAAATTAGATTAGATGTCATAACTGATAAAGAAAAAGAAAGTGTCTATTATGTGAAAAAACTTCCTGTTTTTAGATTTAGTTCACTTGTTGTGTATCTCTGAGGTGGCGCCAATTTATCTATTCCATATTTTATAAATCCTTTTTTGAATTACCGTACAGTGAAGTTTGATCTCGTTTTTACTCAGAGAAGCGAATTACATTTTTTGTTTTTCTTTTGACTAGGAACTATATATTTCAACATAAAAAGACCAAATTATTGCTACCTGAGCACGTAACATTTCTGCCAAGTACTGCATTGGAAATTCAAATGGAACTGCATATACTGCTGGGATTAAAGAACCACTTCGATTTCTTCTTTTTTGCATTGCTTTTATATTAGACTGTTTCATTTTCCTGTATAATCAAAAGCTTTTTGCAAACAGCATCATCGACGATTATTTATTACTTGGTTACAAATCTATTGCAATATCATGTCCACTCTCCTATAATTATGACCAACGGTGAATGGACACTTAATGGACGTGCGTCCCTAAATTGTTCCCCTACTCGGTAACTTATTAGGCTTGATTTAATTTATGAGTTATATCTATAATTTTATGTTATCGTGTATCTTTCCTTAAATTGAATGATACTTCTTTGTCGTAGTTAATCTAATTTATTACTTTAAATCCATAATTAAATTAGTATAGTAAATTTACAACCTTTTAGCACGAAAAACTTATCGTTAATCTATATAAATTATCTTTTATTGTATTGTCACAATGCATAGGTATATGTACTATTATACCACCAGATGGTATTTCAATTTAAATATAATTTATGGGTTATTGGCTACTATGGCAATTAAATGAAGATAATTAATATTGATCATTTATTCTTTTTTGCGTGCTTTGTTGCAATTTTTGAATGTCATGATAATAATACTATATTACTTGATGGCAAAATTATAAAATGGGTTTTTACATACGATTCTGATACTACATAATATTATAATATAATATTCAACACAATGCATGATAAAATGTTTTATCTTGTTTATTGTTGTCTACGGAAAATTTTACTATAATAATTATTATTATTCAACATGATGAGTAATATTGTAGACGGCTCTTTTAATATGGAATCTGAACCACCGTTTAAAATTTTGACTATTGTAATTTTTCCACTCCACAATGACACCAAACTACCTGTAGGGGTGGGAGGTTTACATGTGGACTGGCGGATGCATCAAATTTTCACAGCTACATTTGAAAATTTTTAAAGAAAATCTAACCAAGATTATAGCACTAATAGAAAAGTACATATTATGGTATTTGATAGTTTACTCAATTAAGCTTGCCCAAAGGTGGTTCAAGCCACTGGCGCACAGAATTGAGGCACAAAATAAGCTTAGCTACCTTAGAAAATAAAAGAAACTTGCTACCTTCGTTATGGCTCTGATTACAAAAGTAAAACTTATTTCTACAATTAAAAGAGTTTTTAAAAGTAACTTTGATTGTAATCTAAAATAAAATGTTGGAATTATGTGACCATTTTTCTGATTCGATTCGATTTTTCAAGTATTGAAGTGAAAAAGGAGAGCAACGATGTTTGTTTCATAAATAGCATTAATAAAAGATAAAAAGGAATATCTCCCAACTTAAAAAGAAAATTAAGACAACTTTTTTAAGAAAGTTATAAGTCGGATTCAGAAATAACAATATATTCTCTCATTTAACCCTTAATGCACATGCACCCCACCTAGTGTCCACATGCTCCATAATAGTTAATAAGATCAGCCATACAAGGACGAAATTATTTTATTTTAAAGTCAGTTAATAATCGTCTGACAGGCTTCCCAAGATTTGTGTTCACATGTACTCCACTCTCCCCTACAAAAACTAACCTGTATAATAATTACCTATCCTATGTATTCGTATTAAATGCTAATTTTTTTTCTTTTTTCCAGGTGAGTTTTATTACCAAGGAGGCTGCGGGAGGAATATTTATTTCGGTGAGAACAATGAAATTTGATTAAGTATTAGTAGTGCCATACTCTCGTGATAAATATGTACCATTTATTTTTCTAATCTGGAAGCACACATTGGCGAACTCAATTGACTGAATAACACAGAAAAATGTACCAGACATTGCAAAAATATTGTATGTTTATATTTCTCGCAGTAAATTCAAATAATACAGACGAAAACGTGAGAACGTGCACAGAAAAATATTTTCAATATACCTCAGGTATTGCACGGAATGTCAATGCGGTCTCGGTTTCCTCGAAAAAAAAATTTATTGAATAATAATAAATTAATTGTTCAATAAGTAGGAACTTGACGTATTGCAGATACTAAATATAGGATAATAAATTGAGCGTGAAATTATAATAAATGACCAATAAATAGTATTTGATACAGTTGTAGTTTGTATTTACTTAATTGGCTTTCAACAACGACATAAATATGTTGTAAATTCTACTCAAGGCATTGAATTGTGATTTTATCAACTAATGGTTTTCGAGTAGTGGGATCAATATTTTACCAATTTTTGAATGCCGCTGGCGCAGTTGTTAGAACCAGGCGTTACAATGATCCATTTTTTGAAATCTCAACTTGCAGCTCTGGAGTCAGAATTGAAACTTGAGAAAAATTTCTACCAATTAAACTGAACTGAACGGCAACTTCATTGTTCCGTAAATCGCAGCTCTTTCTGTAACTCTTGAAGAACGACGTTAAATTTTCCTGTGTAATTTCATAACTAAGTGGTGGATTTACTGAAATCTCACCAGGGAATTAGACATTTCTGTGCTGCAGTTAAGCTGAAATTGGTTTTGCGATTAACTTGGCAGTGTTTCTTTGATCGATGATGTAAAACCAAGTGCAAATTTTAGATTATATTTGATAATAATGATGATTTTCCTGATAAGTGCTGTTTTGTCAAGTTTTAACTTGATCCTAGTATTTCCAATATCGATGAGCGCGTGAATGAAAAAAATATATTGAATTTCAATGTTTTCGGTACAGTTTTTGAGTTCTAAATGCAACGATCAAGTAAATATTGAACTTGAGATATAAAGTAAATAAAAATTAAAAATTTTTTCCAACTTTTACATTTACAATATTTTTAATGTTAAAATTTCTCTTTCACGTCAACTGCAATTAAATTGTGTATAATTTAGCTGGAAGGTGCTTTGATTTTATTCCCACTCGAATTTGTTGTGGGTGTTGAATTCTATGTTAATTTGAGCGTATTTACAATTTTATTACACATTGTTATTTTGTTCCCTTTAATTATTTTATTGTGGTTTTAACACCCTCCAACTCATAACTTCGACCACCCACATTGTTAACAATAACAGCAAAATATTATTAGTATATTCTCAGTTTACCTTCGTCTCATTCGCAAAATTATTTATTTTCATTTTAGATTGATTTGCATAATTATTGCGTCTGCTACCTAACGTAATATTTGTATGTACTATACGTGCTTTAATTTAAATAAGTAACGGTGCGGCGATTGGAAATAACGTGACGAATTGTGGGCCTCACTTAAACAAGTTAAAACTTTTGTTTATATTATGACTGGCACGAACCCTGAAATATAATTAAGCAAAAAGTTTTTAATTAAATCTCACAAGAATGCACGTTTACCGAAGGGTTCCAAACAATTTTAATTTAAATATTAGCGCGTTTATCTAACGGCGATATTTTGAACTAACCTAACAAGAAAACTGTTTTCATACGGTTTGAAACTCTGCTGAACAGTTCAGCTACGCGCTACTCGAGGTCGCTTTACTGTAGATTTTTTCAAATATATCGGAAAATAATATTATCGTCTGTTTGAAATAAATGCATTTATAAACTATTTTTATATTATACTAACTTTTTATTTCGTCTAATGACCTAGTTTACTAAATTAGATGATGGAACTGTTTACATTATTTTATAATATTGAAATATTTCTAATTCAGTTTTTACTGCACTACTTCGATCATTACTTTCCTTTTTTAATTTAACGTGCATCTCAGCGCAGTTTGCTTCTTTATTTAAAATTGAAAATAATCAAGAGTAAATCCTACCAGTACCAGCTATCTTTAAACGTATCGGTAGCAAACCTATAGAACACATGCTCGAGGTTCATGAATCCATTTATACGTCGATACGTAATCAAAGTTACACCTGTCGGCAGGTGTTACAATTCTTGCAGATTTTTAGTATTTGCTTTTATAAAAACGTGTTTTTCTCACTTTTAATAGTTCTAGTAGTTTTTAATTAATTTTTAAACGCAACTAATTACTCAGTATTTAAAGCTACTGAATAGAATAATATGCGAATGTTGGCTACTTAATGATGCTCCCCGTATGTAAATATATTTTTTACTACATTTTCCGGCAAAGGAATCATTAATTTTTGAGCTTCAAGATGTTAATTAAATTCACACATGAGTGTTAAATTTAGGAACTATTTTTTGCAAAGCAGATGTGTTTTCTGTTTTGATATCAGATATCTGGTGGTATCCTATTTGAAATTAGAATTAAAATTACTACAGGAAATATTAGACCGAATCTGGCCCGCAGCATAGGTTTATCCGGCCCGCGAACGTGTTGAAAAAGAAATTAATGAAATATTTTCAATTACTTCCATCTAAGAGCTTGGATTCTTCCTGCGTAGTACTTGCTCAAAAAGTTTGGGGACCCCTGCGGCTACAGATCTTTCACAATATATTTTTAAGCGAACTATAAGTCGTAGGATGTCAATCACACTCTACCTTGATAAAGCACACTCCAGATGTAACCCAATTTGAGTATCTCTATTCTCTAGTGACATGCAGTGCAGAGTGCAGATGCTTAGTCGACTCTCATACAAGAAGTCGTTTCCAGATACGAAGTATATCCTTCAATACTCGTTTAGAGAAGCTACTTGCCTCATTACTAAGATAGTTTCGATAGTTCTATTTATATTTTCTACAAATAGAACAACAATTTTTCTTTCATTTTCTTCGAATTGGATTAACAAACCGTTAAATTATATTTTATAACACCAATATTTAAATTTTTTAGTTACTAAAATGTAACCATTATTTTTTATCAATATGATATATAATATTATTATAATTATAATTATTATAAAGAATAAAATATACAGGGTGTCCCCGCACTCACTTTACATAACTTAGGTGGTGATAGAGGACACTTTTCTAAGAACAATATTTAACAAAATTTTTTTTCTAAATTCAAACCCTCGAGAGTTAGGCCTCTTGAAAGCATTTTTTTTAATTTCCACCTTCACGTGGCCATAGCTCCGAAAATAATGATTTTTCAGTAAAAATGGTTTAATGCTTTTTAAAAGAGCGTGAAATAATCTACAAGCTAGGTTTACACCTTTTATTGTCTAAAATCAACGGCTTTCGAGTTATGAATTAAAGTAGCTAAAAAATGTCGAAAAATTTGAGCTTTTCTTTTTTTTGGTTTTTTTCAAAACCCTGTATCTTTTAAACGAAACATTTTAGAAAAAATCTGACGCCCCATTCCGGATAGGAAATTTAACGGACTACAACTTTTGTCTAGTAAAAATTTTTGAGAAACCAATCCATTTCACAGAAAATCAGAAAATAATAAACAAGGCAGCCACAAAACAAAATATTAAATTCACAAAATTTTAATTTTTTTTGAAAAATTATTTTATTAATTGATTTTAAACTATTAGATTATTTAAGTAAATGTTAAAAATGACCACCCTCATTTTCAATACACAGTCGTGCTCATTTTAAAATATGCTTTATAGTATTATTTATAAAATTTCCTTTTTTGTTAAGAGTCATTATAGCAGGGGTGGTCAACAAGGTCGAGGGATTGACCGGTCAATCACGAGGCCAATTTTAGTCAATCGGTGAGTGCGAAAAGTGTCAAAAATTTGAATTTCTGAGATTAAAAGTGTCGAAAAATCGATTTTTTCTACAAACATCTTTTAAAACAATCACGAACTGTGTATTGATAATGAGGGTGGTCATTTTCAACAATTACTTTATTAATGTAATAATTTAAAATTATTTAATAAAATAATTAAAAAAAAAAAATAAAAATTTTGTGAATTTAATTTTGTTTTGTAGCTGCCTTGTTTGTTACTTTCTGATTTTCTGTGAAATGGATTGGTTTTTCAAAAATTTTTACTAGACAAAAGTTGTAGTCCGTTAAATTTCCTATCCGGAATGGGGCGTCAGATTTTTTGTAAAATGTTTGGTTTAAAAGATACAGGGTTTTGAAAAAAAAACAAAAAAAAAGAAAGCTCAACTTTTTCGACATTTTTTAACTTACTTTAATTCATAACTCGAAAGTCGTTGATTTTAGGCAATAAAAGGTTTGAATCTAGTTTGTAGATTATTTCACGCTCTTTAAAAAAGCACTAAACCATTTATACTGAAAAATCAATATTTTCGGGGCTACGGCCACGTGAAGGTGGAAATTAAAAAAAATGCTTTAAAGAGGCCTCTAACTCTCGAGGGTTTGAATTTAGAAAAAAATTTTTGTTAAATATTGTTCTTAGAAAAGTGTGCTCTATCACCACCTAAGTTATGTAAAGTGAGTGCGGGGACACCCTGTATAAATATATTATTTTGATTTGATTAAATAGATTTTAAAAAATAAGGGGTAACTAAATAATTTATAAAACAAGTTAATAATTCAAAATATTTATATATTTTATTCTTCACGAATATTTAAGTTAATTCAAATTTTATTTATTTATAAGTACTTGAAGAATCACCTGTTTTGTTCTCAGATTTTTAACACCTGCCTGTTTATTTTATTCCTTTTTTGTGACAGCTTTCTTCAAGATGTAATCTTATTAGGAAACGGGTAGACTGTCGAATAAAATGGATGAAATATTTGATAAAATTAAAATTCTGTCGCAGCAAAATTGACATCACAACGAAGAAGGAATAAATTCTTAATAGGGAGTAGGTGTGTTTATTAAATAAGTCCAATGACTTTTAATTAAATTGTATTTCCGGTTTTACAACAATAGAAATTACAATGCATTATTTTGTTTAGACAATAGGCGTTTAAAAATCTTCAGCTTCTTTGTTGTGATTTTTAATATTTTGACAGTTTTCAAAACCCTCGCGGCCAGATAACGAGATATTGCAAATTTGAGATACCCTAACGAGGTTTTGTTTTACTTGGAGCATTATTTTATTTTTTATTGAAATCATCGCTTTATTTACAAGGAACTGACTAATTTTTCTTTGGCGGCTACATAAATTAGTTACTATTTAAAAATGGCTAAGCTGTCAATTGATCTGACCTAAATAACTATTTAAATTAATACCATCATAATTATAAAGAATGCTCAACATAGATTAAGAATGCATCCTAAGGAAAAAAATGATTTCAAGATGATTGAATGATTTTAAATTAACTCATTTATAATGGAATATTATCATTATAAGCCATAACCGCTACACTGTCTGAATTTATCTTGCTGCAACAATATTGTGGTTTGAGAAAGCTCTTTGGGTTTATCTAAAAATATATTATGGAATGTATTTTTGTAACCGAAACTTTTGTATCATTTTGGGTTTAAAAAGGGTGTTGAAAAAAATATTCGAGAGGTTCCACAACCATAACCGGCAAGAAGAACTGACGGTTTCCCACTGAAATCCTTTTTAAAAAATTAACGAAAACCAATTCCAACAACAAACTTCCACTTACACGGAAAGCTGTCTAAAAACAACTTACAATAAGTTGAGCCAACCGAGAAGAACTAATTTTGCCGCACAAGGCTCGCTATGTGTACGTAACTTGCAAGAATTACTACTAAAGCTAAAACCAAATGAGCTGTGAAACTTTGTTCGCTTGCATTTCTTACTAAATGTTATCGTAAACGAATCTCAAGTTTTTCAATAAGCATGTTTTATGTGAAAACATCCTGATTTAAGTTTTTTCGCTCTGGGAGCTTTTTAAGGTGCCTCGACTATTTTGGACGTAAGCGTGCAGTGCAAGTTTACTGCAATCATTTATACAAATCTACGGAATGGTTCTAGAAATGCTTTAAATAGCACTCGACGTTTAATTTCTTTAGGAAGCATTAAACTGGATTTCAATTGGGTAATTAAATTAAGCTTGACGACAATTACAACTGCGGAATGAGCTTTTTAAACCAAAAAAACTAATTCATATTCAATTAATTTTTAATGTTACCTTTTTTTTTGTTGATATCCGTAATTGAATCTTTTACATTCTTTGAAACTGAAATCTAAATTACAAGGAGTAGTTCCGTATCGAAAGGAACAGGCGAAGAACAAGATTATGAGAAATGTAGATATTGCAGACAGGAAACGGATGAAAGAAACGTGGTACAGAAATAGCGTCCCACCAAACTGATATATAGGCACGTTATTACGTGTTGTGCATCACAAATGGACATTTATTAATAAACTCAAGTTAAATCCCCTAACACGAATGTAGTCTTCCTTCCACTGAAATTGCCCGCAGTTGAATTAATCCAATCATGAATTTTGTAAGGTGTTTTATAGAATATAGAATCACTTTTATATTGGAAGGATCACCCAACTTCAAAAGCGGATAGTATGCTTAATATTAGCAAAAATCTTAAATTTGTCAACAATAGCAATAATTTTTTTCGCGAAATATTAAATTTCAAAGTAATCCGGTCAACCAAATTTTCATATTTTTATTTAATGCGAAATTTTCATGAAAAATGTGCCAATTTGGCTGCACAGATTACTTTGAAATTTTAAATATCATTTAATAAAAATTAAGTGCTATAATTTAATTGCCTTTAATATAATTTTTACTTTTTATCACCAGGAAATCATAACAATTTTTTAATAGTCAATAAATTAATAGTTAATGTAACCAGTCAAGCTTTGGAATCTAACCGATCTCAACAAAGAAGCATATTTAGTAGATACAGTAAACAAAGACATCCAGGTCGGAAAAACCGTAAAAGGAAGTCCCCGAAATCCGTCCATTGGAAATTGAGATATATGCGGCTAATTTCAAAAATTGTTGTTTTTTTTTTATTCAATAGAATTGAATTAACATTCCAAGTATAATATTATCCCATACAAATCTGCCTCACTATAAATTTCTGTTTTTCAACATTAAGATCAAAAAAATGTATTATTTTTGAAAATTTTAATTATTTTTTTTTTTAAACTGGAGATATGTGATGAAGTGATGATTGATAATAGAGAGTAGATGGTATATTTTTTATATGCCAACTCAGCGGATACGAACGCAATTGAGACTCTTGGTTGTGTTAATTATTTGGGTTTTTGTCAGAATGAAACATTTGATCTAATTTTAATAAAGAAATTAATTTTATGTGCATTGGAATATCTTGTATTTAGAATAAACGAATTTATAAAATCTTGTACTTCCAATAATATATCGGTTTAAAAGCCAGAATAACACTTTTTATCAAATATTGGAAAATTGTTAATTTCAACAATTTTAATATCAACAATAAGAAAAATACTTTACTGCGTAAATGGGAAAGTAAAATGCATTTTTCAACCTGACTGATTTTTTAATGAAATTCATAGCATGAAGTTTTGATTTGTGTTACTCTGAAACTGACAAAAGTTGCTGGCTTACATGTATTTGAAATTATTTTTACTCAAGTCCTAAAGTGAAATAAATATGTATTTGCATCTCTCGGTGTGGGATCTTTTTAAAACCAATGAAATGGACAATGGATTAATATGAGATGTCACTTGAAAAAATAAAAGCATTATTTTGACTATTAAGATTTTCAAAAACAATTTTTGAATTTGAATTTCTCAAAAAGTAGTTTTTCTGTTTTCCTGGAAAACAAATTCTTTAGCTAAACTCTTTTTTTAACAGCTCGTAAAATTTTAGAGTAGGTGACAGTTATGGGAAAAAGTTAATTTGTTATTCTTTCCATGGCAATGCGGAGTTTCATTAAGGTGAAGGTCAAGTTAAAAATCGTTATATTTTTTTTTTAATTAATTTTACGTGAAATGATCTTCACCATCTTGACCAAAAGGTCTTACTTTTTTTAATATTTCGGGTCAAAATTGAAAAACTGTGTTTTAAATAAAAATTGAAATCAGCCGGACGATTTCCAAGGTAAAATTTTTGAAGTAGAGGCAGTGAAATTTAGTGGTATTTTGCTCATATCTTAATTCCAATGGGCGGATTTTGAGGCACTTTCTTTTACAGAATGCCTTCACCACTACTAATTTGTGCTCTAAAAATTTTCGCCCGTACATAGTTTCGTTCGTTGACTGAATTAAAATATATAACACACACTAGAACACTGGAAACCGCTCTAACCAGACTTCGGCTTGGACATACAGCAATTACGCATTCATATAGACTGGCGAAAGAGCCGCTGCCACTGTGCACGGAGTGCAGTGCAGTGCTAACTGTCGAGCACATAATGGTAGAGTGTCCCAGTTATGCGGAACAGCGAGAGGAGAGCGGTATCTTAGGAAAAATGGAACAGGATTTAAGTCCAGAACGAGGAAATACAACCAATGCGATCAACTATCTTGAAAAACTAAATTTAATCAATAAAATATAATAACTGTACCATACAAAGTGCTAATAACCGCGTAGTTGAAGCACGTTAAACTATAAATAAAAAAAAAAAAAAAATATATAAAATATTTTGAGATTTTAACTTTATTCAAAATTGTACCAAAATGTCTGTTTGTTGGATCTCTAAATCTGACCTACCATAACAACCGACACAGCACTAATAAATACCTACAGAGTATATTCAAAACACTCTAATGGATTTGATGTACCTACCTATCATTATGTTGGTACCTACATAGTGTCAGTTTATAATTTATATTCATATTTATTTTCTTCCAATTATTGAAAAAATATAAAACATGATGAACATTTTACAAGCACACCTGCCGGAGGTCTCGCGGCATATATTATGTACTGATTGAAAATCTCGGCTGTAGATAGTAAAAATAATTATTGGTACAATTAATTTTTGCTACTGGTACATAGTTTTTAGGTGCGCAGCTTTTGAAATTTTGTTTTTTTTCCTTTTTTGCAAGTTTTCTGGTGAGAAGCTTTAATGGGTCAATAATAATGAAATGACATATTATTATTAACTGATTATTGTCTTTGTCTAGCACAGATCCAGTCTCCCCCCCCCCCACCGAAGTACTTATTCAAAATTTTCTCCTACAGCACACATTTATCTTCCAGTTATCAAAATTTTACTGTAGTGCTGGATAATTTTGGGTTCTAATTTGTGGAAAAAATTTCTTAATTAGAAATTTCTTTAAATGTTCAATAAGCAAATGGTATAAAATAAAAAAAAATGGTACAAATTTTTGTTTGTTCTTCTTTAATAAAACTATTTAAATTCTGCACTATCTTATTTTGATTATTATGAAATAGCTTTGTGAAAATGTCAAAAACATCATTTAATTATTGAAAAATGTATGTTCTTATAAAAAATTTCTAAATGAAATAAAGAATGTCATTAAATCGGGATTAAAATTAATTCATTTGTTTACTTACAGCGTTTCACAACTTTTACTGCATTTCACTGTACTTCTCAAAGCTTCAATGGTTTTTCTGCAATCTTCAATCGTCTTTGCTCTTGACAGAAGTCTTGTAACCAATTCTCCTAAGTTTCAAATACAAATACCAGTGCTTTCTGATGCCAGCCGGTTATAGTATTGTTCTTATGTGAAGTATTTCCTCTTCTCAACTCAAAAAATATTTAAAGCCCTTTGTAGGTTGGTAAGCCACCTTAACAAAAAGTTACCATGCGTAGACCCCCGTTCGGTATACCTTCGTACTATGGGCCCCTATTCTAAATTCAAAGCCATAAATTCCAAATATTAATTCTTAACAGACGGTTTATTTTAAAGATATTCTATTAACTTTTAATGTCTGCAAATAAACCACACTTCACTGCATTGCAGACACCTACTACCTTACAACTTGTCTCTGCATTCAGCATAAACTAATTTATTATTAAGTTATTATTAAGAAAATGGATGCTATCGAAAATGAAAAATGTACAAACACTTTAGACTATTTTGGATAAAATTTAATTGCAACTTTAAAAAAAGGTAATTTAACCGTAAACTTCGCTTCTTGATAAAACTTAAATTTATTTATGGTTATTTATAATAAAATTTCACTGTTTATTGAAAAATAGGTCGACAAGGAAATATCAATTCATTCAACAATTTACAAAGTGCATAGAGCCGATGTTGTGGACATTTTATTTATTTATAAATAATGATAATAATAATAGAAAATCCTAATATACAATCCCATTAAATTTCCTCATAATATCATTTCAATTTTTTATATGTTTATCATGCCAAATGATAAATTATTAACGATTACCGAAAATATATTTTTCTCCAAACAATTACAAAATAACTTTACATATAAGTTCACTTTACATAAAATTGAAGTAATGTTTCATTATGTTTATCAAACATTGACATAAAGTTAAAATCAGTCAGATTTAAAATTAGTACTCAACGCGAGAGAATATAAATTACCTATTCTAAAACAAGTGCGATATAATTTTAAACACTTTTACGACCTTGTTATTGCTAAGAAACGAATTTAAACAGTTTAGCACAATAAATATTATTGTTGAAATTTGAGTACGTTTGTGCTCTTGTTATAGTTTAACGTGGAGAAAATTTTGGAATCAATTGGAAATGCAAATTTGAATAAGCTCATGCCTATGTACAATGCCTACCTCATCTAGTAAAGTAACCCTTTCGATGTTTATACGTAATACAGTATTCTCCTGTTTTAATAATAATTTAACCCAACGTGGGTCATGGTCTCTGTGTGAGAAAAAAATTTATCACCCAGATATACGATTTCCCACGAGTTAATAAAATTTGAACTACAAGTAATTCAAACTAGGTATACAGAAATAAGCTTTTTTGTACAATATCTACACCACAAAAAACTTTTAATTCTAACCTTGTTTTTGGCCTTCCGATTCGTAACCCTTTAACCCGGTGCGATAGTCCTTCGCTTTTGGTATCCAATTATTATTTGAGATACCCAGAGCGTTTTTATAAAAATTCAGTCACGTAATAATATTATAATCTTATTTGATGTTAAAAATAATATTAAGAATTTGGAGTAATCAAGTTCACAAAATAACCGTAATTTTTGTAATATATTACATATTTTAATTTATTAAGTAGTTGATCCTGTTACGGTAAGTTATTAATTAGCAACTTGTTTGTGTTACTTTTTTTTGTTTCAAAGAATAATTTTTCCCATATACATGAAAGTGCTTGCCAACGCTACCTTTGGGCCTGAGTCGTCGATTCTTAATAAATATTGCAGAAAATGAAGAGAAATTTTTATGGAGGTTGGGAATCATCAATTTTTTTAATTTTTCATTCTAAAAATATTTATGCGTATTATAGCCCGAATAAAGCTTTGCGGGAGTAAATTTAAGCAATTTATCCCACGTTTTATAAAATTATAAAAAGATTGACTTTAATAAATTAATGAGTTGAATAACTTTCAATTATTTTTCACTGCCTAAACCCGGCACCGAACAAAATTACATAACATTGTTTATAAACAAATTCTCATTATTATGTAGGTATTGTGTTTACTATTCACTGCTTGACCCAGATCATTTCATATGTGAAGTTATAAGTGGTTATTTATAATTTTTGGTTTCCTTTTCTCCATTTTTTGGGTTGCCGAAGATATTATTTGTTTTGATGGATCCTAATTTTTTGTTTCGGACCAAACCGGAAAAGACCATTTAGGACACCCTGTACAATTTGGCATGCTATTTTAACTAAACAAATATATTGGAGCATCAAGATAAGAAAAAAGATCTTGACCCTTTCTCATGTTTTTTTTTTCCGATAAAAATTATTTTTAAAAACAATTTATTTATTAACTTAATTTATGTTATGATGAGTCAGAAAATTTAACACAAATTCATAGTTTTTGGAATATTTTTTCGTAAACAATTTAGCTTGCCAAATTGACTAGTAGGTTTCTAAATAACTAATGGGAAGTGAAACTCATGTTGTACTGATTAATATTATTTTAACGATAGGTACTACACAACTTCCATGTTGAATATTGGAAGGATGTGGGTACACCACTTGTTAAAAGTAAAATATTAAAAATCGCTGTGGGGGGGTTTTAGTTTAATTTTAATAGTTTTCTAGGGGCAACTCGATGCTGCTGCAGCCGCCTATTTAGTACATTCATAATTAAATCTTTACTACGTATAATTAAAATTGACAGGAAATGGACCAAGTCACAATGTCATACTTTAATTTAATAATTCAAGTCAGTTTTCTGGTTGGTGATTTCAATAAATTTGATTAGAAGTAGATTATCAGTACTATCCATCGGGAAGTAGCAGATGGCAATGGATTAAATATACAGTGATATATTATTAAAATGAGGCAACGAAGCGAAAATGTCATGCCTGACATCTTTTTTTAAGCGTGTCCTATTTGCAAAACCAAAACCGAAGTAAACAAGTGACTAACAGAATTCCCCCTGAATCTTATTTAATACTTTTTCCAATTGATCGATCAATCTTAATAATAGAAAGTTCTGTGGGGTTCTTCTTCGTCGTGTGAGTAAATTCGTCTAGACGAAAATTTTCTTTTCTGGTTTGTGTTATTTCATTAATAATATTATTCAGCAATTTTATGGTTAGGTTAAGGCTCTTAAATGAACTTGCAATGTGTTATTTATAATTTAATGAGTTAGTTTAACTATTAATTATTTAGTTGGTGAAATAAATCTTAAGGGGAATGAATATTATTTACCAAGGTGAGTTTTATCTCGAACAGAACTCGACCATTACTAAATTTTATAAAATAAACAAGTCTTAAAACATTTAGGGTGATACTAATTTAATTAAATATAAATTGGGTTCGTTGACTTCTAAGTTTAACACTTTGCTAATAACTTCATTCTCTAACCTTTTTTTTAATTTCCTTTACAAAATTCTAAGTGTGTGGTTGTTTAAATTTTTTGTTAGTTGTTCTGGTATAATTTCAATCTCCAATGACTGTAATTTTCTAAATGATACTTTTTTGCGACTAATGTGACGTTTTAAAATCAAAAGCTTGTTACGTAAGCGATGAAGGGGAAAATTAAATAACTTTGTTTTGCCAAACCTTCTTTTCCCATTTCTGACATTCTGCATATTTCCTCCAGCAAACTCACTCATCAGATCCAGAACAGTTTCGTTCGAGACTTATATTGCACATCTCAAAATATTTATTCTAGTCAATATTTTTAACTTCATCTAGTAGACTGTATAATTTCTTTTTATCTTTTCAGTCTCCATAATAATAAATTATTACGACTATAATAGTCGCGTTTCAACGAGTTAAATTGTATTATTCTAGTCTTTAAGTTGGTAGTTTGCATAGTTTTTTCGTCTATGTCTGTTGGTAACGTGCCAAATCCATCGAGCGAGTGACATTCTCGACACATCAAGTTTCCTACTTGTTTCTTTACTTTACAGAGACAAACTGGAAGAGTTGCTTTTTTACTTTTTTCATTGTGTAATGGTCTCCGCGTACCCAAATTTCTCAACTGCAATATTCTAGTAATGTAGCTGTTAAAAATATAGGTGTGTGTTACATCTTGGCGCCGGTGAATCATCTTTGGCTTTTATTCTTGCGAGTCTATTTCAATGCTGGCTTATTAGCTATATACATACACCGCAGTGCTTTGACCTACTGGTCCAATGCAAGTTTCTTCTTGTCTTCTTGATGCTCACTCTTGTTCAGAATTGGATGTTTCACATTTACATAAAATTTAGTCCTTGGTAGGTAGAAAAGCAATATGGACATGGCGTACCTGTTCGTATAATAGGCAAGCTCATTTTGCTATTTTGTAATAATTCTTGGGGTAGCACGAGTTTAGACGTGTGCCACCTGTCTATCTCTCTTCCCCCGCACCTCATTTTTAAAGGGAGTAATCACTTCAGCAGCTGCCGAGCCATATGGACAACGACCAGCATCTGTTGGATTTTGTCCTTTAAATAAGTGCTATACTTTAAACTTTTAAGTATAAAAATAATTATTAATGCAGGTAGTTATTTTCGGCATTAAACCTACCATTAGATTATGAAAAATATTAGGATATAATTAAACTTTTGTAACGTGGTTTTAAATCTGCAAGTATGTATTATTGGCATTTGCCAATATTTGCGTGTAAGATTTTTTGTCACTTTATAAAATAATAATCAGTATATAGTATCAATTAGTACGCAGGTGAGCTCTTTTCAGGTAAGCTAAACGCAAGGTGCAGACGATCGCCTCAGTTTAGCAGATGCAAGAGTTAATGATTGGAATAGCAAATCTCACCCACAAAAAAATTAAAAAATCGTATTTGGTAAAATGAGATAATTAAAATTTGTAATAAATTATTTACGATCAAGTTTTTACAAGTTAGTGTACTATGATTTTGGTTACCCAATTTTTAAATTTACATTTATTATGCAAAGCTCTTTAAATTAGATATAGAATTATGTTATGCAATATTTATAATATTTATGTTTATTTTTCTCTGTATACTGCATCATCTTGCATAATGTATGTTCATTAAAAAGTTTATATTAGGGGTAACTACTTGAAGTAGGGTAAAATCTTAAAACGGAGCAGAAGTTGGAGGAAATTAATTTAAAATTTTAATTAATGTGAACAACTTAAACTAGAAAACAAACAAAGTAACCACCACAACACAAAAATCTCAAATGGTGCACTGCAACCTCATCTTCGGATAATACGTAAATATAAAATCATTACATTGCAAATGTTTGAATATTGAAAATAACACCAAAAACTCCAATTTTTCCCTCAAACCTTGAATAACCAAAATGGAAAAATGCCAAAATTTCCTTGAAATACAAAAATTAGAAGAAAATCCTAAATTGCTAAATTATACAAGTACCTAAATTATGATAATTTTAAAGTGTACAATATAAATTATGCAATTATGATAATCAATTGCGCTTTTATGCGCCAAACTAAGCATACTTAATTTTTAGAGAAGTAATAATTGGGCAGGTGTCTTGCCATAGACAGCTGCATTTTATCAAGTAGTAGCTTTCTAGTTCTAACTTTTGTTGAAATTTAGGTAATTTAATACTTTCCTTTATTACAAAAAATGCAAGTATTTGTATATACTTCGAAACAGAGCTCTTCAATTTATGTTTTTTCCTTCCAAACCGTGAAAGAGGGTTTCCAAGTTGCTAAAGAACCCACCGTTTGTTTTAACTCAACAGAAGCTTTTTGCTAGTTTTTTTTTGTAAAAGAGTAAATACGCTATATTAGTGATGTGTCAGTTATTATGGTAGATCAGGTTTAATATGAAATATTAATTACACTTGTTGAAATTTCTTCGCGCACCACCAAAATTTTCTCACGGACCACCGGTTTGCGACCGCTGGACTATATTATTGTGACGTCAAGAAGCCTAAAGCAGGGATGTCAAACTGGCGGCCCGTCACGTATATTTTTGCGGCCCGAATAAACTTCGGTGATTGCTTGTTTCATAATAAAAAATATATATTTCTGGGAATATTGTATATTTTACGATAAATATACCGTTCAAAAATGGAGGTGGGTGAACAAAAGTCATCAGTGCGGCCCGCGGAAATTTCGTTTGTCAGAAAATGGCCCGCGGCTAGAATGAGTTTAACACCCCTGGCCTAAAGGATAGGCCATTCGTGCGTGCTACTCAAAGGTATAAAATACATAGAGTCATTTTATATAGTAGGGATGGCCTCTTTGTACGCACATCATCCCTGATCTCTTCTTCTTCTTCAGCCTTTTTCCACCCACTGCTGGACATAAAGCCTCTCCATATTATGGAGGATCTGGCCATAACTCACCACGCTGGCCAGACGGGTTGGTGAGTAGTCCGCAGATTGATTTTGGACTATAGTTGTTTTACATCCGGTAGCAGCTTGCTAGGCTAGTATTCAGATAGCCCTGTTTTTTGTTAACGGTGGCAATTCGTCAACTCATGGGGACCGCCGGCTTAACGTGTCCTCCGAAGCACGAAGAATTGGTCAAAGTTTGACTCCCCGGGTTTGAACCCGATACCCCGCGTTCGCATCCAACTGCATCAGCTGCAAGGCAATGACCGTCTCTTTACATCCCTGATACACTTACTTAATTGAATGTCAGCAACTTGGGACTGGAGCCATTACCGATCAGCTGAATCAAGGTGGCGATGCAAAGTTAGGTCAAAATCCTAGTCAAAATCCTCCAACATTCACTGTGAAGATATGAAGAAGACTCTCATGAAATGAAAATTTAAGTTTAATCTTAAATTTCGCAGAAAATGGAGAAGCGTTCGTCTGGGCGGTATTGGAGTATGAAATTGAGTAGTGTTTTTGATTAAGATCAGACTTTAATGAGACCAAACAACTATTCTAGTTAGTAGAATGGATCAATGCACTCAGAACAGGGATCACCAACTTTCGGAGAATTGAGTATGGCACTTAGAAGAGGAACAAATAACATTATGATTAGTAGACATACACACACAATAAACTGAATTTTGATACTTCTAACTGCTTTCTAAGCAAAACGATCTTTACCATCTTGAAATATTGCACAAAAGATTAATTTTATCCGAACTGCAGGGAATATTATATCCCTATCTGGCGCCTTGATTGATATGGTTGCTTGGCAAATGCAACCATACCCATGTAGCACACAATATTGTTGCAATATGGGCTAAATACATTTCAAATATTGGTGCAATATTGAAATAAAATATTGGCCAATATAGTTTTGTTCGCTTTTTGATATATTGGTACAATATTGTATACAATATGGATGCGATATTGTATACAATATTGGTGCAATATTGTAATACAATATTGGTGCAATACATACATACCATACAATATTGGCCAATATAGTTTTGTTCGCTTTTTGTTATATTCATACAATATTGTACACAATATAGGTGCAATATTGTATACAATATTGGTGCAATATTGTAATAAAATATTGGGCAATATAGTTTTGTTCGCTTTTTGAGATATTGGTACAATATTGTACACAATATGGGTGCAATATTACATACAATATGGGTGTAATATTGTAAACAATATTGGTTATATTCCGCCCATATTGGAGCCCAATATAGATAATCTATATTACACCAATAGTAAGCCAATATTAAAACTATATTACGCCAATTTTCGTATTATATTCCGCCCAGAATATTGGATCCCAATATTGATCATCTATATTGCACCAATATTGCGCCAATATTAAAACTATATTGCGCCAATATTTTGTGATAATACATGGGTACTTAGATTCGTCTAACTTGTTCGGCATTCGGCCTCACTCAGAGGAATATTGTGACAAATCAAATAATGCATACGTGTATTTATTTTCGATATAATATATCTACCTACTATTACATTTATTTAATTTTAATCAATACAATATAATATATCGACTTAACAAAAATTAATTAATTAAACCATTTAATATACTATTATTTATTAATTACCACAAATTAACAATTTAAATATTTTAATTTTATTAAACTAACAAGAACAAAGAAGAAGTAAATTTTTAAAATAAAATTATAATCCACGTGTTAAAACTATAAGCAACGGTAATTTTTACGGAATAATTACGGGAAATATTTTAATTTTATTTTAATTGACTGCGTAATGTAAGTAAAGTAATAATATTATTTATGGGGTAAATGGTGGTGGTGTCAAAACTGCTGGTGTAAAATTTTAGGTTCAGAATTCTCATAATTTCAAGACAACACAATTTTGTAAAAGTAAACTTTTTTTGGTGGTTAATTAACTAAAATTAATTAATTAACGAAACAATCAAGAACGCGCCTTCGAGTTACACTTCAAGGGGGCGTTTTCTAGCAAATTATAGTATTGGATGTTTGAATTTTGAAGTCGGTACTATTATTAAAAAGCGGAACTACTCTCAAATTTGGACAGTGGTATTTCAACAATAAAAATAGGCATTACTATATTATTGTCACTTTGCGAGTGAAAGTGCTAATTCAGATTTTACGTTAGCAAATCCAAACCCAATAACTCCGTTTATACTTGGAGGGTATTCCATACCCCCAAACCCCCCGGTCACAAAAACCAACATAATAGTGTATGTTCTATCATTATAAGCATATGAAGATGTCGTTGCATTAAGACTGACAGCTATGGAGTACCCCCCAGGCCCAGCGGGGGTTAAAAGTTATACAACTTTTAAATGTATGACAATAAACATGTCACAAAAACTACCCTCCGAGATCGTAACACCGAATGATAGGGTTAACCCAAACAGAGACCAGAGTCTGGAACAATCCGGAGAGGACCTCTCCAGGTTGTTTTGCCACGATGATAATAGACTGACTCATAATTTATGCGGAGGCACGGATCGTGGATTTCTGGGAAAACTCAAAAAAACGCAAATAGAATCAAATGCTTTAATTGACACACAGAACTTGAGAGATGTATCACAGTTTCAACAATTGTAATGTAGTATATAGCTGAGCTAATATGCACAGCAGCAATGAATGATTACAATCAAAAAGTGCACCCCAATTCTAAATATAAACAAGTACCCAATAAACACAATAACCTCTGACGGTTACTTAATATTAAACACAAAAGCCCATAATCACGTCGGTTCATACGAATTGGAAAAGTTAAAATTGCTTACCCCGAGCTCTCGCATAAGCTTACAATAATAATGGTGATAGCTGTTCGTCTCCAATCGCTTTCCCAACGTGTGCTTTCAAAGATGAAACCTGTAACTTGTTAGAATTTCATACAAGAAGAACACCTGATTGATATTCGCCGACACTGAACACTGCAGCAGATTTGTAGCGGGAACTGGACCAGTGAGATATGGTGTTGGAGTTGTAAACAAGATTGGATCATCCAAACAATGGAAAGAATTTCCCAGACGTCATCCACACCATCAACAATAGGATGCACCATCTCCAGAAAATCCAAAATGGTTCCACAACTTACGTACAAAGAAAAACTGCGTAATAGAATTGCACAGGCAGAGCCTTCCAGATATAGACAACATGAGCCAGAAATACCACACAACGACGATACAATTGCTTCACACGATCCTCACCATTTTCGGGCACCAGATAGATCGTTGTGAAAACAGTGCATGCTCGCCATGATCGAGCTTGTAAGACTCCGCCAGATTGAGTTACCCAATGTACTGCCAGATGTTTCAGTAGCCCCAAAAATATAGCCAGAGCCGGAGAAACATATTGCAAAATTAACTGGCCGAAAACGGAGGTCGTTAAACCAAAAACATGTTTAAACATACAAACAATTCGGCACTCAGAAAACTGTTGCAACAAAACATTTCCGTTCTGCTATTTGGTGCTCTGGTAATTAAATCAAAATTTGCTACGCCGGCGCCGCGATGTTCCTATAAATTCAAACGCTCACGGTTCACATACCATCTGCCATGCCACATGCATTAAATTTCGATTGCATTTAAATTAAAATGCATGGGAGTACTCAGAAATATTGTAAAATGATATGAAAAGCAAATCAAGTAACAAATTGCAAAAATTCGTTACAAACATTGTCAATTAAATTTTACGTGAAGGCGATGGACATTCAGACCACCCAAATTTTTTTAAAGAGCAGCTCAATCATGGACATCTTAAACATAATATGGACTGCTATTTGATGTGAAAATGTGTCTTCATATTTTAGGAAGCCGATATCATTTGGCATTTCATTCCTTACTGGAATATAGCCGCATCGTTGATGCTTACAAATCCCTTTTCTGGGGTGGATTAGTCCCCATATTTTCCTCTCTCTTCTCTTCTATAGTTTTTCGTGTGTTTCATTCCTCTTCCATCGGATTCTATTCAGAGCTCGCTCTCTCCAGTCATGCACATCCATGCTCTGTAGGTCGTTCATCACCTCAACCTTCCATCTCATTCTGGGTCTTCCTCTTGGTCTCTCTTCGTTCGGGTTCCAGTTCATTAGGGTTGCTATTACACTTTTTTCGGGTTCGGCGCCTCTTTTCACATGTCTCAACCATCCAATCCTCATAGCCTTGATATGTCTTACTATATCCTCCCCTCCAAATTCCCTTCTTATTTCATCATTAGTTCTCACTCTATATTGATTCTCTCCAATCTTGACCAAACTCAGTACTCCTCTTATTATAAACAATATAAACTTTGCATATTTGAAGGGCAATTCAATATTGTAATACTTTTCATTGAAACTAATTCAATACTTTTCAATGAAATTGTTATATGTAAATGAGATAAAAGTATCGAATAGATAATATTGTTAAATAAATTACAAACATGTAAACCTCGATGTAAACCCTATTTTTAATTATAAAAAGTCTAATTTAACTGAATTATTACACTTTTAACAATTAACTTTATAATAGAAAACAATCGATCATCAAATGAAAATAATAGGATCACAAAAATTTTAGTAAACAATCATTTTATTTTATCAAAGAATAAAGGTATGTTACTGTTCACATGTCAATTTCCCTTGATTACATTAACTACTACCAACACAAACGCAAAGAATTGCGCACAGTATGGCGGTGCCCATATTAAAGACACCTTTTGGATTCAGAACCATAGACTTTAGGAGTCCATTTTTTATTTTAATGGTCCATGACCCCAACATTTCAAATCCCTGTCCCCCCTTGGTGATAGATGTTCGACCTGCGGCCTCTACTTCTATTGTGCTATCTTTTGGACAATAATATTAATATATTATTTTGAGTAAAATGTTTGATCCTTTTTTAAATTGTATCATAGATTAGGAAAAAGAAGAGACGGTTCTTACCTTGCAGCTAACACGATCGGTTGCGAATGCGAGGTACCGCAACGGGTCAAACTTTCGCATGACTAGCCTCCGTGCTTCAGAAGGCACGTTAAACCGGTGGTCCTCTTGCCTTAGTGAATTTCCAACATTAACATACAAAACCAGGTTACTGGCATATCTGCAGGCCAGCCCAACAAGCTACCTACCAGATGTAAAGCAAGGTCAAGGAAACTTAACACTGTAGCTTGTAAAACAGATCATTGATCTAAATGAAGTTAAAAAAGAGAAGAAAATTAGGAAAATTAAACTTTATTCATAATTACATTCCTTGGCCATATGGAAAACGGCTGTAAAAATTCGAGATTTTCAGTTTTCTATGTAGTTATATTGGAAATTGTGTATTCTATCGGTCAGTACAAACGAAAAGAAAAATTTCTGGAAGGTTTTCCTTCCTCCAGAAAAATCATGTTTTTTTACTTACGTCGTTCTTCCAATATGATCACAGAATCATTATAAAGATAAAACATTAACAAAATTTTATATACCACAACAAGAATTACAAACAAAATTTTCATTTTCGGTCCGACCCAAGCATTTTCCATGATACCATTTATAACAAACATTACATTTAATCCACCTTTGGTTGTTTTTATCAACGAATAACAAACCACTACAAAAGAAGCAATCATCATCTTCAGAGCTATCCTGATCATCATCTGTATGTTCAAATTGAAAAGATGCATCGCTTGACGATAATTCCACCTCTTCTGTTTTTATTTCTGTAAACTTTATTCCAGATGGCCCCGGTTCTGATGGAATTTCTTCTGATTTTATAAACACTTCAGAAAAATCTTGATCACAATGTGACATTTCATAATCATTCACGTCCGTATTGTCGATTTCTGGATTGTTTTTATTTAAAATTTGCGGAAAATCTTCGTCTTTCAGAAAATTAAAATTCAAAGGATAAATTCCACATTTTCTAAATCCATTTACTGCTGTTTCTACTGTCGAAGCTTTAGAATGTGCATTGCCCACTATACCCGGTATTTGATTAGAAGTTATAGTTTCAATGGAATGATCTATTAACCACTTATCAATTTCCTCTGAGTAGTAGCTCTGAAAGGATTCCATAAATGATACTTCTATGGGGTGCAGCTTATGCAACGACCGAGGAGGCAAACAGGCAATTAAAATATGGCATTCGCGAGCTTTATCTATTACTTCATGGTTTCTAATATGTGAATGTTGCCCATCTAAAACAAGAATCACGGGGTTATTTTCGGTAGGTCTTGTGTGTTTAATAAAGTGATCCATCCATTGCATGAAAAGATGAGTTTGTATCCACCCAGAAGGGTGGTATAACCATATAGCGTTTGTTTGATCATATTTGGCTTCTGTTTTCACAGTTTTTTCTTGGAAAATAAATGCTGGGGGTACATACTCTCCAGCAGCATTCATACACGTTAAAACAGTTACAAGCGATTCTCTTGCAGGTTTTGTAAGAGCCTCTACTTCTTTTTGACATTTTAAGCTGATTACCTCTACTGTTTTATGTTGCACTGTAGTTATCGCCGTTCCGTCAACGTTATAAATACGAGAAGGATCATGTTTTATTTTCGTAAGGTCTCTTTTCAGTATTTCATCAAACTTGTGAACATTTTCTCGAGTAAAAGTATATGTACATTGTGATTTAAGAAATTTAATTTTTGGGTGCCTTTCTTTGAAACTCTCTAACCATTTTCGTCCAGCTGAAGCTCTAGTTTTTGAAAACGGACTCGATACCTTGTTTTTTGTAGCCAAATGGAATGCTAGACGACGAACATCTTGGGAAGTTAGTCCATAATATCGTTCTTCCAGTTCTAAGCAATAGGATACTAGTTGATTTTCTATATCTGTACTAAAAACTGGTTTCCTTCCTAGTTTTGTTCGAACTAAATCTTCAATTAATCCCGTTTTTTTGCAGTAACCTTCTAATGTTGTTTTGGGAACTGAAAATGTTTTGGCTGCTTTCAAGTAACCCATGCCACAATATTTTACAGCGTTAACTGCTTTTATCATTGCTTGAGGATCCCATTTTTTCCGTTTTTGTATCTTTTTGGGCGGCATTCTGAAATTTCAAGGGTGGATTCTGATAGAGTTTTTTGAATTTAATATATTATGTTGTAATAATAATATAATACAATTTTAAATGGTTTCTGTGAATAGATACAAATTTTGCAAAATATGAACAATTATTATTGGTGTGAACCGATCAAACTACAACAGTTGTACACGATGTCAGCTACTGACAACGTCTCGTCGCGTCGCGCGTCGTATGAAATGTATTATTATGATTACGATTTTGCAACCGTAATTGAGATTTCGATATGTAACGGCAATATTTGATTTTCTAGCAACATTTAAAAATGAATTTACTTACCTAATCAATGTAGTCAACAAACGTGAGAGAAATCAACTTCCAAATACGAAATTTAGGACTATCCAGTATTAGGCGTCATCTCAATACTAAGGCAATCAAATAATGTGTTCTAGATGTAGTGGCGTAACCATTTCATGTTGCGCAGATACACAGCGCAACAACAGCAGGAGATACTTGAAATCGAATCTCAAAATCAAGAGTGCCCTTTTACATTACATCCTCCATTTCATACCCTTGAGTTGGTTCATCAAGAGTACTTCATCTTGTAAAAGTGATGAAAATTGATATTAATTTTAATTCCTATCTATTTTTCACAACTGGCTAAGTTTGCGTGCTGCAAGCTTTGTGTAAGCACCCACACGCACTTCTTTATTTTCGTTTAATGGATTTATAAATTAAATGTAGTGAAATTAGCCATTTAGTTTGTAAATGCAACACGTTGTTGCTTTAATGGTAATTAACTCCATTATATTATAACATTTTGGTGTGTAATGTAATCAATACGGCGCATGATTTTAATGATTTTGGCATTCAAGGTTCTGTATGATTACAGTTATTAAAAGTAATTATTATACCATATAGTAATCACTTTTAGATGGAACATGATAACTTTTGCTTTTGTTGATGGCTTATATGGGAAACATTCACTCCAATTCGTTTCCTGCGTTATTATAATACCGTTGCACAGCTTGGTGCATCGTTGTGCAGAAACCGTATCTGCGGTAATGAATATTGAATAGAATCGATTTATTTACTAATAGATAACTCTGAGTGCAAAGTTCATCGCATTGCACATTGTCCTCTTTCGAACTGTGTTCGTTTCGCTAATAAAACATTGCTTGTGTTGTTGAAAACGTAAATTTTTATAGCAATCTTTTGATATCGAGTTTTAATTTTGCAAAACTGAATCCTGAGTTCTAAACATTCTGTGTGGTTAACAACTTCGACCTATAAGTTTTACCTGTAGATTTTATTCAGTTCAATCTCAAACCCGCTTACCTATTGGTATCTCTTTCCCACTTGATGTACGGATTACAGGTAAATAACTTGGAAGTTGCGTTGTTACCAACCGCTACCATAAATGAATGGAGCTAGCGGTGTAGGTAAGAGAAGGCAGAAATACATGGTCAAGAGATTTTTCGTTTAGTAGTTGCCTTGCAGCTGCACACAGAAGTGTCTTAATGTACGGTTACTTAATTAGTATTTAACATTATGCAATTTTAATTTATTGTGATTTTTGTGACACTATTTCAATTCGTGAAATGTTTTGTGGGGGTAGTTTTCGCGCCAAAGTGATCGATCAAAATGACGAATACAAAATAGTTAGTGTGAATAACACAAAAATTAAAATATTTCGTTCTAAAAGTTTTGTCAATGGATCATCCAAACTGCAAAAGAATCGGGTTTATATTAGTCCACCTACTGTTTCGGATGCCACCCTTAACAGAATAAATTTTGCAGCCAAAGCGGTAAGATTTTATTACGTTTACTTTTGTTATATGATGGAATTTGATGCTATTTATGGAAAATGGAAGTTTAAAACGGCACGTTTTGTCAATATAACTAACAACAATTTATAGTGATTGATTTTTCCAGTTACAAGGGGGTAGAGGTTTACGTATTTTAAAGCTCTCGAGAGGCATGCGAAAAGATAGCTGTATTCTGTTTGTCTATCATTCATCACGAAAATATTTTGTTGGTATTGTCCTACCTTGACACGGTATCATCTATAATGTTCCACCAAGTGTAGTGTTGCATGGTTGTGGGTCAACACACACTTTACGAGTATTATGTTAAAATTTACTATTGTATTGTAATTATGGTAAATCACGCTTTGTTTTTTTTTTATTTATAGTTTTAAACACAAATATTTGAAAATATGGAAAGTATTGAATACATTTGCATAACATCTTCATCTTGAAATTGGGACATTTCACTAATAAAATTTTTACTGTTTTGGAAAAAAACATTTAGGGATGACTAAATGTGTTATTTAGCACCACTTGTGCTTCTTTCAAATTTTACGACGGTTTGCCGTTTTTAAAAATCCATTGTTACTAGAATGTTCATAGAAGATGTCAAACAGCTTCAAGGCAGTAATGGGCGGGTTGTTATATGAATGAAGGATTTGTGAGGGTTGATATTTTTATGAGACTACAATTTTATTATGTTTAAAACGTGTTTTAATGAACGTGCTGGTTGAAGTGACCATTATGGTTTAACGGAGAAGTTGATTACTCTTCGCAAGAACAAAGAATAATTTTATATTAGTGCACACCACACACTCATCATTGACGGTGTTATTACCCCATAACAGTTTAATAGTGAATGTTCATTTTAAATAATGAAATTTTTACTATTTTTTCACGTGTAGCATTGAAAGTTCTTAAATCTGTCTGACTTTTTTAGTTGCCGCTCCCTGACCCCGACGAAATATGTTTTCTCCCCTCGTTTTAACCCACCCACACCCTAATGCAGAATGGGGCCAGGAACGTATTCAACATTTTTGTGGTTACTTCTATTTGTAACGTGGACAAAAAAAGATTTCGCCATATAATTATTTTATTTCAGAACAACAGGAAATGCTTAACTTCTAATTATTTTGGCTTGGATAACCTTGAAATGCGATAATTTTACATAATCACTGGATTGTGGTAATTAAAAATAACATCACTGTACACAGTGAGTAGTCCTATTTTAAACTTGATAATAATATAAAATTCGAGTTTTGGAATGAAATTAGGTAGACGGATTCCTGACTATTTAATTTTTTGCATTTTAACAAACTTGGTCTGCAGTAACCAAACCTGATTTCAGTAGTTTTCTGAAATTGAATTTATCCAATTATGCTAGCCATTCTATTAAGAATTTATCGTGTTTTATACAAGTTCAACGATCTGTTTTTATCCAAGAAATTTTAGACTACGCTTTATTAAAATTTTAATTGCCTGAAAGAAAATTATTTACACTTTGTTTTTGTTATATTAAACCGCGTAATTGGGAGACGCTTCGCTTTTCACATTATACAGTTTGTCATAATTGATTTGATATCAACTCTGTTATGTTTACTTCTTCGTCAATCATCAAACCACAACGTAGTTCTATTACTCAAGTTCATAAAAATAAAACTCAGATCAGTAAATTTGAGGTTTTTATAATTATTTATCTCGTGATTATTATTCATAGAAACAAAATATTTTTCCCAAAAAATTTCCGTTCATCCTATCTCAACAAATTTTAATATAATATAAAATAAAGGTTTCAAATCTGACATGGGGAGTGTCTCACATTGAAATCACCAATTTGATCAATTAATTTATTATATTGTTACTATTATACGTAGCCAATTTGGAGGGATTTTGAAAAATTTTATTTATGAATAATTAAAAATGTACAATGGAAATATGCGCACGAATGGATTAACGAGATTCCCGCGGTTCTACTAATTCACTGGAAATCTCGTTTATCCTATGAGTGTATTTGAGAGGGGGTAATTGATTTATTTTCTTTATTGTAATTTTTATAGTACTACTTAAAAACTATGTCATAAAAATTAACCTGGAGGATAATCCTCTTAAAATATTCTAAAATCGTCAGAGTTTTTTCCTACTCTTGTTTTTAAAATTGATCCAAAATAAATATAAATTATTAGGAAATTATTTTTTATTTGTTTATTATTAAATTATTATTATTTGTAACAAATTTTTTATGAATATTGCAATTTATATGCCTTACTTTAGTGCTTTCTTTCAGTCGTGTATAAATTTATTCTAAATTGTGACGAAGTGGTTGTTAAACCGGGGGGTCTGGGGGGGTACGGAGTACTCTCCGGTTTCGAAGGGTAAAATGTTTTTTAAATCATTTTTTAAATGTTTTTTCCATTTTCTACACAATATTGAAGACAATTAAATTCTCTATAACAAAGGGCATATATTTGTTTGTTTTTGCACCAGTACTTTCCGATAAATAGCCGCTTAAAATCTGCTAACAATAAATTATAATTTATTATTAAGATTCATCAAATAATTCAATCAATGATAAATTTAAGAACTACGAATTTCGCGCAGCTACTACTAGGAAAGTAATGGTTTCCTCCAACATTTTGGGTATAGATTAAATAGAAACCGAATTATTGCACATAAATATTGCTTTTGTACCAAATTTTTAAAATTAAGGGATCTCTGGGTAATCACATTTGTGATTTGTGCTAGAGCATACACACAAAAATGTATCCATATTGATCTAGTGCATGATTGATTGACTTTTTTTGGTTGGTAATAAATGAATAAACCAAATTAGAGACTCTCTTATAAATTAATGTTACATATGAGGAGGAGCTTTCTAGCAAATTATTATATTAAATTTAAATTTTACAGTTAGTATTATTATAACTGTAGGCGGGTACTCTCAAATTTTGGGTGTGCTAATTGAGTAATAAAAACGGTTATTCGAATATAAACATTATATTTCCCTCCTTGCGAGTGGAGGTGGTAATTTAGATTTTGCGTATGCCTAGCAAACTTATAAAATCCGTAATTTCGTGGATGTTATTCCATACCCCAAACCCTTCCGGCCCCAAAGATAGACAGACAGGATCTTTTGCAGCCGTCCAAAGCTCACAAAGTACCAGATGACATTACGACTATGAGGAAGTTCAACTTCAACCTTGTGTACATTGGACCGAAACGAAATGTTTTATCACCGCAGTATGAGCAGGATATTGCGGATTTTATAATTCAGCAAAAGCAATTCATTAGTAACATATAAAAACGGAGATTACTATAGTACATATCGTAAGTACAGTGCAACAAACCTAGCTTGACGTTTGCTAATTTTACAAGAAGTTGAAACTGTTAAAACGATGAACTAAGATTGCATTTGAAAAAAATGAATGCATAGTATGTGCGACTCAAGTAATACAACCATGTCAAGAGCAAAAATTTCGTGCCAATTTATACAGTGATTCCTCTGTCTAATTGAGTAAAACATAACCCCTGAAGTTTAATTTCAAATTTAACTGAATTTTGTTTGCAGAATTTACTCATTTGTTTTAAAAGCAGTCGTCACATCTAGTAAAATATTTTATTTAACTTTCAAATTTGTTTTCTTCGAGCGAATCTTCTATCAAATGATTGAACCGTGGTGACTTTTGAATTTTTGCAATGATGTCAGTGATTTTATCGACCTTAATCTGCATTCGTCTCTTTGTACCTTGCTACTGTAAAAGGCCTACTTTCGAGAAATCCCCCCCATCCATCATCTAATTATAGTTTGTTTTTTTAATATATTTAACAACTTAATTTTATGTTCAAACTTAAGAAACAATTTTTCATGTAATTTATCTAATTGATAATTCTAAGTAGGTCGTAGTTTGTGCAATTTTGTGTTACAATTGAACTTTGAAAACGTGCCCAACATTATTACAATAGTAACAACACTATTTTTGTGTTAAATGCACTTATTTTCGAAAGTGCGCCACCCTTTCATAAAAAAATTACAATAAAGGTTAACAATATCGAGGCGTGTTAATTCAAAATTTTTAGCGCAATTAAAGCTTACATTTAGTCAGCTGTGGTACGAAGAGCACGTTAATGACATTGACATAATTCGCAGTTGAAAAAATTTTTACTCTAAAATCGTGATCTAAAAACCATCATTTCCTTTGGAAATTGACACATCCTCCCACTGCTTCCTACAAAAATCATCAATATGACGAAACCGGCCCTGGTGACTAATTCACATCTACGGTTTGAACTTTACACAGTAGATGCAAGCAAGCAAGCACAAACACACAGTACCCGGTTAGTAGACTGTAGGAGAACTTGTATTGCATCCAGAATAACCAAGAGGGGAACGAACAGAGCTAGTCTTCTCACCACTCATTTTTAAATTTGTGTCTGCAGTGTGTTTAATTTTATTATATTTTGAATGGTGTCACCGCAATAGTTATATTTTTACTATACTATACAAATTTGCTATTTCGTTTAAGTGTTGACAGTAACAGCTGCTTGTCTGATTCGTCAACCAAGTGCAATTTTCGTGGTTTATTACTTGGTGAATGTGGTAAATATCTTCAGTTTTAATGTGCGTGTTGGTTGTGTGAACATAAGAAATGCCTTGGGGTCGAAGATCATCAGAACCCATTAAACTGTGTTCCAAACAGATTGTGAAGTGTGACTTTAATGAGGATTACGATGACAGTACTTCCAATTATTCAGACGAATCGGTATGATGCTAATTTAATATCTTTTAACTATTAAGGCCACAACGTGCAAGAGCAAGGCTTTGTTTCATTAACAATTTAATGTCTTGAGGTGCATTCTATAGATACGTTCTAAGCAAACCGAATTTGTCTCGGATTACTCTTTAATAACAATAAAGGTCGTCAACCGATCATTCTTGATTTATGTGCTTGAACCACGTCGGTCGTGTTGATAAAACGTTTTAAAATAAATTATTTAATTAAGATAAGACATTTATATGGATAAAATAATAGTAAACAATGGAAATACATCGATGGTCTAACTTGACCAGGGCCGAATCACTTAATATTATTAAAACAATTTGTTCTAGTTAGATAATCCGATAATTATTATTCTCAACATTTGTTTATTTCGGTTGTACAACTTTTTAGTATTTTAATTGATCATAATTCGTGGGCGTCAGTAAACAGAAAAAAATTTTAATTCATGTTGCGTAATGAGTCACTTACAATATCGGCATACATTTCGCCCAAGTGCCAAAAAATCGATTTTCTCTTTGGTTGTTCTTCGGCTGCGCTGTAATCCATTTTACTACCAAATTTGTTTATCGGAATCGACATAATTTTAACGGAAACTTTGATAAACTCCATACGACGGTAACACTGCAACCGGTAGTAATAATTTTTTGAACCCTCAAAATTTTGAAGACTAGGAATGTGAATCGGTGAAGTTGTAAAAGTTCTCAGTAAATATGCAAGTTGCATGAAATGGACTGTACCTACCCAAATCCAAACAGATCTTATCAGCCCATAATTTTTCTTAATGGTGACCAAAAATTCCAAATTGTACTTTCAAAGCATTTTAATTTGATTTAAGAGCATTCCGATAATCATTTTAAAGAATTTTAATTGTAAAGGTTAGTGCAATTAAAATCGACTTTGTGGTTGTAAAGAAACAGTAAAGATATTAAACGATAATAATTTAATATTCTTACTTCGAGTATTGCAAATTGCAGTTCATGACTTGAGGGTACTCAAAAGTCTGATTTTATTTTTCATACCAATTTAAATGTATACAGTTAATTCAATAGAAAGTATTCTCTACCCACTTCATAAATAATTTAAAATCTCAATATTGTGAAGCAAATTGTATTTCACTTTGCGATTACTTCTTCTTCAGTACAATAGCGCCTATAATTATAAAAATCTGTATTGTAACTTCAACAATAAATAAGCGGTAAAACAAAACGGTTAACCCATTACAGTTATAAGTTTGCAAACTTAACTTAGAAAACTAGCAATCATTACGTGATTACTTTTCACTTTTTGTTAAAACATTGGAATTGTTCTAATTTTATGATGTGTAGTATAACACCATTAAATTTTGAAATGCCTCATTATGAAAATTTTTTTGTATTCTAAAGAGCGAAAAAAGTAAGCAAAAGAACAGTTTCACACCTACCCACCCACGATTTGTTTGAAAAGAAAAGTCGCCCTAACTCGGAGGTATGGTGAAGCGTGTTTTCACAAAGCTAAAATATTATAATGCTGAAAATGTTATATTTTAAATCGATTTTAAATTTATATCGAAATTTTTATTTTTATCCAATAAAGGTCCGGTTTTCTTTTAGAAACGCTGAAAATGTTTTTCTTTTTAAGTAAATTATCTTCTGGATAAACATTTTTTTGGTTAGTTTTATCGATACGGTGGTGCTTCATTCAAATGTAATAGATGATGTGTAACTTCCCCTAGATGTACTGCAAATAAAGCTATGACTCATCCGTCGCGACGCACTACCCTAATCGTAGTTTCCATCCACCGTATCTTCATTCACGTCAATTCGGAAAACATCGTCTTGACAATATTGAATTACTTGTCTGTCTGTCAGTGGAGATAAATTTTACTCGAGTTCGAAGTGCATTTGAATGACGATACACTACCAGGTTAGCTTCAAGCAAGTCAAAATTGTAATAAATGAACATGTCTTGATCAATTTTCCTTTACACGCACCGTGGGCACTTCTCTTATTGCTTGCCTTGAAATTAATTTGCTTTTTGAGAGGGTGGGTGGTGAAATTTGTATTTAACAGTAAAGCTTCCTTATCGATTGCTACCAGTTTTTAATATACAAAATATTTTGTTTTAAATTGGATTATTTACAGTAGGCAAGGGTTCTCAATTTTAAATGACCCTACCCGCATGCTAAACCCACCAACGTACATTAGATATATAATATGTTTGACAGATGTGAGCCTTTGCAAGCCATTTATAATTTATTTAATTTTTTGAAATGGAAAAGGATAAAATATTGTTTCCATTTTATTGGTGTAAATGTTCTCCAAGTATGGTAGTTAATGGCGAATTGTATTGTTTTCTTAACTTCGTTTAATAACCAATTGAACCAATTGCCTTTATGAGACTGTGAAATGTGTTTGCCGCCGAGGTTGGTCTAACCGCGCAAAGAAATAAAAAATTTGAAATTTGTTTTGGTGTTGTCATCTGTGCTGGTGTTTGGGTCGACGCCTCAACACCGCTGGCGACTTCGAGACGACGCAAAAATAGAATCTTTGTCTTTGCAACGAAACTCCACACAAAGATTTTTTAACGTGTATAATCAATTATGCCATTTCAAATCTTCATGCTTTCTTAATGCGGTTTTCGCAAGGCAGTGAAACTTTTCAATTTGGATTTTGTAACGTGGGCTAGTCACATTTAAAATTAAATTAGTTTTCTTACATATTTACGAGAGGGAGACTCGATTATTTAGGATTTTGTATACGAAACGGAATAGTATTTACTTTAACAAATTAAAACCGTAACGATTTTCGTAATGTTTGAAATTCGAGATAAACTTTTTAAATTAATTTTGCAACAATGTGGTATACAAAATGGTATTTTCTTGAAATCGTTCAAGTTTGATTAAAATTTCTTAAGTGTTCTTCATGGGCATATTAGTGCAGACAACTGGTCTATTTACTAACAGACTTACTTGTTGCTTCCACTCTTTAATATAAATGAGATGTTTTGCAGTAAACTAAATTCGAGGTTGGAATATGACAATAATAACCATGAAGTACTTGCATCTTTCTAATATCTGTTAATTTTTACCGTAATATAAAATCTAAACGGCCCATTGCAAAAAATATTACATGCTCTTAAATTTCGATCATACGTTACTAACAGACAGACAAAAATTTGATTATGCCTGCTGAATGAAATATTGCAACCACGCAATTCTTCTCCTATTCCTATTATGATAGTTACGATTAACGATATGAATAAAAATAAGTAACTAAATGCTAAAATTAGCGAAACTTGAGTAAATGCTATAGCATTTACTATAGATTTAAGGGGATAAAAATAAAATAGTTAACTCAGCATTTACTTAAAAAGTAATCTTAAATTAAAACACATACATTGTACAGTTTTACTAGAATTATTTATTAAAATTTTGAAAAAATTCTTTACAGAGCAGGATATTATATTTATACTTCTTCTCCAAATTTCAATCCAGATTTTGATTTTTCATGTCTGCATTTTAGAATCACTAGTAAAGCAAAAAATGCTAATCAGAACTAAAATGCATACAATTTTAGTAGAAAATACAGTGTAAATATATTTGTCAACATTAAAATACCAGACGATTATGTCGAAATTAGTCACTTTGTATATTAAATTGTTATATATTTTTTCTTACTTAAAATGAGTCGGTGTATTTACACCTATATTTCTGTCTGTTAGTAAACCCCATAATAATGAGACGGAGGATACGTTCAGCGGTATATGAAACTGGACTGAAATAAAACACACTTCATTTACGCATACGTGACTCATAGTTTATACGAAATGATTCATAATAATAATGTTTGTATACGTAATTTTATGTAACATTCAATTTTTTTTCTGAAATCGACACTAACGTAGCAGAAATCGGCAGTGAAGTTGAACTTTTTGTACCATTTTGGAGTATGCAACCCACCTATCACTAAACAGGCAATCTCGCCGTCAAGCTACTGTGATTGGTAGAATCACTCGGTACCCTTGCTCTGATTGGTCGAATCTAGATTTGGTAACAGTGAGAAGAAGCGAATTTTAGGTTATCTATCTGTCAGATTTTTAGGTTTAATCGTCATACAAGGTGCGGCAAACGTCTTATTATTTGTGATTATTTACAAGCTTATAATAAATTATCTACAGCCAGTGCCGTTCCTGGGGGGTATTGCGCCTGCATGCAAAAATTTTTTTCCGCCCTTTATGCTAGATAGGCTATGAAAAATCAACCAGGAAATTGTCTGATGGGCAAAAAAAAAAGGTAAAAGATAATTCTAAATTTAACAAATTTTCTCTGTTTTGCAAAAAAATTCTTATATCTCTCCAAAATGCCGCCCCTTACTTTTGCCGCCTGCATGCGGGGCATGCACTGCATACCCGGTAGGAACGGCCCTGTCTACAGCTACACTGTTCTGTCCTCAGATTACCTTTATAATTTTTTGAATGCCTAAAATAATGTTTTTGGATACAATTTTAATCATAAAAGCATCCATAGGTGGGTAGTACATACATTATTTAATATCAAGCACACGAAAAGCATTATTTCATACAACCCTGTTATATTAAAGTCTTATATTTTTGTTTTTATTTAATAAAAAATATATTCACATTGTATGCTTTTAGTGCCTAAGCTTTTTATGCATGAAATGTTAATGTCTACGCGTTATTATCTTATTTTACAAAATATTCTTTTTACTAAAACTTCAGCCATTTTTGCGATCAGCAACTTTTATTTTTCGACAACTAAAACTGCGTATTCAGCGTCGAAAACTGTTTTTCACTATTTTTACTCATTTTCATTATTCGAATTTTCCTCTTTATTTGAGTTGGTGCTAGAAATAAAAGTCGCGTATTTTATGGAACATTTGGTTTTGGTTTAAGTTACATGGGAATTAATGGAAGGCTTGATTTGAGTCTCTTATAATATTAAGTTGGTAACAAAATAATTGATGATACACAGTGAAAATTTCACGTTTCCTAAATTGAATCGAACAATATAATTTAAAATCTTTAACTTATTTGCTTTATCATTTTCAATTTCTAACAGATTGCTTCGTTTATACTGGTAGAAAATCATGCCATATCAATTTAACGATAAACAATAAATTCCTTAACAAGTTTTTTTAGTAATAATTCAAATAAATCGATAAGAACTTCCTTTACTGCTTGTTTGAGCTGTATATTTCAAGAATTTAAATTGCAATTTCATATTTGTAATCACTGAAGATTAAGATATTCCAATAATATTCTTGGAACTGTTTTCTTAATTTTAAGATTTTATAAATCAGTTATTAAATTATTTGAAATTGAATTATCAGTTATTTATTCTGGTTGGGATTATCTTTAAAACATTTTTTTATTAAAGCAAATGCACTAGATAAATGACCCCATATATCACGAGGCTGTTTTAAAAGATAAAAGACCTACAGTACTCTCAAGTATTTTTAATGCATTAATTTTTAGTTTCTGTTTTTCTTTCTCTTGGATGCTTTGTGCGTTAAATTAATTCCGTGTATTAAAATGCAGTAATTTTTCCAGTATATTATAATTTTATACGTAAGTACACTCTGTTGATGTCAAGAGAATTTTTATTGTATTAATAAATTGAGGTCGAGGGCGACTTATACGATACTTTAAACTTGAAAGATACTATTTCCCTAGACTAGGAAGATTATTGCAGTATGCAGTGGTCGGCAACAGGGTCCGTGGCGTAATAATTGTCCGCGAAAAAATTGAGACATTTAATTTTACTCGGATCCGAGAGAGAAAAAGGTCATTAATTTTTCATCAAAGGTCAAAATTATTAGTAAATGCTCCCCGAAATTTTAAAAGCGAATTTAGGGGTCCGCAATATCTAAATGGTTGGCGACCCCTGCACTATGCTGATGTAATGCAGTTATCTTGATGGTGTGATGTTTAAACGAAAATAAAATATGGAAAATTATTGGTATTTTAGATTGTATCCTCTAAAATATGCAATTTTACGCTTCGAACAACCTCCAATTATTGGTATAACGAAAAACCAATAATTTCATTTTTCTACCTTACTTTGTAATGTAAAGCTTTACATTGATATTTTTTAACATCTGGCATTGGCGGTTAACAATGATGAACCGGAAATTCAAACATCCCCGAGATGAATTGTGGAACATCCGGTTTAAATCTTTAGAGTAATTTAAATTTTGAAATGAGATTTTGCAATTCGTAATGGTACAACAGAAAAATTTGTTATATCATATTTAGGTCAACTATTTCATTGTTATAATACCAATAACATTAAATAATATATCGGAAGTAACTTATTTATCCATTAAATGTTTTTGTATTTTTTGTTGCAACGAAACACGCAATTTTGTAAACAGGATACTTCAAATTTTAATATTTCCTATACTTTCTTCTCACAAGAATCGATTTTTGGAATGTGATCATGAAGACATGCACATTATAGGGAGAAATTTCACCCTTTCACGTAAACGTTCGTTCACCTTCATTCTAACCTATTGAGTATTTAATCAGACAAAAATACACAAGCAATTAAATCCCATAATGTTACAGGTATTTAATATCATCTTTCATAATATCCATAACCTATGAACTGGAAAGCGTTTGAACGTCACAGTGTAGCGATTATTGCACTATGTCATGCTACACTGCCCTAATGCTCCCGTTTGGTGTAGGTGCAATTATATGAGCCTTCATTGTCAACAATTTGATCCAAACATTTAACTATTTGTATATGCTACTTTAAGATAACATCAACATGTTAATACAATTTCAACAAACCATTTCCCAGTTGATAAGTAAATTAATCACATAATTCAATTAACTCCACTCATGTTGCAACTCATCAAAACTTTTCTAACACAAACTGTTTATTCGGTGGAAGAATAAACCAGACGCTGTGCATTCTTGAAATTTTTATAATATTGTACGAATGAGGTGATCTTATCACATAAAAGCTTCCTCTGAGAACTCTTACCAGACTAACATAAAAGGAAATTGAAAGCAACACTTTAAAATTTTATTTTTAATTCAGAATTTAATTTCATATTTAAGGGTGCGAAACAATAAATTTCTTGCTAAAAAGCGATTAATCGAGATGAAAAATTCACGCAAGATTCTGCACTGGCTTCCAGATGCTTTTGCTAATAAAATTGTAACTAGATTTGTTTTCACTTTTTGGGCATATGTTAGTGCTTGTGTTTAGGAGTGAACTTTAGTCATACAATCCACCTCCGGTCGAAATAATAACCGTTGATTTTGAAGGGGTGATATTAATTTTGTTACCATTTGAAAATTGACGTTACTTGCACATTTCTGATGAAGTCCCGTAATTCATCACTTCTCCTATTACGAGTGCTTAGTTCGTTAGTGGGCAATTCTTCGTCTAATGTCCCCCATTTAATTCATTTTATTTCAAGAAAATTGCCCATTTTTGCAGTAAAACGCTGTTGTCTGGAAGTTTTAACATAAACTAGCTTTAAGTGTATCATCAGAATAGATTTATCTGTATATTTTTATAGCTACACGCGCGTTTCCGTTATAAGCTTGCATTATGTGGGTTTGACTATATTGGTAATTGCATTGTTTAGAGTACAATAAATTGGAGAGGAGAACATAAAACTGACTTCTGCATCATCCTATACAAGTTTTATGGATAAGTGGAAACAATGTTGCAAATTTTTCAATCGTTTTACCCTTTCACCTTGATAATGATAGGGCACGGATTGTCACCCTCTTACTTTGTATTTTACCCCATTAAATCAAATACACGTGTCCACCCCTTTAATCATAATGTGACCAGAACTGCAGAGTACACAGAACCTTAACCCTTGCACTCTATTAATAACGTTAAAATAAATAATAATTACTGATTAAATTTGCTTGCAACATTAAAGCTGTTGACAAAAATTTTAAAAGTCTGGTTTTATTTCAAGCTTTTTGAAACAGCATCAGCATAAAGAAGTTTATTTCAGTGTTTAAAGCTTTTATGCATATTCATAACGACATTTCTCGATCATTTTAAGATTATACCAGACAGAGCTTTTTCAACTTTTAACTTTCAATCTTTAATGTTTTTCCACCCTCTTTTTGGTAGTAATGCAATTTTGTATTAAAGTGGTGTGGTTGTATAAAAAAGTTAATTCATTTTAGACATCAGGTCACAATATTTGAGATGTGATAAGGGTGCCCGAATCACACATTTTTGGTTCCACTTACATTAAAGGTTTATTTGGTTTTACATTTTAGACATGTCCACGTTGATGGGGATGCAGGTTAAGATATGTACCGGACACAACGGTTATTGCCCCGAATGCCGTTCTCTACAGGAAGTAAATTTAAACTTTTGTCGTTTCTCAAATATTTATTTCGTGTCAAGAATATAAACTTCCAATATCTTAAAATGTGATCGTTCGTATTTATAAGATGGAGTTATGTCGACGACGATAGTTTGGTGTCCTGTTTTTTAATGATTTTTTATATTTGTTTTAGTTTTATTGTTTTCCGACTTGTCCCGATTGTTTCTTGTCGTATCATGTTCAGGACTCGGGTAGGAAGGATCAGGCTGCGGAAGGATTCCCGGGATAGTGTGACGTCATACGCGGAAGCGCGTTGACACCGGTTTGCTCCGTCCATGCCGTTTACCGGTTTATACTTAGGTTTTCGTTTTTTATTCTCTACAAACCTAGTGGAAAAGTTCATACTTGCGTGGTGTTCGTCATCTTTTTATACTTATTCCAAAAATTAATTATCATTCCCACGAATTCTTTAATTTTCCAAAAAGACGTGGGACATGTGAATTGCATTAGTGTGGTACCACAAATTGGAACGAATGTTTAAGTCTTGGAAGTTTTCGAAGGTATGGTCAAGTTCATTGTTCCAAAATTTTATGAAGTGTTCGTTTTAATTTCATAATTGTTGTTGTTTCACGTAAATGATAATCTCATTTAGGGTGTAATTTGTAAACTAGAGCACCGTTTTAATGTAATTACTTTGGAATTACTACCTTTTACCATTCCTACTACAACAAAATTTGATTAAATTTTTAAGCGCAACAACTTTGCATTTTAAAACTTGAACATTTATTTTTAATGTAATTAATTCATTTATGCATACCTACGTTCGTTAGCCTCAAAAAATTTGAATTAATTAATGTGATTGATTGGAACGCCAACTTATTGTCCGATATGATTCAAGTTTTATCACATTTTTTAGACCATTAATTGGGTTGGATAGATTCTTCTATGAAACGAATGACACATGATATATCATTGTAAAATTTTTTAGCACCCCTGCATCAATAAATACTTGGCTTAACGATGGCATAAAAAGCAGAATTTGTTGTTAATCTCAAATTTTTGAACTTTGAATGAACTTCTGCAAGAGAGAGCTTTTACAAATTTTGTTTTGGAAGCAACGAGTTTTTTCTGCAAACTTTTATTAGTTTTTTTATTATTATTTTTATGTTTATCTATTTTGTGCGGTTTTTTATTAACAAAATTTTTTGGATGCTTCCAAATGCTGGTTCATTAAACCAACTTTTTTTACTGGGAAAATATACATTTACAATTTTGAAGTTTCATATTTTTTATCATACCAATGTGATTTACCATTTTGTTATTAATGCTGCCAGAATATTAATTTTTTTCCATTTTTTGCTGGTTACAAATGGATCGAGTCCTTCGGGATAAAACTTTTAGGATCTTCTGTTTCCATTACATAACTGATATATCCCAGTACTATTTTGAGTTTTCCATATTCACGATGTTGTTTCCCTAACCACCCAGGCTAAAGAAACAACATGGTGAATTTTTTTAAATTATTCAATTTATAATAATTGGGTTTTGAAGTTGATTATTTGCATATTTGTACTGATGGTTTCTTTAGAAGTAAACATGTCAATCGGCAGTAGTTGTCAGCCATTAAACCAATTAAATATCTTGTATTCAGTCTCTTAGAACTTAGAATCGATACACTTTTAACAGCTTGCAACAGTAATATCTACATATTATTATATAGAATTCTTCGTTTAGTAAGAATTAGCATAATTAGTTATAAAGTTTGCTTCCGTTTTTTTATTTGCAATAATTTATGTGGAAAAGTTTATGTAACAACATGAATAATAATTTTGTAGTAGCAAATCATGCACGTATTATTCATGTTTTCTGCGATTTTGTACACAAAATTGATGGTTTCAACTTTTGCAAAACTCTGTTTTGAATTCAGATATCACGCAAAAATGTTACGAGTTATGAATGGACAATGAGACGCTTAAGTGACGAAACGTATAAAAAAAAACAATTTATTGTATTATTAAATTTCCTCACTTTGTATTTTATGTGATAATGCATTATCGATATTGAAAAGTTGAATGAAATCGTTGAAATACCAATGAAATCAGATTCACATAAGAAAGCCATTCCGCTTGATCGTAATCTTACAATAACAAATTTGCGTCTTCCAGTTCTTTATGCATACAAGCATACAGTGCAACCCCGATAATCCGAACCATTTAATTCGTATTAATGAAACAAAAACGGATTATTGGAAACATAATTTGTTTGGAATAAATAATGCAACAAATTTATTAGTACAAGATAAACAGGCTTTTGTGTTATCAATATTATAATAGTATGTAAATTATATAATTATATTGAAAAATGTGGCGAAATAAAGAATCTTAATTTATATTCTCAAATTCATAACATAAAAAACAACCCTCTTAACATGGGTTCCGATTATCAAAGTTGCACTGTATTTCCATTAAACAGTTAAGAACAATTACAAATCCTTTTATTTTTTATTTGTGTGATTATTTAGTTTTCTCGTTTTTCTTCAAGATAATAGCGTTAACATTACCACTAACACGGAAAGACACTTATTGATTATAAAACTAAAGCTAAGCTTTATAAGATTAAAGCGATTTCCGGATGAAATATATTCCAGCATAAGTGCTACATTATTTTCATTCTATTCGGACCGAATGTTCTTTTTTTGACTACGATAGGGTTGATCAGAAACATTTCGCTAACAAGGAAGGAACTTTGTGGACACCAATATTAAATTATCAAAATTAACAACTTTGTAGAAGACCCTTTCAAATTTAATTCTATTGATTTTCCTGGAAAATGTTCGCATGTGGTCGGAATAATATAGTAATTGAACTAATTTTGAATTTGCTAAATTTTGTATGTAGTATAGAACTATAAATCTCAGTTTTGAATATTTCACAGAAACGTGATTGCACCCTTTGTTTAAAAATGGCGAATCTGCTCATACAAGGGAGGCAAATTTTCTTTTTCAGAATGAATGTGACCACGAATATGTATTTGACAGCCCATTGCTTGCACTTTATATCATTTAACACCTCATTCTTTTTGAATTCACGCGCGAGGAGTAAATTTTTTTAAAACGCGCTCGACATTCTAACAATACAACTCCTCCCCGACTATGAAAAGCACAGTTTTAAAAATAAATTTGGGTTCTCTGTTTTAATTAAATATCGAAACTACATTTTAAAGTATCTAATTTATTTTACCGACACTTAACTGTTAGACTTCTAAAAATACCTACCCTTCGTTATTTCTCACCTAAATTGAGTTGGCTGCATCCCCAAAAATCCACTTACTAATACTACGTTCATAGAATTAACGATTTTACTTTTTTTTAGGGCTTGGACAGCGTCAGTTCCAATAGTCAATTAAGGCCTCCAAATGCTGAAATCTCAGCACCACGAATTGATAGTTACCGTTTCTCTATGGCCAACCTAGAAGACTCACAGGACGTTGACTTAGATGCAATTCTAGGAGAACTGTGCGCTTTGGAAAGTCAATGTGATAGGGAAATTGGACATGCCAGAGATAGCAAACGAATGTCAGGTACATATTTCATATTTCACTTATTATACAATTATTTTTTACAACCTCACGCTGAATTGAAGTGAATTGATGTTTCCATTTTTTCAATTACAGCGTTAAATCGAATTATGTTTTGAATTAACAATGGCGGGAAAAGTTTCTCTCCTTGTATTACAAATTTTAAAAACGAAGGAGCCGCCCGCCTTTACTTCCAAACATACTTGATTTGATTTCAATTTAATTTATTCCAATTACAAAATTGTTGTTCAATTTATTTTTTTTTATTGCAATTAACTATATTTTATCGAGTGGGCAAAAGTCTGCATAGCATGTGATTTATTTCAACCCACGGTAAATATTTATTTTATTTTTTAATTTCATTTTTTAAAAGAGTGATGTCACATAAAACAGTTAACACGGTTTAGTTTTCGGTCATGAAGGCCTACTCAAAATTTATTAACGTGCGTTTGGGTGGGAAATGAATTTTTATTCAATGATTTGATACAGATTCTCTCCAGATGTCAAGTAAGTTTGTATATTACAGATTTGCAAAAGCAATCACAACACAACTCGAGAACTCACATTCGATCATGTTCAGAAGGACCAAGATTGAAATTGGATCCCAGAGAGGGTGACCTTATGATTAAGACTGATTCAGTTCGAACGGATTCGCCAGATAATGATTCAGCATTTAGTGATACCGTGTCTATGTTATCTAGCGAATCTTCGGCTAGTAGTGGAGGAAGTGGCACAAAACCTCAAACATTACATTTATTACAAAATAACCAGGTAATTATTTACTATTTAAACGCGCTATTTAGATAATTAAACAATTTTTGTCATTAAGGATGATGCTAGTAAAGCAAAGGCCGAAAAAATTAGAATGGCTATGGAAAAAATCAAGGAAGCAAATATACAAAAATTATTTGTGAAGGTCTTCACGGTTGATGGTTCAGCAAAATCGTTGCTCGTTGACGAAAAAATGTTGTCCGCATATGTAACTAGATTATTAGCCGATAAGAATCACGTCCAAATGGATCCCAAATGGGCTCTGGTAGAAAACTTACCAGATTTATACATGGGTAATTATTACCTTTCCCAATCAAAATGTTCTGTTATATTTAATTTTGGTTTTTTTAGAGAGGGTATACGAGGACCACGAACTACTAGTGGACAATTTAATGGTGTGGACCAGAGAATCGAAAAATAAAATTTATTTTTCCGAAAGACCGGATAAAACTCAGTTATTTACTCAACCCGAAAAATTTTTATTATCACCAAGTGATAAGCGTGATAATGCGGATTACGATGAACACTCGCGAAATATGTTACTAGAAGAATTTTTTTCTTCGGGTAACCAAATTATTCCACAAGTTGAAGGACCACTTTATCTTAAATCAGATTCTAAAAAAGGTTGGAAAAAATATCATTTTGTACTTCGAGCTTCCGGATTATATTACTTTCAAAAAGAAAAACCAAAAACTACCAAAGACTTAATATGTTTAGCTACTTTTGATATGAATCAGGTATATAGTTTTTCTAAAACGGACAAGATGAAAATTTTCTAAAAATTACTTTATTATTAGGTTTATTACGGATTAGGATGGAAGAAAAAATATAAAGCACCGACTGATTTTTGTTTTGCTATCAAACATCCAAGACTGCAAGAACCAAAGTCTACAAAATATATTAAATTTTTATGTGCTGAAGATTTACAAACATTAGAGAGGTGGATGGTGGGCATCCGAATTGCTAAACATGGGCGACAGCTTATGGAGAATTATCGAATGTTGATGGACGAATTAGCGCAAGAAGATCTTGATAAATTGGCGTATGCTAGAAGTTGTTCTGTTAGTTCCATTGCGGTACAGTCTAACGCTACTACACCCACTCAAGGGTAATTATTGAAGCAATAAAATTTTTATTGCAAAATTGAACCCGTTCTATAATACTTTTGTTGTAGATACAATGGTAGTGAAGCAGTTTACATTAGCCAAAGTGAAACATATTCAGCTCCTAGTGAAGCTAGTTCTGGTCGACACAGTAGAGCCAGCAGTTCAAGTTCCAGTGGATGTATGTCAGATGGTGCACCTTCCAGCTGCGAGAACGCTTTTGAATCGGAATTTCCAATGGGTAAATACTTGTGTGAGATTCGTAAAAGGAAAACTAAATTTTGAACTATCAATTTTAGGTACTATAAAACGAAAACCATCCATGAAACCAAGCTTACCATTAACTAACATCACAAGACAATTGAAAGAAGTTGGTGAAACAAGGGAAGAACATGAATCGCCTACATTACCATCCAGTCCTGTATCTTATACTAACTCAGGTAAGAATATTTTTTCTAGTTACGTTTCGTGATAACTTTAACATTTTGTTATTCCAGGTACCTTAACCAGGCGTCATAGTCGCAGAAAATCGTCTAACTCGACAGATGATTCATCCAACACTGGAACTTTGAAGAGGCAACACTCTTACAAGGCTCGTGGTTCGATTGAATCCATGAGTAGTAGAGGTTCTACACCTTTGTGTGGTACGCCTGTGAGAGAAAGAAGTTCGACATTTGGAGAAAAAGAAAGAACTGGTTCATTTGAAGAATGTTCAGTTTCCGTCAGAAGTCCGCTAAATACAAATGTTATGGATATTCCATCATCAATGGTATGTACAATTTTGTAATGCTATGCTTGAAACACTTTTTGTGATGTTGGCTTTGTTCTACATTTTAATTTTATAATGCAGATTGATTACAATATTCTTTTTAGGAGCAAAACGTTTTGTTTCAGTTGCGTAACCCATCTGCATGATTTCTCTCTACTAGGTACAAAGTAACGCATGGTAGTTTTTTATGTGGTATTGTATGTTATAACTTTTAATAATACAATGCTTTTGGTTAACTTTCAGACTTTTTAACTATGCATGAATATTAACAAATCACTTTTCTATTGTAAATAACCTTATGTCTAATGCTTCATTCACACACAGATTATTTGCATTGCATTGGAAGGTTAAAGCCTAACAATTGTTATGTCTTTGGGGGAAGTTAAGGTTGAATCAAATTAAACTATCATAGAGGATACTTTAATTTGATTGGTTCTTTGGTTTCCTACTGATTTTCGTTTCTGAGCACCTACAATTATTCAGCGCCGGATTTAACCAAGTCGCCGCTGTACGCACAAAAATTTAGCCGCCTTCTAAAGGGAGTTCTAATGCGAAAATTTGGACAACTCAATGTCAAAGGTGTTTTAAGAAACGTTAAGAAATTTTATTACTAAATCAGATATATGTATTTCCAAAAATTTGCCGCCCCCAAAAATTTGCCGCTGTACGCTTGGGCGTAGCTGGCGTATTGGGAAATCCGTTACTGCAATTATTTGCATGTGAAAATTTTCGGCATTAGCGACCTGTTTCTTTTTGTTCGGAACTTGGAAATGCAATACAACTAATCTCTATGTGAATATTAATTTACTCTAGCATGATGTGCGTTTATAATTATTACTACTACTAAGTTTGTTGATGCAGATTTTAAATTTTTTTATGGCCAATTGCGACGATTTTGACCTATAAAGAATAATTTTACTTCTACTGATAGTTATTCCATTAACGATTTTTTAATATTAAAAAGATAAAAAAAAAGCATGAAGAATTTACTAAAATGGCACCAAGAACATGGTATTTGGCGTTTTTTATTTTGAAATCTACATAAATGTCAATGTTAAATAATTTTGATAAACTACCACCTATTCAAGAATAACAGAGATGTCACGAAATTGGCTTTGTAGACTACATTTGACCTTGAAAATTATATTTAAAAAATATTCCAACTGCTTGTACGGCATTGTACTACATCCCTGTCATCAAACTTTTATTTTAAAATTAATTTGTTTACAACTTTTGCAGTTAAAATTTCTACCAAACAGAATAAAATTAATTATCATACAAGCAAAAAACAAAGACCCAATTTTACATCAGGTTTTCTGCTTTTACCTAAAGCAAAGTTAAAACTTTATTACATTTTCCCGTTGTTGTAGGATGATATTCTAATTTTAAACTTTTGTAATCTGAAATTTTCAACTTTGTGTGGGTTGACCTAATAGGTCAAGATTTTAAAAATCTTGGAAGTTAAAAATCATTACAATAATTTTACATTATATTTTTGTGTAGGTTAATTCAATAATATTAATAATTTATCATATCTTCGATATGAAAAAATTATATATAATTTAAATATACCCATCCCTGCCTATGTGTTTCCAAGGTTTGAGTTTTAGAAATTTTATGGTGAAAAACAAAAACTGCATCCTGTATGTGTTACTGAAAATCTCATTAATCCAATCATGCGCGTCGGCGTTATTGTTTTTTCTTAAATATTGCAAAAACTGTTTAGGTACAAACGAAAATAGACCATGCACAGGCGATCTAAACTATTTTGATTCTGAAATTCCCAATAAGCATATCTCCAGTCCCCCCCTACACCCAACTAATTTTTAAAATACAGTGAAGTCGCGAAATAGTGAATATCATATATAGCAAACTACCGGAAATAGTGAACTGCGTACTAAATCTTGCCATTTTAGCAGCAATTTGAATAACTTAACTTATAAGGACTTCCCCAAGATTCAGAATTTACATTAGGTATCATTATTTTTTACACCTCATTTTACTCGTAATGACAATGTCTAATGTAAGCATGGATATTAGCCAATGGCGTTACTTGGTGTAAAGGGGGGAAGTGTGGTAATAAGGGTACCAATAATGTGAAAACACCGAAAATTTGTTAACAGGAAAATTGAAAATTGGGTTTTTTTTGTTTTACAACTTTTACCTTTGCAAGTGTAGAGCAATAAATAAAGAACGATGTCAAAAATTTGATATCAATGGGGTGAAATCAGTTAGCCAACGTCCACTTCTAAATATTTCTTTGAATAAGTGAGGGGTATAGTATCAAAACCGGCTATATCCATTTTTGTCGAAATTGAGTTAGATATGCCATTTTGTCAAGAATTTGGTTCTCTATGAGACCCAATAATCTATCCTTAAGAAAACGGGCTACATACAGTCAAATTTTATATTTAAAGTTTCAAATTCTGCAATATCCATCGACAGAAATGAATCAAAGACGACAATATCGATTAGAGCCAATCAGGTAACATTAAAATGTCATAATGGTATGTGACATTAGTTAATCTGTCATTTCAGTCACTTTGAATAAAAAAAATATAAAAATTTATTTTTGAACAAAAAAAAAATTTTTTTACTTCTGAAGCAAATTCATATTCAAATTATACCTATCTATGCATTCATTCAAAATAAAGATTTTTATTGCTCAATTTGATTAATTTTGATAATTAAATACGGTACTATCCACTTTTCATTTTCAAACACGGCAATATCCAATTTTTAATATTAAATATTTCGGAAACAGTAGTATTTTGTTTTAAAATTTTTATGGAATCTTATTTTGTTAGTTATTATTAGAGCACGGATTCTAGGCAATTTGCCTTTTTGTCCTTTATTTAGGTAATTCAAAATTATAAAGATAGAAATTCCGTTCAAACGATTTTGAACATTTTGAACCCTACTTTTATTTGCCTAAATGCCTATTTTCGATGTTACTGACCTAAAATAGATTTTTAATGCCTAAAAAGCCTAAAACAATGATTTATCCCGTTTGTGTTACTAAATGTTAAAAAAAAAATAGTTTTTTATGTTTTTTAAAATTTGTTATTCGGTGAAGTCAACATAGTGAGAACTGACAGTGGTCGGTAAGTCAGCGCTTCGTATCCACGCGTATTAATAAAACCTTAATAAAGTGGAAGTTACTTTGGTCCAAGAGGTGGCGACAGATTTCAGAAATCCTGAATGGCTTTAAGTTAGATAAATAAGTACCCTTTCAACGCAAAACACAAAAAATGGCAGAGGTTCTCCAGGTCTGATAGGGGGGGGGAGGTAAATTTTTCAAAAACTCGAAAAAACGTAAATTTATTTGTTAACGTAAAAGACATAAATTAGTAAAATTAGTAGCGCTATTTGCAAATAGATGAGAAAATTAATAATACCATCTATTTAGGAGGGCAAAAAGCTTACATAAAAATTTGTAAGTATTTTCCATCCTTCTAGCTCTTATATGGTAATTAAAAAATTTTTAACCAATTTTTTTTATGTTTATAAGTTTTTGTAATGAAAAATATATATTGCCTAAAAACCCCTAAATTCTTAATTATTGCGGCTTATTCAATGATTTTTATAGCCTAAAATTGTGCCTTTTTTAACATTTTTTACGTCCTAAAATCCGTGCTCTAGTTATTATACAACACAAAATTTATATATGGGCGACTAGTATCTTTACAATTAGCTTAAAACAGTTTTTCGTCTATACTGAAAAATCGTAAAAATGGATATAGCCGGTTTTGATACTATACCCCTCAAGTATGACATTATAATATTGAAATGGTAATTTTTCACCCTTAAATATCTCCCCGAAAACTTTTTATTTTCCAGGGTAAAATCAAATAAATCAAAATCCGCGCTTCTTGTTGTTAGGTAAAATAAATTAAACTTCTCGCTTTAAGTTGGGCGGAAAATCCGATTTTTACCGGCCAGCTCAAATCGATTATCTCTTTCCTTTTTAAAAACCGGCCTTATCGGTCGACCTTATATATATATACTTTCCAAAAATAATTTTGCTTGCAAATTTTCTACTTCGCAAATTTTCGCTCTATAAGAAATAACATTCTTTTAATTTCACTTGACTTTTATTTTTCAAAAATAAATCAACTTTTATAATTAATAATTAATTATCATCAAAATTCGAGAGTCCGCGACTTGGACCTCCGCATGCAAGTCTTCTTCTCCTCTTGCACTGGAATGTTGGTTCCACAGCGACCTCGAACTGCCGCGAAATTCAAATTCAAAATTAGAGCAAACAAAGTTTTACAATAATCGATTTAATTAGTTCTTTACTTCAAATTAACACGACAATATTAACTTTAATTTTTTAATCTTTTTGATTGTCTGTTCTCTCTTTTATGATTTAAAAAATATGTTTTTAAACTGTCTGATAATGGAGGGGGCAAAGGGGGTGAATTTTCCAAAAATTCAAGTTATTGGTACAAGAATTATCAAGGTTGATTAGGTTAAAGAGTTAAAAATAAAAAAACGACCTTCGAAAGTCCTTGAGGAATTTTTTAAGGGTTAAATAGCAACATTTGGTGAAAATTTGATAGGCCTATTTTTAGAAATGTTATAGTAGTATAATTATAATCGTTGTTGTATTTCTTTGGGATGAAGAAGTTTTGTTTGTGGATTAATTTTGAAATGTATGATTTTTGTAAATTTGAAAATTTACAAGGCGCCTCGGGGTTTCTGTGAAGCCGAGATGGGGGCCGGAAGTGGGAAGAGAAGACTCACGAACGACCTACGGTGTTACGAGGTCGTTTAATTTTGCTAATGCTGAATTGAACGTAAGATTTTAAATTTTGGAAATGAATAAAAACCTAAATAATTGAGGAAAAGCTTGTTATTTTTTTTAGTAAAGACTTTTGAAAAGAAGAATTTTTAATAGGAGTATAAATTAATTGGGTCCGTTTTTGAGAAGTAGATAGTCCGGCTATTTTTTGGATTTAATTATTTGGTTGAAAATTTTAGAGCGTCGGATTACAATACTTCATAGATTGGGTATTAAAACAAGGTCTCAGGTGCAATATTCCTACATAAAGCAGATACTATTTTCAGAAGAAGTCGCATGCAACGCTAATGAACGAGACCTCTCCCTCTGTGTGCTGGAGATTCAAAATTATTGCTGTAGAGGTAGTGAAAATATTTAGAGGCGGGCATTAAAATTGAATTGCGCCTAGGGCCTCAGAAGTGCTAAAGTAGCCACTGGTTGTATCATTATACGTAAAAATATGTTCCTTGCATGTTGCTCGGAGCAAATGTAATCTTGGGATTCAATAAGTTTGGTTAATTATGACATAGGGTTAAAACAAAAGAAAGGCCTTCAAAAAATTAGTGCTCAAAGTGAGCAATTAGAAAGTTAGTGGTCTGCAAAATTTAAATTTGCGAATTTAGTGGTCCGCAATTTAAAAGGTTGTCGACCGCTGATTTAGAACTGTTTCAGATTCAAAATTTGATATGGGGGACTTGGGACATGCACCCCTGTATTTTGCAGTTCTTTGTATGATGCCAATATTAATTCAATCTCTGTTTTGTATTTTAAATTATCTTTCATAATTGGAGCTTTGAAGTATAAACTAATATAAATTTGCACCACTACTTCAATTATTAGAAATAGAATTATTAGAAATTAGAAAATAAAAAATACTGTAAACGTTAATGGCTTTTACTAATTAGTTTTTACTTTATCAGTTCATTCATCATTAGTATTACAATTGTATAGTATTGAAGTATCAATTTTAAGCCAAGAAGTCAACTTGAAATATTAATTATGTACCTACCTAAATATTTTCCATAACTTTTTTCTGCATCAACAAATTTAGTTAGTGGTAGAAAACTGGGTTATTTACATAGTTAGCCAAGTAATAATTTGGTTGTTTTTACATAGATTTACTAATTACAATAATACTAACAAATACTTTTCTTTAAAGATGGATTCCATAACATCATTACCACCGCCACCTTCAGACTCTGAAGAGTCAGTCCACAACTCACCAACTTATCAATTACCTCCTCCACCACCAGAAGTTTATGATTCAAATTTATCATTAGATAGTTTACCACCACCACCAAATCCATCAGATTTACCACCCATGAGTGGAAACGAACTTACCGGCAGTCAGTTATCACTTATGTCACTGCCTCCACCACCTAGCGAAAATGGCGAAACAGATACGATACGACGAAAGCCTTCCCAAACTAGCATCATAAGTCCAGATCGAACACCAACTCAAGGAATGTCGCCAGATCAAACCCCCACACATTCTAGATTAAATACGCCCTGCTTTAGTCCTCCTCCACTAAGCATTGGTTCCAACAACAGCACTCCTACTCACACAAATCCACCAATTAGTTTTAGTCCCACACATACTGTATACGAAAAACTCAATCAAAACGGAGAAACGTATGGCTGCAATGGTCAAAATTACGATAGGTGCCAACCAAACCAAATCTACGTTCAAAACAGTCATAATAGTATACCACCTGCATATTTAAATCCACCACCTTATCGACAAAGTTCACCTTTATCCAACACCCAACCTTTTAGCAATTCCAATCCTCTTCGATCTTCATTACGTCAATCATCCTTACCTAGACAAATGTCGGTCAACAGTATAGCAAGTAACAGTTCCAGTTCATCTGGCAGCACCATCTACGCCATGTCACCCTTCGTGACCGAACTACAAAAGAAGAATATTTCAAACTCACCTCAAGTGCAAAGGAAGGTAAATTTCCAAGAACCCACGAGTCCAAAAAAATTGACCAAAAAAATCAGCTTTAATTTGATACCTCAAGAGGCACCAGCGCTACCCAAGAAACCACAACCACCACCACCTAAACGTTCAGAGAACACCAAATTATCGAGTCCGAAAAAATTACCCGATCCACCCACATATTTTCTCAAAGATCTGAAGAGGGTTATGGAAAAGAAATGGCAGGTGGCGCAAAAATGTAAATTAGAACCATTGACTACACCGCACGAAGTGTTAGGTTTCAGAGATCCGGTACCAATGTTGCCCGAGTACAAGGAATCGAGCGTTTCACGATGGGTTAAAGAACATTACGGTTGCAATAATTTCTACGAAAATATTTACACCGATAACGTCGATTCGGTAGTGGAATACGCCACGAGTCCTGTCCACATTCCTAGAGATTTAAAAAACGACATGTCCAGGTGCAAACGACCTCCTCCACCACCACCTAAACGCAGCGAAACTACGCAGTTAAGTATGCCTAGGATACACTGATGCCGTATCTCTTAAACTACATTTAAGATTTTTATTTATTGATATGAATTTGGATGATTAAAATAGTGCCACATATTTGTTTGTTGTTGGGTGCTATGGAAAAGTATGCAGTATCTGCATAAAAAAGGAGGGAATTGTTTTTCTTGTGGTCTCAATTATGTGAAAAATTGTAAAAAGGTTTTTATTTTCATGTTTTGTTGTTTTTATAAAAATGTTTAGGATTGGAAAATTAAAATTTGTATGGAAATTTTTGTGTTGTGCCATTTTTGTGTTACGAGATTGTGGATATAAATGTTTATTTTGATATTGTAAATAGTTTTTATAATAATACAGACTTAATAAAATGTCAAACATTATGGTGCTTATAGTATATAAATTAATTATAATATATTATAGAAAAATTTTGGTGTTTTATACCTTGTGAATTTTTGTAAAGTTTAAATCAAGTTGATGAAAGAAAAAAGGGGAAAAAAGTGTGTTTTACAGGGTTTATAACAGTTGGCACGATGTTTCATTTTGAATAGTCTTTAGTCTTTTTATACCTAACATTTTGTATATAAATTAATATGTTCCATACAAGATTGTTACTTGTAATAAATAAATAAATGATAATTTAAATGTGTAAGTTAAGTGGTAATCCGTATCTACTTAACGATAAGTTGAATGAAGGAAGCTCTTTTATAGTTGATGTACAAGATCTCTGTAATACCATTGCCATACTTTATACCTTTTATACTTTATGTAAGTTTTCTATATTGTTGATAATGAATCATATATTTAAAACAATTATTAGGTGTGTATCCCTAATTAATACCTACATACATACATCTCTGATGTGTAAATAATTTTTAATATCTTACACATAAGTAGTTATTTACATCACAATTTTCCACATTGCTCTGTAATCTATTTAACAAGTTAGTCATTAGAAAATATAAATTAATAATTTTATTTTGTAGTTGTGCAAAACTATTAGTAAATTTTGCGTGTGCGTTGTGAAAACAAATGATCCTAAGTTATTTATCTAATTTCTGCAATGTGGATAAGAAAATTTTAGGTACGTAATTGCTAGACAAATTTTTTTGTTCTAAAACAATGTATACTTTCTTTATAATTCTTTTTGATTTATTTCTTAGCATTTACATCAGTCACTTTATATATGTGTACTAATAACTGTTGATAAAATAAAGTATTTCATTAAACTTGATTGTGGCAATTATTATTTAATGTACTGCAAATCTTATTTTAAAATTATTAAACTTTTTCCATCCAGTCAGGAATTCTCCAAGAGCGTGGTTAAAGCATTATAGTATAGTGCCATCCAAACCAAGTAGGTAGTAACTCCAAATTCTTAATCTTGAGTAAATGCTGATTAAAGTTATTTTAGCAGGGTCACCACAAAAAATTATTAATTCTTTCTTTAGTAGCCTCTTTCAATCCAGTGTCAGACTTAGGCCTCCCCTTTTTGTCTCTAGGTGTTACAGTCCCCCGTCATTCTCATCCAGGAAAACCCTTCAACCCTCTTCAAGTCATTTGACCATTGCATCTGTGGACGTCCTCTTCTCCGTCCATGGTCTCCATTGTTGAACCTCTCTGTTGCATCTTCCGTCCGTCGTTCTCATTATATGTCCAGTCCATCTCAATTTCAACGATGCTGTATGTTTTATTACATCGATTAATTTTGTTTTTTCTCTAATGTGTTCATTTCGTATTCTATCTTGTAGTTTTATGTGTAGCATTTGTCTTTCCATAGCACGTTGTGCCTTGGATAGCTTGTCTAAAAAACCAATTGTTAAAACTCAATTTTCTCGTCATTTCAATTATATACTTATTAGTGAGTTTTACCTTTAAACCGACGATATATAAACTGGAATAACTGTGCATATCTATGATCTATTCTGCTATTTTGGACTGCCTTTGATACCTCCCACAGTTCAATAGTATCAAATGCATTATAGTAGTCTATGAAGGCTATTTATAGTGGGAATCTATCTTCTGTTGACTTTTCTATTATTGTTCTAATTGTGAGAAAGTGATCGGATGTACCATCCCGCCTGTTCCACGAGTTGGTAAAATTCCAATTTGTTTTCTAGCCTATCTACTATAATGATGATTCTTGTTAATGTTTTATACCATTGTGATAAAAGTGATATGGGTCGGTAGTATCCAAGTTATTTCCTTTTTTATAGAATATGCATTACAAACCGAAAAGAAGAAGAGATATCGGAAGGCCGAGGAAAAGATGAACGCCGGAACAGGACATATGAGCCTAATCCTTGAAGTGATGAAGAAGGAGTATCATTATTGATGTATTCCATTCTTTTGGGATTCTTCCTTCATTTGGGCATTTCTTGAATCTTCAGACTTTCCAGTATTGCTTATCTGGTCCAGGTACCTACCTTACTGTTTTTCGTTTAATTAAGTGTCATCAGAATCTCTTCTTCTTCTATATCTGGTATGTCCTCCGAGCCCACATTCTTTACTTCTAATTTTAGTTCTCTTCGACTCACGTTTTTGTTCGCATAAGGTCTTGATAGAATTCCTCCACTGTTTGTAGAATCTCTTTTCTATCTGTAATCACCTCATTATTCTTGTTTTTAATTTTAATTATTTATTCTCTTCCCAAGGATCGTCTTATATTTTTCATGTTTTCACCTTCCTCTATTACTTTATCCATTTCTTCCTTGTCTTCTTTTATAGACATTTTCAGGATTGTATTTATTTCTGTATTAGCTATTGTGGTTCTTTCATTGTTTTTTTAACAAATTTCTCCTTTCTTCAAATAGTTTCTTAATTATTTCACTCCATTTTTCTTTACTGTTACTTTTCCCTCCGGCTATCATTTGTCCCGCCTGCTTCATTGCCTTCACCACTATTTCGCTTATTTCATCTATACTACATCTCGTTTGAGAGCGGTCGGAGCATAACAGTTAAAGTACGTTGACTGTTGACACGAAATGCCCGGTTCGATTCCGGATAAGGTAAAAACTTTATTCTGACCGTCTCTTATACAGAAAGGAGGGGGGCCCCTACTATCAGTCTCTCTCTATAATAAAGCTCAAGTTCTTGCTGGTATTCTTTTCTTGTACTTCGAATCTGCTTTCAATACGAATAACACTTTTGTCTTCTTCGTCAATTTAGCTCTCTCAAGGTTGTATTAATTTCTATCTTTGATATAACCAGCATGTGGTCGCTGCCCGTGTTGAATTCATATACATCTTTGATTATGTTCTTATCGGATGATAGTATGTAATCTATTACATTCTTTGTGTTGCCATTTGAGTTTGTCCACATCCATTTTCTATTGATCTTTTTGCTAAAGAATGTATTCATGGCATACATATTTTGCTGTTCCATAAAATTAACTAACATCTGTTCTCTTTCGTTTCTTTCTCCAAGTCCAAAGTTACTCAATTTCATCTCCTCGTCCTCTAACTTTTTCCCTATTTGGGCATTAAAATTTCCCATTGTTAAGGTATAGTTACACGGGTTATCATCCATTGCTAATAATATTTCTTCATAAAGCAACTGGGCAAACTTCTGGGGAAGGCAACGGGAAACCACCCCATTAACATTTCCCTAGTAGAGTCTTCCTGGTTTAGCTAGGAAGATCGCCTACGTCTAAAGATAGATATGGCACATTAAGAAGAACAAAGCAACTATATTTCCTCATATTATTTTATATTTAAAATGTCAATTGACTTGCCTGAAGGAAAATTATTCGGAATTACCTATGATGATGATGTTTAAAGGTAAACAATCTAGATTTATTGTAATTTTTTATTTTTTAACGATTATACAATCAAATATTAAAAAATAAGATATACAAAAAATATAAGTACAAAGAAAAATATAAAGCATAATGTAGAAAATGTATACCTAAAACATACAAAGGAAAAACGCTCAAATTTCCATAAAAATTTTGTGTTCAATGTAATTTTCTGAATGGATATTTTTTTTTTATATAACAATGTTGAAATAGATTTTAAATGAATGTATTTCTTTCTTCCAGTATAGAAATTACCTAAATATCTACATCTTTAGGATGTACAGGTAGCTTGGCGTAGTGGGTAAGTGGAGCTATAGATGTAAATGGTCATAGGTTCGAATCCCAATCGCTACCCAATTTATCTGTGCCGTAAAAAGGATATTTCCGTAAATTAATAAATATAGTATTTCAAAGTCTTATGGCAATCAATTTTATTATTCTATTACAATATATTTATTATAGAGCCGCCTAAAAAAGGTAAATAATTAACAAGATAGAAATTTTACAAAAGTTGAAAGAAGCTGCTAATGATCGTTTGATTAAAATTAAAAGTGATCCTCTCAAATTAGCCGGATATAAAGAGAAGGAAATGTTGAAGTACCTAAAAAAGAAGGAAATTAAATGACAAACGAAATGTATTGCTAAGATGATTTCCCGCGATCAATAGAAAACTCAAAAGCATTGCATGGAAAAAATACTCATTTGTTTACAAAAAACAACAGGGAAGAACAATGCAATTAAAACTCATCTAATGCAAAATACACCACCTACATCCGAAGACAAAGTGTATCCTCCTGTTCTTCCAGAAAATAGAGCCCCAAATACTAATAATTCCAGGCAAAATGTTATTGAACATCAAAAGACAGAAAGAAGTTAGAAAATGAACTCAAAGGCAAAGAAAATTGAGACTTAAAGAGAATATTTCTGAATTAAAGTCGATGCTTAATCGTCCACGATTGATAAGAATCTACTTCTACTACTACTACTACTACTACTACTACTAAGAATCTAAGAAACCTACTCCTAAGAATAAAATTGAACAGATGGAATTGATTGAACGGTATAACTCTCAAATTTTTTCTCCAACAGGTTTGATGATCAATTCATGAATCTGTAATATAATTGAATTCTTATAAAAGAGCATTGAAAATTATTTATGAAGAAGTACCTGAACGTGTGGCGGTGTTCCCAAAACATAGATTACTGCATTTGCAACATCTTCAGACTTCAAAAATGGTTCCGTCTTCATTGCTTCTTGACGTTCTTTAGATATTTCTGAAAGCCCACTTCCACGAGCATTTGCTTCTGAAAATTCAGTGGCTACCCTGCCAGGACTAACACTCTTAAAAAGATAAAACAATAAATTGTTTAACAACCCTGAGGTATACTTACGGAAACCTTGATTTTACTCTGAATTTCGTTGAACTCATTACGTAGAGTTTCTGTTAAAGCCGTTACTGCATACTTAGATGCTGGGTAAACGTTAAGATTCGGCATTGGTATAATTTTATGTCCACCAACGCTGTTAATATGAATTATGTGTCCATTGATATTATTGGCTCTCATATCCATAACAGCCTCTCGAGTTGCAATACATAAAGCCAATACGTTAGTGTTCAGGACATCTTGCCAATATTCAGTTTTGCCACTAATCAAGGTCGTCGTTCTAGATACACCAGCATTGTTAACCAGGATCGAAATTGGACCAACGTTTTCTTTTACCCATTTGAATGCTTTGAGTATATCGTCTTCTATTGTCATATCAGCGGTAGCAATATAAAAAGACCCATCTTTTTCTTTTAATGTTAATGCGAGTTCTTCCAATTTATCTTTACGACGTGCTATCCCAACAACCTGATAAAATACAAAATTAGTACAAGTGTCACGAGGGTTTTACGTACAAAATTGTTTTAATTGATTTACGTAATATTGATTGTAATGGTTTTTAGTTTTTTTAATATTTTTCCCGATAATTTTATAGCTGCAACTACAGATAAACAAAATTTTGTGTACGGGTCCGTTGGATGACGCACCTTAGTTGGTTGTGTTAATAAACTGAGTGACTTCAAAAATACACTATAAATTGGCCATATAAGGGGAAATTGTCATTTAATATATTAATTAGTTACCTTAAGACCTGCTTCTACTAATTGGGCTACAATTGCAGCTCCGATTCCAGCACTTGCACCTGTAACAACTGCAATTTGTCCTCTCCAACGTTCCATGATTATATTGAACTATAACTAAATAGGTACAATCATCTAATTTCATTTCTATTCTATCGTAAGTTACATCAACTTTATATCTAATCGTTCGACATTTTTATAATATTTATTAGATTATGATCTGATATTTATTAACGTTGTGTAATAAAATTGATAAACATTATAATACTACTTATTCATCAATTGACAAAAATATATATATCAACACTGATTATACTCAAATATGCTTAATGGAGAAGTGGGAGAGTTGATACACATAGATGGTTGAGACACCGTAAAATTTACTCTTTACGATCTACGATAGTTACCATATTACATCAGCCAGTTAATTCTTAAAAAAATAGCAAGAATCGACCAAGATTTGTCTCAATAAACGTTGACTACTAACTCTGAATTTGAGAAATCTGTCTTGATATTTAACATATTATATACATTTTTTATAAATTAAAAATTAATTATCAAAAAATAGCTTTAATTTAATTAAAGCAAAATTAATAATATTCACAATTTAACAAAGGTTCATAATATTTTATTATTAAATAAAATTCAGATATGACACTAATCTTTTTATCAATTTTATTGAATCACAAAATGGAAAAATAGAGGTTACTTTATAATAAAAATATAAACGTCCTTAAGAATATAATGTATCTAATCTATATTAAATTAAAGAGGCGGTCGGAGCATAGCGTTTACGCGAGTTAACTATGAACGATAATCACCTGGTTCGAATCCGAGTGAAGTAAGAACTTTATTCAGACCGTCTCTCCCTCGGAAGGCAATGGCAAACCACCGGGGTGTAATCTGCCATGAAAGCCTTTAACAAGCATTGTGTTTCAGTTTATCATTTGTTTTTTCATTTTAATTATTGTTAATTTGTATTAATTTTTTGAAAGAAGTTTAATCCCCTACAAAATTGTCTATATAAGTTTTTCGTGTTTGTTCTGGTTTTACAGCATTTCAAGTGAAATCTTTATCAACTTGACCTTATAATAAATTGTTATATTTAATTTAAACAAATAAATAAATTTTGTGCTTGAACAAAATAATTTCTTAATGTTTTAGATTTTTAATGTTAATATGAACCACACACCTCTGATGGATATCTATTGATAATCTTATGGACAATTTTCACAAACTTTATTTATACACAAATTATTAGGTTTGATTTTGAATTGGGATTGGGGTTAAATATTAGTGTGATTCAACCCTTAAGTCATTGAAAGCAAATTATCTCGAATAATTTTTAAAAATATACCTACTACTAATTTTATTTGCTTTTTAGAAAAAATTTTCATAAATATTTTTGTTTTCTTTGACCACGTTCCCTCCTTAATTTTGGTTTTGAATTTTTTAATAAAGACGGTCATTGCCTTGCAGCGAACGCGATCAACTACGAATGAGGAGAACCGGGTTCAAACCCGGGGAGAGTCAAGACTTTCTTATGACTAGTCTCCGTGTTTCGGAAGGCACGTTAAGCCGGTGGTCCACTGGGTTAGTGAATTGCCACCATTAATATTAAAACCAGGATGCAAGGCACATCTGAAGGCAAGTCTAGCAAGCTACCTGACGATGTAAAAATATTTATATAGTATAATTATACTCAAAGTTTCTAACACTGCCGAGGAAACGACGCAGTTGTTGGGAAAATAACAGGATTTAGCCTATTAGATTCTCTTAGAATTGTTTCTGGGAAGTGAAAGAAGTGAAAGAAGAGAAAAATATATTTTTATTGTATAAGACTTTGATGGTATAGATATTTTTAATAATAAAGAACTGTTAATGAATTTTCAAGATTAAAAATTTAAAAATAATGGCGTTAATTTAATCTATAAAAATTAAATAGATTTTATGAGCTGCTTTGTAATAAAAATTAAATATATGCTACCTACTATACTTTGTGAGCTTTCAGCTAATACTAACAGCTACTTATCATGAAAAATTTAATAATCTACCAAATTGTTAATTGAATTAAATTAACAAAAAAAAATTATTATTTTATGAATTAAAAAGTTATATAATATTTTAAATACATTTCAGGTTATTACAAATTTGTATATATATTTTTATTAGTAGTATATCTATCATAATTTGCCTACTTTTTTTTAGTAAAGGGATTATTATTTACAATAACATTATTATTAATTAAAACTTTTAATATTCTAACTTTCGCTTCTGTACATTTGTTTTCTCCCAGAAAATGTACGAAATATTTACACACATAATTTATTTTAAACAGTTATTTATAATTAATACAAGTAAATGCAATAGTGATACCTGTTAATCCCTTAGAGCGATATAAATTTAATTTAACATAATAATATGTATATATTAAAATTTATAACGTATAAGGTAAGTTAAGAGGGTTGTCCTGGAAGTTTGTCCGGTCACTCGTTCAGAAATAATTTAAGAATTCACTTACTTACAAATTTAACGGTAGGCTGGCAGACAAGCATTCAAATTGTAATTTAAAACGAATGTAACACTTTTTAGCGACCTTTAAATCATGTAAAGTGTCTAGTGACCAGCAAGGTAGGAAGGGTAAAGCGACCACCCCGTGGGTCTGACCACTGGTCGTGGATATTATGTAAGAGTACCTACCTTTGAACTTGACCCGTGTATTTATAACAATCCTAATTTTTTAGGAGCTTCCTTATTGTTATTTATTTCCTTGTTCCAATGATAGTTTCCTTATTTTTTTCTTAACCAACGATTTCGAAATTGCTTGGGAAGTTAAGCTGGTAGGTATACGCTAACGAATTTATAATTGTAAACGGTCAACATTTATTTATATTATAACAAATTATAATAATATTATAATAATTACAATAAACAAAGAATATTTCGAAATTCTTGCAATTATTCAATTCTTTCTTTTTATATCGTTATTACTTTTCTTTATTTTTTGTTCACAGATTTTGGTCAATACTAATTTCAAGGTTTTGGAACACTAAAATTTTCAAATTTAAAATGAAAGAAAATGAAATATAGAAACATAATTTATTTACAAGTAAATAAATATACACCTTTTTCAACAACGTCATCCAGAACGGATTAATAAGGTTTATAACACAAAACTACGTGTCGTCTTGATAAATGACCTCTGGTCAACGGATTAGTGTGCGATATGACAATTTAATAAACATGAAATGAATTCGAGTGGCCGTTTTAAACTAACCTGCCCTATTTATAATGCACATTCTACTAGTCCAACTTCACATTTTGAACTTTATATCATTTCCTGTTCATTTCTGGTTTGGACTCCTGAAAATCAGGATTCTCTATTTAAATAAAACTTGACTTACTTGTAGTATGGCATGTGCTATATACCAGCCATAATTTTTTTATTATTTATTATAAAGAGATCGTTTTAAAACTCGTTAAAGAGCTTTAAGTAACTTGTTAGGAGACTCGTCAAGAATGTCAGTATTTTTTATCATTAACATAACATTATTATTGAAAATCCTGCTGACTACCTGCCCATAACGATTCGCACATTATCTATTCTGTATAGCACTTTATATAGCAGTATTATTATTTTATCTGTCATTTTTATTATTATTAAGACATAATTTCTTTTTATTAAAATCAAATTAATTCCAAATTTATTTCATGTTAATTTTACATTTTTTTTTCACCTTTCCTTTTTTTTTTACTTTAAATGACATCCTTTAGGTTTCTTCTATGAACTGTTCATCTTTGTTTCGATCCCAAATAAATAGTTGCACCGGAATTCCAATTTTTTTGCACACTTCCCATATTTCTCTTCTTATTTAGCAATTTGTTGTTGACCTTTTAAATCAACCAATCAAGATATTCCTTTGTGTTAAAATAATCACCATTTTTTCACGATTGACGCAAACAAATTCTTCATGTTGATTTGATTTGGTCATCCGAATTTGATTCCATAAATTAAATGAACTTTGATTTGATTTTTCCAAATAGTTCCCTATCGACAAGGATATCATATCAATTTCTAATTACATTTCCTAAGCCACTAAGCATTAAATTTTAAAAAATAAAAGAAAGAAACCTTTATTTTGAACAATCGTTTCAATTTACGGATTATTTATGAAAAGTACAGTTTTTAACTGTAGAAAATTTTCAGCACCAACACTTGAATTGTAACAATAGCTAAGTAATAGCACAATAGACGAAATCATCCCCTATTTCAATCATATCTTAAATCAGTGAGAATCTCACGGATTCTCTCTCTACCGGCATCTATCAAAAAGTAGAACTCATCCCCTATCGGATGTCAGGTACGGTTATCTATCATTCGCCCCTATGTAAAATGCGTTCATATAGGGATGCAGGAACGTTATGCACCCCGATTAGACCTGTACATTTTGCCTTATACACATTTGTGCACCTGATACAATTTTAAAATAGGGCGAAAAGAAATCGAAGCTGCAGAGAATATTATTCCAAATCTTTCAATCGAATCATCAGATTTATCTAACATTACATATTTTTTGTTCCTCTACAAAGCAAACTTTAATTAATTTTTAATGTAAATAATTTTTTAACTAAAGATGTTATCGGTTTTAGCCAATTTAGCACTTCATTTGACTTGTGAAGAGATTTTAACAGAGTAAAAAATAAATTGCTTTATTTACGGATTCCTTTATTCGAAAGGAAAGGTGTGAAAATTGCTCTTTTGTCGAATTTGTATTTTGTAGTGATAACTTACAAAAAGTTCAAGCAGAAATGTTATCGTCAACATGGGAAAAAATTAAACTTTTAGCGGTTTGTAAGCGTAATCGCGTTCAACAGCTTCTAAGAAAATCATGAGTAACATTTAAGAAAGACCACTGAAAACTCGATTCTCGGCGGAAATCTGCAAAATAATTCACAGAGCTATTTGTTATTTGGCCATGACCGATGAGCATTCGCTATGAGAAAGAATTTTAGTTCAGACAAAGGAAGAATCTTAATATATAAGGTCATGATTTGCATTTATTTTTATTGAAAATAAAATCGGCGTATTGGTATTAGCTTTCTTATTTATTTGAATCAATGGTTTTAATCGTATTTTCTTTTATCGCGATGGCGATGTCGAGAAAATACGCGAAGTGTTGGCAACTTGGCAGCTTAAAAATATAGAGCGCGAGTAATGAACCGCGAATTTTTGGGACCGCCGGCCTTGGCATCGAGACTAGTGCATTGAAGATGGCCTTGGCCTTCACCGATATGCACGTCTGTTTATTCAATTTACTTTTATATTCCAAATTTTTGCCATATTTTTCTTTGTTTCCAAAAAATTTCAATTTCCTTTTAAGCGAAAGCTTGTTTTTAAAAACACCGTACGGCAAAATTGAAGTGAAAACTTCAAAAGAAGTGTAATTATTACTATTACTAATAAAAGTATTGTTTACGGCTTTAATTTCGTCAAAGCTAATTCTTATGATTTACTTTGCGGTTAAAGCTGTTGGTGAAATTCAGTCAAGGGCGTGGGAGTTAAAAGTTTTCTCTTTTTTCATAAAGTCAACTTAGCGTGAGAACTTTTATAGAAAAATATAAGTCATCCAGAGTAGTAATCATGTTCCTTCGCCTTTAATACTTTTGCAGAACAAATAAAAATTAATTGAATTACTCCAGAGCAAAGCCCAGACATATAATGAAACCTTGTATCTTCGGAGTGTACAGTCGCTTGATATTTCATTTAAAAATTTTAAGTTTTAATATTTAATTAGTTTTATTATTTAATGGTAATTTAGTAGTTAATGCAAAGGTTAACGAACTTTATAAGGGTACATAATAAATCGTGATCGATGAAACGATATACCGCATCTACCTACTATGATATCATTTTGCATTATTTGTAAACAGAAATAGTGAATGCAGATTGTAGTGAAATGCTAACCGACAACATTCTACTCAATGTTCATATTTTTCTCAAAAAGGTATAAATTGTATAAAATAAAATACGAAACAGAAATCTGTCCAACAAACAGTTGGCTATTACTTCTGCACCCAAATACTACAGACTAGTCAAAAGTGTTAAAATGTTAAAAAAGTATTGACAGCTCGTAAACCAAATTTAACTGTGATGGGCTACTTCATATTTTACCCTGAAAGTACAAGATTACAGTAAAATATAAATATTATAACAAGGTTAGCAGAAAAAAAAATTTTTTCTTTCTTTTTGAAAGAGAAGAAATTTTCTCCATTTTCAGTTCAATGTGCAATCTGAACTACAGTGCACCACAACTTCATCGAAAATATTGCAATATTGTAGTGTGGCAGGCGACGAGGAATGGAAACGTTCCCTTCCACTCCAAAAATTTGCCAAATAACCCATACCCGTAAACCGACGCTTACCTTAATATAATACTTTTATTAAAAATAACTTTGTTCTTATTTTGGCTAGGATAAAAACACTAGATCCAAAGACAGGAGAAAATCAAGCTGTGAGTCCACCTCTTTATATGGTCTTTCCGTCAATCGTTTCCCATTGGGTAGTTGATTTGCAACCGTAAAAAATCATAGTCGTATACAATAATTAAATAGTGCATCAGAAAAACAATAATCCCATCAGCGAGAACGCTGACAAGTCCTTTGGCGATGCTTAACATCAAAAACTCAAGTGCCAATGTATTGGATTGCACTATAACAACTTAACATTTTCTTAGTGCTTTGGGGCTTGAGTCAGCCACCTGGTGACGTCAGTCAGTATAGGTAGGTAATATATTATTATTTACAATCGGTTATTAATAATGAACAAATTAAAAACTTTTATTTAGTTTGAAAGTGATTTATTTCATTACAGACCGTGGGTGGTAGGTGGGAAGTAAATCTCGTCAATTTTACAGAGAAATTTGTAATTACTGCCTACTTGATAAAAATATTTTACCACAAATAAATCGCAATTACTAAATTATTGTGAATGAAATAGTATACAAACTATAAGTAAAATTCGGGTTATAGATAACCTCGCCGCTTCGCACTTCTGTAATCAATCAGTCCTTAAATGTATTGAAATGCTTTCCACCTTGATTTAATAAAATAAACACACGTATGTGATATGGAAGCACTTTTCCGAGAGGTCGTGAAGTATGTCATTACGACAGTACTAATTGTGTTGAGGATGAACCTTCAATCAAGACCTTGATTTACCCCATTCGATGGCAATTCATTAGTTAATAATAAAATATGTAATTGATTTTAAAATAGTTTAAATTATAAAAACATTCGACAAAATATGTCATAAGTATCTAATAAAATCTTCTAATACTATTAAGAGGACTGTATACCTAACTTTTAACGAATATCGATATAGCTCTTTTATTAATCTATGGAATTTAATGCGGTTTGAAGTAAATGATTAGAAAAAAAATCTAGTTTCATGGAAAGTCATTAAGAATTAAAAAAAAAAAAATTTTCATTTTTATTATAATAATTTGTCACTCCAGTGACCTGCAAGTGACTTTCCATGAATATACAAACTATTTTAAATTAAAACTATTTTAAAAATATTTATGTAGGAAGACAAAAACCCCTATATATTTGCTTATTAAGAAAATGCATTTAAATCACCGCGAGGTAGCGACCTCTGGCAAATAATTGTATTTCAAAGATTGGAGGCGTGCGCTATTTCATAGACGTGCATTATGTTTATTTTCTTAGGATAAAATTATGTTGTAGCTGTGTTTAAAACGATACTACATGATGTAACTTTAAATGTTTTATATCACTAACTTTGTCTAAAATTACTTATTTTAATTTATTTACACATAAGTTAATTAATTTGTCTTTTGCACTTATTTTTTAAAACTTTCCTAATTATTAATTTAACTAAATTTTCCTAATTTAGTTTTTGACCCCTCAACCACAAGTGTTCTTTGTTTTTTCGATCACCACATCGACATTTGTTACTAATAAAAAATCTGTATAAGAATAAAAATAACAACGTAGGGGAGACTCAGACGTATCTTTGATATGCCGACCGAACGGCAAAGAATAATTCGAATTGACACGATAGCTAAATTTTTATCCCTTAAAATGGCAGTAGTACAAAATCCTTTTTGTCTTTTTTTTGTGAAAATTTTTGGTTTGATTCTAGTTCTAACGATAGAGACATATTTGCTAACAATTTTCTAAGAAAATTCAAGTTGATAGGACGATTGGTTCAAGAATTATTTCTAGGTTTGTACTCATAAAACTTGTCAGTAAACTTTTTAACCCTTATGTTACCGAATAGGGGTACCCGGGTACTTTTTTGACTTTGCCGATGTATATCTCAGTTTGTATTTTTCACAGCGTATTGGGACTTTGTGACATCTTATAAAATATAGTTCTAAATAAATTAAAGCAATTTTAAAAGTTTTTCGATTTTTACAAATGCAATTTTTTCGCGATTATAACAGACTATGCCTATATTCCCGAATGGGGTACCCGGGTACCCCTTATTGAAAATCGCATATTATTGACCTAAAAACGGATGATTTTATTGAAAACAAGTGATTTATTTTTTATAATGCAAGTGATAATGCCTACAAAACACTGACAATCTCGAAAAAAGCCCTAAAAAGTATAAATTCGCAAAAATTATGTCGGGGTACCCCATCCGGGTGATATATGTTGTTTTTTTATTCGGTAACAAGGGTTAAAATCTTTTTTTTTTTAATTATTTTTTTTTTGTAAAAGTAGGGGAGACCGGGCTAGTTGACTAACTTTTTAAGTAGGTCTATATATGTTTATTACATTTACCGAAAATATTTTCTTGATTTTAGATATGTGAGTAGGTCGTATATGTCTTTCTCAATTTAATTTTAAATATTAGATTGCTTCTATTTTGACCAGATAAAATTATTTTCCCCATTTTGAATAATAGGTAGAGTTAGTCAACTAGCCCAGAGAACGGGGTTAGTTGACTTATGTATTTTGGTTAATTCTTCTTCTTCAGGTGCCTATCCGATTTCGGATGTTAGCGATCCTCCTGGCTAAGCCAAGAAGACTTTACTAGGGAAATGTTAATGGGGTGGTTTCCCGTTGCCTTCCCCATAGTCCACAGATCGATTTTGGACTTTTTAGATCACAGCACATATCCGACGCAATCAGGATTAGAACCGCGGTTTCCCGCTCTGTAGTCTATCCGTGTTTGATTTACACCAGACTGCTGGCTTTTTGGTTAATAAATTTATCAATTCAGTGTCGATATTTAAGTGCCTAACGGATGAAATAAATAATATTAACCCTTAAACGTCACGGTTTATACAAGCGCCATATAAGTTAACCAATTAGTGTACAACGTCCGTTTAATCTTGAAACGGACTAACAAATTAGCGACAATTCCATTGAATTCCATTCCATTAACGAATTGGCGCTAATTTGTTAGTCGTCCGTTTAAGGCCGTGTTCTGGTTTGGAATGAAAAAAAATCAAGGTTTTGTTTTATTGCATAATATTCTTAAAGTTTAGACCTTTAAGAAAATTTTCAAGAGAAAATTTTAAAATTCCAATAGTTTAACACGTTTTAGCTACTTTAATGACGCAGCAACTGAACCTAGCAGTGAGTAACTTATCGAAGGTCGTAGTAATTATGTATTTTATGACATTTTAACATTTTTCAACATGGTTGACATAATATCTCAAGTTCCATTTGACCGATTTACTTCAAATTTTGTACAAACTTTCACTATATAACTGTCTATCGCCCCTACCACTTTTGTATCAAAATTATTTGTTTTACGGGTTGAAACTTTTGCTTAAAACTTTAAACGTGTTTTCCTCAAAACAACATTTTACAACCTGGTTGACATGATATCTCAAGTTCTATGTAACCGATTTGCTTCAAATTTTGTACCAACCTTCACTATATAACTGTCTATCGTTCCTACTACTTTTGTACAAAAATTATTTGGTTTACTATTTTAAAAAATTAAAAATTGTGAAAAAAACAGTCAAAAATAGATATTTTCGATACAAGTTAGAAAAAGATACTTTTCCACGCGTTTCCCGTTTTCTCTTTGGTAGGGACGATAACGACATTCTTACTAATTAAGAATATTTTTTGAAATCTTGTCTCCGATTACCAGAAGGGTTGCAATCGTGTCAACCAGCACACCCTCTATATTTTTTTATACCCCCAACTTTACCGGGTTAGTGTGAACTCCGCCAATTCGGCAGGTAGAAAAAAACAAAAAAGTGTGAACTACGCCAAAACCAAAAAGGTCGACAGTAATGGGGTAATGTGAACTCCGCCAAAAGTGTTGTGAACTGCGCCAAATGCAAAAAGGTCGACAGTAATCCAATATGTGAACTCCGCCAACAGCCATTTAACAATGTGTTAACTATTTATATCATAAGCCGGAGATTATGGTTATTGGATTTTAAGCCAAAATGGCTCTGGAGCGCTGCAAAGCGGAGCGGAGCGTCAATTTTGGCAACATATCCACCTAGGACAGAGTTGAAAAAAAAAGCTAGATTCACCCCTTGATAATACCACAATTTGCCCAGTTGGATCACCCCCGGGGGATGTTTTTAATGAGTTTAGTGTTAGATTTCGTAAAAGCAGTCTCCTTTTACGGTACCCCTATTATAAGTAAATAAATTTTTGTTATTTTTAAAAGTAAAATTATTGGTAAAAACAGGGATGCGTCGGTAGGTTACTGTTACAAACGATTACTTTTTTAATTAAATATAAATTTACTAATAAATCCCTCCCTTAATAAATCCCGTAAGCCCGTATGTTAACTCCACCCAAAATTGGCGTGGATTACATTTCAGATTACTGTCGACCTTTTTGGTTTTGGCGTAGTTCACACGTTTTTGTTTTTTTCTACCTGCCGAATTGGCGGAGTTCACACTAACCCTTTAAATCATGGTCAACATTGCATATTTTCACAAAATATAAGTGAAAATACAACAAAGATTACAAATACGAGAATAATTAATAAATAATGAGAATAAAAATATTTAGGGTAAAGCAAGGTAATTTGGTGATATAGTTAATTTGGTGATACTTTTTCAAAAATTCACCAACAGCTTACCGATTATCAAAATAATTTAAAATTTTTATCATATACTTCATATAGTTTCATCTGACTATTCAAGAGATTACAGGCTCTTATCTTATGTAGTTACCTGCCAAAAAAACTTTTAATGTAATATGGTGTTATTTTTCATATTTACTTCAGTGTTATACGTGCTAGGTAGTAAATGTGTTCTAAATCAATTAATAAATAAGCTAATATAGCGTTTTTACATTATACTTTTAGAGTAAAGCCTACTTTTCAAAATGGCATAAATAAAATTACATGTTATTGTTTATTAATTAAATTAACCCTTACGTTGTAACGGTGTTTTCTTACCATGTGCGAATGCAATTTTACTGATTTAAGATTATGTTATTTAAATTATTTTTTTACGACGTTAATATAAATTTTTTATATATGCAATATTGTCAAAAAAGGCGGTCAATAGAGAGTACTTTTTGAAAATAATTTTATTTTGGCATTTCAGGCTATCACCAAATTACCTGTCCTTCAAATTACCAAATTTCAAAGTATTACTAGTAATCAAAAATATAGTACATACACTTCTGAAAATATGGTGAGAGCAAACCAAAATGGTTTTACAGGAAGGTATGTCAATTTAGAAAGCTGCAGCACAAGTAAATATTCTTTGGACCTCGTTTAAAACGCATTATTTAATCGTGCTAACAAAAATTTATTTGATTTTTCGATTTTTAATACGATTTTCTAAATTTCTATTACTTTTTCCTTGTCGCAACGCAAATTATATTTTTTTAAACCCTAGTTCACTTTTTAGGCATTTTATTTCCATTTGCGAGGCGCTTGAGTTTTTGGCCGCCCCTAATTTTATCCGCCCCTGTGTTTGCACATTGTGCACAAAGGCTCTGACTACAACTACCATCAGCAACTTCAGTTCACCGAATACCAAAGTCAAACAGAAAGCAGAGATATTCAAAGGCAAAATTATTAACAACACTACAGGATCTTCAGAAATCAGGATGTTCTATGGCTCATGAAGATCAGAAGCGAAAAAAATTCAATAAAGGTTTAAAGAAAAATGATGACTGGGAATGTGGTGTCTGTGATAAAAGTTATGATGAGGATGTACAAGAAAATAATGGTGCCAAATGGATTCAATGCTCCTTCTGTTCTATTCCATACCACATCAATTGTCAATCACAGACAAATGAAGACGAAATCTTTATTTGCGATGGTTGTTCTCTTTCAGATTTCGAGTAATTATGTTATGTTTAAAGTATTTTAAGTTTTAAATTAAGTTTTATAACTAATTTTAGTTTTTTTAGTTGTCACCAAATTAAATGTCCTATATCACCAAATTAAATATCCTATCACCAACTTACCTACCTTTTTTTAAAAAGAAATATGTTCGTTTTTAATTAAGAAAATGGAATTCAAATAAAACAAAAAACCTCTCAATGGGCAGGTATAAAGTGATTCTATTATTATACCAGGAAAAATCGGGAAAAACTTTCAAATTAATCAAACTGTATCCATGTAAACAAAATTATCACCAATATACCTTACCTTACCCTACTTAGCGTCGATGTTTTCAGTTTTGTAAATCTTAAGAACGCAACTTGCACTATTTTATCACCATAACTCATAATAATGGTAGGTATGACATGCATATACAACATGAATATCGTACTCTGAGCGCCATCGAGTGTATTATTTAGAAATTTTGGGCAATTAGTCAACTAACCCCTATGGTCAACTAACCGCGGTATCCCCTACTGTAAATTTTTAATTTTTATTATTTATTTACAATTTCGGTTACTTTATTGGTCATATATATTTAAATAATGTTATAAATATTGTTCAATTTGTTTCAACCTTTTTTTATGTGATCATAAATTAATCTATAACCAAAAATATGGCGAAGCTAATGTGTTACGCTTGATCTAGTGTGGTAGTCGAGTTTAAATGTAAAGGCCCCCACAAACGAGAGACATGGTGTGCAACCATGTTGTGAAGCGTGCTAATGGCTTTTGCCACAGACGAAGAGAGATGTTTGCAACCAAATTATAATAAATCACTTTCGAGGATTGTATCATTTGTTTTATATCGGAAAATTTGAAAACTAGGGGTGGCTGGTTTTGAATTTTGTGATGCAACAAGGAAATTTTAATAATAATTGAAAAACTATTGGTTTTCAGTAGTGAAACTAGTGAACCAATATCAAAATCCAACATTCAAAATTAATCAAAATCCAACAATCAAAATTAGCTTAAACTGAATACAATTTTTGTATTTAAATCTTTTTATTATAATATAGATACACAGAAATTAAAAATGAAATGCTTTATTTGGATTACTCCTTTCACCGATATCTCGTAAGTTTAGGTAGCTAAAGATAAAGTTTCATGTTACGGTGACCCAAATGAATATTTTATAAAACCAAAAGTGTCGAAAAAACAAATTTATGATATTTTCGTTAATTTTTTACTTTCTGCAAACAAGAAATTTACAAACGGTAACATGCGTGAATGTGTTTTCTCTTTGTCGGTACGACGTTCCGCCCACATATGTTGCACAAAATATCAAAATTTTTTGATCTTGCAAAATCGATAGTAAAACTAGAAAAATGCAACAGCTACCTGCTCACAGCTTGGGGTCTTCGAGGGCTTCGAACGCTTTTAACATGGGAAGTTAAAAAGCATGTTGGTGACATGGAATAAAACATGAAAAGTAAACCACCAACATGCCCACAGACGGACAACATGGACTTCAACATGGCATGTTGTAGTCGATGTTGTATACCATGTTTGTCGTCTGTAGGCCCCTTAACACAACCTTGACAATTTTATGCAAAATACTATAGGACATTATATTATCAGACCCTTTATAAGAAAATAAAATAAAAAATAATTGATTTTTTAAAACTTGCAAAGGAGAAAATAACGAACGTCTATGAAATACCTAAAAGTGCAAATGATTTATAAAAGACAAACGCAAGCGTACGAAGCAATAATGTAATATTAGCACGAACAACGAGATGTAGAAACAATAGTATGTAGTAACTACATCTATGCAAATAAAATAGTATACGCCTATCAAACACATTAAAAAGTAGTGGGGACTTTCAAGTCGGAATTTAAATGTACATATACAGCCGTCTTAAGAAGAACTTATGCTTAAAATTATAAATATAATTGTAAATAATATAGTAAGTAGGTACCTTTATTTCTAAATCATTTAAAATGGTATGTGCATTCTGTAACATTAGGTTTGTTCGTTTGTATTAACTAACTTGAACTGGGTTATCTTTCGAGACAAAATACTCCCACCGCAAAAGTTAGATAGTGTTCTAACTTGCACTGCCTACTCCTCCTATGGAGGTCGAGCAAGAAGTTCATGTTCGGTCATGAACTAAGCAGCCAAACGAACACAGTACATTGCACTAACTTGAACCGAGCAAGTTAGTTCATACAAACGAACAAACCTATTGTATCCACTGGGCTCTCCTGATTGGACACTGCCTTCCTTTAAGCCAGTGTGTTTCTCACTGCACTGGGATTTGGTCAAATTTTAATTTTCGTTTATTCAAAGTGACCAAAGAAAGACATCCGATAGATATAGGGTTAAAATAAAGGTCATTCAAAAATTTTCTTCTTGATGAGGGGTACTCAGTGATACAAAAATTATAGAGGGGGTACACAGATGTCGAAAGTTTGAAAAACACTGTTTTAAGCCAATAGTAGCAATAAATCGTGATCACGTGACGAGGAATGACCAATCATATGAGCTTGGTGGATATGAAATGTCACGTGATTTATTTCACATAATAATTCTAGCATAAGGATCCTTTGACAACGAATTTCCAATATTAATACCCAAATTATAATACTTATTATTAATAATATAATAATACTTACAGATCTAATATGCAAGATCCAAAGTCATACGCAGTTTTCTTCCCCACTGATTTGTTCAGTGGGCAAACAAATTGAGAAAATTAGGGAAGAAAAAAAAAGGAAAAAGACAGTGATTCTTTAAAAAAGTTCATGGTTTTTGCGAGATACGATGATCCTTAATTAATCAAAGCTTACTTAAATTGCAAGGTTCCGTTGCAAAATAAGTTTGAGAATCACAGCTTTACAGCAAAAATAAATAAAGGTAAAACGCCAAGCTATCTTTTAAATCGAATTCAAATATTTGAACTTCAATCGACCGTAAAAGTTTAATTTTCATAAATATGGTAAAATAAACTGCCTCAGTCGATTTTTCTCGTCAAAATACATTAGAATCCGTCGAGAAAGCGATTGTTTTCCAACTTTTGGGCTGAAAAAAATTCAAAGGGGTTAATCCATCGTTTTTTGTAAAATCCGTTAAAATTTTCCATGTCCTTTTTATCATTGTATAATATGACGTATCCAAATGCGTAGTATCCGAAAAATTGGGTTTTAGCTAGCGGAAACGCTGTAAAGTTGGTCAAAATCACTTTCAAAGATGAAAAATTTAAAATCGAATATTTGAGCTTCAATCGATCGCAAAAGTTTAATTTTAATAAATATGGTGAAATAATTTTCTCGTCAAAATACATTAGATCCGTCGAGAAAGCGATTGTTTTCCAATTTTTGGGCTGAAAAAAATTCAAAGGGGTTAATCCATCGTTTTTTTGTAAAATCCGTTAAAATTTTCCATGTCCTTTTTATCATTGTATAATATGACGTATCCAAATGCGTAGTATCCGAAAAATTGGGTTTTAGCTAGCGGAAACGCTGTAAAGTTGGTCAAAATCACTTTCAAAGATGAAAAATTTAAAATCGAATATTTGAGCTTCAATCGACCGTAAAAGTTTAATTTTAATAAATATGGTGAAATAATTTTCTCGTCAAAATACATTAGATCCGTCGAGAAAGCGATTGTTTTCCAACTTTGACTTTCTGGACTGAAAAAAATTCAACGGGGTTAATCCATCCATATAATCAATCCATTATCTGTATAATGATAAATTGTTTACTTTTTACGTTCAAAATATTTTTCGGCAAAATATTTGCTTACTAATAATAATAATGATTATTATATTGTTTTAGATTTTTTTTAAGCAAATATTTATTTGTAAATGATAAACTTTTTAGGCCTGGTCATATCGAATTCTATTCAGTTTGGAATAGTTATTCTTTGGGGGAGCAGAAAATTACATAGTATGTATGATTTGGTATATTAAATACAATACAGTATTCTGCATTATAAAAAAATATATATAACGGAATACAAGTTGATCGCTAGGACCAAACAAAAAATTTAAAATTCTAAATATAATTAAAATAATGTTAGACAAGTCAATAAGAAAATAAACTTTTTTTAACTTTTTGGGAGGAAAGAGCATTAATTTCTGTGACGAGCATGAATGGATTAACGATATTACAATTAAAATACTGCACCAATACTGTGGCGAGCATGTACAGATTGATGAAATTACCACCGAAATACGGAATCGATTCTAACGGAATTTTTCACCGATTGACAGATTTTAAATACAAATTAATTTAAAATAGAATTTAATAAAATAAAAAATTCGACTATAGAAAATTATACAAATTGCTCTCAGAAATACACATCACTAGAGCGCGGATTAATATGCACTTATTTTTAGAAAATAAGCGCTTATAATAAGCACTAAAAAATGGAAAAAAAGCACTAAAAATTGAAAAAAAAAGCACAATAAAATCTTATATAAGCTGTCAAAAAAGTTACATACAAAATTTTAATTTTTAATCTTCACCAAAAAACACCAAAAATAAATGTATTCTTAATACATGAATGGCCTACACTACACAAAATAGAATTAATTAGAATTATGGATGTTGTAAGGAAAACAGTAAATAATCAAATACTTTTCTAAATTTTCTTCTTTCTACGTCAACTGACGTTATCGGCGCATATTTATACATTTGCTGGGAATACTGAGAGTAATATTCTCGATCGTTTCTCCTTTCAATAATTTTGCTGTGTTAGCAAGCACTTGAAAACCATCATTTTTACAAAGAAGTTTTACAGAATCTAGCAGTAGAGGATTCTTTCATTCAAGATTTTTAATACATTCACCTGCGTACCAATAATTAGCTTTCAGAAATTCCAAATTTTCCTGTTCTTAGTTTGTCATTTTTAAAACTTCTTGACGATCTTTAATTGCTACTGTAGCTGAATCGGACAAATTACACACGAATTTTTTAAATTGTCGTATTATGTTCTGCATAATACACAGCAGCTGTTAATCATGTTCCCCATTTGGAAATATGTATTTTAAGCTGTGGTATCAATACATCTTATCGTTTCGGCTATTCGAGGTAATCCATGGGCAAAGCACGTAAAATTAATCATAAGTTTGACGAAAAATGTTAAGATGCTAGCCGCTTTACCCATAATATGCATTTATGCATTATTTTCCCATGTGACTAATGTTGGAAGACGTAAACTTGCAAGTGTAGTTTAAAAATAAAAAGATTACTTGTCTCACAACTTTGTAAATAATACGTGACAATTTAAAATTAAAAAAAAAAAAAAAATTCGAAATGCCAAAATCCATTAAAAAAAGCTCAAATATGCATAAATATGCATTTTATGCAAATTATTAAGAAAAAAGCAAAATATGCACTATCAACATTACGTCAAATCACCGCAATTTTTGAGAAACGTAAAGATCCAAAAGGAATATCTTCTGCATACAATTTACAGCAATAAGCAAAATGCATAGAATCCGCGCTCTACACATCACTAAGCTACATATTATTTTCTTTATACTCTCAAGATTTTAAGAAAAAATTTTCAAAAAATTTAATACCGCCAAACATTTACATAAATTTATTTTGCAGTTAAAAATGCTATTAAATTGAAAAGTTGCGGACTTATACATTTTTTTATATTTTTCGTTTATTACTTAGTTTATTTATTACAAATTTTGTGTTTCTCGTGGAGGAATACCACATTTTTGCAAGCATCCCACGCTTCTTATTTATACATAGATAACAAATTACTTTATTGACTTGTAAGCAGTCAAAAACCAATAAAATATGAATGGTTCAACGGAAATCGAAACTCTAGTTTTGTTAATTTTATCTTCATTTTCTTTATGAAATCGTATTTTCAATTTTAAATAAAAATGTGGTAAATGTGTTTATAATGTGGATTAAACGGCAATTTTTAATGAAAAAAGGTGCAAGATAAATTAAGTTTGCTTATTTAATTTGGTGGGTCGTTTTATACCTAGTGAACTAGCGACCACGTGCTATATGGTTTAAATTTTGGACACACTTTTAGGATATGTACCTGCGTTTTTTGTGACTGCTACTATCTTTCTGGTCTAGTACTCTATTTTTGATGACCGGTAGTGTGTATTCATTATCATTTTACTAACGTACATTTATTAAGTATTTTGGCGCGAGATGCTTTGCTGTCTCAAGGTTAAGAATTGCATTTTATTATGTTGAAATTTAGTGGACGTGTTCAAATTTAATGTGGTATTTTAACAAGTTTTAAATGTTGTTCAAACTTTTTTTTTTCTCGAAACGTTTTACATTTAATTAAATCCACTTTTGTTTTCTAAAATGTAATTCTAACCGACACGGCCATACAATTTTGGTTTACCATAACAATGTCCCCAAAATTATTTAAAAAATAAATTGAAAACAATGGACACCTATATAATGATCCGAGTCTCTCAGTATCACACATGAAAATGAAAAATCGTTGTACTTTTAAAAGTGAGGCTGTTAAAATTTTTAAAAATGTCAAATGAAAAAATGTATCATCAAAGTGGACACATAAAAAATTAAAGAAATTGGAAGTGCCATGGTTTGATTCAATTAGATGTGTCCATTGAGTGATTAGGGTAAATTTGGAGGGAAAAAGTGGGAGCAATTGTTAACGAGTGGCCAGAAGCTATAGATAGATTGTAACCCTTCTCAAGATATCCATTGCTTTATTTTTATTTAATTCCAGTATTGTGTCCACTACTACCGGGTTCTTCCCATGCCACTACAATAGTATTCAGGAGGAACATATTGGCTATTGTAATTATAAAAGTTGGAAATTCGGTGGGAATATTTCATTGCATAGTAGAATTGAGTATTACTACTGCAAATGCCGCAAATTTCTTGTATCATTACTCAAAACCAATAATTGATCGCAAATTGAATGTACAATATAACGATAAAGTTAATAGAAAGATAGGATCTAAATAGGGGTGTAAGATGTAACGATTGATCCAACGTCTACCTAAATTAATTAATGTTGTGGGGAACTTCTTGGTTTCTACTACTATTATTTGAATAAGTAGTTAAAATATTGTTTACGTTCTTTTTAAATAAAAAAAGGTTATAACAACATAAAAAAAATGTAAAGAAAAGCAAAAACTTTTTTAATTACCGAATTAATTACTGTCTACTTAAAAAGAGTTTGTTGGAAAATTAATATAGGGCATTATGTTATATAGAAGACTACATTATTTGTCGAAAATGGGCAGTTTTAACGTAAGCCTTTTACTCTATGTATTTTACGAGAATCTCATTATTTCTAAGCGTATACCAACGAGACTTAAGTCAACTAGCTATAATTAAACTGTCATCTCTAATCCACGACCACAGGTCATCTATCACGTGACCACTGTCCTGGTTTTCCGGGTGCATCCTATCATTAATTTCGTCATGTTTTTAGTTTTCTCTAGGCGTAAAAGTCAAAAACTCGTTGTAAATTATGATTATATGTATTGCAATAATTTCTCAAGGATATCATATAGACACATTCGAAATGTTACGATGTATTATTTACAAATTAAAATTTTAAATGAGCCTAAACGTTGTATCCTTAAAATATAACATTTCAGCAGATGATAGATAACGTGTAAGTGGTCACAACTCGAAATAAATAAAAATTGCGATCTACCTGGTCATAGTAGTTTCCCTAAAGGGTTATAAATTCGTTACAACATACGCTAAATTTGATTCCAATAGACAAAGTCCGGCAAGGATAACGTATTTCTTTAACAATAGCCCGCAGAGGAAGGGTTACCGATGAAGATTACATATTTGTGACCCTTTACTACTTAAGATTTATAAGCAAAGTTGGGGTCGTTTTTAAAAAGTAGAGTATGAAAATTTCTTATTGTATTCGGATTTGGATATGCGATTTATTCAGATTTGTCACCCCTTCGATTTGCGTGATAGATCAATTTTATTACCACAGGGATCATTCACCCTTCGTAATGCTAGCATGTTAAACGGCAAATTTAAATCAATCCTTCTATAATAAAATTTTTAACCTGAAAATTTCAGATCGATATTGATAACGTTGCACAAAATAACGACATTATATTTTACATTTTTAATTAATCCTTGCTTTATTTGAAACCCCCCAAGTCTTTCCCGTTTAAAAATGCCTTGCGTATTATATCACAGCAGGTGATTTATATAAGTTACTATGAGCAATTGAGAAGAATGAAGGGTGAAACTGACCAGTGGTCATCTAACCTCTGAACTCACCACGAGCCACTCAGACCTTTATAAAAGGATTACACAACTTGACCAGCACGAATTCTCTAATATTTTAGTACTGTAACAAGTGGTTACGTGTGTGACACAGGTTATTAGCTTTCAATTAGTACTTCCACATGAAAAGTTAACTAAACCCACCTTATATTAGTTATTTGATATTATAACGATACGATTCATTCATAAATATACCAAATAACCAAAATGTTCATACTTTTTCGTTTGAAATTAAAATTTTTTGTTTGCTTAGGGGTTGGTTGTTGGTACTCCGAAACGTCAATAACAGTTTTTGCAAATAATTAAGAGCGTTGTCCATTTCTATACCGATTAACTACTGTTTTAAAATTTAAATAATCACTAGCTTCCGCTGATCTCGAAAAAATAAATTGATACTCATTAGAATATCGCATAAAATAAAAACTAAAAGTTGGGAATCCCCAAATATTAGCTTTTTTTAAATTTTTGTAACATTCTAAAAATAAATTCTAAAAAAAAAACGAATTACTGATTACAACAGTGGACATTACTCTTATATTTTCAGATTTACGCAAATGATCCTTGAGAAACATCATCTGCTTTCTCGTTCCATTTTTTGTGTCATTTCGAAGAACAAAAATTTTACAATCAAAATAGAATTGTCTACTCAAAAAAAATTAAATCCCTCAGGGCAAGGGCAAGTTACATGGGTTTTTAAGAGACATAATCAAATTTGGGAAGTAAACTATTGTTCATAATATGGATATTTTTATTTTACTAACTGTTGTTGGAAATTTAAATTTTTAACAATTTTATTACAAAATGTGAATATTATTGTTCATGATACAAAAAACCTGTAGGTACATAATTATATTTACATGTTGTAACCTTGAGATTTAAATATTAGAAGATTATAAAGATTAGATATAGTACGCCTTAAATAAGTTAGATAGAAAAATTATTATAATTGAAGATATTGATGGATTTTAGTTATAATTTCATCGCATCAAGGAACGTTCGAGAGGACAAATTGCAGTTGTTACTGTTGCTAGTTCTGGAATTGGAGTTGCAATTGTACATTGTAAAAAATATTTATATAAAATTACTATGATAATAATAGTAGGTTACTTTTCGACCTATGATTATCAACTATGTATCAAGGGCGATGATAATCACGCAATCATTTTGGCTAATAATAATTATCGAAAGTGTGTTACTTAGTAACTACCCGGCGCCGTAAGGCGAAGGGCAGTTACTTTAAGTAGAGCAACACACTTGATGAAATTATTAGCCAAAACTATAAAGATTTATTATTGACAGAGGTAAATTCAGCGAGATAACTTAAACCTAAATAAATAACGTAATCTTCAATAATTAGGAAAAAAAGTAAATGAATTATATTTCTACATAACATCAGGCAAATTTTATTTCATGTGTAACTATTGAATTTTAGTTGACAAGTTATTTATTATCAGCTAATGTTACAAATCACCCTAGGATTCTTATTGATTTTATGAAAATTTTGTATTATCAAATATACCTAAAATAACTAAATAGAAGTACAGGAAAAGGTTCTCTTCGAGACGCTAATCCATCACCACAATGGACCTACACACATGTAAGACCAAGTGTAATTAGTCAAGATAGACCAGACTTCACCAACAAAAAACGCATGAAATGCGAAAGAAGTCGAAAACACCGACCAGCAAAGACCTCATTGCATTATCAGCTGATTTCGACTTTAACCAAACGACATAGTCTCATCAGATGCACTCTGGTTTTGCGGTACAATGCAAACGAGCTATCAATCACATAAATACTTTTCTGCAGCCACTTTTTGAGCAACTCTTTTTTTTTGTATTATATGAGAGAAACAGAAATTGGAACAGGAACAGAAGCAGAAAGCAATAACGAAGGGGATTCTGAAGAGAAAAGTACAGAAGAAGAATACAGGTAGATGTTAACAAACTTATTCCTTCCAGAGCATCAAAATAAAAGTAAGGAATTCTATTATGTACTGTAGATTAAGCTTAAGCCTGTCACAGAGAAATGACAATTTAAGAAATACACTCTAATTTAAAAAAATATATAAATGTCTCATAAATTTTAAAATAATTTTCTGTTTATAACGCTTCAGTAAATTTTGGGGGATAAGATGCTAACTAATAAAAAATAAATGCTAATAAAAAAACAATTGGTCCAAAATATAGCGAAAAAGTACAAATTTGTATGCGAGTATGTTATTAGCTGTTGGTAAAAGTTTAGCTTCGTCCAGCCCCATTGTTACAAGGAATTTAAATAGTTTATCTTACGAAAATACAAAACTGGAATTTCTGAGACAGTTCAACTTATTAAAAATAACCCCCTACCCACGCAACTCCTCAACCGGAATCATAGAAAATTGGGAACTCTAAGCTAGTTGAACTTATTAAAAATATACTTCAGTGCCAACACATAACTCAAATCGGGGTATTTAAGCCAAAAGAACTCCTAAATCGTGATATTAATTTGATGTTGACTCTAGCACAACGTACAAACAACTGCGGCACCTCCACTCCTTTTCAAGTCTTGTTATACTTAGTATTTATTTACGTGGATCACATGTACCGTCAACAGAATGCAGGGAGCGCAAACAATTGGAAGCAAAATAGCTTTCAAATCGATTATTGGCCAAACTAGTCGATATTTAACATTCATCTTCACCTTAAGAGCTTAACTCTGAAGTTGTTTATAAGACCCCATTGAGTTTTGTTTTTAATAACTAGTGACAGGATAGTTCTTAGGCAAAATCAAAAAAGGCAGGCAAAAAGGCGTTAAAAACAAGCAAGAAAGGCAAAATAACAGGCAAAAAGGTACAAAAAAGGCAAAAACGTTTTTAATTAAATCATGCTAAATAATTTTACATTTTACATAGATTCTGATACAGGAAAAACCGGGAATCGGCATTATCGCAGCAGTTTTTATAATATGGCGATTATAAGATTAGGCTTGTTTACACTGTAGTTTCTTGCGGTTGTACTTTTAGTGTTTCTGGAAGTAAGTAGTAGTGTCATGGATTAATAACCGTATTTTTATGCTTCTATATAATATTGTTACTGTTTGCATAGTTGAAAAATTCTGAAAACTTAATTTTTGCAAGGGAAATTGCTTTTAATTTCAAAAACGTATATGTATAAGAGGACGCAATTGGCAAAATCATATGAAGACTGGATTAAATGTTCAGAATGAAAAAAATGGTGGGAAGAAACTTGTACAACGTTTGTAACAGGAATTTTTATTTGTGCTAACTGTGAGGAGTGAAGTTAAAGTAATAATCTGATTTTGAATACTTACCTATAAGTTTGCTATTTTACTTTATCATTTAACTATTTTATTATTTATTTATGTGTATTATTAACTCGTAAGAATATTTAATTATAGTTACTAAATTGTAACTTGTATTATTTTATATTCAATAAAATTAACTTGAATATAAAATAATACAAGTTACAATTTAGTAACTATAATTAAATTTTATTATTTATAATATTTTACATAGCCAAAAGATATGCGTACTCTTCGCATGTCATTTGTAAAAGTGGATATTTGAGAATATATTTTTAACCAGTTTCTCAATAGGTTATTAAATAATTTTTTTACGTAATTGGTAGCTTTGCAATCTTATACATAGATATGTATAAAGGCCGTGTGACACTTATACTAATTTGTTACCAAATTTGCTAACAAATTGATTGGTTAACCCATTGATTGGTTAAATTAAAAATCCCGTTCATTGTTTATTTTTGTTTAACTAATCAATGGGTAGTTACCAAATTTGTTAACAAATTTGTTAACAAATTAGTACAAGTGTCACACGGCCTTAAGAGTACGCATTTTGTTAAATAAAAAAAAGCAATTAAGTTAAATATTTATGTAATAACCTATTGAGAAACTGGTTAAAAATATATTCTCAAATATCCACTTTTACAAATAAGTGCGTACTCTTATACACAATACTCCTATAACTTTTTGTCATTTACACGTTTTTTTTGTGCAAAAAAAATTATTAAAATTATTTAAATTTTTTTAAATAATTATTATTAAGGGGGCCCGCAGTGGGTCTTGACTTGCTACGTCACTGATAACGTTTATGTTATCTCGGTGATACATCACACCAAATTTACATATTTACGTTATCGGGACAGTTATCATAATGTGTTAACATTACATAACGTATTTACGTTATGTTATATTTTAAGGGGTTAGGCTACAGTAGAAGCAAGAAGAATACCTGATTTTGGAGAATTTTTTTTGTAAGGACTACAAAACTTTTTTAAAAATCTATTGATATACATCAAAAGGAGTAAGATTTGACTCACACAACATAATTTTTATAATAAAAAATTTTGAGTAACAAGATAGATATGGCCATTCTCCCGAAGGTTGTTTTAAAAAAGGTGTTTTGCGGTGACCACGCTATATCGAAAACTACTGCATCGAATTGTTTCAAATTTTGTAGACTTATTTTAGATACAATAAACTATTACTTAACTGAGGGGATTTTCAAAATATCAATTTTGGACAGAATGGCATTCGTTCAAAGTAGAAAGTTGGATTTTTGATGAATATTTGGTTCCTTTTTCGTTAATAAAACTAAAAGTAAAAGTGTAAACAAAAATTCCCCCGGTTAAGTACTAAATTATTGTATTTAAAATAAATATCCAAAATTTGAAACAATTCGATGCAGTAGTTTTCGATATATCGTGGTCACCGATTTGAAAATGTCAATTCGAGATAAACGACTTCAAAGTTTCTAGATACTGTACACTTAAATGTACGGTGCTCACTTTAAACAGCGATAATATCGAGAATTTAATTTCTATGTTTTTAAAACTTTTTGGGAATATTCTCGAAATGTTGTACTTACGGAAAATGTGATTAACAGAAAATCGATTTTTTGAAATGTCTACTGTAGCCTAAACCCCTTAAAAGTACATCACAATACTGATTGTGCAAAATAAGTTGTCAACTTGAAATATAAATATCAGACGATTAGATATATAGATAAAACTAGGTGCAGGTATTAATTGCATTTAATTACATTTCAATATAATCATGGAACGTTGGAGAGGACAAATTGCAATAGTTACTGGTGCTAGTTCTGGAATTGGAGCTGCAACTGTAGGACTATTAGTAGAAGCAGGTCTTAAGGTAACTAATAAATAATATTTATATTCTTTTACCATTGTGAGATTATAACCGCTATTTCTAGCGTATTTTTGAAGTTACACACGGCTATTGTGGGTCCAATGGGCTCGTAGACAAAATTTTACAAAAAAAAATAATCGTATACAAAAAGAAAATATTGTGAAAAATGTTAAGAAAATTAAAAACCAATACAATCAATATCTAAACCAATTAAAACAATTTGTACGTAAATATTAGAATGCAGGTTCATTGAATCCATATTGGCCACTGGTGCTCTAAAACAGAATGTGGCTAAATCAGAGAAAGTAGAAATTAATAAATTACATTGCTTTTTTCTCATTTTTATTTGTTATTAACAAAATTATGTATATTCAAAGAACAAAGTTTAATAAATAACCTAAGCTATAACGTTTTAATCCAATTCGTATGGATTCCATATTGAGATCCATACTCTGGGTCACTTTCCCAAATAAAAATTAACTATGAACCATCCGTTAGTGAAACCAAAATTTAAATGGGATCCAAAAGACCCACCTTGATGGTGTAATAATAATGTAAGTAGGTACATAAAATAAAATCTTAGTCGAACTTTTATTGAACCAAACAGAAGTTCTCAATAGCGTTAAGGACATAATAGGGACAGACAGTTGGAGTTATCTGCCACTTTGACATTCTTATGGTTATATCATTGTTATGTCTTAGGTTGTTGGAATAGCACGTCGTAAAGAAAAATTAGAAGAACTTGCATTAACCTTAAAAGAAAAAGATGGGTCGTTTTATGTTGTTGCCGCTGACATGACAAGAGAAGACGAGATAGTCAAAGCATTCAAATGGGTGAAAGAAAACGTTGGTCCAGTTTCGATTCTTGTTAACAATGCTGGTGTATCCAGAACGACAACCTTGATTAGTGGCGAAACTAAATATTGGCAAGATGTCCTAAACACTAACGTATTGGGTTTATGTATTGCAACTCGAGAGGCTATTGTGGATATGAGAGTTAATAATATCAATGGACATATAATTCATATTAACAGTATTATGGGACATAAAGTTGCACCACTACTGAATCTTAACGTTTACGCAGCATCTAAGCATGCAGTAACGGCTTTAACGGAAACTCTACGTAATGAGTTTAACGAAATTCAGAGTAAAATCAAGGTTTCTGTAAGTATACCTCAGCGATGTTAAACAAAAAATAGTGTTTTATTTTTTTAAGAGTGTTAGTCCTGGCAGGGTAGCTACTGAAATATCAGAAGCAAATGCACGAGGAAGTGGACTTTCAGAAATATCCAAAGAACGTCAAGAAATGATGAGATCGGAACCATTTTTACAATCTGAAGATGTCGCAAATGCAGTAATTTATGTTTTGGGAACACCGCCAAACGTACAGGTACATCTTCGTAAGTAATCGTCAATGTATGTGTTTTTATAAGAATTCAATTTCAGATCCATGAATTGATCATCAAACCTGTTGGAGAAAAAATGTAACCTTTATCAAATTTGAAGTATCTACTAAACAAAACATTGTTTGATAGGAGCATAAGAAATAAGTTAGAATTATTCTGAAGAATGTTTATATTTTTATTCAGATTATCTCTTTGTTTCTAAATTTTAATTCAATAAAATTGATAAAGGAAGTATTTTTAAGTATAACTTTATTTAGTAAACTAAATACAAAAATTTGTGTGGTAAAGCATTGCTAACAGTACAGGGTTATTAAAAATGGAGCACTACTACAGTTCTCAATTTCTGCGCTTTCAACAAGACGGTGTCACATGTCATACAGCCTGAGAAACAATATAATTAACGCATGTTAATGGATGATTTAATTTGTCATCTGCCATTAAAAACCTTTGTTAAAAAGCTCACCAAGCCCTCTTTATGGTAGAAGGACCGAGAAAGGAAAGAATAGTAGTTGTAGGTGCGCGTACAGGTATCGAAGCAGCAATTGACCCAAAAGTTACCGGATGCTGGTATGAAGGTCAGTTTAAAATTTGTAAAATATGTTTATAATAACTAAACTGTTTTTACATTTTAACTTGCAAGAAAAATTGTTGTTCAAACATTAAAACATTAAAAGTCGAAAAGAGAACTTTTCCAATGAAGTAGAAGATGAGAATTTGGAAGCGGTTAAGTGAATCAAGATCATTGTAGATCCGGTCCATATTCTTGTAAACAATGTTGGTTGTGATAGATTTGCAAAGTTTTGATGACGATGCAAAACTTTGGTAAGAAATTTACAAGCAGGACATGCTATTCGTCAAATTCTACAGAGTAACTTTTACCCTGCATCCAAACATTCGGTAACTGCGGTTTAAATTTAAAGAAATTTTTAGAGTGAAATGAAACTGCATTTTATAAAAATAAAAAATTGAAACATCTAAAGTTGGTAGTGGATGAAACCAAACTTATAGATGTAAAATATATTTCACATGCTGCAATTTTATAAATTGTGTTATTTTTTATAACCAAGTTTATCTTTCAGATTCATGAATCAATGATTAACCTGTGGAAGAGAAAGTGTAAGTCTTTCAATGGTTACATTCAAAAACTAAGTTACGTTTATTAATTGAACATAGTAAATTCATTCTCCAATAGCAAAATAATGTCTGCTACCAATAATTCTGAGTAAATTATTCGTTATGGAGTGATCAAATCCGAAAAGAAAATGAATGTAATTTTAACAAATTTGAGTAGATACCTAATTACCAGGTGTTTTATTTAAAAAGAACCTGTAGGATAAAATAATGCCTAATTACTTCATAATTTTGTAATTTTTGTAGAATGAAAAATGAAAACTAACTTATTATACAGATTTTGTCTCATAATTTAATTAATGTCCATTAACAATTTCGCAATTTCTTGTTTATTTAGGAATGATTGAAAATTTGAATATTTTGCAGTGAAAGTTTTGTTTTGGAAATATTAATTTTGTTTAATGCAGAAGATTAATTAGTAACCTAATGCTATTACTATCATCTATCATTTTCAAACTATAATAAAGTAACATATTCAAATTGAAGGATATTAGAACGAGAAAGTTATTATCTAATGATATCACCACTATGATTTATGAAAGTGACGAGAGCAATAGGGGTTGGGGAAAATAAAGGGTAAAGCTGACCACTGGTCATCTGACCTCTGACTCGCCACGAGCCACTCTTGCCTTTATAATATTATAAAAAGTATTATATTAAATTACTTACACATTAAAGAAGATTTTCTTAAGTGAAGCGGAAGTTGCCAATTTTTGTAAAGAAAAATTTTAGTTTTGTTTAACAAAAAAAATGATAATAAAATAATTATTAAGCAAATTGTTTTTAGAAGTTGCGTTAATGATACAGAGTTAACTAAACCCAAAAGCACTGCATTAACTGAGCGTTTAATTATTAACGTAAGCGGAAAGCTGTGACACCGCAAAGTTTCCTTTTAAATAATTTACTGTAAATGCGACAACTCATGGTGAAAGTAGATAGATATAAATATTATAAACACGAAGATATTTGGTTAATCATAAAATTTATTTTTGGTAAATTTTTATACTAAAAGTTTTTTTATATTTTACAAAATATATGTTCACTTGTTGAGCCACGAAATGGAAGTTTTTTAAACGATATAAGATAAATCATTACACGGTGACTGTGTTGTTCTCTGTATCTTGTGAAGCATTAATGCACAACATTTCGAATTGTATTATATTTTTGTAACGTTCGTTCTGAAACGTCTGGATGACTCTTATTCAGGGACAACCCTCTAACTAAAAGATGAACAATTAGTTGAGCTTGAATGCTTGGGACCAATCAACGACTATAAAATACCAAGGGGTTTAAGAATTTATAAAGGTGAAGATACGTTATCCCTGGTGTGGAAGCTATTGTTCCTTATAATTAGACTTAAAATTAATCTTTCATCTTTTTGTGCTCATCCCAAAACCGTTACTAGATTAATGTTTACAGTAAAAAATTTAAAATTTTAAAACTTAAAATTACATTGTGTAATTACAAAAATCCCATGATGGAAACGCAATAGTGTTAAGCTCCCAAAAGCAATACAAGCATGATAATTTAACAATAAATCTACAATCATAGAAGTTCGTTAACAGGAATTGTCCCAAGCTTTCATAATTAATTTATGGTACGAAGAGGATTTGCATGTACAGAACTTAACCTATTCGGACAACAGTGAAATTAAATTCCGCCAGTATTACAGTAGTTCTCTAATGGTCATTTGTTTAACAAATAAAACTAAACACTCAGATAGTTTTAGAGTTTGGGCTTACTGCATCTTGTTATGAAGTGCATAGCAATAAGGACAAGAAATCTCCAGATAACGTTTCTCTTATTCTCGTTGAGTCCAAATTTAGTTAATGGGGGTATGCCCTAATGTACGCTATCTACACAGAATAATTTATTATAATACTAATTTACACCGTTTATGCATTTATTGTACTTTACCATTCCTAAAAAACAATAAGCGATGGCGTAGTTGTTGTTAATCAAAATTAATTTAATTTTCAAAACTAATCTACGTTATAGAGCAGCTAGAACAAATTTAACTTATAACAATGATATAAGTAAGCAAATTAATTTTAAATATTCAGAAAAATCTTTAAAATTAACTTTCATTTAAATAATTGTATAATAATAAAATCTATTATTAGAAATAATCAAATTAATGACCGGTTATCATTTCTAATAATATTAGAAACTGAACCTATTTTGCATAAACGTTGCTAATTTTTCAGATTGTTTCCTTATTTTGAAAAATCACATTCAAGATTAAATTTCCGTAGTTAAGCCATTCCCATTTAAAAGCACTTGGAAATAATTATTCAACAATTTAAATATATTTAAAACTACAACTAGCAGAGATATAATAATTGAATAAGTTAGTTGTACAAATGGGTACTAAACAAGGTATTAGATGACCTGATATAGCGTCTTGCATTAATTAGAACGTTGTAAATGCAATATAAAAGTAACGTTCGTATGCTTGTATGTAAATTTCTAACGAACATGTAAGAGTGGACACAATGAAAATAAAATTTATACGCTATTTCGTTACAATCCTTTTTAGTAAAATACCTGGTAGAGTTGGGCCCCAATCGGAAATGTCCGGTCTTGATTTAGGTCTATTTAAATTAAGAAAATATTACATTTCAATTCATCCATTAAGTTTCTCGTTGACCGTTCTTATTTGATACAGTTCTTGTCATTGTACCAGTTTGTTCGTTAAGCAACCAACAATTCGTGTTTTTTACACAAACAATATTGTTCTTATTTTACCTTACAACTTCATCGTGACCCAAATGGTAGTTTGGTGTGTCTGCTTGTTGAATTTTAGCGCGAAAACGATACTGATGCGTAAAATGGATGAACGAGATTTTTTGCATTTTAAGTGAATAAATACATTTTTTAATATAAAGCTTAGACGTCGCTAAAGCGAAGCATTGAATTTTTAAAAAGAGAAAACGCTAAAATATTTGAATTTTAACTGTAAGTAAGGAATACCTATAATACTACTAAAAATTTCTTGTTGGAGATTTATTTCTAAAAATTGAATCTGGTTTGCCCTCCGAAATCTTTGGGTGTTCCAATGGACCAGTCCAACCTTGATTAAAATCAAAGATAAAAAGTGGAAAGACGATACCCAAACAAAAGCCTATATAGAATAGTGCAAAAAATAGATGAAACTTTTTTTCTGAACAGGTTCAATTTTTGCATACCTACACTTTTATTATGAAGTAAGTGTTTTGATTGAATGATTCCGAAATCTTCTTCTTTCTTTATCAGCCTTTTCTTGTCCACTGCTGAACGTAGGCATCTCTTCTTTTCTTCCACTCTTCTCTGTCTTCGGCATGTCGGTGCCATTGTTTGCCTGCTGCTTTTCTTATGTCATCGACCCATCTTTTCTGGGATCTGCCAACACTGCGTTTTGTTGTTCGTGGTTTCCAGAACGACAATCTATGTGGCCATCTGCTTGGGTCTTGCCTGGCTACATGCCCCGCACAGTTCCATTTTTGCTCCGCTAATCGGGTCATAACATCGGTTACAGCTGTTTTTCTTCGTATTTCTTCGTTCTTAATTCTATCTCTTAGGCTTATATTGAGCATAACGCGTTCCATTGCTCGTTGAGTAGTTTGCAGTTTATCTGTATTTTTGATAGTTAGTGCCATACTTTCGAGACCGTACGTCATGACCGGGAGAACGCATTGGTCAAAAACTTTCCTTTTCAAGCACATGGGCAAATCGTTGTTCTTCAAAATAATTCCAAGTTTACCGAAGGCCGCCCATGACATCTGAACACGTCTTCCTATTTCGGCCACCTGATTGTCTTTTCCCAATACTATTTTGTGTCCCAGGTATATGTATTCATTCACGTTCTCTATTCTATAATTTTCCAGCATTATGCCCTCGCTCTCGCCACTCATTATTTTGGTCTTTTTGAGGTTCATCTTTAGTCCTACCTTCACCGACGCGGTATTCAACTGGGATAGCATATCCTGCAGTTCTTGGAGGTTGTCACTTATTAAAACTATGTCGTCTGCGTATCGTAGATCGTTTAAATATATTCCGTCAATGTTGATGCCCTTATCTTCCCACGATAGATGTTTGAACACGTCCTCGAGTGCCAAAGTGAAAAGCTTTGGCGATATGGTATCTCCTTGTCCGACACCTTTTTGGATCGGTATTTTGTTCGTTTTCATTTCTTCTGAAATTTTCACGTAGAGTGAATCTTTCTTGATTCTTGAATTTCTTGAATCGATACGAGCATTTTCCAATCCCGTGTATACCGCCTCCAAGTTTATCAAGTCGAAAGCTTTATCGAAGTCTATAAAAGCCAGATGAACTCCAAAATTATATTCCGCACTTTTCTCTATGAGTATTCGAACCGAATGTAGATGGTCTATTGTGCCGTAGCCCTTTCTGAAACCAGCTTGCTCCTGAGGCTGGTAGAAGTCTAATTTGTTACTTAATCGATTGGTAACTATATTTGAGAAAAGCTTATATACATGCGAGAGCAAACTTATAGGGCGGTAGTTTTTGATTTTATTTGTGTCACCTTTTTTGTGCAGTATTATGACTTCTGCATCTTTCCAGCCTTTTTTTTCCTTCGTGTAAGCACTTATTGAATAGTAGTTTGATACTATTCATAAGTGTTAGGCCCCCAAATTTAATCATTTCGTTGGTTATTTTGTCTACTCCCGCTGCTTTGCCATTCTTCATTTGCCCAAGAGCCAGTCTAATTTCTTCGTCGTCGATATCAGGGATTTCCTCGGAGTTAACGTTCATGATGGTTTTCCGTTCAACTTTGTCTGGAATTTCCTTCATTTTATATAGATTTCTGTAAAATTCTTCAACAACTCTTATTATATCTCTTTTATCTCGGACTAATGTTCCGTTTGGCTTCTCTAGTTGTATAATTCTTGATCGGCCCATTGAAATGTTTGATTTTAGAACTTTCATGTTTTTATTGTTTTCGATTGTTGTCTTAATATGCTCGTTATTGTGTTTCCTGATATCGAACCTGATCTTCTTGCTTATCTTCTTATTCAGTCTAGAGTACTCATTGCTGGATCTGTTCATCGTTCTTCTTCGATTTATTAGTTGTAGAGTATCGTCTGATATTTTGTATATCCTTGATTTCCGACTTTCTTTTTGCTATCATGATGTTTTTCACGATTTCTCTTTCTAGGTCATTTATATTTAGTGGGCCCAATTTTTCCGTTGGTTCGAGTCTAGACTGGATTTCTTTTTGATATTTGTTCTTACCTCTTTCCAGATCGCGGGAGTTAATCCTTCTTGTGCTTGTGATTAGTTTTCCGCGCTCTGATTTTATATTTACTACTATCTTAGCACGTAACAGTCGATGGTCCCTGTTAATGTGGAAATTATTTAGTACTTCTACGTTTTTCACGAAGTGTCTTTTATTTGCCATGATATAGTCAATTTCGTTTTTAGTACTTCCATTTGGGCTCATCCAAGTCCATCGCGTATGATCTGGTTTACGAAAAAATGAGTTCATGCAGTATAAATCCTCCTGTTGCAGAAAATTCACAAGCATATCTCCCCTCTCGTTAGATATTCCAGTTCCATATTGACCCACGTTGGGGATATTCCGAAATATTTACTTATAATACGACGTGCAAAAAATAGATTTAATAAGTTAAACAGTTTTCAACAAATATATATTTAACAATAACATTATTACAACAAAATTATATATTGTCGTCGTTTAAATTGGCTCATAAACTTTGAATTTGTAAAGAAATTTAAATAAGGCTGTGTTCATTATTTGGTCAACTAAAAAGCAAATTTGTCAGTTGATTTTGGAAGTAGTATGAGTTTATTGGAATTACAAAGACTTGAATATCTTCTTTTTCAAATTAATTAATTTCATGCAATGGCACTGATATCTAACAGTGTTTTTGAGACGATACGATTTTTGTGTATCAAAGTTCCAATAAAATAAAATGCCAGGAGTAGGGTTTACATCGATTTAGGAAATTAGCCATTGTATTAATTTAAACTATAATTATGATTGTGTTCTGGATAAGTATAAAATTTTGAAAAGTGAAGACTTGCATTTCCAAATTTGGACTAGTTCAACATGTCAATTTAAGAAGTAGGAACAAAACGCTCGAGAATAAATAAAATAAAATAAAATAAAACAAAAGGAGTATTTCCTGCTCCGAGATAAATTTGCGAATTTAAGTGATTTTGTTGCCAATTGATTGTGAATTAAAGCAATTAACGGCTACATTGTTTAGCTGCAGTGTTTTAAATCTTCGGCGAGACGTATACTCGGCATACGGAATAGTTGCACAATTTTACAAATTATACGATTTATCAAACAAATTGACAGAAACCTTGCTTGTTTGGATAAATATTTGATGATTTCCTAGAGATTTGGATCTGAAAGTTGCAGATTTGTATAAAGAATTTTATGGTTTGGTATAGTTTCTTTAAATACATCAGAAACTATTAAAATGTATTATTATCTTATAAACATTTTTATAAATTTTATTTTTGATATTATAAAACTTAATTTATTATATTCAAAATAGTCGTTAAATGTCGGATTGTGAATGATTACTTTTGGCATTTAATTTTAAAACTGAGTGTTCCGTGTTTTATACAATCATTAGATGTACAGTTTGTCTTCTGTTCTTTTCTTTTGAAACTGATAAGTTCAATACATTTTTCATTAAGAGAGCATTTTTAATTAAATTTGATAAATCATTATAATAAGTTGGAAAAGAGATCTTATGCGACCCATAGAACCGATTGAGATTCACATATTAGTGAATCTGATTTGATCTTATTGGAATTCCCTCATTTTCAAAATTTAAGATTTTTTAAACAATTTATTTCAATCAACATTTTGACCCCCAAAATGATAGTAAACAATAGCTTGCAGCATATACATAGCATTAATAATTATGATTAAAGTATTTTTTTCATTGAAGTAAATAATGCAACTTGCGAGAGAAGAGTCACTGTAGAATTTTGGTGTATAAAAATTTTGGGGTATTTTTATGAAGTTTTGGGTTTTTCTGTAGATTTCTCTTGAAAATTTTGAAATTTAGTCTACACCATTTTTCAGAGTGACTTTTCCCTTGGTAATGGAACTAATGTTTCATATGAAGAAAATATAAGCTGTTAGCAAAGGATCTTGTTCTATTTATGGAAACTGAGTAATATTCAAGTGATAGAAATTTGACTGTAGTTAGTTTATGGTGAATTTAATATACACAGTGAACTTTTTCAATTAAATCTTAATAAAAATTATTTAAAACAAATCTCACAGATATCATTGATTCGGTTGATTGGCCTTCGGCCAATAGAAACAGATAAAATCGAGGAGAAAACGTGAAAACCATAGTTTTTGGCGTACCAGGGGATGTTGACAAATCATTTATACCCTCATACTTCATATCCACAACCGAAAATGGCAACTCTCGCACAAGAAAGGTAGCATGAGTTTCAGCCCTTAAAATTGTGTAAATTGACTAATTTTTGATTTTTTCAAAAAGGATAAATTTTTATAAATAATGGTGTATTTTTGTTTTTCAAAATTTTGTTTGCGTTGTTGGGGGACAACTTCAACAACCCCATTATTTAACAAGGCTCTTATTGTGCCGTTAGTTTTCAATTTCAATAACCAACAACCCTGGAGAAAGGAAAATTATCAATTGTATAATTTGTACTGCTAAGAAATTTAAAAGTTTTGTTGGCACTTGCAAGTTTTATAGTGAAAATCAATTTTGAAGTTGGTAAATTAAACTATTTACGCTGAAAGTAGCGAAACTTTTAGACATTTTTTATTTTTCTGAATGGCAGTGGACGTCCGGAAGCTAAATACTGTAGCGTGCGTCGGTATCGAGAGAAGTGCGCCGTGTTTTCTATGTTTTCAAATTTTGGACTTAATCTTGCGTTGTTTTTCCCTCGAGTGTATTCGAGTGTGGAAAGTGCTTTATTCCTAGAAAACTGGAACAATTCTTATTTTTCTGGATTTTAGAAGCGTGGTAGATTTTTGTGGAAACCGAACAGACATTGTTCAAAAATTTCCGAATTCCTATGTTGTATGGATTTACTAATATTATTTCGAATTATTAAATCTCCGTTTTGTCAGTTTTACCTGAAAATTGAATTGGATAAAATTAACTTTTGAAATCACATGAGCGTACAGATGTTAAGAATTGTAATGGTGTATTTAGTTACAAATTTTGTATCAAGATATTAGGGGAAGAATTGATCAGGTACCCAACAAACTTTTTTTATTATAGTAAATTTGATATTTAAATATTTGCTCGGAGGAACATTAAAGTGATTGTTGGTTATAAACTGAGCTTTTTGAGTTGAAATCCCATAATTGAGGTGTTGATTTCTTTCAATTAATTATTAACAGCCGAGGTAACAAGGAAAGTGTCATTACCAATTGGGACTAATATTGTTCCCCATTTATTCTTATTTTCAGAAACTTGAATGTTTGAACTGAGTTTCCAACCAGAGAAAGTCAACGGTCTTCATGTTGAGAAGGTTTACTAAAGAGATTACACCTCAGTAATTTGCCATTGTTTCTCAAAAAGAGATGGAAACATATGAAAGCCTCTTTTATCTATCAGGAAATGAATTATTATCTACAGATAATTTTTGAGCTAAATTATAGAACTTCTTTTAACCGACAGATTAAGATAAACCCTACATATTTTGCGCTTCTTTATTTTTAGGACATTTTAAAGATTCTACGTGTTTATCAGAAAATTTTTGTTCTTTAATAATTGTTAAAATCTAAGCTTTAGTTTGTTTAAAACAAATGTACCTTTTAAAGCACAATTTTCACGCTTTATATTTTTAGTGTTTTTAAATTAATGCTTTGCACCTCACACAATTGCCAGGATTCAAAGCTTCTAACTTACCCATCATTTAAATGCACATACCTACTATTTATTTAGCCAAAAAAAATTGATTTATCATAAAATTTCTCTTTAAATTTTCCGAAATCAATAATAGTTTTTGCTATCCCCACGCGTCAGCATTATGTTATTATCCGTATGTTTCCAAAACACAGGATTTGAAATTTGATAGTCTTTTCCAGACCACAGCTTTTGACCTAGCAAAGGGCAATTTCCACGTTTAGTTTAACAGTAAGTTAAAGTATGTTTCACTGCCACAGTTTTAACTTGTTTTAATGGCATCAACTAGAACACTCCAACTAAAGTTCTACAATGCTTTGGGAGAATTTAGTATCTACTAAATAATAATTACGAAGTTAAAAATTTATAACAAATTTATAAACAAATTAGGATTCACTTTCACTCTTACCTTGTCCAAACACATTGAAATTTAATCTATAGGGCTCACATTACTGCGATTAAATCCTTTTATATCGACCTTATATTAGAGGAAGTTAATTCTTAATTGTCAGGGTTTGACAAGATTGGAAAACCTGATAAATAAATTGATCAAAGGACTATTTATACACTAAAGACTATTAACAACTTTTAGTTAATTTTACAATAAATTGCAGGTCACCTGGTACGAATTTCGACAACAATTTCCAACAAATTGTTATTATAATTTACTGTGGCTTCATTTTTGAACCATAAAAAAATAAGTGATTTTGAATTTTCAAATATAATTTTTGTTCAGTTTGCATCTTGTGGTCGATTGACAAAATATCTGTAGATTTACAAATTTTGACGAATCTGTTGTCACATGTGATTATACTCATTGTAAGTGAAGACTTACAATAATTAATATTTAGAAAAACAATTTAATTTTAATTGCAAAAGTACAGCATTAAACAAAATTAACTTAAGTTCTTTATTTTATATAATTGTAAGATACTTAAATTATTAAAATTATACTATTATTTATAAGAAAAGCAACGTAAAATTGTGTTTATCTTTCGACATCTTGAAGAACTTTTGTGTTCCAACTAAAATTTTAATGTTTTTCCATGATTTATTCCATTAGAATTCATGGTTAATTTAAACTTTTTAATTATTTAATTTTTAGATTTAATGTATTGAATTTCAAAATTGTACGTATAGGTGGATTAATTTAGTTTGCAGCATAAAGCATTGGTGTGAGCCTAAACCAAAAGAAAAATTATTTGCCTAACGTGATTTTGGAATTGCTTTAGCCAATAATCAACTGAGTGTTGAAATAATCTCAAATCCAAATTAAAACCCTGTATCAATTAAAATCCAATTAAAAGAAGGGATTGAACGCTAATCCCTGATCTACAGACACGCGTGTCCGCTAACTGTTCGTCAACGAGGTGCGTGTGGTATACTGCTTGCTATATGTAGTTTATATGAAGGGTCAAGGCAGGCAATGGGCAGTACCGGGTCACTTATACCCTCAACCAGTTTAACCAATCAAAATCTAATTAATTTTTTTTAATATACACACACTTTTCAGTTTAACTTTACTTTGCTCTTTTACTTCGTTGAGGTAGGCTAACAACTTCATAAAAATTTCGATAAAACATTTTATTCACTTTTTAACCCAAATTAAATTACACTGCAATAAAAGCTCTTAATAAAATTAATGGCACCTATATCGTATATAAAATTTTTAATGCACTCCGCAAACATCATATTGTATTTATTTATATTATCACAAAATTATGTTAAAGGTCAGCATAATTTAATAAAGTATAGGTAGAAGCTATACTTTTTTAGGAAAATCTTCCAACTCCTGAACATTTTTTATTTAGGGTGTAATTTTTCTACGTGTTTGTTTTTAGGTTTATGTTTATTCAATTATTTTTTTAAATGTAAACACAATCGGTTTTACATTAATTTTGATATTTTCGTTAGTACGTTCCTGATGAAAGTTTTGTCTTAAACGCATCATCTTGACTTTTTGTCCCAACATTAGTTTATATTTAACTTTATCTTACAAAATCCATTAAAGGTAACCAGAGTTAGACACATTACTTGTCTAAGCTAAGCTGCAGCTAAAAACACTGCAGCTGCAAGCTACTTTTTACGATGTAAAAGTAGCTCAAAATACCTTAAATTATTTATTTTTAATTTTTCACAGAATTCAAAACGAGAGAAGAAGTTCAAATGAAAATTTAAAATATCATTACAAACGTAAAGAAAGTTTAATTGCGACCTATAGGCCGCACTTCCTGCAATGAAACAGTGGGTAAACTAGCATATGAGATTAACATGGTAAAGGTAATCATTTCCTATTAAATATAGATATGCATTTTGTCCTTTTACCATTTTACCACGTAAATAAAAAACTGCAAATGAAGGGAGACAAAGTTTTTTTGTGTACCTATACGGAAGTTACTGAAAACCTCAACGAGACTTATATTTGAAATGGACGTGACTCAGTCCATAATTTGACATAATATGGTGTAGGTATTATTTCAAAAAGGTAAAACATCATCATCATTTCCTTCATGGGTTAGGTTGTCGACCTGTTCCGCCATCTTTTCGTCGTTTCAAAGTAAAGCTTGGTCGTCCGCAAATAAAAGTGTATAATGACTATTCCGTCCTAATGTGATAGTTTTGGGTGTTTTATTAACCTATTTTCTTAAGATCTTATCCATGTACAGGTTAAAGAGTATCGCAGATGCGCTACATCCTTGTCTAACACTCTGATGGACTGTGATGATCTTTTCTCCTGTACAGTGACGGATTTCCGAACATGAGGCGTGCGCCAGGGACCTCATAAATCAAGTTGGCCTCAAAATTCAGCTTTTTTGGACCACCGGTATGGTGCATACCAGAATAAAAAAAAACGTGTGCGTAGAATATGCACACTATATGGTGTGCGGGTAGTGAAAATATTTAGGGGAGGGCCTCAAATTTGAATTGCGCCTGGGGCCTCTCAAGTACTAAATCCGCCACTGCTCCTGTAGCCATCTTTATTTTAGTATCTTGATAGAGAGGATAGAGAGTGTGAAGGAAAGCCGTGTTCTTCCATAATCGTCCATAGTTTTTCTCCAATGACTCTATCGAAAGCTTTTTCGAGATCTATAAAAGCTAAGCATGTTTCTAAATTGTATTCACGTCTTTTCTCGATTATTTGTTGTATTCCATGTCCATGTCCATGTAGATTATCTTTCCCAACTATTTTGATGTGCCTATATTGTACGAGTCTCTTGGTAATATTTCTCTTGGTCTTATAATTTTCGTAAGCATCACTATTATTGTTCTGTAGGTATTTCTTAAGCTTCCTTCTTTTTCAGATGAGAGTTATAACTGGTAAAATGAAAGATGACAAGTAAAACAGGTAGTTTGGTGTAGTGGTTAGGGAGTAGACTATAGATCTGAAGATCACAGGTTCAAATTCCGATCGCTCCCAAATTTATCTGTGCCGTAAAACAAATAAATCAATATTACTGTCTCAAAAAATTTTGATATTAAAGATTTCTCAAAAACTAGAACGTTTTGATCAACTTCTACTTCCGAATCGTTGGAGTCGCTAATTCTCTTGGGGAAACTTATTAATTATTATTTTATTTCTATTTGTATCTTTTCGTATACGTTTTGTCTTTTGATGCTCTTTGCAATGTTAGAATCAATTAAATCATTACCAACAGACATTTCAAACTTTGTTTCATATGAAAAGACCTATTTTTAATAATCAGCTAAAGTAAAACTCCAAATGATATTCTTATCAAGTAGGGGGAATAAAATGTAATAAGTAGTACATTTTTTATTAAAGAATCTTATATTTATACTTTGTTGTTTTGTTTATACTTTGTTGTTTACGTCGTTTTTTACCCCCCCCCCCGTAGTTTCAGTTTTCTCATTTTTTCTAATATTCTCTGTTTGTACCTTGTCACAAAAAGGTTAGAAATTGTTTTCTTAGTGTTTTTAAAAAAACTTTTTGTTGTATGTTGTTCGTTACTTACAGTTAAAAGCTAATATTTTAACGTATAGTTAAGTTTTTGTTTAATTTATATTTATACTTTTATATTTTGGCATATTTTTTGAAATGATTAAAAGTTAAACGTTATAATCACAGTGACTTCATATTATTATCTCATGTTAAATCCTAGTCGATGGATAAAACGAACCAGTGCATTTTTAACTTCAGACATTTCGCATTTGCACAATCCTAAGTGGGGTAAAAATGAAACACCTAAAAATAAGGGAAAAAGTGAAACAAGCATGTAATTAATAAACAATATGACTTAATTACAAAATCGAAAGCGCTATCATATTCTGTAAAGTTTAATTTCAATTATATAAAAATTTAAAATATTATATCTTCCTAGGAGTACTGTAGATAACGCCTTTTCGTAAACGATCTAAAAATATGTTAAATTAATTTCATTTCTTGTTGTGTAACTTTCTCTATTACTGCAATATAAATTGAAATTTTGGATTTATATTAACTTTGCACACAGAAAATAGATGAAAGATGAGAATGCCTTACTTGTTTTATTTTTTTAATAAAGTGTTTTTTTATAATATTAAATTAAACTTTTGGGAAAATATGAAACAGCAATCAGGGAAAATATGAAACAGCTGCAGGAAAAATATAAACCACTTTCTGTACTTCAATGTAAAATTTGGTAGCATGGTAATCCTTAACTTGCATGTTTTGATTCATATCGTGATATATTCTACGCCTACGTTTTCTTAGAAATTGCTTAGAAATCCAATAAATACTAGAATACTACTAGGTAGGTAAGTACATTATCTTGCTTGCAATAGCACATTCCAATTAGTTTGACTTGCATTTTATACATTGAATAGTCTTAAGTTTATAGGCCAGTCATTGTAGCAAAATGGGTATGAAAAAATTCCGAAAGTTTTCCAATTTTGAGGCAACATTGGATGAGGTAAAAAAATAATAAATCCGATTTTGCACCCCTTTCCGCCCCCGGGAACATTGTTAAATTAACAAAAAGCGCGAATTTGCAATAACTTTTTGAAAAAAATTCAGATATTTATGCAAACCTTTGAGAACATTTTAATAATTATTATTACACATTATTCAATAAAGTTTTTCACCATGCTACAATGACCGGAACATTGCAAATGGTAGCTTATCAATTTCATTTTGGTATATTATATCCTGTTGAAAAATATTGTAAAAGTATGTAAATAATTGCTTATGCAGTCATATAGGCAAATTAATAATCCCAACTATTTGCAGTGTTCCGGTCATCGTAGCAGGGTGGAAACTTGATAGAAAATGTGTAATAATTATTAAAATGTTCTCCAAGAATTGCATAAATTTCGGAATTTCTTTCATAATTATTACAAATTTACGTTCTTTTTTTAATAATTTATCAATATTCCGGGGGGCGGAAAAATGTGCAAGAATCGGATTTATAATTTTTTGACCTTCTACAATTTTCCAAAATATAAATACTTTCGGAATTTTTGTTTAACTTGTCACTTTATAAGAGTGTACAATAATAAATTAGTGTTATATCATTAAAAGTAATTTTAGTTCATATTTAAAAATGGTACGAAATTGTAAAAAAGTGAAAAATAAGGCAAAATAAGTTAATATAAAAAGTTTATTTTCAAAGTTAGTGCCAGTGATGAACCAGTAACTAACCATTAAATTGTTTCATTTTTTCTCGTTGTTTGTCATATTTCAAATTTTTATTTAAATAATACGTATCTATTTGTTTTTTTTGGTTTTTTTTTGTAAATAATAATCTTATGTTGATTGGCTTTAAATTTTTGTCATAGTTTTTGAATGGTTGATTATTTTGACAAATGTAGAGTAAAGTATTTTTTACCTAATTTCAGCTTTGATTTAATTTTCACTACCTTGTTTTGTGTTTTATATTATTTTGTGCGGAAATATAAAAAATTAGGGCTTGCAGCGTATATTTTCTATGCAGTTTTTTCCACTTTTTTCATTTTTGTCACAAAAATTTCAATATTACTTATAGCGTGGGAGTTACAGACCTGTTTCACATTTTCCCGTAACTGTTTCATTTTTTCCCATAATGGAGGTTAAAAGTGAAACACTGTTTTTTTATTTTTTTAATACTTACTCAGCATTTAATTTAAAAAAATCATACATAATTAACAAGCTGGCGTAAAACTACATCAGATAGCGATGCTAAAAATTTTAATTTATCCATTTTAATGCCTTAAAAATGGAAAGTTTCACATTTTGTTTCATATTTACCCCACTTGACCCTACGTTTTGTCTTTTGATGCTCTTTGCAATGTTAGAATCAATTAAATCATTACCAACAGACATTTCAAACTTTGTTTCATATGAAAAGACCTATTTTTAATAATCAGCTGAATTTGAATCCGATCGTTTTCATAGTCTCAGAACTTTCATTACTGCTGAGTGAAAAAAAGTCGTTTTGAGAAAAACCCGCTTAAATTTTTAAGTAGGTACTACATAGTTATTATGTTATAATTATTAGAGTACGGATTTCTAGCAAATTTTGCTATACATAAATATTGATAGCAGAAGCCTAATTGTTATAAATGTCCAGAAATCTTAGCCGGTAACTAACTGCAAGGCTTGATATTTGTTATAATAGGAGATAAACAGCGAAAAGAAATTTAACATAATGCAACATCTTAAAACATCATTTCATTTGGAAAGTATGAACAAATGTAAAAATGATGCCAGCAAACAACAAACTTTATTTGAGTCAATCGCTGGTTCCAGTTCATCACAAGACCAGAGAACGTTTTCGCTAGATTTAAATATCGCGTTTTACATTACCGTTGGTGGCGCCACTATATTACGTCCAGGATGGACTTTAAAATAATTCCGTGTGGTGGCGTTTTGTTAATGTAAAACGCGAATACCATTATTAAAATTAGGAAACGGTTCATTTAGAGACTTTTTAGAAAAATATTGTGGTAAAAACGTTGTACAGTAATTATCTACATACAGGGACGTGCACAACCAACTGTTATTTCCGGGGGGAGGGGAATTTGCCAACTTAATTAATTCAAAATTGCCAACTCTTTGTAATTGTCCATTTTTCCTATTATAGGTTTAGCGGCTTTTGCCAACTTGACCAAATTTTGAGTGATTTTGCTAACTTTTTTCCAATTTCCTAAATTATTTGGGGTGGGGGAGGCTCCCCCCGTAGACACGTCCCTGTATACATATTTTATTGTGTTACTTTTCAAATAAATTTTATTTCAAAAAATTATTTTAATGCTTATTAGTTATTAGTTATTATATTTAAGTTTTATGCATATTTTTATGCATATAATATATTTGAGAAAATTGAGAAAATTGAGATTTTTGCATTGAGAAAATGCGAAAAAATTATTTTTGTACTACAAATTTTAGGTTGAAAGCACTTTTATTTGCTTCATTTCACATGGAATAACACAATGGTAAGAAAATTAACAACTGATTTCAACTTTCCTGTGGAATGGTTAGGTTTTACGACAAAAAAAGTACATTAGTACAAAAATACCTTCAAATTTTCATAGAACATTTTGATTAAAATATAGAGGGTAACTTGGTGATGGTAGCTTTTATAACATTTAAAGTAATTTTAACTTGAGATTATATTATTAAACTTTGATAAATTTTCATGTTTTACGGCAATATTGACTTTAATAAAAATTAATTTTTCTAGCTTATAACTGTCATCTAAAAAAAGCTTTCTTGTTATTGCTAAGCGTAATGGATCTGAACAACCTATATTTCTAAAAGTCTGATATATTTAAGATCAAAACAAATTTGTAGTAATAGCAGACAATAACGTGAGTATTTGTTCTTAATTTTATAAAATCAACTTATAAAACACAAATATGTAGGTGCCTAACGAATAAATTGATAAATATAGAAGATAAAATTTTGAAAGTTAAAAAAGGGATAAATTTGACTAATTAGTATCTTTTCTAAATTTTATGCATGAAATGGTCACGCTTTGTGTTATTAATTTTGTTTATCCACACATGTAAACCCATGGCTAAGTGAACGAAAGTGGTAGCTTAGTTGTAAACGGACACCCCTTTATATTTAAAGACACACTCGTCAATAAATTGTCAGAGGCTGACCTTTTCTGATTAATGCCCTGTTGAGTTACAGCTGACCGCTATAAAATAGTTTTTACGACATCGTAACGCATGTATATATACTTCTTCATGTTACACTGTAAAACTATGATGAAAAAGATATCGACGACTCCTTTGCATGTGTTTCGCCAATAAGTTTCCTATTTTGCAACTAGGACCTGTTATTATCAAAAAAATCTGCTTTAAAAGGGGAAGCGATACACGCTTTACCTGTTAGATAAAAAATTTATTCTACCCTTCGTCACCTAATAAATGACACTAAAATAACTTGAGTTATTTATAAAGCTAAATTTTTCTAAATGATTTTTAAAATTGTATACGTCAATAAAATTTTTATGCCGTTTTAAATGCCTCTTAAGAGTTTTAAACTTTATTTATTACCAATTAATCTTAAGGGTAGATAATATAAGGGCGAACTGGTTATATAATAATAATTCTAATACAACAAAAGTCTTTTGGGAACAACAGCTTAAAATAATTGATTAGTTTCCATTTAAATCGAACCAATTTTTTTAAAGGGTTGTCTTTTAAAAGTTTCTTTTCTTGTAGGGAAACGATGTTATTTTTCGTTTTAAATTTCTGGATAAGATAAATATAGTTGTTTCCGTGGAAATAGTCCCATGTTCCGGTGAATGCCTACCAAGTGAAGCAGAGCGTGCTAGTGCACACAGTAGGGGAGTTGAGATAAGGGGGTAATTACCCGCTGGACCACGGTCGTCTTTAATCAATAACACGGGCAAGTCGTGTGTGCACCCCCTTTTCTCTTGCACCCCCAACGACACTAACTTCATTTGCATGCCTACAGCGCTCACCCACCAGAGTGGAATATTGGATAAGTTAATGTATGGCTATGCTGCCAATGTTGTACTTCCCTCAAGAAGAAATGACCACCACCCGTTTGAATTAAACATAAGTGATAATGCACAAGTTTCAAACTCAATTAGGCAACTTATTTGTGGGTTCTAAAACAATAAACAATTTCAAATATTAAAAGAAATTAATTAAACCTACCTAGTTTAATAAACAAAGCAAAATTATTTTGCTCTCCTGAAGGTACTTGATAGGGATATTGATGAGTAGTGATTAGCGTGTGATAAACTCGTAGTTTAACTAACGTCCGAAGGGTGTAAGCGAAGTGTAGTAATATTCCACGTTTGCTTAACTGGTTTAGAACCCCAAACGCAATATTTAATGATTACTATTTATTTTAGCAAGGTCAGATGTATAGAAAGTTAAAGTTAAATACAAATTTTATGCACGAAAACATTATTGTTGGATTTCGCAACTAAATTGTATCAAATGCAAAAAGGATAACAACGTGTTTCGAACTCTTTGCGTATCGTCAGAAAACTTTAGTTTCTGAAAGATGCAGTTTTAGAAATTCGTGACAATTTTCTTTTGTCGTGCACCTTGTATACAATTCTAAAAGTTAAGGAAAAGTGTTTGTTGAAATTTATTAACGTTAAATCTGTAGTTGGCAACCTGACAACGACACATCTTTAGTGCATATTTGAAAGTGACCACATTAAATACGAATATTACGAACAGGATCATTCGGATATCATTCAAAATTTTACGTAGATGATAAAACTTTTTTATGTTTTATGTAAACGTCCGTCAAGAACACAAATCTCAGTCATCTGTAAGACGTGACAATGCAGTGCTAGGAATCATAAATTAAACTTTAGCACTTGCTACACTGGCCGCTAGGGGTGGACAGAGTAGATAAGGCCTCGCTATATATCAGGAGATAGGGCGATGCAAATTCAAACTATTCTTCTTTGGACTCTGCTGGTCTTCATTTGGCAAGCTGCGTAGGGCGGATACTCTACATGGCCAAGATAGAAGGGGAGGATAAAATATTGTGCTGAGATTTGCATCAGTTCTAACAAGTTTAGCGGTTTGATACTAGAAGTTACTGCTGCTCACAATCAGTAATAATCTACAACCAAAATGCTAATGGCAAGTGATGGAAGGGCGAAATAAGCTTAGAAAGCATTTCTACACCAGAACAACATTCATTTTGTTAAGAAAATAAATTTTTCCTTTCAAAAAATTTAATAATCATTTTCGCAACATGAAAGTTTTAAAGTTTAATTTAATAATTTTATAAGTTAAGTGAACCAAACTTCTCTGTTGTTGAAAGCTATTGAATGTACTTAATTTAGTCAGTAAACTTATGTAACATAATTTAGCAATTAACTAAGAAATTTCTGATAGTTTGATTAAAATCTGCTAGTTTGAACGGACTCGATCTGTTACCTGCATCGCCCCAAGCTAGGATTCACAGAAACTAAGAGAATAAGTCCGTGTATGTTAATCGACAATACCTCAAGTTTAAATTTAACTTAACCGTTTTAAAAACATTTTATCGTAAGTTACGATAAGAAACTTATTAACAATGAGTATTAGGATAACTAATAATAAATTATTATTGGACGGCTTATCGATACATCGTGCAAATATACCTAATAATATGAGAGATACTGAAAATGTTTGATAAGTGTTGCAATAAGATAGTGTTACATACGCGGTAATACTAGGGGGTCTTAAGAGTAGTTGGGAGAGTGCGTGTCAGCACACACACCCTCCTCTAGGTTTGTAGATCAATACCTCGGGGCAGCACTGGACCCAGCACAGGTCCACCACCAACAGCATAGCCTATTTTACATTCTCTGTTCCTGCTTCTATCCTTACACTAGCTGCTGTCATCCTGCCTCACTCCCGCTGCCATCATTGCTTGCTCTTGCCTGCTTCCTTCCTTGCTTACTTGCTTGGCATAGCATTAATGCTTTGTCGACTTTGCAGGATCGGATTTTATTCTAAGACGTCCGATATCAAACATGACATTCGATAGTTACTTATATTGCTGTCATAATCAAAATCATATTTAACTAGTTTTGCTGACAAGTTTGTTTCAACGAGAGTTTCTTAATTTGATTCCACATCAACTTCTCGTTACTTTTGGAGAGAAGTTATTATGATTAAAGCTTTTCATTTTGATGCTAATATTGGAAAGACGCAACTGTAGGAAATGCTAAAGTTTGAAACGTCGAAAGAAAAATATTGTGCCCACCGCTAGGTAAAACACAACAACGAAGCCGAAGTGATGTGATTAGAGGAGGAAGGGTGAATTCGTACCGTTTGAAGCGGCATTTGTCATTTTAACGTTTCCCTTACACATGAAAACACTATGCCCATTTTATTAGATATTTAAATTTGAGATTCAAACGCTGTTGGCATAAATAAAAACCATAAAAGTATCATAAGATTAGAAGAAATGTTATTGGTTCCCGAAATGGCTAAACTTGAGATATAAAATAAAAATGCATGGGTATTTGATTTTGTAAGATACGGTCCTGTCATAGTTAATCTAGTGCTAGCGTATGCGGAGACGTCCACCCTGAGCGCACGTGTTGTACAAGTTTCCCATTCCTCAAGTGACCCCCTTAGCTACGCCACCCCCGCCTGCTTGGACATTCTCTCAAGCGACAATTTATTACTTATACATACACATTCCTTTACCAACCACTTTATACAGGGTGAATAATATTACGCAGAAGAGGTTTACGCTCAATCTTGACTAATTTAGATAGAGCTTTGTCGAGGAAAATGATGCAAATTCTATATTTGAAAGTAAAAATGTGATTTCAAAAAAATATTATAAGTTATCTTCTATTGTGTTTATGAGATTTATAACATAGGTATTAGAATTTCCCGATAAAAATGTTAGAGCGACCACATATAAATGTCATTTGAATGTAAAATAAGCTGTCTATCGGTTGGGTGAAGATGATACAATATATCCATTATCAAACCCTGTGGTCGGACAGGGTTGAAACGGCGAGGAGACAGGAGAAACTCGCAAATGTGCGCCCTGGGCATCTTACACGTTTCACATACTAAACAGCCTCCTGCGGCCGACACTATCTGCACACGACTATCTCTATCTCACCCACACTTGTTAGAAATGCAAACTTCCAAAAGTTCATGAATAGCAAGTGTTAATATGATATCATGATTAGCCAAAATAAATTTAGTTAAAATTCTATCTTTCCACGTATTTTTAATGAACCACCTACCTAAATTTTCCAACTTGAATCCGAAAAGGAAGCACTGTAATAGAAATTTCACCCAATCAATCGACGCGAAGGGAAATTTTATAAACTTGGAAGCATTTAAACTTGGAGCTTTCTTTTCCTTTAAGCATGTACGAAATATGAGAAAAATAAAAAATTATTGAAGTAATAAATAGAATTGTTATGTTAACAAAATCGTTCAAAGCTCATCAGAGAAGAATTTTTAAGGTTGACCCTAAGCGCAGAGTTAATAAAATGAAGTTTTTGTATCGTGAAATCCGGATTTTCTCTAAGATTGGCAAAGGGGTCACATGTTCTGGATTTTCAGTCTACTTTGATAGCATAAAGGCTAGGCCTAAGTTGATTTGATCGAATATTCTAGTCACTATTCTTTCTTTTAGTTCCTTAGTTTTTCCAACTGAAGATCAGTCGTGTGTGTGTGACAAAGTTAGTGCATGTGCGTGATTGTGCGTTTTCATTGCTTTCAAGTTTGATCGTTCAAATGTAAAAGAATTTTTCTTTTATGCATTTATAGGATAAATATTGCAATAATAAATTATCATAAATGTCTATATAATATACCATTTTATTTAGTTTGCCCAAAGAATGACAAATAAACGGTTGCATTCTGAACTATAATGTATATTCAAATTTCTATAGTCGACACCAGCCGATGAGTCGTGCGATGAGCCGCAAAGAGAGTCGTGGTTTTATATTTTTTTTGCTAATTAAAAACACTCGAATTGAGAAAAATTATTGAAAGTCTGAACATAATTTAAAACTACTCTGCAATTTAACTAACTCTCGTGGAATTTTATTATGCCTGCAATTTGTATAGCATCGCTTAATAATGTTAGAGTAGGTCGATTGGTTGGTTAGTCATCCCATCATCTGAAAACTTGTAAAATTATTTTTATCTTATAATTTAAGCCTAGTGGCTGTACACCTATAATGAAAATAATAAGATAAAAAGAATTGGAAACAAATATAAATTTAAACTAAAATCTTTCAATATAAAAGTTATAGTTGAGAAAAAATCTTTAGTAATCTAACAAGTAGATATTAAATTTTTACTTCTCATAACCATTAGCATAAAAGCAGTAAAAGTCAGGACCGTCGTTAGAATTCGAAGTATATTGAAATAATTAGCAAGAATAATTATAAAATCAAAGAACTGATATCATCAGACCCGTACTGGTTTGATGAAAATACAATTTTACTCACTAATGTTCCAAAAATTCTTCGATCTCTCACAAACTCTATTTTTTTTCTATTTATTCACGGAAATATCCTTTTTACGGCACAGGTAAATTTGGGATCGATCGGGATTCGAACATACGACCTTTAGATCTATATAGCTCCACTTCCTAACCACTACACCAAACTACCTGTACCTAATGAATTAACTGTTCGGGAAGTCTTGCAACAAGTCAATTTTATTTTATTTTAAATTAAAATTAATCGGGAGGTGGGGCAGGACTGGGACCACTGTTAGAAATCGAATTTCTTCGCATAAATAAAGTATTTATTATTAAAAATATTCAAACCGTTTATTCGGAAATACAAATAAATCACCGCTGGAACGGGTACAACTTCATTATCCTCTTCTTCTTCTTCTCTACAGGAACAATGTACCTATAGGTCCAGCGTTTACAGTTTTCATCCTTTAGCTCAATCTTCTTTAGATTTATAATCGTTAATAGCAGTGGCGGCTGGTAAATTTTTATTGATGGGGGGACTCAAGTCTAATAATATGAATTTTTGCAAAAATTTATTCGAATGAAATTAGTGAGTTTAAAAACAATATTATCTCGGCCAAAGTTTTTGTACTAAAGTTCCTTTGCAAGTCAGATACCTTAATGGTTAATTAAAATTAATTAATTATAATTAAAATGTAATGATAACAGCGGATTAAATAAAAAATATATCGAAAAAACTTCAAGTATAATACATACTTATACCGGGTGACCGGCCGCCGAGCGAACATAGGAAATTAACATAGGAAATTGATTTTTCTTTAATTCCTGCTTCCCATCATAACGGAGAATAATGAAAATGGTATCAATTTAAAGATATTTTTATTCCGCTTCTGAAGATACCTAACACTTGCTATTTTGTTCTTTAATTACTGTTAGAAACTCAATAATAAAATGAAAAATAACCCAAATTTAAAAAATTTTAGTTGCCTTGTTTGGATTTTATTGCCATTGTTTTTGCGTGAAAACCAATAGTTTGCAATAAGCTACTTTAACAGATTAAAAAAATTTAAGTTAAATTTAAAATTTTTAATACAAAATTTGTATGTAATAACTGCAAAGTAATTTAATTACGATAGATACCATTATACCAAAACTGTTTCTTCAACAGGATAAGTTGTGATTGCTTGTGTTGATTGTTAACCTTTATTTTAATCTGTCAAAGTAGCTTATTGCAAACTATTGGTTTTCACGCAAAAACAATGGCAATAAAATCCAAACAAGGCAACTAAAATATTTTAAATTTGGATTATTTTGCATTTTATTATTGAGTTTCTAACAGTAATTAAAGAACAAAATATCAAGTGTTAGGTGTCTTCAGAAGCGGAATAAAAATATTTTTAAATTGATACCATTTTCATTATTCTCCGTTATGATGGGAAGCAGGAATTAAAGAAAAATCAATTTCCTATGTTAATTTCCTATGTTCACTCGGGGGCCGGTCACCCGGTATGTGAGAGCAAACCATATCTACTGAAAATTGCAACTATACTGTGGGCGTAAATCTAGGAGTCCAAATCCAAACGCTTATGATGCCAAAACCATTAGATATTATGCTTACTAGGTGCGATACGTCACGATTGCATGACGATGATGATGATGAGCAACAGAAATATTTAAGATATTTAAATGATGGACGTTACAAGCTGGAATTACTGCTCCCTGGAGTCCTTGGAGTTTCACTTGACAGGGTGTGGCTAATGTGCAGGTTCTTGTTTGTCACGCTATAATGTGAGGCAACAGAATAGTTTTTTCTTTGGCGGAAAATTACCTCTATAATATTTGAGATTTATATCGATCTTATCACTCTCTATACTCAATTTCGGAACCAAGGTTGATACTCTTATGGCCGCTTTCAACAACATTTTATTTAAGAATTTCCTAGTAAAGAATTGCTTAGCAGGTATTCCTTAAATTTGATTAGTCAAATTTGACATAATAATTTATTATATCAATACTATGTCAAATTAGACCAATCAAATTTATAGAATACCTAGCTAAGAAGTTCTTTACTAAGAAATTCTTAAATAAATGTTTGTGAAAACAGGCATTAGTACCCTGGGTTGGTATGCTATTTTTCCGGTGAAAAGTAAAAAATTTGGGGTTTCCTAGTTTTTCATCCTTTCAGTTGGTAATTTGCAGATTTATATAAATGTTCAACTGTTTTTGTTTACATTTCATTTTTGACCAATATTACATTTTATGATTATGACAAAATAAAGATTTGTGCAACGCATTTTGTAGAGATTATACCTATTTCAAGCGTTAGACTCCTTTTCATGATATTGCAACGTGAAAATTTATTGGTGTCAGACTCACTTGAAGAATCTTAATTTGAGTTGGTCTGCTTTTAGTACGGGAGGCAGCGTAGTATTTTGGTAACTCATTTGATCCCTCAAAATTTTTGTATTAAATGATAATTTGAATATATCTAATAAGCAAACCCTACGTCAGCCGTTTGCATCTTGCTGGAATTGGCTATGCCGAAATTGCAAAATTTCAAAAAAAAATTCATTTGACTCCTCCTGAAAATTTGTAAATCTTTAGTTTAAATAATATTAAACATAAAAAGAATCGTCAGCTGCCCCAAACATGATGGTTATACGTCAGCCACCCCTATTTATAGGGTTGTTCCCGGATAAATTTTTCATAAATTAAGTGCCGATAGAGGACACTTTTCTAAGAAAAAAAGTTAACAAACATTTTTTTCTAAATTCAAACCCTTGAGAGTTAGGCCTCTTTAAAGCATTTTTTTTAATTTCCACCTTGACGTGGCCATAGCTCCGAAAATAATGATTTTTAAGTAAAAATGGTTTAGTGCTTTTTTAAAGAGCGTGAAATAATCTACAAACTAGATTTAAACCTTTTATTGTCCAAAATCTACGGATTTCGAGTTATTAATTAAAATAAGTTAAAAAGTGTTGAAAAATTCGAGTATTTTGTTTTTTGATTCTTTTCAAAACCCCGTATCTTTTAAACGAAACAATTTACAAAAAATCTGATGCTCCATTTCGGATGGGAAATTTAACGGACTACAACTTTTGTCTAATAAAAATTTTTGAAAAACCAGTCCATTTCACAGAAAATCAGAAAATAATAAACAAGGGAGCTACAACATTTGCAATACACAGTCGTAATGGTTTTAAAAGATATTGTATAGTATTAGTATCTAAACATTTCCTTTTTCGTTAAGAGATATTTTGATTATTTTTTATGGGGTGCTGTTAAAGTGTTGGGGTACAGCAACAGAAGAAAGCCCGACACCAGAGAGGAAGAAATGGAGAGAGTAACGAATGCTATAGTGCAGGGGCGGTCAACTTTTGTGTACATAAAGATCTACTTTTTATCTTACAAATGTGTCGCGATCAACTTTATCGGAAATAAATCGAATAAAATCGATTTTTCGACAAGTTTCATAAAACATATTCGATTTTTTGACACACCTTTCCACACAGAAATCGACCAAAATTGGCCTCGGGATCGACTTGTTGACCACCCCTGCTATAGTGATAAGAGGAATTCACGAAGTTGGAAAACACACTTTCGTAATTCGCGGTTATTTGGCTTATTAATCAAAGAAATTGTACAAAAGTATTTATTTTTTAAAAGAGGACACTTTGACGCAGACCGTGTTGTTTTTACCCGATAGCCAAAAACAGGATGAGGGTTAATAATTTTTTTAAACTCGAATTTATTTAAACATTTTTTTTTGCAAAATATTTGAATTTAAAAAAATTAATAAACAACACGGTCTGCGTTCAAGTGTCATTTAAAAAATAATAATTTTTCAATAAAAATAGAAATTTTGTGAATTTAATTCTTTGTTTTGTAGGGCCTTGTTTATTATTTTCTGATTTTCTGTGAAATGGATTGGTTTTTCAGCAGCATCAGATTTTTTGTAAATTGTTTCGTTTAAAAGAAACGGGGTTTTGAAAAGAATCAAAAAAATAAAATGCTCGAATTTTTTAACATTTTTTAACTTATTTTAATTCATAACTCGAAATCAGTGTTGAAGAAAGAATGATTTCCTAACACTAACCTAAACTCGATCGGTGGATCTCTCTTTTAACGGTCTCCCCATTAAAATAAAAATCGATTCCTAAAACTAACCTAAGCTGGACCGGTGGATCTCTGTTTTAACTTTTAAGGGTCCCCTCATTTAAAAAAAATCGTTTCCAAACACTAACCTAAGCTCAACCGATGGATTTCGCTTTTCATGGTCCTCTCAATAAAAAAATGTTGTTTCCTAATACTAACCTAAGGTCCACCGGTGGATCTCACTTTTAACGGTCCCCCATGGTACAACAAAATTATTATATCGTGCTCCCTCCCATTAAAATAATCGTTTCTTAACACTAACCTAAACTTGACTGGTGGATCTCTCTTTTAACGGTTTCCTCATTAAAAAAATCGTTTCGTAAAACTAACCTTAGCTCGACTGGTTGTTAATTATTGTTGATTTTTTCAAGTACTCGAAAAAATTCGTATATTTGCAGCTTAATTCATAGCTTTAAAAGAGAGGCTTTAAAAATTTGTGCAAAAACAAACTCCAGTTCGAGAGCACCGAAAAGAACTGCACCCAAAACTTCCAATTAATGGTTGCAGAAGTACCAACTAAAGTTTAACCAAGTGTAACTAAATAATACCAACCGGTACAACGTCGCAATCGCCGAGAGTAACTGCGCACGCGCGCACCTAGCGACTTTTACTGTATGCATAATTTTAGTGGTCCACGAAAAAATTCTGATATTATTTAAATTTCCTGAGCTCATTTAATACAATTTTTAATTAAAAAATAAATTGTGTTTAAGCTGTATCCAGTGGCGGATTTTCAAAGAGCTCATGGGGTTCAAAATTCAGCTCTCAAAATAAAAATAATTTTAATTATTAGAAAAGTGATACATAAGGAAATAACATTGAAAATTAACCAATATAAAATTACAACTGCTTGGCTATATTTAAAGTTTACTGATGTTTAGGTTGTATTAATTATGAAAATTGAAACTCATTGGTACAAGAATTGTCAAGGTTCATTAGGTAAAAGGGTTAAAAATAGAAAAAAAACTGACGTTCAAAAGTCCATGAAGAATTTCTAGTTAAATAGCAACATTTGGTGAAAATTTGATGAACTAAATTTTATTAAATATTATAATATAATAATAATATAGATTGGGTATCATATCATGGGAGACAAGGTTTTATAGATAGTATTTTCAAAAAAGTCGCCTGCGGCGCTAACAAGCGAGGCCTTTTCTCCCATATTACTCACATATTGCTCGGAGCAAATGTAAACGGGGGATTCAAAAAGTTTGGTTAATTGTATTATGGACATTGGGTTAAAAAAAAGGTCATTCAACAAAATTTAGTGATAAAAGTGAACAATTTAAAAGTTAGTGGTCCGCGAAATTTAAATTGCGAATTTAGTGGTCCGCAATACCAAAAAGGTTGCCGACCGCTGATATAGAGTACATTTTTCGTATTTTTGTTTATATTAATTTCACTTTTGGAGCCTCAAAACGTCATTTTTTCTCACAACTAAGCGCAAGACAGAAACCCGAGTTAAACGAATTATTGTATATCAAACTTCGAACCTGGAAAATCTGGAAATAAATGTTAGTCGCCATCTCATCAAGGGCCCTTGGGGCATTGCTTGGTGTAGCGCCAAGAGAGCCAATTATTGTAGTCACCCTACATTATATTTGAAGTATTGAAGTATATACTTCGTTAGAACGAGGAGCAGAAAATTGCATATACGTTTTGCTGCTTTTACATGACACGAATTTAATTTCTTTCTTTCTACTCTCCATATCGCAAACTGCCTGAATTTATGATTTTAGTTGTATCCTTATTATTGGAATTTGATATCTGTAATATTTACAGCGCCAATCTATCTATAAAGACCACATCTACGGTGGGTAATTGTAATGGGGCTGAACACCCAATATGACTGTGAAAAACTTAAAAGAAAATGCCACACAGTTTTTGTCGCTAACTGAAAGATGGTGAATCTGAAAATGAGGAGCTCGCGTGCAAAACCGGTTAAATCCATTTTGTAAAATGTCCAGGAAAGCAAAAAAACGTTACTCTCCTGGCCTGGAAAACCTTTGGACAATTTATAAAAATTATTCCAGATATACCATGCATATGCATCCATAATCCCAACAACTCCACGTTTGAACTGTTTAATTATTTCTTTGGGCCAAGAGAGAATCGTTTTTGTGCTTTCATGAACATTTGACAAAATGGATTTAACCGATTTTGCACGCGAGCTCCTCAAATGTATTATTTTATGAAAAAGAAAAATTGCATGCTTTTCAGGCAATACTCGGAGCCAAATTCAGTTAAAAGTTAAGACGCTAAAGTAAAAGAATACAACTGCAAATTCGTTTAAACTGTAAATTCTTAGAAGTATACACAAAGCAAATCTAAGAGTTTATTTTGCTTTTCTTCAAACTGCGACAAAAATATTTCGTTTCGTTACTTTGTGCAGAGCCGTCCTTAGGGTGGAGCGAGTGGAGCGGCCGCTCCAGGCCTCGCGCTGAAGAAGGCCTTGCGCCGCGAGGCCTTACTCTCGCTAAATCATAAGTAAAAGTTTTGGTTGAATGCAAAACATAATTTGATGGCGGCGGCGGGGTGTCGGAGCCCGAGCCTCGCGACCGGCGCCCGCCGGTGAGTGAGTCATGCTTGCCGGCGAGTGGTAACGTTAACGTTCTTATTATTTGCATCGCGCGCGTATTAATTGTGTCTTAAACCAACAAGAAAACACCAACTCGAAATTATACCAACACGAGATGGGAGTTTTACACTTAAACCCCCCATTTGAGAGTGTAAGAGATTTAACTTTTTCTTCGTCAAATTGCTTAAAATGACAACTTTCAAGTATAATTTTGCAAAAATTTCCGGGGGGGACCCCGGACCCCCCGCTTTCCTGGGGGTACTCCATACCCTCCAGACCCCCCGGTAATCATTTTTAAAAAAGGCCTCGCAAAAATGTTTTGCTCCAGGCCTCACATTTGCTAAGGACGGCTCTGACTTTGTGCATTGTATAAAGGTTAAAGTTTTATTTCCTCACTGCGGCTGCAAAAGCCTTTGTTGGCATTATAGCAATCATTATTATTGCTCTCATTATTATTGCAGGTGTATGAAAAGTCATTAGCAAAAATAGGTGATTAATGATTACGTAGGTACCATATTTTTGTTTTGTAATGAGTAGAGTACGGACTTATATGCATAAAAAATCGTGAAAATAGCGCTTAAAATAGCACAAAAAATTGCCATTATATGCATAAAAATATGCATAAAACTTAAATATAATAACTAATAAGCATTAAAATAATTTTTTTAAATAAAATTTATTTGAAAAGTAACACAATAAAATATGTATACAGGGACGTGCCTACGGGGGGAGCCTCCCCCCGCCCCAAATAATTTAGGAAATTGGAAAAAAGTTGGCAAAATCACTCAAAATTTGGTCAAGTTGGCAAAAGCCGCTAAACCTATAATAGGAAAAATGGACAATTACAAAGAGTTGGCAATTTTGAATTAATTAAGTTGGCAAATTCCCCCCCCCCCCCCGCAAATAAAAGTTGGTTGTGCACGTCCCTGTATGTATACATAATTACTGTACAACGTTTTTACCACAATATTTTTGTAAAAAGTCTCTAAATGAACCGTTTCCTAATTTTAATAATGGTATTCGCGTTTTACATTAACAAAACGCCACCACACGGAATTATTTCAAAGTCCATTCTGGACGTAATATAGTGGCGCCACCAACGGTAATGTAAAACGCAATATTTAAATCTAGCGAAAACGTTCTCTGGTCTTGTGATGAACTGGAACCAGCGATTGACTCAAATAAAGTTTGTTGTTTGCTTGCATCATTTTTAAATTTGTTCATACTTTCCAAATGAAATGATGTTTTAAGATGTTGCATTATGTTACATTTCTTTTCGCTGTTTATCTCCTATTATAACAAATATCAAGTCTTGCAGTTAGTTACCGGCTAAGATTTCTGTTATTTATAAACAAAACCTGTTGTCAACTAAATATTAAATTCAAAGTAAGCAAATAGTAAATTTTAGGTATTTTTTATGGATCTACTGCAATTTTTTTTTAATTTATCGAAAATGTGCAAAATAAGCACTAAAAATGCTTAAAAATAAATCTAAGCATAAAAATGTTAAAATAAGCCGAAATAAGCATATAAGCATAAAAAAAGTAGTGTCAAGTGACTTATTTTTTTCAAATTCGTGGACATTTATAACAATTAGGCTTCTGCTATCAATATTTATGTATAGCAAATTTGCTAGAAATCCGTACTCTAGTAATGAGTAAAAATGTCAATCGCAATTCCATATTATTTTTAGAATAAAAATTTCCATGGTGTTTGCTGTTATGGTGGTGTTTGCTGTTATGGTGGTGTTTGCTGTTTTGGTGGTGTTTGCTGTTATGGTGGTGTTTGCTGTTATGGTGGTGTTTGCTGTTTTGGTGGTGTTTGCTGTTTTGGTGGTGTTTGCTGTTCTGGTGGTGTTTGCTGTTATGTGGTGGTGTTTGCTGTTATGTGGTGGTGTTTGCTGTTATGTCTGGTGGTGTTTGCTGTTATGTTGGTGGTGTTTGCTGTTATGTGGTGGTGTTTGCTGTTATGTTGGTGGTGTTTGCTGTTATGTTGGTGGTGTTTGCTGTTATGTTGGTGGTGTTTGCTGTTATGTTGGTGGTGTTTGCTGTTATGTGGTGGTGTTTGCTGTTATGTTGGTGGTGTTTGCTGTTATGTTGGTGGTGTTTGCTGTTATGTGGTGGTGTTTGCTGTTATGTTGGTGGTGTTTGCTGTTATGTTGGTGGTGTTTGCTGTTATGTTGGTGGTGTTTGCTGTTATGTGGTGGTGTTTGCTGTTATGTGGTGGTGTTTGCTGTTATGTTGGTGGTGTTTGCTGTTATGTTGGTGGTGTTTGCTGTTATGTTGGTGGTGTTTGCTGTTATGTTGGTGGTGTTTGCTGTTATGTTGGTGGTGTTTGCTGTTATGTGGTGGTGTTTGCTGTTATGTGGTGGTGTTTGCTGTTATGTGGTGGTGTTTGCTGTTATGTGGTGGTGTTTGCTGTTATGTGGTGGTGTTTGCTGTTATGTGGTGGTGTTTGCTGTTATGTTGGTGGTGTTTGCTGTTATGTGGTGGTGTTTGCTGTTATGTGGTGGTGTTTGCTGTTATGTTGGTGGTGTTTGCTGTTATGTTGGTGGTGTTTGCTGTTATGTTGGTGGTGTTTGCTGTTATGTGGTGGTGTTTGCTGTTATGTTCGTCACAGCTTAAAATGTAAAATCATTGACATTGATAATGATGGTGTTATTGAACAACTATGGCTACGTGTGTTACTAAAAGGCAAATTTTATGCACTGGGCACTATATACCGTCCTCCAAATGCCCCTGTTTCATCATTTCAACAATTGGAAGAAGTGCTAACTAAATTGCATGTGGAATATGCTGGCATAATAATGTTAGGTGATCTTAATGCTGACTGGCTATCGGATTGTAGGCCCACCCAGATGTTGAAGTCCATACTGTCATCTTTAAATGTAACACAAATAGTGAACGAACCTACTCGAATAACTGACCTGACCTCTACGTTAATCGACCACATTTGCTTAAGTGAGAACATCTCTTTCTACAATGTCGGGACACTTGATGTAAATGGAATATCAGATCACAAACTCGTATATTGTAACTTAACGTGCCACGGTATAACTTCGTCGCCGGTCAAATTACCTCGACGACTCGTCCCAGGGAGATGGCACCGCCTCTATCTGGCTAGCTCCAGCAGAGAGACTCGAAATTTTCGCCACCGAGTTTCTTCCAGATGTTTGTGAGAGGAGTAGAGTAAAATTTGCCGTGGGCGCCACGTAATCTTGGCTACTCCTCAGCACCGATCTCTCTACCCCGATTACGAGATGGTAGAGAGTTGCGGTCGAACCTCGGCAGCTCCAGATATACAAGAGTTTAATTGTTGTATATATTTATTAATTTTGGAATTTAGACAAACAAAACTTGAAAAATGGCAATATCACGAACAAGACAATAACAATAAAATTCCCCTCGTATAGCTATACTCGGTTCACACTTTTTAACATAAAAAAAAAATAATTTCGCCCCTTTTTCCCCAAAAATTCTGCCCAATGAATTTTATTTTTTTTTCTAAACAATAACAAAAAGAAAACAAGAAGAACAGTCCAAACACTTAGCTTTCTTGGTCTGGGGTGCAGGTAAAGTCCCAACTCACTGGCTGCTTCCCACCAGGACTCGGTACCCGGACTTGGTACGGACTTGTTATAAAAAAACTTGTTACTAAAACCCTACAAATAAAAACGTGGTAGTAAACACTAAGATAAAATCTATGCTCACCTCAAGCTGTTAGGAGGGTCGACAATTAAAAAAATGAATCCTTGAGTTAAAAAATATTTAAAAAATTGTAATTTTATCCTCGAGTGAGATTGATAATGATATCTTCGAGTTTCGCTGATTAATCCCTAGCTATAGGCTGGTTATCCCACTATACCACTTTTTCAGCCAAACTCGTACAATTTTTAATTCCACTTTTGTCACTCCAAATTTTAATTTCTATCTTTTTTTTTTCACTTGTTCCATAAACAACCCCGATTTATATTATAAAAAAATTAACCCCGTGCCAAGCTTTCTTACAACGATTATTGGACCGTTACAAACGTTTCCAGTAGATAAACATCAAGCTAAATCAATTACGTTTAGAAATTTTAGCAAAATTAATGTGGAAGATTTTGCTAGAGATGCTAATAACGTAGATTGGTCTCTCTCTGAAGCTATAGTGGACATAAATGAGAAACTCGAATTTATTAACTCAAAGATTACCCTACTGTTTGACCTTCACTCTCCGCTGCATACAATTAAAATTGATACTCCGAAACCTGGATGGCTAAGCGAAACGATTAAAAGTATGATAAAGTTACGTGAGGAAGCATACAAAAAGTATTCCAAGTCTAAATTAAATATGGATTTCAACTATTTTAAAGAACTCCGTAACCTGGTGACACAAAGTATTAAGAAGGAAAAACAAGCCTACTTTCAATACGAAGTGGAAAGTAACCTTCACAATCCACAGAAACTATGGAAATTTTTTGACCGTACTAATATACACTCTAAACCCAAGAAAGTAATAACCCTAGAAGAAGATGATGCGAATGATTTGAACGAATTTTTTATAAATGCTGTCCCTAACACAGCTATTGACGATGCCACATTGGATGATTTTTCGCGTAGCAACCATCCGTTACGGACTGGGACCTTGATTTTCTGCCCTGTGAGTTGGGAAGAGGTAGCTCACGCCATTTGTAGGCTGAAGTCTAATGCCACAGGTATCGATGGAATCAAATCCAGAATGTTGAAGCTTATTCTGCCGTATTGCTTGCCCAGTTTAAGAGGGGCCTAATAGAGATAGCATGATACTATATTGCACTCTCTTACACTCGTGGGGCAAGATAGGCGAGCCAACCTTTGCTGGTGGCGAAGATTTTTCCTAAACCATAAAAAATTTTCAGATTTTTTTTTGTTTTTTGGAATCTACATAGTTACCATTTAGCGGTAAAGAAAATTCAAGCGATTTCGTTGAATACTTTAAAAGCTATAGCAATATAGAAATCACCATTATTTTTGCAGTCAATTTGTACCTATATTATATTTATTTTCGCAATCATTTTACAATAGATGTTAATGAAAATTCTTTACGGCTTACAGTTCATCAATATCTACCAATTCAAGAAAAAATATATATAAAATTTTGTTTAGTTTTAAAGAAATCTTCGCCGTAAGGAATAAAATAAAATATCATTCATTTTGATGTAAGTTTCAGTTAGCCAAGTCGCAAAATTGTTGGTAAAACTTTTACTATTGTAACAGAGATGGTAGTGCCCACGGCCCGTAAAATCCGTAAGATTAGGGTGAAGCTGGTCTTCATTATGTTGTAAAAGGCACGGTAAAAGGTAGTGTAATGTGTTGGGCATTATCTTTGACTTTACCCGACTTTGCCGATCCTACGCAGAGAATTTTGTTTTGAGATACGAACGATTATTCAGAAGATTTCCGACCTTCCGAGAACGCGCTTCAAATTTTGAAAATACATATTATTATGATTACACTTGTTTATATATTATTAAAATTTTATAACATAAAAACTCTGAAATAAGTTTGCTACTTAAAATTTGAAACACGATTAAAATATTCAAATTCTAATAAACCTCCAATTTTTTAAATGACGAAATAATATAAAATATAAGAAATACATTTTTTTAAATTATTTTATTTAAAAATTAGTGTTATCATACTGATCAAGTTGCTTTTTGAAGCTTTTGCCGACGGGGCCTAATAGAGATAGCATGAAACTATATCGCACTCTCTTGCACCCGTGGCGCAAGATTGGTGATCGTGATCCAACCTTTATTGGTGGCGAAGATTTTTCCTAAACCATAAAAAATTTTCAGATTTTCTTTTGGTTTTTAGAATCTACATAGTTACCATTTGGCGGTAAAGAAAATTCAAGCTATTTCTTTGAATACTTCAAAATTTAAAAGGTATAGCGATATAGAAATGACCAATAATTACGGTGATTTTGATATCGCTATATATTTTAAAGTATTCAACAAAATAGCTTGAATTTTCTTTACCGCCAAATGGTAACTATGTAGATTCTAAAAACCAAAAGAAAATCTGAAAAGTTTTTTTGGTTTAGGAAAAATCTTCGCCACCAATAAAGGTTGTAGGTTGGATCACCAATCTTGCGCCACGGGTGCAAGAGAGTGCGATATGTTTCATGCTATCTCATGATTTCTTTTTGACTTATGAACACAAACACTACAAATAAAGTAATAAACCATGAGTTTGTATTTTTGTGTCTCTGAAGAAGAAATGGTTTATCCTTTCGAAACAATATTGTCGAATTTTTAATAAATTTACATAATATATTGAGAAAATATATGCCGGTATAAAATATCAACAAATCTTGATTTATAATTTATCATGCTCATCAAAAGAAGACGATTAGTTTTCTCTTTTCTCGAATATGTTAAAATTTTTATTTAATTTTTAACCTACGAAGTTTATGTAATAAATAATTTTATAATTGATCAAATTTCATTTTTTTAGTAAATATTCCTCAAATCACACGCTTCACATTGAAAGAAGTAATAATTGTGTAGTAACCCTCCATCGGATTAATCAGACAGAAATCGGATAAAAAACTCTAAATAAGTAAAAATTATTTTTTAATAAAAATAAGAATTTTTTACAAAATTGTAACAAATGTAATAACTAGAGCACGGATTCTATGCAATTTACCTTTTTGTCTTTTATTTAGGCAATTCAAAATTTATTATAAATACAGAAATACTGTTCAACCGATTTTGAAAATTTTGAACCTTACTTTAATTTGCCTATATGCCTATTTTCGATGTTATTGACCTAAACCAGATTTTTAATGCCTAAAATGCCTGTTTTTAAAATTTGTATCTCGGTCACTGTCAATTATATATCTCTGTCACTGTCAATTATATATCTCCCCCCCCCCTATGATCAATGTCTAGCTACGGTACAAACGATTGAGACTATTTACGTCTTTATCCTGTAAGTTTTCCCCAGAATCTCGTTAATCCATTCGTGCGCGTCAATGTCCGTTATGTTACAACGTGCTACGGTACAGGACAACTCGGCACCGGACAACTCGGCACCGGATAACTCGGCACCGGCGACTCGGCACCGGACAACTCGGCACCGGGAAAACTCGGCACCGGGAAAACTCGGCACCGGCAACTCGGCACCGGCGACTCGGCACCGGACAATTCGGTACCAGACAACTCGGCACCGGACAACTCGGCACCGGGAAAACTCGGCACCGGCATAACTCGGCACCGGCGACTCGGCACCTCGGATTTTTAAGACCATTTACTTCGCAAAGTCACGTATGATAACTTCGGTAGCGTTTGTTCCGGAAGATGATATTAAAAACGCGCTTAAGGTTCTCGAAGATTATCTGCCACCAGAATTAGAACCAATCATGAGTTGGTTTACTAATACTCATGTTGGTAGAATAAGAAATAACGGTGCAAGGGCCCCACCTATGTTTCCCTACGATGTGTGGTCGGTACATCATCGTAATTTGGTTGGGTCTGATAGAACGAATAACTTCGCCGAAGCTTGCCATAAATAGCTGCAACAGGGATATGGGGTCGCACATCCACATGTATTCAAATTTCTTAGTAATCTAATAAAGATACAAAGGACATTTGATGCCGATTACGAGCGTTTTGTCGCAGGTTATGAAGGACCGCAAAAACGCAAACGCTACGAGGATGCAGATGACCGTATCCTTTATAAAGTAACAGATTATGAGAAAGTGAATATGTTAGAGTATTTGCGCGGTTTATCCCATAATTATGTAATGGACTAATATGTACAAAAAGATATATAATTTCTTTTATAATAATTTTTTTTATATTTTAATTTTTTTTAAGTTTTTCAACTGGTGCCGAGTCCGCTCCAGAGCCATTTTTGCAGCATTAAACTCATTAAAAACATCCCCTTAGGGCCTTCCAACTCGGCAAATTGTGCTACTGGGAATGGGGTGAATCTCGCTTTTTATTTTCGGTACCGGACCATATTATGTCACACATTTAAATATTTTTAAGTAGTAATCTAGTAATTAATCTACCTTTAATGACCTTCTCTTTAAAAAAAAGTCGTTTCCTAACACTAACCTAGCCGCGACCGGGATCTACCTTTTAATAATGATCCTCATAAATTTTTTTATATTTTAATTTTTTTAAAGTTTTTCAACTGGTGCCAAGTTATCCCGGTGCCGAGTTGTCCGGTGCCGAGTTATGCCGGTGCCGAGTTTTCCCGGTGCCGAGTTGTCTGGTGCCGAGTCGCCGCACACTGGGCTGAAAAATGATGTAAAAATTTATTTTCCAATTAATGTTTATATAGTAAATTTTTTTAGTTGGTAATATTAAAAAAATCGCACATTACATTCGCAAAATTCGTTATGTTCTGGTGGATTGTTTTGCGTTTAAATGCTTATGAATATTAAATATGATTATATTAAACAGATGATACTCATAGCAATGCGTTTATTTTAAAATTTATAGGTAAAATAACGATTTTAGGGTTTATCTTAACTTGAACTTTTCGAGCGTTCTATAAAATTGAGAACTTTAAAATTTAGACCTGCGTTACTGTTACCTAAACATCTATATCGTGTATCAATTTCTCGCTGGAATGTTTGCCTATAAGGAAGATATTGTCATTTCAAGTTTTAATCTCTTAATTTTATGTACCAAATCCGCTCATTTTCGCTAAAATATGAAAGCTTTCATGCTTCAGAATCCATTGATCCGTATATACGATGAGATAATATGCCTATAAAGGTTTTGAAAATCGAGAAAATATAAATAAAAAAGGAAATAGAATAGAGAATTAGAAAAAAAGCAAATCAAATCAAGATGAATTATAATTTAAGAACAAATTATGATCTTTATTTATTACTTAAAAGCTCCCCTGACACACATCTTGATGATTACAAGAAACTTTTTGAAATGGTTACTTCCAGACTTGATATCAATTTTTGTGAATCAGAACTGAATACTTTAAAAAATAGTATTAGAATGCTTTGTTTGAAGCTGCGTAGGAAGTGGAAACAGTCCAACCGTACTGAAAAAATTTTTTTGGAGAACAATAATTCATGGTTGCATTCTGAGTTTAATTGGCCTCATTGTATAAGACTGAAAATTAAAGATATGGTAGAAAAGACCGAATTTATTCAATATAAGGATACGCAGGAGCTCATGTGTTCTACAATCAGGAGTATGTACAACAATGGACTTAACGATGTTGCAAGGATTTTAGAACATTTACAAGAAAATCCTGAATTTGTTATAAAAATAAGAAAAATTCTTGATGATAAATTTAAACCTGTCGTGTACTCGAAAGAAAAGGCGTTGTCTATATACACATCTTTGAATTTGTCCAAGTCCCAATATATAATACTTAGAGACTCGGTTTCAAAAGAAGAACTTCAATTATTTCCCTCATATTATAAAATTCAACAAGCAAAAAATGATTGTTATCCTAGGAGAGAATCCATAACCGTGACTGAAACTGTTGCACAAATTAATTTGCAAGAACTTTTAGATCACACTGTTAGCCGAATTTTAAAATATGTGCAAACAAATGAAAGTGGCGAATTCACATTAATAAGTAAATGCGGCTTTGATGGAGCTTCCGGTCAAAATACATACAAACAAAAATTTTCAGATGAAACTGCTCATGATTCAAGTATTTTTATGACAGCTTTAGTTCCCCTAAAACTTTATCATAAAGATGAATCTGATATCATTTGGACTAATTCTCGACCATCTTCAACTTTCTTTTGTCGCCCAATTAAATTTGAATTTATTAAGGAAAGTACAGAAGTTATAAAGAACGAAATGAAATTTTTGCAAAGACAAATTGATACGTTAATATTGACAAAATACAAAGAAAATATTACAATCAGGCATATAGTATGTTTCACTATGGTAGACGGCAAAGTATGTCAAACACTAACAGAAACTACTTCCTCAATGGTATGTTATATTTGTAAAGCAAAACCAAGCGAGATGAACAATTTCCAAAAATTAGAAGATAAAATTCCTAACGAAGATAATTATAAATTTGGAATTTCTCCTTTGCATGCTTGGATTAGAAGCTTCGAGTGTTTACTACACATTTCTTATAATCTCGAATTTAAGAAATGGTCGGCTAAAACTGCAGAACAAAAAGAAATGAAAGAAAGCAAAAAAAGAAAAGTTCAAAATCTTTTTAAAACTCGACTTGGCTTACTCGTCGATATAGTAAAACAAGGACATGGCACGACAAATGATGGAAACACTGCTAGAAAATTTTTTGAAAATGCAGAAATATCAGCAGAAATAACTAGTATAGATGTTGATCTTATAAAAAGAATTCGTACAATATTACATGCAATAGCGTCCGGTGAAAAAATTAATCTGACAAAATTCAAAATATTTGCAAAAGAAACAGCGAATTTGTATGTTTCACTATATGAGTGGTATTATATGCCAGTTTCACTTCACAAAATACTTTTTCATGGTGAAGGCATTATTAAACACGCTCTTCTTCCGATTGGCCAGTTATCAGAAGAAGCTTCCGAAGCAAGAAATAAGGATTTTCGAAAATATAGAGAAACCCGATCTAGAAAGTTTTGCAGGGAAGCATCCAACGAAGATATTTTACATAATATGCTAATATCTTCAGATCCTTTTATATCAAGTATTCGGCCATTTCAGAAAAGACAAACAAAAAATCTTTTACCCGAAACTTTGGAATTACTGGAATTAACTCCAGAAATTGAATTAACAGACGCTACTGAAAGCGATACAAATTAATAATTATGTAGCTACTAATAATTTATTTTCATATATTAATAAAAATTAATTTAAATTAGTTTAAATCAAATATAAATTTGTTTAGGTGGGTTCTGGTAACAAAACTAATTTTAAATTTTCGCTGATAGGTAACTCTTTTACGCTATGTATAATCAATGCAACAATAATAAATTATTATAGTATTTTCTAACTATAATTGGTTAGTTTTTAATACGTGATAGTAAATTAATTGATATATTTTAATAATTTACTAATCTAATTCCTTTTACGTGTTACAAATATATTTGATATACATTTATATTTTCATTTTTTTCATATTTTTATGATGAAAATGAGCGGATTTGGTACATAAAATTAAGAGATTAAAACTTGAAATGACAATATCTTCCTTATAGGCAAACATTCCAGCGAGAAATTGATACACGATATAGATGTTTAGGTAACAGTAACGCAGGTCTAAATTTTAAAGTTCTCAATTTTATAGAACGCTCGAAAAGTTCAAGTTAAGATAAACCCTAAAATCGTTATTTTACCTATAAATTTTAAAATAAACGCATTGCTATGAGTATCATCTGTTTAATATAATCATATTTAATATTCATAAGCATTTAAACGCAAAACAATCCACCAGAACATAACGAATTTTGCGATTGTAATGTGCGATTTTTTTAATATTACCAACTAAAAAAATTTACTATATAAACATTAATTGGAAAATAAATTTTTACATCATTTTTCAGCCCAGTGTGCGCCGGTGCCGAGTTGCTGGTGCCGAATTTTCCCGGTGCCGAGTTGTCCAGTGCCGGGTTGTCCGGTGCCGAGTTTTCCCGGTGCCGAGTCGTCCGGTGCCGAGTCGTCCGGTGCCGAGTTGTCCGGTGCCGAGTCGCCGGTGCCGAGTTGTCCGTGTCCCAACGTGCTAATACGTGTTACCGATAATCTTGAATATTTCTAAAACTATTTGGGTACAAACGAAAAAAATTTTTGCACAAACAAGCACAAACGAAGTGCTATCGATTGACACTATTTTGAATCCAAAATTCAAATTTAAAAAAAGCATATCTCCAGCCCCCCCCCCCCCCAACTTAAAATTGAATTATCTCAAAAACTATTTGGGTACAAACGAAAAAAATGCTTACACAAACAGGCACAAACGAATTACAAACGATTGAGACTATTTTGGAGTCAAAATTCGAAAGGGGGGGGCTAGCATGTCTCCAGCCCCCCCAGCTTATTTTTGAAATATCTCAATAACTATTTGTGTACAAACGAAAAAAATGTTTGCACAAACAGGCACAAACGATGCACAAACGATTGAGATTATTTTGGAGTCAAAATTCGAAATGGGGGGGGGGGGGGGGCTGGGGACATGCACCTACTACTATGACTATTTCTATGGCTACAAACCGATGTACTTCGAAAAATATAAGCAAAATATTAGAATTTTAAAAATGACCTGATGGATTATTGTCAAGCCTCAGGTACCTGACTGAAACCCTCAAACCATACAAAGGAGATACCAGTCCTTTCCTTCTATGTTCATGCCTCAAACTACTAACCGAATTTAAATTTTTATGTACATTAGTTTAAAATATCTATAAAATATAAATACATGCTATAATTATAATTATAACATTGAAATAATTTTGTAATTAAAGATGATAGTTGAAAGAATATTATATGGGCAAAAAGTTTTTGAAATAGTTATGCGGATTTTATTAAGCCAACTTTTAAAATATAAAATTAACAATCAAAATTAAATTGTTATTTTCAGTAATTTCATTCTACGTTTTTGTTTCTGCAATTTTTTAAATAATTGTTTTTTACTGCCTCTTTGTAACTTATAGAATTCTACTAAAAATAAACTATATCTCATCATTTCTATTACTCAAGAGAGGGCCATATAAAATATAATTTTTAACACTTCGCATTATACAACTACCTAAACAAAAATGCGATGCATATAGATTCTATTTTCTGTCCTTATTAGGCCCTTCTTAACTGATCTCATAAATTCTTGTCTGGTAAACTCGACGGTGCCTGACTTATGGAAAAAATCGATTATTTTGCCAATTCCAAAATCTAGTACTGCCTGCAGCTTTGGCGAGCTGCGGCCAATAAACATTCTTCCAGCTCTATCCAAAGTACTGGAATATTTTATTCGAAAACAACTTCTCGATCATATTGAACTGAATCACGTGGTACCTAACGCTCAATCAGGCTTTCGTTCAAGATTTAGCACCACAACTGCCTTATTGAAAGTGGCCGGAGATGTCCTTGCTAATATGGATGCCTCTAAAATAACGCTAATCACGTTTTTGGACTTCAGCAAAGCCTTTGATGTCATTGACCCTGACCTACTTATTGCTAAGCTCAAATATTACGGCCTTAGCGAAATGGCTTTAAATCTGCTATATTTTTACCTTACAAACCGTACCCAGAAGGTCAAGCTGAATGGTAAGGTATCCGATGAAAGGAAAAACAGACGTGGAGTTCCTCAAGGTAGCCTCCTTGGGCCATTATTATTTATAATCTTCACTGCGGATCTTCCGAAAATTTTACCTGATTTCTGCTTCTTCCATATGTATGCCGATGATATACAGATTTACATATCTGGCTCACCATTCGACATAAATCGTATTATCAACGAAATGAACTTTGTCTTGTCTTTGATACAACGTTGGTGTATAAAAAATGGGCTACTGCTAAACCCGTCCAAAACTTTTACAATGTGTATGGGCAGTCCTCATCACTGCCAGACAGCTGAGGAAGCTAAACATACCGACGTACATGTTAACGGGTGCGTAGTGAAGTGGTGCACCGAAGTAAAAAACCTTGGAGTGATATGGGATAGATATTTGTCTTTTTCTGCTCATGTCAAGAAGATCGTCAGGACATGTTATTTCAAGCTTAAGACAATTTATAGATACAAGAACTTCCTGTCGTCCGTGGTAAAATGGAGAATTGTCGAGAGCCTGGTACTATGCCATGTCGATTACTGTATCACTGTATACTATGGAAATCTGACGGACGAAATAAGAAATATGCTCCAAGTACTGCAAAATGCTTGTCTCCGCTTTGCTTATGACGTCGGGTATAGGGACCATGTTACCCCTCATTATTCTGCCCAAGGAATAATGAAACTTGATACTCGCTTCAAATTCCGATTCGCAGTGCTGATTTTCAAAATATTAAAGTTTGGTCAACCAGGATATCTTAAGGATCTCCTCATCAGAAGGTCGGAAGTACATAACCGAGATCTTCGCTCCAATTTGCTTCTGTCGGTTCCACAACACTATGGTTCCAAATTCGAAGGTTCATTCCAATACTTAGCGTCACATATATTTAACAAATATGCTGACATATACTCGGTGTCTCGGAATGTTGAGTCGTTCAAAGCGAGGTTGATGGTCAAACTATATTGAGGGTTTAGGTGAAAAACAGCTTTGCTGACCCTTCACCCTTTTAGGTAATATGTACTAAAATGTATTTTATGTATTTTAATATTGCCTAATAAAATAAAATTAATTAATTAATTAAATAAAATTTGGACCTTCAGCTTTACGTGGAATCCGAACCACGGTACTAGTTGGCGCTAGTTGGACTTGAACCTAGAATCCCTAGATCCCAAGTCCTCTGTTTTTACCACTAGCCCAAATTACTTGTACAATAAAATTTTGCTGCATATTTTCTAAAATTTAATTGAAAAAAAAATCTGATTTATGCTAACCAAAATTGATTTTTCCACTGGGTTCGTTTTTAATAAATTAATTGCTATTTGCACATCATAATACAGCTTCGGCACAAAAAGTGACATTTAGCTCATATCAGATATCAATATTTCTAATTTGATATTATATTTTTCTGCAATCTATATTACTACTGTTCATAGAAGTCTCATTTCCGTGCTCCGTAGCTTGACTACATAGAACTCTTTTCCTTTTTTACTAATATCACGAATCACGACTCGCTTCTGCACAGTACAGTTGGAATAGCAACTTTGTTATAAAATTTTATGCGTGAATCTTCTCGTGCTTCATGTGTTAATGTTTGCTCGTTAATTAATAGATTTTCTGTGATTTCGCTTTTGGAATATTTTCGTACAGTTTCCGTAGTGTAGCGGTTATCACGTGTGCTTCACACGCACAAGGTCCCCGGTTCGATCCCGGGCGGAAACATTTTTTAATTTTCTTTTATAATTAATAATTTCTATTTAAATTAAAAAACGAAAGTTAATTAAAATTCATGGAACAATAATAATGATCTTTTTTTCAAAATAATTCTGAAGTAAATAAATTATTTCCCATTTAGACTCTTGCGGTAAGAACTAAAGCACACTGACCATGAAACTACGAGTAGGTAATTTTAAATTCAAATTTTTGAAAATATAAATTCTTGTAGTTAGCCAACAACTTGAGAGGCCCCAAGCTCAATTCAATTTGGTGGCTCTCCTCTAATTATTTTCACTAATCCTACAGTGTGCATTCTACGGGGAAGCGTTTTACTCTGGTAAAGTTGAATTTTGAAGCTCCCTATGGTATATGAGGCCCCAGGCGCGCTCATCATGCGCCTTTTCGGAAATCTGCCCCCGTAAGATATGGATTTCTACAAGGCATCATCACTGCAATAAATGGTCAGGACGCGGATGGTACAATCGAGTAGTAGCGTATAAATTCTAAAATATTGAGGGGGCCAATAAATCTGTGTCTTGCCTTGTTAAGGGGAACATTTTAAAACAAGGAAAGCCACAAGGACTTTTCGTTTCTGAGTTCAAACAGAGAGGGGGGGATCAATCGTCTGTTGATGGACGGCTACATTTTTTAGAAGTCATTGTAATAAATTTATTACTTTTGATATAGTCAGTTTTTGAAACGCATTACAACGTTATTCGAGCCCAACTACCAACTTCATCGAATTGGCATTTGGTTTGTTAGCAATTTATATTTTTTACCTACGACAAGGAGCAAGCCCGACGTAGAACCCCCAACCAGGAGGACCAGAGAGACGGCCAGAATAAAGTTCTTACTTCACCCGGAGTCGAACCGGGTATTTGTTCATAGTAAACTCACTTGACCCCTTGACCGTTATACTCCGACCGTCTCTTTCAAACAAACATTTCATACTTCATAAAATTAAAAACATTGTGCTTTTTTAATTCCAATTTTAATTAGCCATATGTAAATGCATATGAAAAATGAAATGGTAAAGTTCGATTTTAGATAAATAAGAGAGGGGGTGTTTGACTTGCGACTATCGAAGTTCTTGGAAGGCTCCAAAATCCGGGGGATGGCCATTTTGTTGGTAAACGTGCGCACTGAAAAATAATTACTCTTTATCTAGATTTCTGAGGTCGTCCTCTATCGTCCTCATCCCTCCGTCCTCAATCATCATTTCATAAAACACAGCTGAGTCTCAGCAAACTCAAAAAAAGACCTCAAAATGACAATTTTTTGTTACAAATTACACGGGTAGAATAAATTTTTTTATCAAAATGCCTGGTTGTTGTGTAACTGTCTGTAAAGACAACGGGAAACTACTGAAATTTTTCAATTCAATGTTACAAATTCAACGTTTTTGTGTAAGAAAATTTTGTGTAAGTTTCGACTGCAAGAAAATTACAAAAGATCAGGGTAGAAAAGTACGAAGGCCGCAGGCCGAGCTATGTTACTCGGGAAGGAGAAGATCGACTTTGACAAGCAGGAAAGAGTAGCGGATTTTTTAACAGGCGCAAGAGGTGCGTGCCTGGGGCCTCGTAGATCAAGGGGCCTCAAAATAAGGAAAATTATCTTAATTTCTTATTAACGAGTGAAACATAGGGAAATGAAATTGAGAATTTGGCCTTGCAGTAATTTTGATTTCATTGCAATTTTTGATTTTAAATTTTTGGTAAAAGTTTAATTTTGTTCAAATATTCTAAACTTTTATGAAAATATTAAATCTGTTGTAATAAACACAGGAAAACTAACGAAAAAATTCCAATCCCTAAATTGCCTTAGATTTACAGTTATTTTAATTTCAGTGCAATATTTTTTTGATTTACAATTTTTGATAAAAGTTTAATTTTGTTCAAATATTCTGAAATGTATAGTAAATATTAATCCTTTTGTAATAAACACAGGAAAAATAACGAAAAAATTCTATGCCCTAAGATGCATTAGATTTGCAGTTATTTTTATTCCATTGTAATTTTTGATTTAAATTTTTTGATAAAAATGATAATTTGGTTCAAATATTCTGAAATTTTAGAAAAATATTAATTCTGTTGTAATAATCATAGGAAAAATAACGAAAAAGTTCTAAGCCCTAAGATGCCTTCGATTTGCCAGTTATTTTTATTTCAATGCAATTTTCGATTTAAATTTTTTGATAAAAATTTAATTTTGTGCAAATATTCTGAAATTTTATAAAAATATTAATTTGCAATAAACATAGGAAAAATAACGAAAAAATTCTAAGCCCTAAGATGCCTATTATGCCATATATTTATAGTTATTTTGATTTCATAGCAATTTTTAGTAAAAAAAATGGTAGGTATTTAAAAAAAATCGTGTGCGGTGCTGGTGGACGGGCCCCCCGTGCACCAGAGGTTCAAGTTTATTGCTTTAGGAAGTGTAGGATTGGTGAAAATACTTAGAGGGGGGCATCAAAATTAAATTGCGCCTGGGGCCTCATAAGTTCTAAAACCGCCACTGAGGTAACCAATTTTATGTATTTCTTACCTAATGCGAAGGTAACCAGGTAACCATAAAAACAGCGGCGGTTCTAGCAAGATTTTTAGGTGGTGCGAGATCTCATTTTGCCCCCCCCCCCCGGACCGGACAGTAAAAAGAAACTTTGTTTGAAAAGGTTTATTTAAAAAATTAAATTAAAAAAAAATTCAGATTTTTTACATTTTGGCGCCCCCTTTAGGATGGCGCCCGGTGCGACCGCATCGGTCGCACCGCCCTAGAACCGCCGCTGCATAAAAATTGTCTAATGTTGATAAGAAACTATAAATTAACAGATTTGCAGAGAAGTATAATCAAAATTAGCTTACAAATAGTAATCCAATTTCAAGGTAGGTAAAATTTACCCAAAATATTTTTACATTAATTTCTATTACTTCGCCACCTGTAAAAGCGATAAGTGTACCTTCGTACCTTTTCCGCTATATAGGTACACAATATTAGTGGTTATTATCAAAAAGAATCATCAGGTAGCAAATTGATTTCAATTCCTTACAGAAGTGGTATAAATTGTTTATTTCCTTATGTGTATTAAACATGTCAGCATTAGCCTAATTTAAGAACCGCAATGGCATTTCAGGCCACACATCCAAAATGCTTTAAGAAGTTTTTTGAAAAATCGCCCATGGTGCTTTCTATTTAAATTTTTTTCTATACATATTATTTTATTTATCTTATCTAATTTTTTAATTTGCACAGAGCCGTTTTTACATTAAAATTCCCTAGCAAATTTCACAATTTGAATAAAAACTGTTATAATATTTTGAATTTGTATCGATAAGCAAAAACGTATTAATATAATAGTTGTTCTAACTATGGGGACTTGGGCAAGGACAATAGGGATTTCGGAAGTATGTATGGTTGAAGGGAAGAAAAACAAATACACAAATTAACCTATAAGTTTCTTTTATTACATATTAAACCGTAGAAAATTTGGAATCATTATAATGCAATTAGGCGTACTGCAATACTACGGTTTTTATTATTTTATAAATTAATATATTTTGCAAATTTGCCCAGGGGACCCGTGCGACCGTTTTCTATTAAAAACACTTTGAAAATAATTATTATTTACTTCGGTTTTAAGTTTCGCAATTGTATGTTCAGATTTATCGGGCAAAGAACAAAAAATGCGGATCCATGCAATCATCCGAGAAACAAAATGATGGATTTCGCTATACCATTGATTAAATGGCTTATACCTATAAAATTTAGTTCTTACTGCAGAAATGGGTAACCCAAAACTGGTAGGTAAAATAAGTTAATAAAATTCAATAAAATGATTCTATCGCTTATTTGAGTATTTTTTTTAATTTGACGTAATGTCCGCATAATCTCAATGTAATCTCTGTGTCGCCAACATAAATACTATCTCGTTATTAAGAACGTTCGAAGTAAACGGTTTTATGTTTTATTTCGTAATTCCATTTCTAGAGAAGTTAATGATCGACCAAGAATAACACAGATTCTTAGCCCTGACCTACGCATAAAGTTTTTCGTTGCGCTGCGTAAAAGGAGACGGAAAGAATGCGCTAAAACGAGATAAAAGAATCCCTTGATGACTGTGAGGTGCTGGATTTGAAGTCTCAGTTCAACGAGGCGGAATCTTAAGCAGAGATAAGAGATGCATCTATATTTTGCTTCCAAATTTAATATTATGTAATCCATGAATTTTCTAAAACAATTTTCCTAATTTTTTTTTGTTCTAAATAAAATCAATCGACTCTCATAAAATTCAATAATATGGTCTTTTAGATTTTTTCTTCACTCAAGTACTTTGGAATCCCATAAAAATTTCATCGACTGCATCAAATACACACGATTAAAAGTGGGGTTCAAGTGAATAGCGTTCTTCGACGAATCACTTAGAAAACGACATGTTTTCGACCATCAATCATCACAATAACATCAGATGGCTAATGTACAGAAAAATTTAAGAATAGGTAATCAAAATTATTTTGTACATTTCAGAAAGTCATTGTGACTGAAAAACAAATTTTTTAGTTTTAACTAAAACATGAGAAGTTGCCCGATTATTATAGGGTAATAAAAGAAGTGGTAGATGATGTACGTAAATAATACAAATTCAAAATTGGTGAATTACGTTTGAAATATTGAAGGTATGGTCCAAGTCCAGCATTGGCAAAGTACTTTTTGCTTCGACGATTTCTGTAATCAATCATTACTTGTCACGCTACATTTAATTCTGTTGCATATTTTAAATCTACTGGAATCCTTAACGGTTTTCTTTACAAATTTTTCCAAATTACAATTACATTTTCGTTATAGTGCATTTTTTGGAAGAAAAAAAGGTGAGAATCACAAATTAATTTGCAGGTCCTGTTCTGGATCTGAAACAAAATTTTGGATTTTTTTATGGATTTTTTTGTAAAGCTCAATTAAATGTTTCTTTCACCCATGCAAGTGTTTATTTCAAACAAGATAAGCAATAAATCAATGTCAACTAACTTACAACTGTAACAATGCCTAATGCTTATAAAAATGTCAGTTTTTCAAAATGCGAGTTTGACTTTTAAATTTCTATTTTGTCGTATGTTCCACTATTTTCCATCTTTCATTTACATTCTTATTTGATTTTGCACTAACGATAAGTAAGACAATGACAAACAATTTATTCCAAACTTTCCCACTAATTCGCAAATTTTAGCTAATTCCATAAGAATAAGAAGCTTATTTTTGAAACCTTCTAATTACTAATGTTATTTTAGGACAGAAAAGGAATTTTGAGGTACTACAAAGAACCAAAATATGTAACATAAAACATCATTTTTACACCTAATTTTCGAAAAGAAACAAATTTAAAAAGCTTCTTTTCGAATATACAATTTGCGTGCGCAAATTCTAACTAATCTCATTCATTAACAACCGAGCAAATTAATTATTTAAGCACATCCGCGTTTAATTTCACGTGATTAAATTATTATGATACTTAAAAATACTATACTTACGTATTTACCAGAATATTTTGTTATATAAAATTGTAATTTTAATAGAAATCACCTTGCCGCTTTTTGTAGATTGTGTATTCAACGTCAAATAGCCAAAAGCTTGAAGGGAAAAGAGGGTAAGAAAGAAGAATAACAGCCCTCAACAAAAGTAAGACCAAAGATGCTTTGAGCCGTGAAGAAAGATGCTATCTCAAGCAGAAAGCTATTTTAGATCGTATATGATTTCAAAAAATTATCTATTTTAATCAATTCATAAATGAATGGTATAATTTTTAACGCATCTGAATTTTTTAATGCAATAAATTTTCTAGAAATTACCAATATTTGGATATTCTGCAGTGCTAATGTTACTTTGGCACAATCGCTCCTATTTATCTTCAGCAACGTCATCGTATTCTTTGATGTAATAGTTGATAATGGAGCGATAGAATTTAATACCATGCCGCTTTGAAAGTTCAGCAATGTTTAAAAATTCATGAGAGTTGTTATCATTGCCAAATGTTTATATTAATTGAACCTTTTAGCCTATCCTAAGAGCGAATGAAGGTTTAATTAATTTATCGGATTAAATTTATTTTTATTATGATTGATTTAAAGATATTCGAGGTAGGTGTAATTGAAGAAAAAGTGGGGGGTGGGGGCGTCAAGACCAGAAGAATATTTTTACATAAAAATATATCATTTAAAGTTTTATAAGCAAAGTCAAGGGAAAAACAGAAACTATAATATTGAAAGCTTCGTGTAGGTGCTTATGAAAATTCATTAAGAGAGACTTGGGGCAGTGCGATCACTGGGCTCACGATTTTAAATTTGTTTATTGAAGTTATAGTAGGTGAGGCTATAAATTACAAAATATAAACATAAATGTTATGGTTCATTTCAAATTTGGGCGAAATGGTCCAAAAACTGTAAAAGTAATATGCAAGTATTGTATGGGTTATTTCCTAAGGTTATTTCCATAAATCTGCAATCTGCCCCCACTTAAATTTTTATATAGAGACAACTAATTGCAAATTTCCTAATGTTAAAAACTTGCAATTATCATGAATGTGACTGTTCTCAAAAATCGATTTTTTCCAAATCGGTTGAAGAGTTTGTATGTAAATTTGAACCTGACAATGTCCTAATTATGATCTAGAAGTATAATGGCAATGTTGTAAATCGGTGAATCCCATTCCAGATGATGCCCTTGTAAGTGAAACTTGGAAAATATATTGAGATATAGAGGTGATTCCTCGCCAGAGGTTCACCTCTCAGGTGATTACAGATTAGTTTAATTTAATAATTTTCTATAAGTCTCTACATCACAAGATGTTACTGGGCAGTATTTGATTTTTCAGAGTAACATTAAAGTTACCTTGTAGTACTTGTTTTGATTGGATATTCCAGTTTTGATTTGAGTCAGACTTGACCATCGGTGGCAGGCCCGTAGCCAGGGGGGCACGTGCCCCCCCTTGAAATGTGTGAAATATATTCAATTTAATTGCGAACCACCGAAAATTTTACATTTTACAAAAGGTTTTTTACAAGTGCCCCCCCCCCCCGAAATGAAATGCTGGCTACGGGCCTGATCGGTGGTATAAAATTTGTATCCTTTAATCCACTCACGTACATTACTAACTTTAGGCATTTTGATAAAAATTTAACATGTCTTCTCTACTCACAAAGAAAATCAAGACTAACTAATTATTAGATTATAACAAAGATTTCTTTAAAGTTTAAACTGTTCTAGCAAAAATCTTGCAGAGTAATGTCTAGACCGGGAAGTAAAATAAACAATAAGCTCAGATTACAAACTAAAAGATGAATTTTTGGTAAAATCATTAAGTTATTAAAGGAAATATTATGAAGTTTATTAATAAATATGATGCAAATATTGTTATTTTAATATAATATTGAATTATTAGTCAAATATGAAAATAGTAATGAAATATTATGAAATATGAATATTTTTTAGTATTGTTTTAAATCCAAACACCACTAAAACGCACATATTTAAGAATTGGGGGTTCTACAATGATTATTTAACGATATGAAATTTCATATAATTCCGTTCTTTATTCATCACTAGGGTCCGGATTTGTAGGCACTAAAAAACTTGAAAATATGCAGGCAAATATGCTCTAAAAACTTCAAAATAAGCACTCAAATATGCGCTAAAAACAGGCACAAGCGAAGTATAATCGATTGAGACTATTTTGAATCCGAAATTCGAATATCAAAAAAGCATGTATCCAGCCCCCCCCCCCCCCAACTTAAAATAGAATTATCTCGAAAACTATTTTGGTAAAAACGAAAATAATGTTTGCACAAACAGGCACAAACGAATCACAATCGATTGAGACTATTTTGGAGTCAAAATTCGAAATGGGGGGCCCCCATGTCCAGCCCACCCCCCAAGCTTACTTTTGAAATATCTCTAAAACTATTTGGATACAAACGAAAATAATGGTTGCACAAACAGAATAAGTATTTATAGGCAACAAATCGCCAAATATGCACTTAAACTCAAAATATGCATTATAGGCAAAATAAAAACTATATAAAACGATTCAGAAAGGCGTAAAACATGCTCCCCTTTTAAAATTTTTCACGTGCCTGTACGCAAAAAAAAACATGCAAATGCCTACAAATCCGGACCCTATTCATCACCCTAAGGTGGCTAACATTGGCAACAGCGGACCCCATATTGAACAAGAACTGTTGGGGCCAGTTCATTGCTAGGACTGCGATTCGAGAGCTCGCAGTACACAACTTAAGAGTCATAATATCTTAGCAAGGATGGGTGTAGGACCTCACTAGATGAGGTGGGGGGGGGTAACCAACCAAGCATCACCCCCTCCACCTATTAGGGTTGATGGAAAACTGTGGCGAAACCCACAACCATGCTTTCCGATTACCAAAGCCATAGATCCAGAGCGAAATCCAGCTAGAATATAAGAAGTATGGAATGGACCCGGTATTCTCAAGCTAAAAGGACACGGAAAAGCGCTGATGTCGGTTATTGTTGAGGTGTTTACAATGCCTCGCCGCCTACCAAGATCAGTTCTCGTCAAGAAGGTGCCTGTAATCATTTATTAGCTTTTCCCTGAAGCATTCGACTCTCTGTGTTGCCGGGAAGATTCTTCTGCCTATATCAGTCTTCTTGTTGAAATTTTAACGGTGTTGATATGAATTTACCCGTACAACGCTAGAACCGTCCGTGTGATAACTGGTTGTATGCTAGTAGCAAATGCATTGGCAAGGAAGTATATGGGCATGAATGAAAGAAGTAAGAGGTTAAAAGAGCTTCGCTGCTAATATAATCTGGAAGGACAAGGATATGATATGTTAAGCTCTGATTTTTGTATGGACTACATATTGACCACAAATTTATTCTAAAATAACAATAAGTTCAACAAGTAACCTAAGCTCTGATGTTCCATATCCATATCTATCCATATGGATTCAAAAGATAGAAGTAAACTGTGATAATTCTTTAGGTAGCAGAAATGAGAACTGTAAACTCACAAACAAAAAAGCCAAGGACGTAATGCAAAATACAGCTGGTATAATTCACCAAAAACGATACATCATGTGGACTACACTTATCTTCTTAGTTCTTAGTCGTATTTTTCTTAGTACGACTAAGAAAGCTTCTTGACAGAAGCGTCGTGACCTTTTTGACAAAGGCTTTCGTGGCAGATTACATCTCGGTGGTTTGCCATTGCCTTCCGAGGGGAGATACGGCCAGAATAAAGTTCTTACTTTACTCGGATTCGAACCGGGTATTTAGCGTTCATAGTCAACTCGCGTGACCGCTAAGCTCCGACCGCCTCCTGGACTACGCTTATGGTCAGTTTTTAATTCCATATTTAGACTAAAATTTTAATTAAAAATTAAAAAAAATCTCTTGCCAGTGGCGCCGACAGCCTAACAACTTCATCCCATTTTTTTAAATTTTAGCCTAAAGAAATGAATTAAAAATTGATCATAGGTGCAGTATATTTGTATATTATGCCTAAAGCGCTAAAGCCTACCTAATCTTTATTGTCTTATTGTTCAATAAATCTCTAGACGTTTCCAACCATGCAGAATTATAAAAAAAATCTGGGTCGAGATTAGGGGAGTGTACAAAATTCTGATCCCAATTTTGATCCCAAGATTGAAATTTTTCCTGTAGCAATGCTATTGCTTACTACAAGATGACATGTTGCTCCATCCTGCTGGAACCACATGTCTTCAAGATTGGATTTAGATTGGGACACCCTTATTATTATTAAGACATTGGTCGTTGTGGTCAATTAAGGATTTCTGTTAACTAATTTAGATCTAATGACGGTTATTAATTCAAAATTATTAATCCAAAAAATTCAGGCTGGGATAGTTACATAATTTTAAGAAAGTTTAATTCAAATAGAAATGGCCGGTGATTCTGGATAGTACTAATTCTGGAGATCCAAATAATCTTACTGGAATCAGTAAAATTTTTAATGGGCAAACTGTACGAGGTCGAGCTAATGTAGCGATGGCAACATTATGCAGGAATTGGATTGATGATAGCATATAATATGTTAAAACCTAAAGCAAAGAAAGCAAAATAACCTGTATGGTGTTAATTTTAGAATAATATTGTATAATCATTAAATATACGATGGAATAGTAAAAGTAATGATCGCCGAGAAGATTTTCTCTATTTTTCTTAATTGTATGTTATTAATTTTCGTTAAATAATTACGAATACTTGAGCAAATATTGAAGAAAAAGAAAAAATTAAGATAGGAGTTGGTTTTTCCATTATCGCACAATATAAAATTTAAACCCGAATTCGTGCTTCTGGGGTAACTTGGTCAACTCGTGTTGTTGTTTTACCAACAATCTTTTAAAGTTTTGAAGTTTTTGTTTAATAATAATAATCAATTAAATTGTGGTTAATGTAGTGTAACTTATAATTATAATAAAAGTATTCATCCACCTTATTAAATAGTTATTAGTTAAACTCGCATTTCTTAAATAGCTTTAATAAAATATTCCCCCCCACCCATATTCCTGACCAAAATGGTTCGATTCTTTTTTTATAAATACTACATCTCCCTTCCTAAGTTAATAATATTATAAATAATAACCACAACACTTTTTATTAAAAGCTTTTATTTAACTTGGTATATATGAGCGTTAACCGTCGTCCAGTAGGTGGACTTTTTTGAGACCATTTTTAACCAACTTCCCGACGTCCTAGAGAGCTGAAATTTTGTACACAGCTTTTACTTGCGGCGAATTTTCATACTTTAATTTTGCTTTTCTATGATTTTGAAAAATAAACGAGAATTCGGGAAGAAAACTGAAAATAATAAAGCGCATGCGACGCTGCGCGTTGAAAAATTTTATCGGTTGAAAAGTAAATCGCATTTTTAAGGACCGCATTCAGGGTATGCAAACAAAATTAATAAAATTTTTCGAAACTCATTAAACAAAAATTAAAACTCCCTAATTTCCTCCCCACATTTTTCTAGTAATAAATGTTTAAACAAAATTCTCTCGCAACTTTCTATTATATTATTGTATAACGAAAACGTTTGCAAATAAATTATATTATTATAGTCAGTATATTTTACATAATATTTATGATAATATGATAATTTTGTGCATTTTAGTTCTAAAAGTGATTAGCGATTCTAAAACACCAATATGTTTTTGCATAAGCTAGATGATGTATGCATTTTGGTTTTAGCGCTAAATTTATCGAGATAATTAGTAATTTTATATAATAATTTCGTCCAGTCTATTTGGTAGGTACCATAACAGCAATTGATAACAGCAGTGAAGTGATCACGCGAGGTTTAGCTTCAACTTGAAGTTTCTGAAAATAAGTTTCAGTCGTTTCTCTAAAAATTTTAGGTTGTATCGTTAATTTTTTACGGTCGATTTGTTTCTTTTCTATTTAAATTTTCAGTAAAGGCTCGCAAAAGCTCCTGGTGTGAAGCTTGTAGGAGTGTCCTTTGGAAAAAAATTGGTAACATTGAAAAAAGTGAAAAAGTTCCTGAAGGGTAGGGGTAATGAAATTGTAAAAATTCACTTAATATTTAAAAAGTGTTCAGGTATACAGTGATTAAAAGGTTATTTGACAATTAAAGGTGTAAAGGTGATATATAATCAGGTAAATAATTTTTACATAAATAATTTTATGCACCTACGTTCAGGTAGATGGGAATTACTTTATTTAGTTTACCTAAATATAAGTAAATGCGAATTTACCCCGTTAGTGTGGTTAACCAATTTGAGGTTTTAGTACAAATCAGGTTCAATTTTTGAAAATATTGTCAATTTTATATTAGTAGAAAAAAGTAAATATGTGTTAATTATTTGATAATTAACAACATTGTTCAACAAATCAAAAATGACCACTGATTTCTTAGTTTTGGGGGCACCTCGTGTTTATAATTTTGAATCCTTTGGATGGGAATGGCACACATTCAATCCGATAATTATATTGCTTAATACTAAACAACTGCTAAAAACTCATCTGTATTCTTAATTTAACATCTCTTGTCTATAATTTTTACAAATGAAAATTCAATTTTGAAATTTGCCGGTAAATAAATGTCGTAATACATGGACTTATTTAAAACAGGAGTCAGCAACCTTTTGTTATAAAAGGGCCAAAAATATTGTACGTAGGGATTAGTGCGGAGCGTACTTCTTAGTAATGCACTAAAAGAGCTTTTTTTTTAAAAAAAAAGAGGTTATTCGTTTTAGAGTCTGTGGGCCGCACCAAGACTCCTCGCGGGCCGCGGGTTCCCGACTCCTGATTTAAATAAAAATATTCATTTAAATTTAAACCGTTAAATATTTTTGTGTTAATAAAAATATTAATGTGTTTATAAAATTAATTTTATACGATATGCTTTAGTTTGGATTACACAACACATTACAAAAATGCACAAACTGTCAAATTCTTAAAATTGCACATGCGTAGTTTTGTTTCTGAATTAGGCAGAGAAAAATGGGCGTAAACGGACCGGATCAATTTTTATAACTGCACATTAGCTTTGCCAATTTTTCTCTGCCTAATTTTACTCTAACTATCTGGCTGCATTAACTTCAATGCATTGGGATATGGCGATTTTGTCGAAAACAAAATTTTTTAATTCGATTTTTCGACACTTTTTCTTAATTTAAAATATAATTCAATTTTTTCGATGGACCAAAATTGGCTTCACGATCGACTTGTTGGACACCCCTGAAGATGCATCCTACCATTTGTTAAACTCCTGCGCAGAAGACGTAAAAATATAGAACATTGTTTTGTCTAAACAAAATTTGTAAACTGTAAACATGTCTTAAAATTTTATTTAGTGTGAAAATTAGTGTCGTCACATAAACGAATTAAAATATTTTCTATTTTCTTGAAAATTTAATCACAGTTACGATTTCATTTTTCCTAATCGCAAAAATGAATTTATAATGCTCAGTCAATTTTCAACTTTAGTTGGAATTAACTTTATCTGAAAACTTTTATTTTCTTTGTATTGTAATTTTTATAAAAAAATTTGACAGAAAGTATGCGTAAGTAGATTCTCGCTTCTACGTAATTTTCCTTTCATAATAAAATGGTACAGTTTTAAGTAAGCAAGTTCAGCTTAAAATATTTAAGCTCTTAAAACGATCTATTGAAATTGTCCTGAAGTATTGAAAAGGATTTGCATATTCATGCAATAAATACCAAAGTTTTCAAAAATATGTTTTCAAAATGCTGCTTCTGTGTTGCTAAAGATGGGTGTTCTTGGAATTTTTTGAAATAAAATTTTGTGAATTCTTGGAAAATTATGCAAGTACGTAATCGATAATAATTATCCGAAGTAATTACCATTTCAAATATTTACAAAACTAAATTCGAAAGTTTTAATAAAAATCTCAATTTCCATTTAGTTAGTTAAACTAGTATGAATGGGTTATTTTTAACTTTGATAAATTCTTGTAGTTAAATCTTTGTCTGGGTTTTTGATGAAATCAATATGGATTTAAAATTTGAAAAATTAAGCAAGCTGCATTTGCTGACATTTAAACTGCATAAAGAGGTTCAGTACCTCAGGCTAGACCAATTTTAATCACAATAACATGACGTAAGCACGAATTCAAAGATGCAACATGCAAGTTTTAACTTTTGCAAGGGCAAAAGTACATTTACCTTCAATAGTTTGGTCAGCTGAAATTAATTATGGTTTGCTTGAAATGAAAAAGAATTCGATGAGAAGTTGCATAGCATAATAAAACTTTAATTTACACGGATAAAAACTTGTTGCGATGCCAAGTTCTAATTAGCATTTTAGATTATAATCGCCGTTTTACTTACTGGATTTATTGTGAAATTAGGAGAAAAATGTCGAATTCAATTTATTATCTCATATTCATAAAGTCAAGGTGAGATGTACCTATTCGCGAATTCGACTGCCTGAATAAACTCAGATGACCAGATTTAATGTTTTTATTTTGGCCAGACTATGTCTGCATGCATTAATTGCATCCTCGGGCATTCTAAAATTCGGCTGCAACAATGAAAGACCTTGGACTGTACGTCGTCTAATCGCACACAAAGTAAAATTCATATCAATTTATTTTGGTTTGTCGTTTATATACACCTGATCTGCATAATACGTCATTTTTCATCCTTAATAAACATAATTTCGCGATACCTTAATTTTAGCACATTTTTTACTATTTAAAATCATTCATATTATGCAAAAACTTTGTTCCAACTAATTTATTTGTGTTTGGTGAGCCAGGTCAGTTCTCAACTTTTTATTCTATACCGAATTTATTGGCCTTATTATAGTTGTCGGTTCCGATTAGATTTAAATTAAGTTAATGATACAAGAATTTAAAAAATTTAAATTTATTAATGTTTATGTGCAGTGAACCACCTTTGTTTGAAGTTTCTGCGAATACTCGTCTTTGTTTGGTAATTAAAAAATAAAAAATAAAAATAAATAAATAAAACGTAAACCAACAAAAATAACTCAATTAAATATGCATAGAAATTTATCTTTGTTCAAAATAAATTGTTATATCGATGATTATAATATATTATTAATTATTGTATCGTTTACTGCTTAGTTTTCAATAAATAAAGCACACATTAAATATTAGGACAAAAAACATATAATAAGAGCAGTCTGTTGGGAATATTGAAATTAATTTTTTTGTAAAACAAAACATGCTTAATTACTGTGTAATTTAAGTTGTTAATATTAAGAAATTTTTCGGTTTGTTAATTAAATTATTAACCGAGTACATACATAATTATTCAATAAAATGGTAATTAATTTTTGTATTTACAATGTACGCAGGGCTTAAGAAGGATGGGTAGAATAGTAAAGTGCTCATAATAAATGAATACATCGAGGTCGTTCGTTTAAAGTAAAATAAATTAAAAAAAATTTCCCTTCTAACATTATGTAAAGTAAATGAATAAAAATGTTTATAGAATATTGACACCTCGTTATCTAATTTTAGTTTCTATCAAGTTCTAATGGAAATAGAGGTCGTCTATTAGGAAAATTCGAGGATAGCATCATAATCCAGCTAAATTTGTTCAAAAATTCACCTTCTTACCCCCTACCAACCCTTAACGCATTAAAGCAGGCCGTCCGATTGGTCGAATCTTGGGCAACTGGCCTATGCGAGTTTGCGAAACACGCAGCATAGTGTGGACCACTAAATGAAGAGGAACAGAGAGCGCCCAGTTGGTGCCCGACTGGCTTTAGTGTATGTTGTATAGTTGTGTGTCCGTTGAAATTTAACGCATTTTAAGCATCGACAAGTTATGAACATTTACCAGAAAAGTTTCAGTGCGAGTTTACGACGACTCCCACAATAAAATAATGGGATAAACGATTAAATAATTATTTCTTTTTATTTTTTTAAACATTTTTTTTTCATTTCCACAAAAGTGATGTTATCGAAAATCGCTAGTGTAATTTTTCATTTATTTACTATTAAATCGGTGCCTCCGGGACTAAGAACAATTGTCATGTTATGATATTAAAGTAGTGTTCGTTGTATTTTTATTTTGAACTTTATTTATTTCTATTAGTAATTATAAACTTGATATCTTCAGTGTGTGCGATGGCTAGCAATAATAATGGTGTGCAACAACAACAATCGACCACGTTTCAACACGAAAACAGTAGCCCATACTTGTGTAGAGATTGTGGTCTCTACTTCAACTCAGGTGATTCGTTAGAAGTGCATTTGAAGTATCATAACGAAAACTTGTTGCATAAATGGGGAACGCAACCAATTTCGAACGAAGAAACGAACAACAATACCAAGGTAGTTACTATTAAACGTGAGTTTAATTCTAATGCAGTTTCTGCTGCAGCAGATAGTTCTGAATCTATGTTAAAAAAGAGTCCCGAATACGGAAGTCGGGCTACTCCCGAAACTTCGGCAAATTATGGTCACCCACCTACTCCTCAAAGTTATCATAGTGCTTCGTCGCCTTATCAAAATCCAGATAATTCTTCATTTTCGCCAGGCTTTCAAAATTATCAAACTATTAAAGCTGAACCCCTTTCACCCAGTGCACATTTTCAACAATCTTTTAGCGCATATCCAGATAACCAATTTTTTGCAATAGATAATTCTCAATCTCAAATTCAGTCAAACTATCAACAAGAATTTCCCATCCATAAGATGGTTAATCAGTCGCCGCAGTATCGTTACAACCCTTATTCGCAACCTCAGTCTCAGCCTCAAGTATCATCTTCAAGTCCGGCATTTCCACCACAGCCAAATTCATCACCGAATCAAAAACAATGCGATAAATGTGGTTTTGTGTGTGAAACTGAACAACTTTTAGTAGAACACATAAATATAGTTCATCCTCCAACCCCGATATCACATATGCCATCTTATCAACAAAACCAACCCTTTTTGTATAACACGCACGACATAAAAACCGAAGACGATGCACAAAGCGAAATTCTCGATCTAGATTCGCATAAGGTTCATCAAGTATATCAAGAAGAAGAGAAGCGGCAAAACGGAGAATTGAACGGTCATAATCCACATTCGGTAACGGCCATGTTATCGTCTTGGCCCCACGCGCAACAACCTCCGCGTCTCTTCCTAAATTCTCAAGAACCTAAAATGTTTCAGAGTGGAATTTCTCCAAACGGAAATAAGAATTTTCAGCAAGATCAAAAAATGTATCATCCCCACCAAGTTCATCCCGATTATATTAATAACGTAGTTACGACAACTTCTCAAGAAAATATTATAGTTCCTTCGCAACAACATAATTACAGACCTTTCGAGCATGTTGCTCCACAACCTTCTGCTCCTGTAATAACTAGCACGCAAGTTCCTACCAATCCAGCTCCGGTAAGTTCGGCGCCAGCCGGAAAAGGAGCAAACTGGAAATCCAATGAAGCACGTAGGCCAAAAACCTACAATTGTAAAGCTTGCAACAAGTGGTTTACCAGTTCGGGTCACCTTAAACGTCATTATAATACGACGTTACATAAAAACGCTGTTAAATCTAGTGGGCTTCCCGATCCAGCCAATTTACCAATTAGTTCTCATCATCATCCTGGCCGTGACAATAATCGTAACGGTAATACATCTCCCGATCAACTTGAAGATTCTCGGTCCGACGACACGTCTTCAAATTTTGACCGAATCAATCCGTTGCCTAATATGCTCCAACAACCGTCAAATGGTCCTTACGATAGGCAAGCAACGCCCAACATGCACAGCCAGCCTTTACATTCTCCGTTAAATCATCCAAATATTAGTTCTTTATCAAATACTAGTAATTTATCAAATATGTCTAGTGGGAGTTCCCCAAACGGGGAAGCAGGTCCCTCCACCATTACCAACCTAGATTCGAGGGGCCTGCTGCCACTTCCCAGTACACCGAATCATCATTTTGTCAATCCGGGATTCAACATGCCGCATATGATGCATATGGACAACAATCAATACCAGATGTACCCAAACGAGTCGGCCCCCCACGTTACGCAACTTACGGCTACCAGCAACCACAATACTACTGGTGAGCTGATAATAGCGCAATCTCAGCAAGCTCTTCCTAGCTTTTCTCAAATCCAAAGATTTAGTAACAACATAATGCTGAGTTACGTCAACGCTAACGTGGGGGGCGCGGGTCCGGTAACGGCCCCTTACAATTATTATCATCAAGAAGTGTACGATAATAATGAGAAACAGTTTTTTCGAGATGAAAACGATTATAAAATAAGTACCACTTTAAACGAGGATACGGTTTTGATCAACGAAAATCTTTACACGCCACCCAACAACAACAATAATAATAACAACAATATCAATAAATTCAGTGAATTGCAAATATTAACGGAGGACGATCATCAGGCTAACACTGTGGGTGACATAAAAATTAAGAAGGAACTGCTTTCACCTCCCGAAAAGGCACATTTAAAACGCGATTTTGAAGAAAGCGTAACTAGTCCGGTAATATCGTCGACGGTGGCACCAAAGCAACATCGCTGCTTCACTTGCAAAAAACAGTTTAATAAAGCGTGCTACTTAACGCAACACAATAAAACTTTTCATGCAGGCGATAAACCTTATAAATGTAATCGCTGTGGTAAACGTTTTTCCAATGAAAAACAGTTTGATGAGCACTTTAGCAAGCACGGAGGTGATAAGCCGTATAAATGTGATATTTGCCCGAAACAATTCAATCACAAAACTGACCTTCGACGTCATACATGTTTGCACAGTGGTATTAAGCCCTATTCATGTCCAACTTGCGGAAAAGGCTTTATTCGTAAAGATCATATGTTGAAACACTGTGACACGCACGCCAAAAAACCCAACGCCTCTAGGGCTAACACCGTCCGTTGAGGGTCGTATCCTCGTCCGTAACGTAAGGTACCTAATTATTTCGTTTTTAATGTATTATAATATTTATACATAAAATCGTACCATACTATTATTTTGATTATTGTTATTCTTATTGTATATATTGTTTTTGAAATAATTTTTTAAATGTTTTAATAATTTTGTAAATTTGCTCAAATACTACAGAAAGAATAAATATCAAATAGAACAATACAATACGCATAACTTCAATACCTCAGCAACTCAGTTAAAAAAATAGAGTTTATATATATTATAAATATTTATATCAAATTGTTAATGCGTACACGATAATACATTTTTTGTGACTCTTTAAAATGCGCCCTACCTAAAATACCGCAATTTTTATATTATATTTTTCTGTTTTTCGTGCCGAAATAATTTGTGCTTAATTTCTTGTAATTGTTGCATTTTTTTTTATTTATAATAAAATATCGAATATTGTATAATTTATTTATTATCGTTATCATTTTACGGTTCCAATTTTTGAAGAGTTCATCTTAACACTGCATTATCCTGTACGCGTTTGATGGATGTACAAACTGTAGTAGAATTTTCAAATGAAATAATATAATAGAACTATATCAAATAATTGTATATTTAATACAAATAAAAAATGATTTTCTTAGATTAGTGTAAATTTTGCAATTTAATTTTAAGTAAGTTCGCTGTTTTACGAAAAGTGCGAATTTATAAGAAAGTAAATTGAGGTATTTGCCAAAATTAAATCGAAGTAATAATATGCAATAATATGACAAACAACGCAAATTTTGATATTTGTTTAAATATTGTGACAGATGTGAATGTGTATATATTTAATTTATTAGGTAATAATGATTTTCCATAACTAAACTACCTCAGTTGGATGAATTCTGTGCCAATTAATTTAAGGATTATTTGTTGCAAAGTAATTTATTTTGTGTACGTTGTGCCAAAAAGCAAAAATATGCATAAGTTGTTAGATAATAAAATATGTTGATATTTTTGCATAAACTCTTAAGGGCACGCTTATTGGTTAATAAATTTGTTAATGATAGTGCAATGATTCCACATGAACGTTTAGGTTTTTTAAGTTTTGTTAACTCGAAGTGTAGTTACCAGAGATGTTTTTAAAAGTGATCGAATAGTAAATACTTTATGTTTGTACGTTATATTTTCATTATGGATGTAGTTAATTAGAAAAAAAGACATGTTAGATATTTTCATTTGTTTTCAATGTGGCACTTTTTCTATTAAATACAAGAACGGATAAAACAGGTTAAATCTGTATTATTTGTTAAGACTGATAACACTAAACAGTACTCATTTATAATCTGTAATAAGTTACAGCTGTTAGATTTAAGTTTTTACATTTTTATGTTATCACAAGTCTTAAAACACTTTTAATAAATAAATAATGGTTATTAATGTAAGATATTTTTTTATCTCCAATTTTTCCCCCACTCCTGGACCCACAGTAAATTTTGATTCAATTCGAATTATTTGATTAGGTAAGTAAAGAGTGATTCTTTCCACCAAAAGTAGGTAATTTCACTTTCAATACTAAGCCAATAGCAAAAATAATAAATTGAAAAATCACTTAAAAGTCACCAACTTTCTAAATAAAATTTGTCATCATTTTAACTGTAATTTTTTTTAATTATTGAATTTAAACAAGTAACTGATGTAATAATTACCCTAATAAATAGAGGGGGGGGGGCAAACATTCCTCATCAACTATTGATAAACTGATTTTGACTCTTGGCTACGTCGTAACATTTGTAAACATCTCACAAAATATTGAGAGCTCTTTTTATCAATGGTTAAATTTGAAATGACGGTAAATTCACAATTTTCAAACTAAATGTTAATTTGTTTCTAATCAATTGACAATAAAAGTGGTTAAGTTTTGCTTCCTCCCCCCCCCCCCCGCATAATATTGATTGAAACCTTCACAAAATTTTTGAAGCAAGTAATATTATTTTAATTATGATAAATTAGTTCGGTTTAATTTGATATTACAAATTTTCTTCCAAATTAAATTATTGACTTAAAAAAATAAATAATTTTATTGAGCTTTTGTTTAGCTTGATTAAGCACAGATTTTAAAAATTTGGAAGTTAAAAGAAATCAATTCAACGCAAATTTTCTAATAATCAACCTAGAAATATTATAAGATTATTATCGAAGTGTAGAGACGGTCTTAACATAATGGTCGAATAAATTGACTATGAACGCTAAATGTCCGGTTCGAATCCGGGTGAAGTAAGAACTTTATTCTGGCCGTCTCTCTGGTCCTCCAGGTTGGGGGTTCTACGTCGGGCTTGCTCCTCGGCTAGGTAAAAAATGTAAAATGCTAACAAACCAAATGCCAATTCGCAAGGTTGGTAGTTAGGTATCGGATAGCGTCTCAAGACGTTTCAAAACGGACTTATATTATCTTGGTAATACTTTTTTTTAAGAGTTTTAAAAAAGAAATTTAATTTTTGACTTCAAGATCCTCACTTTTCAAAAAAGGCAACCTTAGAAGTATTTCCAATTTGGCATCCAAAGTCGTAAATTTTTACATATTGATAACTTTTTTTTGAAATACATTTTTTAATATACCTACCTAATAATATTCTTCGAATATATAGCAAAATTTATAGTCACTAAACATTTTTATTCAATTTTTATCAAGTAATTTGTTGATTTTATAGCTCAAATCGATTAAATTAAACAGTAGGTCAGGAAAAATTCATTGAAACTTGAAAAGTATATCCATTTTTGAAAATTAAAAAATGATTGCGATATTTATTCATTTAAATTCAATATGTGGGGGGGGGGTCAAAAATGGGTGAGCAAGAGATTAGGAAAGGATCTAAAAAAATTTTTGGCGCAAAATCTCCTCCTATGGCATAGAATAAACTTTTTTCGGACCCCCCCCCCCATGACCAATGTTAAACTAATGTTAGACATAAACCTAATACTTTGTTTAGGCAATCCGCATTTAAATCTTAGAATTGGCCAAGTTTCAAAAAGTCAAGAAATATCTTTTTCTCGTTTAATCGGGGGAAATCTGAAAATTTCAAAGAATTTGATCTAGATAATTCAGGGAAAACCCTGAAAGGACGATAAGAAGATTTAGTTCAAAAATTATTTATAATTTTTTCAGAAAGGCATAGGATACACTTGCTTGACATAATTTGAGATTTAAAATATAATAATATAAAAATAATAATATATTATATGGAGCAAGGGCGGGGGGGGGGGGGTGATGGCCCCTCGGAAAAAATTAAGCAATATTTGTAAAACATAAAAACCAAAATTACTGGAAAAAAGTACAGTATCAATTTTTGTTTCATTTTTCAATCTATAAAATCCCCCTCGTGAAAAAGTTGCTGAATTCGCCCCTAGTATGAAAAGTCAACTTTATTCCTAATTTTCGTAATTTGGATTCGGTATTCATGCGTAAATCAATTTCTTTATTTTTGTAGTTAAACAATGCAAGTGTGAACACGTAATAATTAGGGGAGAAAATAATTAAAACATTTAAAATCTATATAAAATAATTTATAGTTGGATATAATAATATTTACCATTAATTTAAATAGTTCATACTTTCATAATATCACTATAAACAAAAATTTTAAATATCCTTCTTTAATATTTTAGCTAGCATTTCTTCTAAATGGAAGCAAACTCAAAATAAATATTAAATAAATTCCAAAATCAGAAATATTTTAATGTAAGTTTTTAAAAATATGTGGAAAAATAATTCCTGCACTTCCCTTCAAAGTCAATAATTAGTGAAGCTGTCGAAAATATTTCGTTTTAACACCTTTGTGGAAAACCGGGATTAATTTTCCAAAAATGTGTTAAAACGAAAAATTTTCGACAGCTTCATTAATAATTTATTTATTATTGGATTTGAAGGGAAGTGCAGGAATTAATAGGTACAAATAAATTTTTTTTATATTTTGTTCTTGTGATTTTGAGGGCCGAAAAATTGTTTTACGGGGCCCAAGTTTGACAGCTCTACTATACATTTACCTATAATACAAAATAAATTAAATCATTAAAACCTTTAGAGAAGATTTCTTTCGACCCTCTCTCAAGATCTCGTAAGATTTTGGAGAATTAAAAATAATTTTAAATTTGTGAAAAGTAATTTTAATAGTTGAAACTGAAACGACTCTATGTTTATTCTCAATTACCTTTATTATCAGGCTGACATAATATTTATATAAGGAAGCGAGCTTATTTGTACCCCCCTCCCCATATTTAATTCAACGAATGGGTTAAATCAGTGGTTCTCAAAGTGGGCGATTTCCAGTTCTAGGGGGGGCGATAGTGGACATGAAAGAATTTGGGGGGTGTTCAGGTGTGGTCGGGGGGGGGGGAATAGGACTATTTTTATTTAAAATAATACGAATTATCTCTTTTTTTAGCTCTTTTTTCAGTAATGTGTGGCCCTATTTATAAAAAAAAATATGAATAATCCTTTTTTAGCCCTATTTTAGTACTGGGGGTAGATATAAAAATGTATGTTCAAGAAAGTGGGCGGTGGTCTGAAAAAATTTGAAAACCTATGGGTTAAATCATGAAGCTAAGGTATAAAAACTAGGGTATTTTAGTTTTAAGAAAATTTGTTATTCCCTTAATCTGTGGGTTGCAGTGGAGTAAGGAAAGCTTGTTTGGGATTCATTAATGGAGTGAGAAGTAAATCAAAATATTTAAAAGAGAAGTAAAACGTCGTGCTTTTATTTTTCTATAACGTTGTAAAGTTTGAGGACAATAATAAATAAATATTTTATTAATAATAATTCATGACATTTTTATAAAAATAATAATTTTCGAATTTTTATCTATTTTAGACATTCGTAGGAACTAGCGCATAACATTTCATTAGGAGCAAAAGTTACACTTTTACTGGTGTTGGGCTGGTGGAGAATAAATTTATTGTAAGTGGAGCACTAAATTATCCTATTACCGATGCTCAGAAAATGTTTCAAAATAAACATTACATTAGGTAGAAATAAGGTTATTTCAACAAAACAATTAACTGTATAATATAATAAATTTATGAATGTTCATTTCAATAAATTTTAAATCAAGTTGAAGCAATCCCCCCCCCCCCCGCATCGTGAATATCTTTACACCAAATTTGATTATGTGTTCAAAAGTCTTCCATATTAGTTTTCTATTATAGTACATCACAGTTTGATGTAAAAGCTGAAGCTTGGTTACTCGTCAGTTATACTTATCGGTGAAAAAATTTTAATTTTATTCCATCCACTAAACTGGCCCCAGTAGAGGAAAATTCAAAAATTGATTCCTTGTTATGAATAACACGCAATATTAGGTTCTGATTAGTATTGTATAAATAACAATGCTTTTACTTTATGAAATGGAAATTTTTGTTAAATCCTTTTTTAGTATAATTGATGCAATCTTAACTGAAATTATAGATAATAATTTAATCTATGAATGTTTTTTACTCGATATCGTTCGCTAAATTTGTTATTTGGTAGTAAAACCGCAAAAGAGTTTGTTTACGTTCAAAAATTCAAAATAGTAATCATAATCATCAATTGCTTGCTTAAAAAATATAACGTAACAAACTATACAAAATTAGTTAACGATTAGTTATGAAAGCAAATCAAAAAAATTATGACCTTTAAATAATTAAAATATATCTTATGTAGTAAATAAATATAGGCAATACTAGGAAAATAAAATTAAAATGCTATTATTTAAATAAAATGCCGACTTTGTAATTTAAATACTTTTTTCTAAACATTTCCGGCTATAATTAAATTTACGTTAATTTTTACTATTTATTTGTTGTAATTATTTAGTTGTGAAACTACAAAATTATAACGACCATTGTCTGATGGTAACCTACACCGTATTTAATTTTTAAAGATACCGAAAACGTATCCATGTATGAAAAAATTTAATAATTCAATGTCAATAAATTAGTCATTGGGTACTTACTTGAAATGCAAAATTGGAAGTAGCGAAAACTTTTTCAGTTAATAGGGTGACTTTCTACCCTTTTGATTGGGGAAGTTAATAAAGTAAGAAGAATATTTTTAACAATAATTAATTTAAATAAATTTAACCTGCAGTTTTATGAAAAATCATTTAAAAGCACTGGAAAAAAATAATACTTGAAGCATTGCTCGAAGTGCTTATTGTAACACTAACAAGTTATTAATAATTTACAGAGCTTTCTAAATTACTGTTTTAAGGGCTTTTAAATTACCACTTCTAAAAAGTTATCTACCTATCGCACGACAGTAATATTTTCAATCAGGGAAAAACTCAATTTATGTATGATTTTAGTGAACAATCAACGCAAAATTTATAATTCAACATTAAAAAGCCAATTTTATTTTATATTTGGCATCAATTATTAAGAGTTATGCCTATATAAAATGCTATCAAAATCCAATGATTTATCACAGGAAGTGTGGTAATGATGTAAAAACAGGTGGTGTACGGCTGAGGAGCTTTTTGGGAACAAAAGCTGCACCAATACCTACCTAAAGCAGTTTCATTTTAATTATTATTCTTAATCTGATGAAGAATCATAAAATAAAATGTTTTATATTCAGAAATTAAATTTTTACGATTAAAATTAGTTTTGTTATCAACTAAAGCTTTTGTTATTTTTTTAAAAATCGATTGTAATTATAAATCACTTGCAACTTTTTAAATTTCATTCATTAAAAAATAATGGAGCTGTTATGTTATTAAATTATAAATAGGGTTAAATTAAAATTACTTTTCACAGATAAATATAATTGTTGAAAAAGTTTTGTGTTTGGATTGAATATTTGTGGCCTTATGCGAGTAGAGATGTTTTTTTGGTACTTTTTCGAGTATTGAAAAAATTCTGAAAATTACGGTTTTAAAATTTTAATTGTTTCATCGGGTTTTTTCCTTTTTTATATTGTAAGCAATTTTTATTTTGTAAAAATATAATTTATTGAAATAATGGTTCATTTCTACCCTCCCTGGAATAAATCTTACGAAAGCTTATACGAGTGAATCAATTTAATACAATTAAAAAAAATTGAACCCAACGTATTACCTTGGTTTGTACATAGAAGGAACGTAGGGTAGGTAAGTAATAAATTACAGGAATAAAAATGAGAACTTAAATGATCATAAAAACATACGAAGGAGTATCGCATGTTCGACAAAAGTATTTAATACTTGCTTTTATTATAGCAACTATAATGTTAAAAGTAAGGAAAATACAACAAAATGTTCAATACTTATTATTAATCAAAATTCATATTTTTGATAAAAATAAATTATGAAATAAATCTGATATGTTTTTTTCTACATAATATAGGTAATATAATGTTAGTCTTTGTTACTGGGGGGTTGGGATATCGAATATTTAGGTTTACTAAGCACACATTAAATTGGTATTAACCCCCCCCCCCCCACCCCACTTTCGGGTAGGAAATATAGCTTTTGTATTCGAATAGCCGTTTTATTACTGAATTAACCCCCTAAATTTGAGAATAACTCCACCTATAATAATAATGATAAAACTGATTGTATCAATAATTTGCTAGAAAGCTCCTCTGTGGTGTCATTTGTAGACGCACCTTTGATTGCTTCGTTCATTTATTACCAACCTAAAAAAATTTCGACCTAAAATAGAAGTATAAGTTTTAATTATTGTCACAATCCCATCTTCTTGCCGATTTTAGCCATCTTCTTCTTGAGTAAGTCCGAGGACCAAACATCAATCAATCACTAGACTAGATAGCTAAAATCGGCAAGAATTATATTATAACAGTGATATGGTGCTAAATATTTGAAATTTTTTAATTTAGCGCATTTGACCTTCGAAGTTTTCAAATATTTGCTTGAGGCGCTTTTTATTATGACAATTAAGCTATAATTTTTTTTTATATCGCACTGTAATATGGTAACCCTAATTTTACCTTTCGTGTTTGCCTTCAATTTTGGGGTCTAGTGTAATATATTATTGCTTTCTGATCAGGGGTCACACTAAACAACGCCGTCATTTAACTGCTAACTTCAGCCACTTATTATTTTTATCAGACGACGAAATTCATTAGAAATCCTAATTGCCCCCTGCCGTTACATTACATTAATGAAGTGTATCGATTTATGTGCAAAATTAATCACAATTTCACTAAAACAATTAAAAGAAGCCTTAAATTGGCAAAATTAATTTTCAAACCAACTCTGGAATTTATTTATATTATGTAGGTAAAGACCACGGTGTGGAGTGATGTGATTGCTGGTTGAGTTACAGAGCGGAAATTCTGAGTTCAAGTCGCGGACTTCGCAGAAATTCTTAGCCCGGCCTTCCGGTGGACATCCACTCGCTGTGGTGAAAAGTTGTAGTAAAAAGAGTAGAAAAAGAGGATTAATCCACCTCGTGAAATGGATTGTAAAGACTTTAATAGAAGTGGCAATATTCCGACAGGAATGGAAAAGCCATTGATGATAATGTAGGAATAGCTTTTTATGTTTATGTGGTCTGACTTCAGAATGCCGAGACGTACATACGTCAACTGGAGCTAAATGTAAGCATTATATACTACCTACAGAAAACCTGGTGCTTCTGTTGAAAATAAAAGAATTATTTCTCATCTGAAAGCAAACACTATTTATTTTTTTGACTATAGAATCAATTTGCGTTCCTTATAAATGATAAGTGCCTATCTATCGTTAGGGCCAAATACTAACGCTATTTGTTTCACTTATTGTTTCAATATTCACTTTTAGGCATAGATAATTGTGATTGATCTAAGAGTTGATCACCATAAAGCTGCATTTATCCTTGTTCAGCTGGATGTCATTTTTATAGATAATATACCAATGATATTCAAGTCCGATGGGGCATATAAGAAGATGTCGTTGGGTCTCCCCGTAGAACAGATCCGTATCGTCCGCAAAGAGGGTGATTATGACCACTGGATTACCTTGAGTGATATCATTGATGTACAGCAGAAAAAGGAGAGGACCAAGAATCGTGCCCTGGGGCACACCAGACAGCAGAGTTCTTTGGATACATGTGAACTATTGTTAGTTTTAGATTCTAGATGTTCAATTAAGTATTATCCTGCATCCTCTTCCATAGGAGAGCGGCATGCGATATAAAGCCTCGTTGATGGCCCCCATTACAGGTACCTAATATTGCTAAGACTCAGTTGCAAATTCAGCTTTAGCCCCTAGGTGAGAGGATCTACAACTGTCAGGTTGCACTGAGGTCCTTTTAAAGGACACTTTTAAGTTTTAACCTACTTTCTAGGAACCATTTGCCACTACGATAGTCTACCAACCTCTTTTGATGGGCGACGATAGATGAAATCTATTGCCCAGGCTCCCATCACCCGTAGTGGTCTTTGTTTTTGAAAGCTGACCTCTTTAGATCCAAATGTTTCATGAAAGATTCGTAAACTCTCATAGAGACTGCCATCCCATTTTTAAGCTAGAGCTTTAGGCTCCACCAGTATTTATCCTTTCATATTGTATTTTTATACAAGTTAAGGCTTTCTACTTTAGGCACCTATTTTCTTTGGATACAGTCGTATATTAAGTACGGTCCATCACAAAGCTTGAAAACCGCTTTAGGGCCCGTCCTTTAATGTCCAGCATACTCAGTTTGTCCATTGTCCAGCAGTATGAAATGATCAACAACATCGAACGCTGTTGATATTCGGTTTTTAGTTTTTACAACGTTTTCCTATAGAGATATTTTTTAGCAATCTTTTTTTTTAGTTGTTTTTTGTTGAATTCAAATAACTTGTAAAGCAATTTTTGTGCGAGTGAAAGTCAAGACATCTTTTTATTCGTTTTATTTTTCTCTTGACTACGCTACCCTTCAAAAATGTACATATTCGGTACTGTTGTTTTAACAAGACAAAGCAATAATTATTTGTTAATATGTATTTTAAATTGGATTGTATTTTTCTGTGATTTCGTAACCATCCAAATAGCACTTTTAAAAATTTGTTGGTTACTTTTGTCAAAGAATTTTTTTTAAGAGTTTTGCTTTCATTTTATTTTATGGTGTCAAGCTTTAAAAAGTGAAAGGGTGGATGGTCACTATTTAGTGGATTTTATGATTAACTCATAAGCTTAATTAAAGGTATTGTGAAAATGTGATGCATTTAATTAAAAGATAACTTGAATGACCTTTTCGGAAATGAGAAGGAATATCCTTTCCTCGAAATGACAACTACATATGGAAATTGGTCAACCTAAAATAAGTTTGGATTGTTTTCTTTTGCTTTTGAGTACCCATCGGTTATTGAGACACCATTGTCACAGTTATGCTTGAGTTCAGTCAACCTACCATCATTGGTTGATTGGAAAAGCACATGCGAGGTTTTACAGTAGTTTGTACTAAGATTGATTAAATTACCTACACCTGATTATTTAAAAATAGAGCGCCAGCAAATATGCCGTCATTTAGGGGTAGAAAGACAAGGTAGGGCATTTGAGCCTACCCTGGTGTTTAAAATAATGATTAATTAAATTCAAAGATGAAATAACTGAATTCAACGGACGCGCTTGAACGGATTAAAGATTCCCACTGACCGTAAAAGTGTATAATTTTTAATAAAATTATGTTTTAGTATAGATAATTCGTTTTATTGGTGTAGTTATGAATTGAGCAACTTTTACCACCGACTAACCTTAATTGGAGGAACTCTGAAACCCACTTAGGTAGTTCTAACTATAATTTTAAGCAGTACAATTTAATTGTCCCAGTGTACCTCATGTCCGAATCTACCCCCATCATTTTGTATCATTAAATAAATCGTAACTGAAATTTTTATTTGTCCCTTATAAATGCACGCATTAGCTCGAGCTGACTCAGATCGAACTTCTTAGGCCATTCATGTATACATTCAGGAAAGGCGACCTATCGACCTAACGTTGCTCGAGCTAAATCGTGCCTGTATACGAGATAATTTAGTGGTTTAAGAAAATGAAGTGTAGGTAAACAAAAAATAATAGAAACGAAGAAAGATTTATTTGTGTTTTGTGAACGAATAAATTACCACCTGGAGAAGACCTGGGGAATTGGCGGCCCGCACAGAAACTCTATCCGGCCCGCAAAATATTTTATAAATTACTTTTTGCAATATATTTTTTTAAATTGCACAGTAAATACAGGTTTTGGTTTAAAAATATTTCTTTTATTATTTATAAAATAACACTTTAAAATAGCAAATCTTTTGTGGACCCGACAGCAAAAAGGTTTGCTCAACTCTGATGTAGAGTAAACTTTTGATTTATTGAATTTTGTTCACAAGACAGATTCTGTTCGCCATAACAATTAAAGAAAAATTATTTAGAGAAGGTAGTGTTTACGCCAACATTTTAAAATTGCAGTTTCAGAAACTATTTATTTCATAAATATTCTAGCTTTTCAATAACAATACGAAAATTAAAATTTTTCAATTTTAGTCAAAAGGAAATTAGGAAACCGTTTAATTAATTTTAGTAGAATCTGCTTCCATTATATTTTGAATAACATTTTTTAAAGTAAACAGATTAATATTTGTTTAGTCCAAAAGACAATTTACACAATTTACTACTTCTGCAGGTGACCCCAATGAAATATTAGGTTTCTCAGTTTCTAATTTATTTTTCCGTGAATGAGAATGTTTAAAAAAATATTTTACAACAAATTAATTGCATTACTTTATAGCAAAAAAAAAATTATTAAGGTGTGTGAACACTTACAACACTGATCGAGTTCCTGTACTTTGCTATTGTAAATCTTAAAAAAAACAAGTGAAAAGCATTAAATGCGGAAGTGAAGTGCAGATAGTTGTGGCAAGATTCCGGTAAAGTAGGGTGCAAAGGAGATACAAGGGTTGATCGTGGGAACAGCAAAGGGTAGCTTAGCATCGTCAGATGTCCGTAAACAACAGCAGCTGAAGCTTTTCACTTCTGATGATCTAGTACTCACATTTCTTACTGCACATCAATTTAATTTTAAGGCCAATACGTGACTTAAATTGGTTTAAAAGTTTAAGATCCACCAAAATATCATTAGCTAATGCAGTTGATTCTTAGGGTTACATGTAATAAATGCACGATCATGATTTGACGTCCTGTCGCATCTGCTAAAGATGCAGAATTTGCTAGTATATTATCTTTATTGATTCAATAAACAATTTTTTTTTTAACAAAAGCAGATATACAATTTGAAATATTTGGTTCCTTTGAATTTCAGTGCACCTACAACTTTCTGTATCTTTCTGGACCAGGGAAATCCTTCATTAGTGTAGAGCTTTATGTGGAAAAATAAACTTAACGATTTTATTTTTCTTTCCTCTCTGCAGGGTTGTTATAGTGATTCAAAATTTGGCCGAAAAATAATTAATAGGCCACCTACGCATATTTTTGAATCTACCCTAACACAGTAAAATTGCTTTGCTTCTGATTATAATAACACGCCAACGAACCTACCTGGTTTTAGGATCAAAAGTTTCAATTTCTATCAGCAACAATGTCTTGATTTAACAAATCACCAATCAAGATCTGCCTGGTTGTAAGATGAAATGTGTCAATTTCGAATGAAGATCGACGATTTCCAATTCTTCTTAATTTTTTAGGAATTTTACAAGCGTTTCAAATTTTATCTAATGATTTTTAAAATTAGAACAGGTACTATACTTAAAATATACTCAAATGTGGATCAAAAGTTTGAACTTGATTTCGTTCAGATAAATAACATGGTGGGATTGAAGAAGAAACATACAATCATTATAAAAGAACTTAACGCTTGACCCTATCTTAAAGAACGATAATTAAAACGTCAATTTCACATTCTTGCTGTATTTTAGAAACAAGTCTGAAGATGATCTATGAAAATTGAACTTAAGATTATACTGCCATCTTAGCATTTAAAAGCTTTCCAAGTATGGAAAAAAGTTTGTTGTACACAATATTGAATTTTATGTGTATTGTTGATTTAAAATAATATTTATTTTTAATGCATCCTCACAAACAAATGTCAGAAGGAAAATTTTTTTGAAAGTAAATAATGGAGGGCTTACAAAATCAAACATAACTAATTTAAAATTTAGCAAAAAATTCAATTAAACAACAAAACCCCCGAGTAAAATATAAAACCCGAGCAAACATAACTAGTACAATGGTACGTCATTGGAGGACACAAATCAAAGTGCATTATCCATAGGGCGGAACAAAGATGACATAAGAGAAGAGAAAGAGCGATCGCAGAAGCATTGTCAACACATATAGAAAACTCCTTCCAGGTGCGTAAGAATAGTAGGCCATACATTTTTTCGACTAACACGATAATAGCAAAAGCCAATCTTTCCAATACATTCATATCAAAACTCAATATTTGATATTATGCAAGTTTAAGGACGAAAGGGTAGGATTCTGAAGCATTTGGGATTCCTACGTGTGCCCAACCATAAAATTTTAACGCGTAGTGGACACTTTTATAATATTGAGCGGATTGGTATCCCTCACTCACAAAATCGTGAAATTTTGAAAGATTGGAAAAATTAATTATTATATTTGAAAATTTTAAGAAATCTATACATTTTTGAACATTCATCTGTTCAACTGTTAAACCTGTGTCTGAAAGAAGCATGGGAACACTCTGTCTTCTTATTTACTTCGAATAGATGTGCAGTGAATCGCACAGATATCCCACCTGGAGCGTTGTGTCTCTCTCATAATGCTTGTGTAATTCCATACGTACTTTAACAATAAGTACAAGGGAATATAATTGATGAACATCAAAGTCTCGATAATTAAACTTGAAACTTTAGCTTAATCTTCCACCTTAACGAATGGTTATATAAATTTAGTATTATTTAAAATCTTAATATTATCCACCACCTATCACCTATAGTTAATTACTGTAGGTATAAAGTTATGGGGATGCGTTGTTTTATCGTGGTAAACAAGAACATCTGTCTCAAGCGTGACTTGCAATATCTTAGTGAAAATAGCAGTTTCTGCCCCACAAGTTGTTTCATCTTAGGACCATTGTCGAAGGGTTGACAAATAGTCGGTTTTATCAAGAATGCGGCTTTAAATAATATCCTCTCAATAAACCCCGACATTTAATTTGACAACCGGAAGTATCTTACAGGTGAAGGACCGACACGTCCGGTTTGTACGACCTGCTCTAGTGCACCTGACCCTTGACCTACCCAAAACTGACCACTTTTGACCTACCTTAATGTTGTGGACATTAAATGTAAGCCTTAACGCCAACCCTTTTCGATATAAAAGAACTCGCCACACTTTCCTCATATTTGCTACATCAAAAATATGTTTTCTGTCAAGAATCAAATCTTTGTTACAAAGCCAACAGTCTCAAATTGAAATTGTAAAATTTTTAATTATAATATTAGTACTTTCAAATGTACAAATAACTGTAAAAGTGTAGTCTCCAAGTCCTAACTGAAAATATGGCAGTATAGGTAAAATTCAATTGCACCCTGTAATAAACCATTAACCGACAACATGAAAGGACGCCGAATTGCATTTGAGCTTAAATGAAAAGTTAATATCTTTGGTTCACTTATTGACTCAAAGATGTTTGTATTGTACAAAGTTTACAGCTGTAATATCAGTTAAAAATATTTAATATTATTTACAACTTAACTGTTCCAGTTTTAAAATATTATTGTATGTACTCGTACTGCAAGTATTTACTTTATTTACTACAGATAACAAGAAAAAAATATTCAACCATACTTTTAGCATGTTTTCGGAATGAAACAGTGAAATTTTTCGTTTAATTTTCATCTGGACCCTCAACAAAAATCGTGATTTCTGATGATCTACCAAATTCCCCAAAACTTTGCGCAAACTTTTTCATTATTTCAACTGAATTATTCGTACAGTAATAATTAAGCTTTGTCAACTTCTGAATGGAAGTGATGAATACAAATTGAAAAAATCTTATAGGTACACTGATTCTCTTTTCTATTCCACAGACAGGAAACTGGGCCGTTTTAAGATGTTTTGTTATAGTGCGATTCTACTGTACACTTGTTTGGTATTGAATTACATTTCCTTTCGGCTAATTATTGTTCCATATGATTTCATTCGAGGGGTACCTATCAACGACACTCAAGGCGTTTGTCAAAAACATTTGCAAAACTCTACTCCAAACTTTATTGGCATATAAAAATTAAGGCATTTACAACAATCGCTTTTATTTTATTATTTTACCAGGCTTGAAAGTCGGTATTATCCTTTAATAAAATTTACAATACCTACTTAAATTTTTGCATTTTATGGTTTTTACGGATAAACCATTTTATTTAGGAGCAAACACATGGTAACAATTATTACAAGTCCTCAAAGAAAATTTGTTTAATGCTTGCCCCAGGGCAGTTGATAATAAGATCTCCTTCGCACCTTTTCAGAATAAAATTTGCTTAATTAATTATAAAAATTATTTTACAAAATTTTACGACTTTTGCCTTCTTACTTTACAAATGTGTCTCTCCAATTCTGTGTGTGTCTCTTGGGTGGTCCTTCCCAAAATCTTTTTTCATGTCGATAATAATTTATTTAGATAATCCTGCAGATTTTGTGTTTAGTTTAAAATTGCATTTCAGACTTCAACAGTATTAATTAATTCTTCTGCAATTTCTTCATCCAGAAGAAGCACTGATATGTGACTATTTTTGCTCAAAAATGTCCTTTTATATGCCTATATGCAGATTTTGGATTGATTTTCCCAATTAATTTGTAGATATATAATCATAAATTGAAAATTCTTAGCTTTATTTCAAGTGACCTTGAAAATTTTCGCTTACAACACCACGCTATTTAGGGGGTGCGGTCAATTGCAAATATCTCATTTACAAAACGTGACGACAACATTGTTTCTATCGGGCTACCATGCTTTCTATAATTGTTTTTTTATAAATTCGTATTTTCGTGTCCCGCTCTATAGCAATTATCTGGATTTTCCATTGCTTCAACCCCCCCTCTCATGATCAGGCCGTAGGTGCAGGTCTTCCAATATCGATCGATCTGTGGGCTATTTAAAACAACAAGAGCAACTTTTGCATGGGAAATTCGATTGACAACGTCCTGAGTGATAATGAGGAAATAGTCCAGCTAGTCCTATAATTTATTTGGGTTATTACTGAGGAATGCGGTAGATATAATAATTATTTAAAGACACTTTTCTAAAAAAAAAAAAATCTGGCAAGATTAGCACCCTACTGGAATATTTTAGTGCTCATACTCCAATCATTTATCACAGTAACGAGACGAAGTTTTAAATTAATAGAAAAAGAAAGAAGATCAAACAAATATTCTTCAGTAAATTTTTTTTTAAATCGCTAGATGCTTCAAATTCTGTTAAAACTTCATTATATTCTGCAAGTGGCAGAGACAAAGAATTTAGATTCCACCACATAACATATTGAATGAAACCTCACCAATAAATTGAATCATTATTTGGTGATAACATTTTTAGATAACATGGGGAAGTCCTATTCGCTGTGTAAATTCCTCCTGCTGCCCTCTGGTGGCGCAATAAACGAAATGAATTTGGACTGTTTAGCTATAGCAACTGTTTTAATTAAAGATTTTTGAGGGAAATTTAAACCTTGTTTAAGAGGTCCATGGTGTATTAATATGTATGATAATCATTAATCACATACCGCATAGATAAATAATAATAATTAATAGATAATTAAGTCCCGTTTGGTTTCTATTTTTCGATCGATTTTCGTATCCCCTCTACACTCACGCACATGCAAATATATCACCTTACCAATTTGATTATTATCAACTATACGTGGAGATTACGATTATGATTTTTAACAGGTGCAAATTGTAAGATCAAAAATTCAACCAATTACCAGTACTTAAATCCATTTTGATAAATTTTTTATCTGGGCAATGGATTAACGAGATTCCCACTGGGTTACTAATCTAGTAGAAAAATTTCCATTGCCTTTATGGATAATTTTATATTTGTATCATAGAATTAAACTTTTTTAAATCGATTTTCTCAAACTTGTTTGAATTTTTGATCTTGCAATTTGAAGGCATAATCATAAACATAATAGTGATAATGGTTCAAATCGGTAGGGTGACTTTTGAACGTTCTCATTGTATAACATAAGGAGCGCTAATGTCGACAAATAAGAAGATTGTCTGTTGATGTTAATTTCCGATTAAAGAGTAGCCAAAAAGACAAATTTAAAAAAATTAACAAACCTTTTCGAAACAAATTAATATTTTTCAAACAGTTTTCCCTACATCCTACAGAGTTAGAATTCGACACTTCTTCCACTCGTGGGATATTGGCAAGATATTATGCTAATTTTGTTTTACAAAATTTGGAAAATGATAAGAATTAAAAAAAACAGTAGAAAATAACAGTGAAGACTTATAATTAGAAATACTGTAAAAATCGTAGGAAATACAATAAAATTATAATAGTATGTTGTTACGTGTCGTAAATTAACCGCAGAAGTAGCAGGTGGACATACTAACTTCTTGTAAAAATGTAAGTTTGAAAATTTGTATCGGTAGTTGAATTTTTGCAATTATTGTGAAGTGTAAAATACACCAGTTTCACTCTGTTATGCGTTTCAAAATAAGATAATTATGAGATTGGTGTAGATCTATTAGGGGTTGAACTCTTTGAAAGACAATAGAGATAGCTCCATAAAGAAAATTGAAGGCTAGGGTTGTTGAAAGATGCAAGCAGTTAATGAGGTAAAATTAGAATCAACATAATAAAAATTATATTATTTTCCAAATTAAGTAAAAAAGTACTTCTTCGAAAAATTTTAACAAGACATCATTATTCTATTTTCAGTATAATAAATTGTAGAACCTTCTTTCTATCTATCTATTTACCTTATTGAATATTTTTCTAATTAAAATTGTAGGTGGAAAGAAATAAAACAAAGAGACTAATAAAATCGTTGAATAAAATAAAAATTCACAGAAGATGTTTGATGCATTAGTCTTTGTTAATCAAATCGGAGCGGTAGTTAATAAAAATGTATTGTGTATCAGTTTCCGTCAAAACTAAAAAGTAATTTTAATAACAGTTTCTTGAACACACCAATAGAAAAGCGTAGAGATGCTAACTTATTTTTATTTTTACATAACATTTAAAATATATTATTAAAAAATTGAGAACTCCTATAAAATTGTGAGGAACAACACAGATAAATCGAAAGTGGCTAAATTTCTAAAAACTATCGAACATCAAATTCATAGTTTAGCTCCTTCGCCACTTCTCCAAACTAAGAATTTGCAGCACTGTTCCTGAATGAAAATCACAAGATGATCTGTAGTTTTATGAATTATGATATTTCACTGAGATTCAAATATTTAAGGTCTTCTAAAATTGTTAGGCACTGGGTTGTTACTCATGCGCATTATGAGACTCAAAGCTCAACATGGAATCCAAACCACGACACAAATAAATAGGGAGGCTGAGATTCAAACTTACGAACATGAGGTTCCCAGTTCAATTCCTTTACCATTTCACTTGCAGCACAGTTTCCTAGTGAAAAATAGGAAGAAAAACTTAGGATGATCGGTAGTTTTATAATATTTTACTGAGGTTCTTGTAAATATAACGCCCTTAATTTATTATTAATACATAACTGCTCTATACTACTGGTATAAGTAAATTTGTTTTTGAAAATGTAATTTCATTTTTGATGATTTAGGACAGGATGTTATGTTACCTGTAGAATATTAAAATAAGTTAAACAATAAGTAATTTAACAAATAAAATATTTCAATGAATCAAAGTAACGAAATTGTAATTTAAAAAATGTTTCAACTTCCTATTAACCACAGAAAAGCCAAGTTTCTTTTGTTCTCCTTGTGTGCCTTATTGAAATGCTAAAGGGTGAATAAAATGTCTTATAAAAATTGCACAGTAACCTAAGATATTTAAAAAGTCTATAATTATAAAATTATTCGGTTACAATTGCACAAAAGTTAAAATTATACACCGGTTCGATTTTAAGGGCATTTTAACGGAAATCGAAATTTATCAAATAAGGGGTGAACTGTTTAGAAGGGTACGATTGAAATACCACGTATAATTTGAAATTTGAGAGAACTTGATTAAATGTGACGTAAAGAGTAACTTTTATGAAGAGCTATAATTTTTTAATCAAACTTGCAGGTAGGCCCTCTTGAAAAAATTTTATGCAACCCTTAATTTTTCCAACTCGCCCGAGTTAAATATCAATTTTTTAACAGATTCTTAAAAATTTTGCTCAAAGTTGTTTCAAGTAAAAGCATCAGCAAGTATCTGATTAACTATAAGTCGTTATCCACCAGCAGGGGGTTGGTAACACGCTCAAACGTCACACGAGATGCTTCAACTCACCCTGGACATTCTAGTAGTCCAGTTCAAATTAATATTTTAAGCTTTTGTAAAACTGCCTTAAATTTTACAGAAACGTGTTGGACTAACTTGCGGACACAGCATGACGCCTCAAAGCTGCATTTTGAGGAAACTATTGTGCTTGTCAATTCTGCTTGAAATATTGCGGAATATGCAGTTTCTCTTTGAAAATTGCTTTGTTCTTCAAAATTATTTGTGTGTTACGTTATTTATGTGTCGATAATTTTACCTTAATGTTAATTTTTAAATACAAAATCCAGTCCGACTATTAATTGCATCTTTTGTTAATTTTGGTTAAAATTTAACTATTTTTAATTCACCCTAAAAATGTATGTGGCATATGTTTCTAATAAGAAATTTTTTTAAATGTTGGTAGTTTTTTAAATTTTCATAAATCTTAAAATAAATGAGACAAATAATTTTTACCCTTCTTATATTTAATTAATTGCTGTAATTCCTGCTTGATTCTAATTAAAATTATTCCGACTTAAACCGCATCTTCTGTGCAGCTTTTTAGTGCATCCGAATCCTATTTCTTGTGATAAAAGAATGTAGATTAGAACTTTTGTTTTCAATTACGACAAGGTGGTAAAATTGTATTATTAAAATAATTTTTTAAGTTTATATTAACACAGTGAGCTTGAACAAAGTCGAGATTTAATTAACGTCGAAAGCTTTAATACTTTGACGTACCTACTTTTTAATTGAATTTGATTGTTTATTTTAATTCTACATTCATAAAAACTGCGGGGTTTACAACCAAAGCTTATCACCCCGTTTGGTTTTTTTACATTGAGGGTAGGTATGTCGTGCAACAAAAACAGTAAACAGTATTCATTGAGTGAACAGCACCATATACACCGGCCAACCTGTTGCTTCGGATAAAAATATAAGCGAGATATACTTTTTGCGACCCTCTAACTGGGGTCACCACCCACTGTGTGTGGTTTTAACCCCTGGAGGTTTACCACAACCCTTTCATCCTGCTTCTAATGTGTGATTTCCAAATTACAGTACGTGTTAAACAACCCATGATTCCCTAATGTTCGATTGTGCCTATTGCATTTGACACTTATTAGTTAAGAATTAACACAATTAAAAATTAGACGTATTATAGAATCTCCAAGAAAACCTCCGGAGAAGACTGCCGAGCGAAGTAATCCATTATTTTATACCCTCCAACAATTCCATTAGGTGCTCGACACAGTATAGCCACGTAAATAATATCAAATCAAATAGTGTAGTATGTACTCGTCCAGAAATTAATCCATACCATACGTAATTTAAAAATTAATTAATTACACTAACGTGCATAATCATTCCAAAATTATAATGGTTGTAATAACAACTTTTTATATCGCGTATCTACTGACTATATTATTATAAGAAAAAAGTTCAACGAATATTACAAGGTGAAACTCAATTTCAAGGCTTTTTAACGTGCCATTAAACTCAGACATTTTTAAATCTTTGATCACAAATATATTAGAACACCGACTTACATTCAATAAAACAAAACGCCAATAAAAATCACCAGTTATTTATTGAAGATGCTGTGTTTTTGAACAAACTGGATTTATTTGTCTTTTTTGGCTGTGCTGAAAATACATTTTTTTTATAGCGTCCATGTCCAAAAAATATTTTTTCTATTTTTTAATAACCATCAGTTAGTAAACTCGGGGTGTTTAACCAACAGCCCGCGGGCTAAGTAAATTCCACAGAGTGCTTCACTCCAATGTGGTTTTATAAAGCAGAAACATAATTAGTAATTTTGAGAAACAAATTTGAAAATCTTAGTTTAGATTAATTTTTCAAATTACCTCCGGGTCAGATATGTACTGAAGTAATAAATTTTTCTAAATAACAATGGAAAGTTTCGGAATATAAAAAATATCTAAAAACATCAACATTATTGTTCTACCGAACAGAAAATAATCTAATTTATTGTACCAAAGTTTAAAAATTTCCAGACTGTAAAAACCAAATAATGTTGATGCAACCAAGATACAATGTAAATTTTATTTAAAATTGTTGAAGTTTTTGGATTATTTGATAGCTAAGTTTTTTAAACCTTCCTATTTGCACAACTTTTGTAAATATTGTTCTGGATTAGTGAGCTCAATAACAATTAAAACTTTACAAAGACCGCCGAGCACGTCTGCGGCTTAACCGCACGATTAAACCTGGCGGGCGGCTTTTTCCTTATAAATAATTAAAAATCGAACTATGAGTAATTAGACATCAGTAGTAGGAATTTCATTACCTTACTTTCATTACTCACTAGAACCATGATGTCGAATTCAGGAAAACCCAAAAATATACGTCAAATCAAATCAATTTTTTTATATGAACGGAAATGCTAATATAACACTTTGATTTATCCATGATAGTGAATCTTTTCTAAACGAACTTGCCGGTGCATTTGAGGAATCTTAATTATAGACTTGATACTTGCACCATGGAATGGATGATTTTTTAGTACAGTTGTTAGAGAAACCGCAAGTTTTAGACCCAGAGTTTTTTCACCTTTCCAATAATTTTGAATACTTTTCCATTTTTGCAAACTGCATTTTTTCCAATTGGGAATTGATTGCATCATATTGAGAAACTATTATTGTCAATAAATTTCTTTCAATTTAAAATGAGTTTTTCACTTTTGTGGTGAAAATTTCCTTAGCAGTAATTTCATCAGTTTTTATGGTTCTCTATATATTCTATAGCAGGGGTGGCCAACTTTTGTGAACATAAGATCTACTTTTTATTATAAAAATATGTCGCGATCGACTTTGTCGAGAAATATCGAAAAAATTGATTTTTCAACACTTTTTCCTTTTTCACCTGCAGTGATCGACCAGAAAGTCGATCTTCTATACTTTTTGGTTTTGGCCACCCCTATTCTATGGACACTTGTTAGAAATTTTATTCTTTATAAGTAGAGAATTGAAGATCTCATTAAATAATTAGATTTATTTATGAAGCCTTACATCCTATCTGGATACTGCAGTCCATATTGCAATTATTGTAACATTCCAAATGTCAGTTAATCATTGAGCGTTAGTTATTTTATGATTATTATCATTATTAACAACAAATTTAGAAATTCTATTTACAGGGTATCAGGAGACGCTAAGTTAATTTGGAGTTAATTTAAAAATTATGTCCTATTCTTTACGCACAATTCTATTCTTTATTGCACTTTTCTTTTGTATGGCAACGAAAGTCATGTTCGCTGTTTTAAATGATTAAAATTTAAATTTAATGGTTTAATTTTTGGGTAGGAAATTAACATTTCGTTCCATTTGTGGCGAATTTTGACATTTGAAAATGTTTTAGATTTTTATTTCAGAATGGTCTTTCTGTGACGTAATTTTTTGTTAACAAATTGATTTATGGAATTCTGTGGTAAGTGGAAATAGACAACATTTCTTCACAATTCAGCTTGAATTATACGAGTATGTAAAGGGTGCCTTTTAAAATAGCGCGTAACAGGCAGAAATAGCCAAGAATATGGTCAACCAAACCTTATTGCATGATCGCGATTTCGGCTCTAACCACGAGGGTCCTCAGCAGTATTGGTTTGCAGTACCGATGTGTCGACCTGTCGACAAAACTTTAGGCACATCACATGTTATATGATATGACCCTCCACATTAGATTGCCATTTACTACATCAACATTGATGTTATTACGTCACATTTAACCACAGCTGAGGTGCAATTTTTACTTCAATGCTCGAGAATTGAATTTGAAGCGACGGTTTTCCCATTGAATAAACTGAGGCAAAAATATGAGATGAGCACTTAATTTGGTCCTTTTTTTGAAATTGCATAATAGATTCAAACAACTTCTCTCTCTATTCATTAACACCACCATGTTATTTGAAGGATTCTAATCGTTGGCTTCCTGATCTGAGTTAGCTAGTCGATGTAGGAACAGCCAGATGATCTTCATTTTTGTAATCGTAAGTTTAAGAAATTAATTAATTGAATCGTGGTTGATGTAGTGTAACTATTAAAAGTGTGCATAATTTGGCAAAAGTATGCAGTCGAATAGAATGCAACCATCTGCAGGTCCAATGTGCTGTTCCGGCTTAGCACAATCTCCAGCTCGGTCTTCCCATATATAATTTTTCCTTAGGTTTGTACTTTTTTATTATCTTAGGCAATCACGTGTATTTCATTTTACTCATGATGATCTTTCCAATTTTCTTTGATTTCTTTGAAGGACTTTTCGGCCGATCCAAAAGAATTGTAAGCAGAAGGGCGAGTTAAATTGCAATTACTGTACTTTGTCACTTTGACTTTCTTTTTCAAAGTAGTAATTTTTATTTTAAATTTCATTGGTGGGTCGGCAATACCAGTACCCAAGTACTTTTCAAATGTTTCATCCAGCTACGTTCATTGGTTTACAATTTAAATTATCACTTAATTTTATGCGGAATAACTATTACATTTTTATTAATTTCTCGAATACATAAATTCTACAGTTTTTTGAAATATTTTTTGTTGTTGGTTGTGTTAATTATAATAATTACCTTTTATAGATTTTAATGAACTGAATTCAAATCTGTAATAAATTCGTTTCTAACCTCGTCTATTAGGACCTAGATACTTAAATTTTGAACTGTAACTTTTTTCTCACTTTTAATTTTATTTCGAATATGTATAGGAGTTTTCTTGCTGGTTTTTCCAAGCCAAGAATTTTGTTAATCCATTCAGGCGTTCCCACTTACATTTTTTAAGATTTAGATGAACTACACAATTTCCAGCTTTATTTCAGAAAGCTTCTATTGCAATTCAGATTAGTCAGTACATCCGATCTCATGGCAGCCCTTCTGGCTATCTGTGCGCTACTGCTTAGTTGTTTAGCCATATGACCGGCTATGAGACTGGCAATGTCTTCTAATCTGAATTACTATTGCCACATTCTGAATTAAAGCTGGTCATTGCATAGAATAGACTAATAATTATATTATGGCAATCAGACTTTATATACTTTATATGAACAAAATCTTCATCATGACAGCACAATAATTTTTGAATTGGTCCTCCCCTCAGCTCCTCTGGAATTAAATTATCTGCTGCTGCTGCTTTGAGGTACCATTGATGTTCAAGGTAAAATTTTTAATTCAACTGCGGAGGACGGGAAAACAAACATTTTAAAATATCCTCGCTTAAGATTCGAGGGATATCTAAAATATTACAATGGGAGCGGGGTTAAAAACCATAATATACTATCCCAAATTGAATAATAAGTAAGTAATTAAAAATGTCAATAACCAAACTATTTAGTTTAATCAGGACAATAATACCAAAAAATAAAAATGATTTATTTCTACTCAAATTATTATTATTGTTTTTCCACATAAATATTACATACACAGATAGCCAACGTAATAGTTTAGCCATATTTCTACATAATAGGGAATGTAATGTAGTTTCAAATGAAACGGGTCTGGAGTAGTGAAGCAGTATGTGCAATGCACTCTGGCACAAAATCCCATTGCTCCACTACTGCGTGCTTCAGCTTCGGGCTTTGCTCCAAAACTCTTCTCTAACAGTAAAGAAAGAATCATCCAATACACTTGTTACGCAGTTATGTCAGTGTCCAAAGTGCTACATATAATTGGTAACTATAATTTTCTTAAAAGACTTTAAAAGGTTAGATATAATAGAGAAAAACAGATTTCAATCTCAAATTCAACTTTTCAAAATTTATAAAAACAGTTATAAATAATAATACAAACCTGAATTTTTTAGCAAAATTCTTCGAACTTCTTTAGATCACAGCACATATCCAACGCAATCAGGATTAGAACCGCGGTTTCCCGCTTTCTGGTCTATCCGTGTTTGATTTACGCCATACTGCTGTTGTATTGTTTATACATCAGTAAACTTTATTATTCTTCTTCTTCTTTAACTCCTTTTAGATCAATGATCTGTTCTATAAGCAACTGTGTCAAGTTTCCTTGACGTAATTACCACTGTGAGCATATAATTGCTTTCCATCCGGTAGGTAGCTTGCTGGGCTGACCTGCAGATGTGCCTGTTTCCTGTTTTTTATGTTAATTAATGTTGGGAAATTACTTCCTCGGATTTGAACCCGGTATCTCGCATTCGCAACCGATCGCGTTAACCGAAAGGCAATGACCGTCACTCTTTATTATTTTTTCAAATTGTTCTTCGAATTTCTTATTTTTTCCATTTTATATTTACTAACTATAAGCAGAAGTCATAATCATAATTCATAACTCACAAAATTTTTCCTAAGGATACTTTTTAACAATTTCAGTATCCCCGTCCCAAAAATTCAAATAAAAAAATTTATCTGGAGCATAGAGCAAAGTGGAGCTTAGAGCAAGAGCAGATATTTTAGTGCCGAATCAGAGCTCAAGCGGAGAAATTATTCAAAAATTAGCAATTCAAAAATTGTTCTCCTCCAAATCCCTGAAAAATACTTTCATATCAGATCATAGCAATGGAGTAATTAATTAAACCTGCATCGGCTGTAGTAATGATGAAGGACCCGAGCTTCCGAAGGGATGTAGGGATGGACTGAGTTTTTATATGTTGGGGTGCTCTTTAGAATGAAGGACTGGAATAAAAGAAAATTGGAGAAAAAGAATTGGAAAATTGGAGTGCTCAATTTTTATTTTTGATATAAACTGTTCGTAATTATTTCTAATGGAACTCTACCATTAATAAATCTTCTTCTTCAAGAAGAAGAAGAAGAAGAAGAAGATTAAATAAATATTATAGTTATTAAATATTTCTTGATATATACATAGTTCTCTGTTAAGACAATAGTGCCGCAGGCGGTTTGTCAACATTATAAGGGGAATGGTCTACGACTTTTGGAGAAAAATAAGTGGAGTGAGATTTTGGAGATAAAATCTTCCTGAATGTAGTAATTTATTTCCATATTATATTTCTTCTGATAAACCTACTGGACTGCCCTCCGAGGATCAAACGTCCGGATACTGGTAGTATTTTAATTATTACGAAAATTTTACAGTGTTGCCATTAAATATCAAAAGGAAAAGTTTTTTCAAAAGGATTTCACACTTCAATTTCAAGGATAGTTTAAAGTTGTATCTATGTATTATAAAAAAAATTGGAAAACTCTCTTCTGGAATAATATACAAATCACCCACGACTTGATATTATTACTCACAGAATTACTAAAAACTAACCGCAAATTGCGATGACATATCCACAAATCGCTGATAATAATCCATAAAAGAAACCATAACTATTTACCATGAAGTCAAAACTGATAATAAATAATATTACAACATATCCAGAAATACCACCAAAAAAATACATCCGTCTTACTTTTTGGTGAAGAATCCATTTCTGTTTAAAAAACTTGTACTTTCCTTTGTAATTTTTCTAAAATATTCTTTTGGTCATATTCATTGCAAAATTGGCACTAGTATAACATAAAGGATGTTCTCTAGTCCTCCAAATTGGAAGGAGCTGTATGTAGTATTATCATAAATAGATGAACAGGATATGGTTTGAAGTGGAATGAATGAAAAATATGGTTGGAATAGTAATTTTATTCCTTGATGATCAATTTTGTTAAACTTGAAAACACTAACCTAAAGAAATGATAAACAAGGATTCTTTTACTTTGTGGTTAAACATTGTCAAGTTGTTTATTCTTTTTTCAAATGATAACCATCGCTTAAACTCGATGAACTGTATGTTGAAATGTAACATTGCTAAAGAATCCAATGTTAGAATAAAACTTGTTTTAAATTCGCTTAAAAATTGTGTACCCAAAAACCTACTGAACTAAAAATGGCGGTACTTTAAAACGAACTAGAAAATTGGTTAAAACCACAATTTTTTGGTAGAACTTTTGATTTTGTAATGTTTCTCTAATGAATTTTAAATTACCCATCTGATTTAAAATTAGAGAGAATTATTTAAATTGTGGATTTTACACACAAAAAGCAGATGTTCTTCTTTGAAGATGGTAGATTTCAATTAAGTACGTGGTTTTAATGATTAAATTTGTACGTGTATTTAAAAGCGTTTAAGAGCGTGATTTTGGCAATCTTAAATTTTGATTATGAATGATCTTCATAAGAGCGCCATATAATTAGATACTGTGGGTTTTCTGAGAACGTCCAGTATCAGTGACCGCTTAACCTTCTACGCCCGCTATGTCCGGTGCGTCTGTTAAATTACTTTTTGTATTTGTTTTATCACTTTTATTGCAAATTAAAGTTTATAAAAATACAACCAATTCGACTTTTTATTATTAATAATTGAGCGGTTCGTAATCGCACTGAAAGGAAACAAAGGAACTTTGTTACACATTTCTTGTAGGCAAAAATTTGGGAGGTGTTTATTCTGCGTATCGCAATTCTTTAGCACACTGAACTCGTAATCAAAAAGTTGTAACTTATTAAAAATACCGACACAACGAACAAGTTTTGCAATGTGGGAACTATGATGAGCTAGAAATATTAGATGCCATTGATCAGGTTTTTGAGAGTGAATCACTGAACCACCATGCTGCTCCCGAGTCTACAAAACTTGCACCTCAGGCTGTGGGCCAAAAGTGACCTTGAGATACATCATTAAAAGAATTTGAAACAAAGGATTTTACTTTTAAATTCTATGAAGAGAAGATAATATTAATTATATTAAAAAACGAATACTACGAGCAGTGATTTTGATTGGTAGTGTAAACTTCATTTATTTGCAATTTTGAAAACTTTTAAATTGTTTCTTCGTTATTAGTGGTTTCCGATTTGGTTCAAAGTGATAAAAGGGAATTTAATTATAAGACATAAGGAAAGGATAAAAAGGTTACTAATATACGGAAGAAAGCAATCTTATGCAAACAGGTAAAGAAGCAAAAAATAAAAAACCTAACTAAATGTGTAAACAAAAGCTGCGGTTAGATCATAGAAAGTGCTACCGTATGGGCATGGTACAGTTCCTTACACCCATAATGACAATGTCACCAATTTTTTGTTTCCATTATCTTAAAAATCAAATTTAATTTTTAATGGTGAAAATTTGCATTTTAAAATGATTCGAATAATTCGAATATTTTAACAAGTTGGAGTTCGAAATAAATTTTTCAACATAAAACTTGTGCTTTTGATGGTGGCGTTTATAGCAAGCAAGCTGCACCGTGAAAAATTCCAAAATTGCTATACCTCTCTTTCTTTTTGCCATTATTGAAAACTTCCCTATCTTTTCTACAGGCTAGCGCATCATCTGACTTGCAACCCTGTAAAGTGTAAAGCATCTTATTTTCAAGGTCATAAATTTAGGGTAGAAAATACTAACCATCTTAAAACATTCGTTCTCCAAACCTATACCAAGAATTTCTTCACAGCTTTTCTACATTTCTAATGGAGTTTTGGCAAAAAACATTTGAAACTTGTTTGGTAGGCATTTCTAACTTAATTTATGTAAATTTGAATAGGAAAAACTTAATTAAATAAATAAAAAAACATAAAAACGTGATTTTAATTAGTTTTTTATTTGTTCTATTGTGTTGTTGTACGAAAAGGTTTGTTGAACGTTAAAATCAGAACTGGTTTGTAAAATACATCGATTAATTAAAAAAAAAAATATTTTTTTGAAAGAATAGTATAAATTGTAAATCTTCTAATTTCAAAGCTGGTTTGTGCAGTTGTTCAAGAAATACATGCTTCTCCCCCGCCTTCACTACCCCTTACGTCCGCGCACCCCTTAAAAGTCACGAGCGCCACGGTAAACCTGTTGCTCCCAAAATTATATACGATATAAAAACTGTACATCATTTATACTTTCTAAATTAATAGGTATATTTTTAAAACAGAACCCCAAACACACAAACGAAGGATTTAATTTGAAAAAAAGTATCAGTTTGTTGTTATGATGGTCCTGATAGTAGCGATTAAGTAATTTTACTCAAAATTGCGATACAACATTATTCTATTTAAAAATATTAATCGTATATATTTATCAAAAAGATTGAAAATTTAAAGCTCTTCGTTTGTTTCTCTTAATTACTTCGATTATAAAAACGAAAATTTAAAGGGTTTCAAATCTTGATTTCACATATGCGAAGAGGGTGGAAGTCCCGTTATTCGACTCGCTATAAAAAATCTACCTGTTCTTTTTAGTGACCGCTAAAGTCAAACCCTTTGGTAAAAGTAACCCAAATAAAAAATAAAAATTAACTCTCGATAAGCTTGCCAACTTGGTTAAAGGTAATCCATTTGTAATTTATTTCGTCCTGAACCCTGTAAAGCATTACCGAATTCATACCACCACATTTTAAAGTTACTACTGTCAAGTTTTTCAAAAATAAATGATCTTTCAAATAAATAATACCAGGTTTAGTTAAAAATTCCGACATAGTCGGAAAAAATAAAATAAATGATGATGATGACGGTACAAAGCCAAAAATGACCGAGAAGTCAAAGTGCGTTAAGGGAATTTGGTTTCCTTTTAAGAAAATTATTCCTTTTTCATTAATCATTTTAAATAAACTCAAAAAAATTGCACAAGTATTTTTGGAATTAATAAAAATGTTTTGTTAGAAATGCACTACGCATTTTGTGAAATTTTGAAAGCTTGTGCTTTTACGTGGCAACACTGCATCTTCGAGTTGCTTTTCACAGCTGGTCAGTAAGTAGTGAGCTTTTTTGACGAATTGTGCAAAGAATGTTCACATCGATCGAAATAACAATTTAAAAAATTAACAGTTTAATCCCCTAGTATTTGAAATTCGGAAGTTAAAAATAGAATTCACTTAATTAACTTTTCGAACAAGTGCACGAATGTAACCACATGTTGATGAAAGGTGTGTTATCTATGTTAAAATAATACGTAAAAAAGGTACTCAAGATTGAAAGTAAAAGAAAATTTTTTCAAATTACTTTGCTCCATTTTCTGAATCTTCCAATTTGGAAGAATTAGAGATTTATATTACACAACGCAAAATACCTGCTGGTAACTGTTTTTTTTGTCAAATTAGTCGAATTAGTCAAATTATGTAATACTACAATGGTTTTATACGATTACAATTATACAGGAAATTTGATATTAATACAAAGCACGGCAGCTGCTTTTTTGAGGCTAAATTTAAAATAAGTTGAAAAACTTAAAAAAGTAAATTATATATTAGAGAAATTATTAAACTGTACTTAAGTAATTTAATGGGTACTCTTAAAGGTTAGTTAAATTAATTTTTAACTATTTATTGTAAAATTAAACTTGGCGCCGAAATAATTATTAACAAATGGAAGAGTTTAATTTTTTTTATTTATTGCTGAATAAATAATGATAATAATTTAAGGTGAATTATTCTTTATCACGCACAAATCTTGCTTCATCTAATGAAACATCATATTTATGATATTTACATAAGTTCTCTCAATTTAATATTTTTATAATTTATTTTCATTTCCCTGTTCTTTTACATTAAAAAAGTCATTAGTTCTTCTACTATTTTATTATTTATTTACAATATATTATCAAACACAACCCTGAAATGCTTTTCATTTTTGTTCGATTTCGTTTATTAAAGCGTATAAAAATGGATTGAGCGGTCTCTTACACTTTTTCATAAAAAGATTTAAGTGACATATACTTTTTAGGTCAATAAAACTGACAGGAATTGAAAGACAGTAGTCACATTTCATAATGAGAAATATTACAGGGATCGAAAAGTTGTTGAATTATTTTCAAAAATACATAAATAACAAACAATAAGTTAAATGACTAACTAAAATTATTAAGTACCTACTGAATTTCATCTGATGATGTTAACTTATAATTATTGGCATTATTGATTGCAAGTCGAAAATTAAACGTTAATAACAAAAATAGTAAATTTTACAATGCATTGCTATTAATAGTAGTAGATACATATTTTATGAGTATTCAAATTCAAATGTTCGAATGAGATTGAAATCGCTAGGATAAGCTGCAAAAAAAAATCAAAATACATTAATCTGATCTTCTATAAATCGTCAAGCAATCTTGAAATTGCCTCCATGCTTATATGAAGAAGTAGACATTCAAATCCTACTATATTTATGTTATGTTAGCAGCATCACATTCACAACAACGAAACATTCAGGAACTAAGGGTTGCGAGTTTGTAAGAAATTTAGGTCTTGCCTGTTGTACTACTTTGAGTGTGACACTCATGCACGGATATAGAGGGTGGGCAATGGGTGAAATTACTTTCCCCCCACCTGACTCACGCCGAAGCACTTTATTTTGACCAATGCCAAAACAAAGTTTTTGTTTAGAACGAATTTTCTGGAAGATATGTAAAATCCCACAAAAATTGTCCCCCCCCCCCCAAGAACGAAATCCTGTATACGCGCCTGATGACACTGTATCCGTTTTTGGACGAAGAGGTAAAATGACTGCATGGAACACGTGGAATGTAGTATATAAAAGTGTCATCTCAGCATTTTGTAGATTGGCTGACAGACCCAGTCAGTAGGTAGCTGAAAAACTTCGGAAGCCATTGGAGAGATTTGTGGTGTTGATCATTGAGCATATGAAAGGAGCTATCTACCAAGCTGGTTACTGCTGAGTCAATATGATGGTCACATCACCACATTTTTCATCGCCAAATAATTGGGAATTGAAGAAAAAGGATGAAGGTGGATGGGAGATATGCTGGACTATCTACTTGTAGCTACACAACTTTATTTATGTAACTTATTATGATGCCGCTGTAAGAAAAGCTGTGCACGACAGTGAAAGCATAAGAATATTATCTTACCATGTACCGCTCTTTGTACTTGTGGTATTTTTGTATTGATTGAAACAAATCAGTAAATGGTGCAAATGCCGTTGTTTTATCTTTGTTTTTGATGCATATTTTGTTGCTATCCGATACAAAATTATAAAGATACAATAAGTTTCGCTTAATTGGGACTAAGCCATATTGGTCCAATTAAGTGGTGGATTAACCAGTTGCCAAAATTATCGGAATGAACTCCCATGTAGCAAATTGGGCTGTATCAATAATTGATTTTAGTATTATGTACATTAAAATTATTCAATTGCACAGTTTATGCACTTACGTACATACCACATATTACCAGAATAATCCAAATATACATGAAAAAATTACTTTTATTCTTAAATATTTTACTTATTCTAATCGAAAATTTCACCACTTGGTAGTTATTTACGAAACTAGAGCGCGAGAGACAAATTGTGCGCCGCAGGGCCTAATTTTGGCCTTTATACCATACGAACTCCAATTCTTACGACAACGCGAATTAACCCATTTAGGTTCAGAAAATTATATTACCATTAAATTTACCCAATGTAAATTTTTTGGACCGTTTACGAGATAATTGAAAATAACACATTCGCCAACTTTGAAAAGTGGCTGCTAATTTGGCTGTACATTCTTTATGACGTTTTTTCAATTTTAGTAATTTTTAAAGTTTCTCAAGAGAAAAATATTTTATTTCATGATCAAATATAGTGACAAAAATAAAAACGAATTTTGTTATCACTATTATATGATTAGGGGCGTACCTAGGCGAAGCTGGCGAAGCGTAGCCCACCTTAGAAGATGGAAAACCGTTTTCACACCCATTTTGTCACATTTTACAGCCCTACAGCAAGGGGCTGTAGGTTTTTCTGACACTTCTTAATGAGATTTTATTAGCATTTAATATAAAGTTTACGGGGATCACAGAATATGTGATCTGATTTGCGTTGTTTCTAACTCTTTAATTGCGAGGTATTAAAAATTTATATAATTTGGATGACGAAGTAGATACTAACATAAAGGGGCCCCAAAAAATTGGAGATAAGCTCCGAAACTTTAAGTTTCATTACTGTACTTTAGGGGCAACAACAAATTAATTTGGTACGAAATTATGAAGGAAAAAACCCAGATAAGGTCCAATAGCGAAATATATTCCAGGGCGCCTCCTGAGCTAGCTGTCGACAATTTATCAAATGCAAAATATATTTTTAAATTCTTAATCAAGTTTTATATTCAATGTTATCATTTCTTTGTTGCACCTCTCACTTCGGTTAATTTTGAAGATGAAATTACGATTTTTGCAATATTTAGTAAATACACCCCCTGTAAGTCATATTAAATGCATTTAGATGACAAAATAGCCTACGGTGTTTCAGTTACCCTAAAATCCTGGGTAGGTAGGCCACCACAAGAAAAGCAATTTTTAGTTCACTATTATTATATTTGAAAAGTACAATTGCATTTGTAAATTTTATTAAGAGAATTAGTTGAAGAAATGTTCAAAAGTATATAACCATAATATGATCAATTTGGATTGAAAATCTACCCAGAAATAAGCGGTTATTAGATATTGTTGTAAAAATAGCACTCAGTGAACCAAATTTATCAAATTATCCTTTCCAACTGGAAAACTGAAATCCTAGACAACTTTGGATTCGCACCTTAGGGTAGTGGTTAACACCGTGGTACATCGAAGGTCCACCAGAATGTAATATAAATGCGTAGAATTTCGTCCGATGTTTGTCAAGTTTGTATTCGTCACCTCCACGTAGTGACCCTGTTCTTACAAAGATGAGACCAAGCAACCCGCTCGTAATGGATGCTGAGTCTAGATATGAAAACTTAGGATCCTGCTGTACTTAATCGTCAGGTGATTCTGCTGACCAGTTAGAAATTTGTTCGAAAACTGAATCATCATTCGTGGTGAAGCAGAGTTTTCGTTCGTGGTGAAAATTTCTTTATCCATTTTAGAAACAAGTCCTGATCCAGATCTCGATTGTGGAGAGAATATCATTGATTTACTACGGTGCAAGGCCGGATTCAGGGGAAAAATTAAGCATAACCTATGTATAAAACATAAAAACGAATCAATTTGTATTGTATTTTTCTTTTCAATCTATGGAATTCACTCCCCCTTGAAATCTGCCCCAACTAAAGTGGCTTGTTGTGAATTTAACGAGACGGAAAGCTAAAATTGAGAAGGAAAAATTGCATATCAGGCAAAAATTTTTAAATTTTGTGAATCCACGCTTATCTAGAGGTGATCTAAAAACTCATGGGTCTAGGAGATGGGTTAAAAATCCCGTCCGCATTCGGCTTAGTAGCCCTCATCACCCAGTACTATTTTCTTTTCAAGTCTTGGACTTGACTTTGTAATATGCATGCCTAGAGATCGAGCTTCAAAAGCTTAAGATGGTTCAAATTCAGTATTGGTTTCGGGAGAGTAGCAAACCCTGATGACCTGCAAGCTGGTAGCGCCACTGTCAGTTTGGGCAAGTAAAATTATATTGGAGAGTGTTGATGTTAGACGTCATTCAAATACAAAAGTGAATCTCTACCCGTTAGGGGTTAGGATGTAAATTGGATAAGGGTTGTGCTTTCTAAAGTCATACATGGAACTGGAAATTTCAAATTTATATACAATTTCAGAACCAATTTTTCTTCCTTAAATCTTCAATTAAAACAATTGATTTGAATTGAAGTTATTTTCAAGTTATAAGAAACTTATAAGTTATAAGAAACGAATTTGACTATTTTAAGAACCAAGTAAATAAAACAAATAAAGAAATAAAATACTTTCAAGTTTTCCATCAATAGCTCTATAAATAAATATAAATTTCCAAATATTTCAAGGTAAAGCATATTAATAAAGAACCAATTTTTGAAAACCAAAGGTTTAATTAAAATGATAAGCCAGAATGAGTTTGTCCTAAATCCAAGGGCGTAGTATCCATGTGAAAAATGTGACAAACTTTTTATTATATTAAACATCAAATTAGTAATTCTTTACTTTTGGTAAATGTTTACAAATCTAAAGCAAAATTTAAACTTTATGAAATAAAGAAAAAATTCTGCGGGTGGAGTAATGTATAGCTTCATACAGTTTCAAACAGTTTCAAACAGTACAAAAAATTGTTAACAGAATTCTGAATCATCAAAGAGCGATTGGTTCGACGTAATCAACTTTCAAAATGTGAATCCTTCACAAGAAAAACAAACTTTTTTAGTTTGATTAACCCAAGTGGCAAAAAGCTTCTGTGGCTTTACAACTTTAATCTTATAGTTACGGATCTGAATAAATATATTCCTTAGACATCACTAACAAGAGAAAGGCCAACATTTATGATCACCGATTTACACCTTTACTACTATACGGGTTGTGCATAATTAGAAGATCATCCGGTGAAAATTTTAAGTGACAGAATTAAGTCAATTAGTAACATAGGTTACATACCGGTATCATAAATGTAACGTTGATGATGAAATCCATCAGTTCCAATCAACGGCGATAGCATGTCGACCAAACTTAAGCATATTGAGGCTATACGTAGACAAAACAAAGTCGAGTATACGTAGGAGGAGTAGGATGCAAAATTCCAAAAGTAGTATCTGTTTAATAGAAAAAAAAACTATAGAATGGAACCACATGGGTTCTCTGTTATCTTGCAAGTTTAAAGGTCAACCGCAATAACTTTCCGACACAAATGTAAGTAAAATTAGAGTTAATAATTGTCAAATCATGGCAATAGAACATAAAAGATAATAATCCATTATATTTGCACTTAAATTCCAGGTTTGAATCTTAAATTTCGAAAAGAAGTCTGCGCAATTGAGATAAAGAAAGACAAATCCGAAATCTAAATTGTCATAATTGAAAAGATTTAAAATGTATTGTACCATTAATGATGTTCTCAATATGTAGAGGGAAATGAATATTTAAAATGTAGGTATATTTTATTAAAAGACTCGAACGTGTCACTTAAAAAATTTAGACCTGAAAAACGACCACGCGTTTAAATTTCTCATGGCATTTTAAGCTTCCATTAAAGATATCATTTGGATTTTTTATTTAACTAAATAGAGATAATCGTTGCGGTTCATACAATTTTGTTGTTAAAACGACAATAGAAAAGATAAAAAATGCCCCAATTCGGTGGTTGACTTTATGTTGAGACCCCATATTTTACATACATAAATAGGACAACTACTATTTTAAAATGACGTTTACCCTAAATACAGCAACTTTACTGGACTTTAATTTATGGTAAAAAGTGAAGATTTACAAGTCAAGGGAAAAAATAAAAAAGCCACGCTTTTTACAAACCGAATATATACCACCTTTTAGAATTCTCATTTTTTGTCTACTTCTTTCTTTTCTATTCAATTTGGAAACCATATTAATTTACATAATGGCTGAAAGTGGCGAATAAATGGTAGAACTAGATTTATTCAAAGACTATCATCGAAATTTGATAGCAAATAGAGGAATAAAACCAGCAGCTGCAATTATTTGGTCAGATGTAGGTATTATGTCACAAATTTTAAAGATTTATTTTAAATATCTTATAAGACTATAAATAATAAAAAGAATGCTTTTATTTTGAAAACTCGAGTAACGGTTATTTCAAGCCCAATCCAAATTTGCACATGGACACTTTAATAAAATTGTAATACAATGTAAACAAACTTTTATATAATATTAATTTATTATAATTAAAACAAACAAAAAAACAACGCAAATTCCTACTTGAAAGGATCAGATTTGCTTATAAAGAGATTATGAGTCGAAAAAAAGTGGTGCGTTAGTGAGATTTTAAGGAAAAGAGATCCTGGATCCCGTCGAAGCACGCGACGGACCAAATCCCGACCTTTCTCAATGCTCACAGGGGTCTACGATAAAGGTAAAGGATGAATTCCACTCATTTTTGTGTCCAACTTTGGTCATAAATAACTGTTCAACTGCAGTTTTCCTTCGCGTTATAGATTTTACGAGTTACAAATATAATAATAAGACAACTTATGATGTGTTGTCTATAAATAATGTGTGTCGTTTATAAATCGATTTATTTTATTGAACAAAAACGATTTTATTTATAATTACTCGTTTAATGTTAATATTGAAACTTGTAATATAAAATAAATTGTTCAAGTTTGCACAGCATTTAGTAATTTAATTTATCATCTCTTTTCAGACAAAATTGATTTTAAATTATCGCAATGCCAATCATTCATGTAATAAGGCAAAAGGTTGAGAATTGGTAACAATGACCTAGATAATTCGACCACAAACAGTTGTTCAAGTTTATACTTTTACATATCAATAGGCGGAAGTTGGCTTCTAAAAGCTAAGACTGGAGACGCCGCCACCGCAGCCGCAACCGACCCGTCCCATCCCATCCTTAAGAAAGGGAAAGCGCCGGGATTCAAAGGATTCGTGCAAGGGTAAAGATCAGACAACAACCTGTTACATTAGTCTTTTCACTTAAAGGATTTTGTTCAAAATGTGGAAGTGACTAAGAATTAATCACCGATTTTCATTGACGACTATTAAAGCTATCGATTTACCATTATAAGAGCTAAATTATCATTTTTAGCAATTGAACTATTATGTTTGCAGTTTAATATTGTAATATAATTGAGACGTTTTCAGAAATATGACAATGCTTTTTTAGGTCTGATAACAATCGTAAGGATTGTAAAAAAGGAATACGTGATAGTATTTATGACTCTAGTTTAGAGAATATCTTTCTCCTATTTTTTTATTCTTTCTGTGGTGGTCGAGAAAAATTTTTATGTTTGGATAACCAAGTTTTCACGACGACTTTTTTGTTAAGGTATTTTTTTTTCTATTTAGCTCAAAAAAGTGAAAACGTAATTGATATTAAGAACCATACAATTTTACATAATAGTGGATGCCCGGAAACCTTTTCTCAATTTAATATTAGAAGACGAGGTGAGGTAAAGTATGGAGTAAAAAATTATACACAAAAAGTGAAAGTTGTAGTCGGCGTATGGTTGATCCACGAGCGATGCAGGTCGTCGCTATCAATGAATGCGCACTCTGAATGAAATGAAGAAGCAAAAGCAGCAGCTACTTTATCTGCTGTGGTGTATTTATTTATCCTCGTTGTCAAGGAATCCCGACCTTTCTCAACGCGACCGCACTCCTTCTCAAGCTACTTGAGGCCTTCGTTCGCATTACCCACTGACACGCATTTATCACTGATAATAAGAAAGTTACTCTATTAAGTAAAAGTAAAAAATGTTTCGCAATCACGAAATTCTTTTTTATAAAAACATTCCTCCTTCTTCTTCAATCACGATCGATATCGTAAAAACAAAAGGTTTTTTTAACGATAAATTACCTCAATCAAAAATTAAACATTTTAGAAAAGATAATGATTCGAGTGTAAGACTGTTAATCATGATTTGTCTTTCCGGAAAAAGAAAGACATTTACGTTAACGTAATGGAATGGTATAAAATTAAGTTGTCTTTGTTTTTTCTCGAGAAAGGTGCAAGAAAATTCATGATTGAAAATATATCACGATAAACATTGTTTAAAATTGTTTAGATTTTCAAAACAATGTAGATAACTTTGTTTATCATTTTGCACTGGAATACCGCATGTTATGTCATTATTACCCTTTAGTTATATCAAATGAACTGCAAAATAAACATCTGTGGAACGAACTCACATAGTATAATAAAAATACGTATAAGATAGGTTCGAATCCAAGTGGTAAACAAATTTCTTCTGCTGTGGTTCAGATTCCACGTTAAGCTAACCTCAAAATCGGTTTTACGGATTTGTTCCGTTTGAAAAAATGGTTTATCCGTAAATGACAAATTTTATATACAAGGTATTATACTATGTAGGTAAAAGGTCGGAGGAAATCTGCTTATGGTGGCATACCGGAAGTATTTCTGTTTTAACGCAAAAAACTAACATCTCCTGTTTAGGAAAAACGAGATGGTGACTTTCCATATTCTTGTGGGCCTTCCTCCATCTCTCTGCTGTCGGGTAATTATCGGATATGTTAGGGATGGAAAGGGCAATGTATGGTCTTATAAGCACTTTAATGATATAGATGATTATTCAATTATTCAGCGTGACAGTTTATAGATAATTGGCCATAAAAGGACTTTATCAAATTAAAAACTTTAACAATTTATATACGTAACCTGCGAGTTAAAAAACTGATTTAATTTTGATTCATTGAGATAAATCGTAATTTGCTCCATAAGCAAATTTCCGGTAGCTAACTCTATCAAGAGTTTAAATACAGAAGAAGATTTTTAACCAAAGGAAAATAGATAATAGGATGCAATAATGTGAATAGCGTTTTAAAATAAGCATAACAATAATAATAATTAATGGCTTGAGTGTAGAAGTCTGTGGTTAGACCAGCAGTAGAGCGTCCACTATTGAGGTGAAAGTTACAGATTCGATTCCTGGTAAAACCATATCAAGAGTGGATAACGAAGGGGTGTAATTAAATTTTTCAGAATGAATCTTGAAAAGCTGAAGGTATATCGTATTTCAAAAATATGAAGGTAGGTACTTATTTTTCTAATTTGTAGCAATTTGATTTTATTTAACAGTTTTTTGTCGATGTTCTTAATTTCATTTGATGAGTGGTTATACCATTTTGTATATGTTTTTGCATACATTCCAAAAATTTAAAACTGATGCGATGCTATAACTAATTTCATATAAATACTCAACTCCTAATATTTAAGCGGCGTAGAGACATAAAGAAAGTCATAATAATAGAGACATCATCCGATTTAAGTATTTTTTACACAAAGAATAAGGATAAAAGAAAATAAATCAATCTAATGGGCTCTTGCCAGCTTCTATCGTAGCTACGAAAGCATATAAATATTTTACATCCATAAGGTAGCTTGCTGGGCTGGCCTTCAGATGTGCCTGTACCCTGGTTTTTGCAATTCACTAACCTAGGAGGACCACCGGCTTAACGTGCCTTTCAAAGCACGGAGACTAGTCATAAGAAAGTTTGATTCTGTTCCGGATTTGAATCTCGCATTTGCAACCGATCGCGCTAGCTGCAAGGCAATGGCCGTCTCTATGCTCCACTAATATGTATTAATAAAACTTGTTTTATTATTTTTATTAGTATTAAATAGTGGCGGATCTGTAACAAAATCAAAAGAGGCGAAATAAGTGAGAGGGGGGGGGTTAAGTTGCCAGTGAAGTCAATATTATAACTATATTTTTATAATTATTAGCTCCTACAGATTCGCTATATGTCCGAATATGTATAGACTATTTTTATCAATAATATTTTGCAGTCTAAAGTATCGTTTACATTGAATTAAAGTAATGTTAATAATAATTAAACTTATACAATTAGGAAAAGTTTGATTTCCAATAGGTAAACCCAATTATAGAAATAATATACTACGTCTCAATCAAGTTTGGAAAGTCGAATTTTATTGAAGAAGCAGGCAATTTACAGAATGAGCCATTTATCAGTTGAGCGATACAACCTGCGAATTTAGTAAAATGATTTTCCAAGCGATGATGTAGGTATGCAATTTTTTTTCAACCAGAAATATAATATAAAAATAAATATTTGGCTCGTATTGTAACTTCTCAATATTGGAAATATTTCATACTACGCATATTTCTTGATATTATATTAATCGCATTTACTACTTAACGTGGAATCCGAACCTTGGCTGACACAAATTAATTTGGGCACTACTGGGATTTGAATGATGGACTCTTTGATCGGAAGTTCATCAAATAATGAACTAGTTTTCAAATAATGTAAACTACCTTTACGATTACGTTAGCATCATAACTTTCCAGAAGAAATATCAGTAAAAAAATGTAAAAAAAGACGTTTAATCCACTATAGAAACTGAATCATTTATCACAGTTCTAAAATGTTCTCCATTCAACTATTCCACACAGAAGCAGTACTACATAGGATAAATGTGAATTGTGAGCCCAATGCTTGACTGAAGAAATTCCACTAAATTAGTTAAATAAAGATTAAAATAATATCGAATTCACGGAGAATATTATGGATTGCATTTTTTAAATTACCATTGTTGAGTTTTTTCTTCATAGCCGTCTCCCCAATATGCTCCATAAAAATAATGGTTTCTATCCAGGATGGAGCAATTGTGATAACAGAGGCGCAGCTAGAATCATGGGACACCTGTGCAAAATATTTCTAACTCCCTCCACCACGGCCCCAAAAGAAGGAAATAAATCGTATCTGTTTATTTTCGATATAACAAAAATATTTGAATATCTTTTGAATGGTTTTATAAACGATATGGTATAGTTTAATCACTGATTAACAATTTAAAAAATTAAATTGTTTTTATATAATATAATCACGGTTATTTTAGGGTGCTAGAAGGCATCGTAATTTTGGGGGCCCTCAATTTTCAACTGCTTATGACCTACCAAAATAAAAATGTATAAAAAAAAATCAAGCATTTCATATTTTGCTTTTCATACCTTTTAATTTTGAGGGATGGGAAGCCTCAAAAGTATCGATTACTCCTGGTCTCATATTTTCTCTGAAAACCCCTGTGTAAAATGTCAAGAAATGGGGATATCAGAAGAAATTTTTTTAAGAAAAATCAACTGTATATAGTACGTAATTTGATCCTGAAGATCATTGAAAACTTTGTGCGCCGCACCGAACTGCTAAGATTTAAACCTGAAGCTAATAAACGAAGTCGAAGTATCTATAAGTTTGTTCCAACCAGCCGAGAAACGGTACAATGTACGGTCACGCTTCTGCGCAATAGATAAGAAGAAGTACTTTTTTTATCTATTGCGCATAATTTTTACCTATTTCACATGAGCGTGACCGTACATTGTACGGTTTCTGGGCTGGTTGGAACAAACCTAATATTTCGATATTTCATGCGAAGTAACTTTTGAATAACCAAAGAATTTAAAAACCTGATCCATTAATATTAGTATGGTATGGAAGACATTCAGCGGCTTCTTCTTTGAACAAACATAAACATTCTTTTTTATTCAATTTAGAATCAACAGTTTGGTCTTGGTCACGATTGTTATTTGAAGATTAAGGTGAGATTTTATAGTTTAACAAAGAAAGTTTTTGTAAAGGGATATTTTAATTATTACCCTTATAATTACTGGTGTAGGTGGAAAATGGTTATAGGAAGATTTATCCCACACCAGAATATATTTAAAGCACTCTAGAACATGAAGAAAGTATTAAAAAAATGTGATAAAATTAAGAATTACACTTAAATATTATATGAGTTTAAACTACAATAATTTTATCAAATATTTACTACAATTTTTTACCGAATGTATGTACAAAGTTGTAGTAACTTCGAAAAAAAATTTATAGTATGAAGTTCAACAATTTTGTTCAAAATTCAACATATTTCAACAATTATTATTGTAGTAGTAAGTACTACAATAACGAAATTGCTACAAATATTTATTAAATATTACTACAATATATTGTACAATAAATACTTACAAAAATTTTTGTAGGAAAGTTTTTCAATGGATTTTTTCAGTGTATTTGAAATATTTTTCTCAAAAAAATGTCTCCTCGCCACATTAATTAATTTTTTCACATTTTATACATAGGACCCTACAGTAAAGGGCTGCAACAGCTCCCCTAGCACTCGGGGCTAGATATGTCAATGCTCTTGATAAAATATGTTATCCCAGTTATAACTTGAATTTAAAAACATTTTAAACAAGATTATGGACAATGTAATATGCCCAAGCTCTCTTGATGGAAAGAAGTGCGGAAGCAAGATAGATTCAAATCTCCGAATCTAAAACTTGCTAATTTGTTGATCAAATTATACAATTTTAAACATATTAGTTGTGGGGATTACATAGCTGTTTGCTGATTCAGTATTATCTATATTCTATACGATGTTATGTTTCTAAAATCTTTGTAAATTAAGATTGTTATGATATGAATCTGATATGAATCATATCTTATGAATATAGAACAAATTAATGTCAGTGCCGGATTAAGCCATCGCGGTGCTCGGAGCACATGCTATTAAGAGGCCCTCCAATTTTTTTCGACCCTCTCAGGAACAAGAATTTCTTTTTTTAACCTGTTCTAAATAAAAACACCTTTTTTCTGTTAGGAGCTGGTACTAGAGACACGAGGCCCACAGCATTTACTACTTCTGCTAAATGGCAAAATGGCTGATCCGATACTGATGAATATGGATTTCACATAATATGATTTTGATCTCTCTGATTGAGAGTAACTATTATGGCCCTCACATTACAAATATAATATAATTGAATATCTTTATTAAGATCAAGTAGAAAAATATATACAGATAATGCAAATTATTTCATAAATAATGTAGAAAAGAGTAATATAAAAATTGAATTTGCCAAGTGTTGAAATATTTACAATCCTTGAGAATTAATTCACAACAGAAATGTGTTTTAATTTGTACGAATTATCACTATTATCGATGCTAGGCAGATGATTTTCCAAAATGTGTAAAATTGCAAGAGCTAAATAATATTTAGAGTTTACTTGTGCTCTTTTCCATTCTTGTTTTGGTTTTAAAACTTTGATATTATGTTTTACCAACTTGAGGGCATTAGGATTTTCTTTTTGAAAAACTTGAAATTTGGAAGAAAAAGATAAGATAATATAATATAACACAAGATATTTAGACTCCACAGTTGCCAACACTCGCAGGACTAGTTTTTAAGTTTTGCAAAAGTTTTATCAGGAATCGAACTTGCATCTCATCAGTAGTTTAAGCATATCCATAATATACGCAAACCGTGAAGAAAGCAATTCTAATCCTTAAGTGGGTGTCTGGTTTCCAATAATCTTAAATTTAAGCTTTCACAGTTGGTTGAGTTGAATTTCATTTCATTTGACAAAATACAAAATTAATACAACAGTTAGTACTTCTTATCTGAATAAACAAGCAGAAAGAGAAAGTGGAATAAATAATATGTAGTGTGTTGATACATAAGCACTAAGGTCATGAACACTAATTTATAAAAACAAGGACATATGTAGGTACTAACACAAAAGAATTTTGATTTTGCTCCATTTAATTGAATTTTAAATAAGAGTTTATACATCCTCTTCTTAGATTTTAATGTAAAATGTTATTTTAAATTTTAAATTTGAAAAATATCAACAAATTTAAATAAAAATAAAACCGTTGTATTATTCTAAAATAATACAACTATAAAAAGTTATCTCTGCTGTATTAAATTATGGAGATACTAAAACAATAGCACTTCTTAAATTTTCCAGCAGTGGCACAATTCTCTTTTTCTTATGTCGAATTCTACTGAGGTTAACTAGTAAATGTTTAGCGTCGTAAAATAAAAATAGGAAAGTGTTTTAAATTAGACCGCTATATTGAGTTTGCCACTTGAAATTGGAGAACATATTATGTTGTAAATTTTCTGATCTCACGTATAACGACACCTGGAGGGCTAATAAGTATTTCGGTGGCCACTGTACAAGATAGCCCTCTTAGGGTTTCGCATGTAATTATAAATAAGGTATTAGATGAGGTCACGCCTTTAGAGATACCTTCGCATAATGAGACCCTTATGTATCATATTAAATGTAGAAATTAGTATAACTTTGTAATTGATATATTGACAAACATGAAATAAAAATGTACATACCACATTTCCAATCACAATGAGAATTTGTTCTCCATGTACCTACTATTGAAACTAAATGTGGAGTTAGTCTCTTTAATAACCGTAAGGTCGAAACAATAATTTTAGTAGTATAATGAAAGTGAAACGAACGGCAGGTAACTTAAACATGTAAACATAATTCTCAAGATTTACAAAATCAACGAACATGCAAATACAGGTAGGCAGATAGGTCAACCACAATCAAGAAGCCCAAATCCCCATCGTCTTTGGGGAAACTCAATTGAAAAATTGGAATTATTACAATGCTATTTGAAAAAAAATATAATTTTCTTAAAAATTTAAGAGCCTATAAGGTATACAAAAGTAAGCTTTTGCGTTTTCTTTTAGTACAACAATCCACATGTTTTTCATCTTCATCTTCCTCTTCTTCCTTTTAGTTTTTGGAACAAAATTATTTTTCCATTGAAAACGGGTACTTTTCCATCGAATGCTTTGATTGTATCACTCAAACGTTAACCTTTTTTTCTTGAGAAAAAAAATGGACATAATGGGTTACCTAAAAATTGTATAACTTTTAATTTTCTTCACGTGTTACAATGATAAATTTAATGATACCATATTAATTATCACTTATGGATACTTTATAATCATATTATAGTCGGAAGATGGATTCACCTTTATTAAAGTCAAATTATAATACTTTTTATCTTTTCTGCGGTTCATGTAACTTTTTAACAAAACCACCATTTATCGAATGACCTAAAAATATAAAGTTTACGTAAAATTGTATAATTTAAATCTTGAACAGCAGCTGTTTCTAGTGTTCCACTAAGCTAGTTAAAAAACCACAAAAAGTGTAGAACTAAATTTGCAAAAAACCCATAATAACTGACCATAGTATTAACTCCTTACTATAATTTTACGCACCTGCTACATGTGAATTAATTTTTTCCTCCATTCAATAAGTTAAATGAACGTGTGCGGAATTTCCGGTAAGCATAAGCGAAAGTAATTTGATTTCCGTTTAGCATTCTGAGGAATCTTGATTAACTACATCCAAGGTCATACTTAAGCAACCTAGTGGAATTACGTCACGTCTTGGTATTATTTATACGTGAAATAGGAAAAATTGTCTACATCATGATATGTTAAAGAAGCCACAAAGTCGAAAAACAAGATAATAAACATTATAAAAGTAATAAATTCAAACATTTTTATTACTATCCATATCGCGTTGATATAAAACAACTTTTTTACTTTCAACAACTAAGTTCTTCGCTGCTCTTTTATTACTTTCACTAAGTAATTCAATTAAAGCATCTTTTTCGGTTTTAGGTGGTTCTTCTTGTTTGTTAACATTTTTCCGTTTGCTGCAATTATCTGAAATTTCAATGTCAACCGAGTAGTTCGACACTATATCGACACGAATTATTTGTTCCGTTTGGGGAGTGGGAGGTTTTGACAAAGAAAATGAAACCGTTTTCGTGACTATCTTCTTCGGTTCCTTTATTTCTTTCACTTCTTCCATGGTTTTCTTTTTCTTCTTTTTATGCCTTTGTTTTGAATTACGTTTCGCTATTTTAGTTAATGTTTTTTCGCTTGCTTCATCGGCTTCTTTGTGAGTTACTTCTAGTAGTTGTCGAATATCTGGATGTATTTGTTCAGTGCTATCGTTGGTGCTGAGAATATCATCGGTGGTCTCTTCCAAATGGTATTCGTTACAAAACTCTTCAATTAAAATTGATACATCGAGAGTATACGTATTGGAATTTTCCGATTTAGCACTGTTTCTTGCCGATTTCAACCTGGGCCTTTTGTTGGTCCATCTTTGTAAGGAAGATCCAGTATTGAAAGCCTTTGCGTCTTTTGGCAACGATATATTTAAAACAGTTAACTGTGGCGGAACATCTTTTTCACAATTTGACTTATTTGATAATTCAAACCTGAAACAATTGATCAAAGCAGGCTACGATTAAAAGAGTTAAAGTTAGTGCAACAGGCACGTGCCCAAATATATGCCGTGTACTACTCGAAGGATATCCTTTACCTTGTACGTGCAATTGCTTCCAGCGATTGATTATTATGACGCAAATATTACATATCCATAGGTTTTATAATTAATTTGAAAGATTGTAAAACTAATTACCTAGAACAATTATCGTCATCTTCCAATATCATAGAATGACAATGACGTTCCTTCCTTTTCAACACGAATTGTTGTACCTCTATTCGATTGGCCAATTTCATTGAGCAACATTTCATTTTCGGGGCGACGTCGTTGAAATCCTAAAAACAGTAAAATAAATTAAAAGTCATTTAAAATTTAAATTATTGCAAAAAAAATTAAAAAGTATTATTTCCAAAAATAGTAATTTAAATTTATATCTTTTTATTGGGCATTGAAAAATTAAAAACAAGTTTAGTCCAGACAAAATTACCAAAAATTTAATGTTTCCGATGATTTATGATGTCTGCGTCCTAGACCTACCACTTCAAAATATAATTTGCGAATTTCAGTTAATGACTCTTAAAAAGCTTTGTCTTACAATATTTCCGAAAAAACATTTACGTTATTAGGAATCCATTCTTGTGATTTTCAGATTATCACTCACTCACATTTCGTTTCAGGAACTTACAGGAAAACTTTTCACGAACATAGTTTATAATCGGTTTCCACCAACTAAAATTTAACAAAAGAGATGAATATTACGCCGACAGATTCCAAAAGCTTTACAAATTTGTTTTAGTACTTTACATGAGTTGCAAGACTTTTTTTTATAAATTTACATCCAACTTCCAACTTAAAAAAAAATTTTTTTAGTTTCCTTCGAGAATGATCAAAACTTTTATAAAAATTTAAATTTTTGAAATTTGTTTCAACCAATTCAAAATCAAATAACCGATCGGTTTATTCCACGATTTGTATCGACACTAAAATAATTTTTAAAATATAAAACGCCTGGTTATTACCGTACACGCAACCAGGTCTACACTGAAGCTTGGTAGTGGAACATCATCAATTGTGATACTATTGTGATACCTTGCGTGTAGTAGACTTACTTTTTAAAAGAGCTTAAACCTTATTCGTTTGAAAGAAGGGCAAATTTACATTTTATAAAAGTTTTAACGATCAATATTAAATAGGAAATATTTCGCTTATGTACGCTTAATAAATTTCCTTTAAGTTGGTTTGGGGGAAATTCAAACATTAACACATACATTGTTAAATTGTATACAGGATGCATGCATTAGTTTTCAATTTATTTAGTACCAGTGGGTTCATTGCGATGCATAATTTTAGGGGTATGAAAATTTGAAATGTTAGGTCACCTGAGAAAATTAATTTTTTTTATTGCTATTTTGTTTCCTTTCTTTGGAACAACATTTTGTTAGATACTTTTCCAAATTTAACCATCAAAATTCAGTATGCATCTAGTTGGGTCTGCGTTCAGTCAGCCGAGTTGTCTTGTTCCCCAATAATCTTGTAATAAGAACTGAATCAAATACACAACATTTGTGATAAAAGTGAACAGTAAAGTTTTTAGTAGCTTTAATATTTCTTACGACCAAAAGAACAGTGCGAGGCAGTATACAAACGAATAATAGCTCAATGGATGCAGGAGTAATCAGTTTTAATACCATAATATTTCAACAGTTCCAAAATACTTAATTCAGAACCTTCGTGTCTTTAATCTTTATTGTGCCTTCCCGATTATTATCCTCCCCCTCGCAGTAGAAGTATTTTAATGTTTCTTCAAATTTTTCATATTTCGGCCTCCAAAATACGAAAAATAATTTTCGATTCTCTCGAACACCAAATCAAAGCCACAGCAGTAGCGTGATGTGATCAAATCATGAGTCCAAATCGCAGCATTCACAGAATACCCAAGTGAACATCCACACGCTGGCGCTGTGGTGAGAGTCCAAGAAATGTAAATCCATAACAATCTAACATGGAACGGGGTACAATAAGCCTAAATCTTTTCAGTACAAGTAGCTTTAGAACCATAACCCGTTAAAGCAATAATAATAACACCAAATCAAATAAAATTCTTTTAACAAGATGGATAGGTGACTGAGTGACAATTTCCAACATTAGCACATTATGTTGAGGCTATGTTCTTCAGACGATTTCAATTAATTAGATATGGTGAGTTGATTTATATTTTCTTACATTAATTTGGATCTAAGAAGGTAAATTCTACCTTATTCTATATAATAGTAGGCAATACCAAAAGCAGTCACTCATTAAGATTAATTTAAATTTGCATTTAGCTGCTATTTTCCACTTAATTTTGGATTTAAGGGTAACCCCAAATCTCTCTATATATTTTTGTGACGAGTGTTGTGTTGGAGAGATTTATCAATCACCTTTTGATTGGCTGATTTTTATAAAAAATTTAATTTTCCAAATTTTTGGCCACGAATAGAATACAGAAGACACAAGTCGTATATTATATGCAAATAGCGATTTATCAATAATGCAGAATGCTGCTGCAGAACAGATTAGTATACAGTTCAAAATGTCGTTATTAACATTCAACATTATCCAGTTATAGATAGAAAACTGAGAGGACATAAACACAGTGACATCTTGTGCAATAGATTTGGATGCAAGCATAAACAGTTGAATTATTATGAAGCACATAACTTATTCTTTTATTGTACTAGTAATATAATGTTAAATATTATAGTATTTTGTTTTGTTCGTGTTTCTACTCAATTATAATATCTCATAAAAAATATATTGTAATGTTTCTTTCTGTAACCCTAGGATGATTTAATTGCAAAATTTTTGTAAAATTTACATTAGTTGAAACATTTAGGAGTCACCGTTTTCTGTCTTAGAAATTGTATGGGCACGAATAATGAAATATATGATTTTTTAGGTAATGAAGCAATTAAGATATCTCAAATTGTGAAGGAAATTTTTAAGTTTCGAAAAAATTAAATAAATAAGTGAAAAAATGTAGATAATGAAAAATAATTTAAAACGATGAAAAATAAGAAAGAAGAGAAAATTAATAAATGTTAGGAAGAAATATTAAAGCAAACGTTGTTAGATAGGCGAACAATATAGTAGGTAAGAATGTAAAAATATCGATAAATGTTAAATTGCAAAGGCATGGAGTTGATTGATATTTAGCGAATTAATAACAATGTAAAAAAAATTGATTAAAGTTAAATTTAGATATTCAAAATGCAATATTTATTATTTCATAATAAGTTTTAAGCAGATATCGTTGCTATTTGTTTGAACATACAAATAAGCTTGAATTACATTATACTTTTTTCGACTTTTTTCGTCTAGATTCTCGTTCGATTTTGTTTCGAGTTTTTATTTCATTTGCTTTAGTATAGATGGCGCCAAAAGGGACTACCTATCACGGACCTCTTACGTATACTACGCCAATAGGGATGTTGGCACTCCCTAACTTGGACCGACCTCGAACGAAAACTCGGACGGGCTGCATATTTCTATTCGAGAAATCTAGACGAAAAAAGTATAATGTAATTCAAGCTTTACATTATACTTTTTTCGTCTAGATTTCTCGAATAGAAATATGCAGCCCGTCCGAGTTTTCGTTCGGGTCGGTCCGAGTTCGGGAGTGCCAACATCCCTATTGGCGTAGTATAGGTACGAGGTCAGTGATAGGTAGAAAATAGAATTACATTATACTTTTTTCGACTTTTTTCGTCTAGATTCTCGTTCGATTTTGTTCCGAGTTTTTATTTCATTTGCTTTAGTATAGATGGCGCCAAAAGGGACTACCTATCACGGACCTCTTACGTATACTACGCCAATAGGGATGTTGGCACTCCCTAACTTGGACCGACCTCGAACGAAAACTCGGACGGGCTGCATATTTCTATTCGAGAAATCTAGACGAAAAAAGTATAATGTAATTCAAGCTTTACATTATACTTTTTTCGTCTAGATTTCTCGAATAGAAATATGCAGCCCGTCCGAGTTTTCGTTCGGGTCGGTCCGAGTTCGGGAGTGCCAACATCCCTATTGGCGTAGTATAGGTACGAGGTCAGTGATAGGTAGAAAATAGAATTACATTATACTTTTTTCGACTTTTTTCGTCTAGATTCTCGTTCGATTTTGTTCCGAGTTTTTATTTCATTTGCTTTAGTATAGATGGCGCCAAAAGGGACTACCTATCACGGACCTCGTACCTATACTACGCCAATAGGGATGTTGGCACTCCTGAACTCGGACCGACCCGAACGAAAACTCGGACGGGCTGCATATTTCTATTCGAGAAATCTAGACGAAAAAAGTATAATGTAATTCAAGCTTAATTCAAACTTTATAGTATTTCTCGGATCCGATTGTTTGGTTCTTGATTTCACTGCTCACAGAGTAGATTGTGATCATACATGAAGGTCATAGTTCAAAGGTCAGCATCCTTTTTCGATTTGCTGGTTACAATCAGGGACGTGCCTACGGGAGGGGCTGGGGGGGAGCCTCCCCCAATAATTTAGAAAATTGGAAAAAGTTGGCAAAATCATTCAAAATTTGGTCAAGTTGGTAAAAGCTGCTAAACCTAACATAGGAAAAATAGACAATTACAAAGAGTTGGCAATTTTGAATTAATTAAGTTGGCAAATTCCCCCCCCCCCCATTTAGATATATTTCATAAGACATTTAGTTTTACGCCATTATTAGAAATTTATTTGGAAGGGGGCAAAAATCTCTAAAAAAGAACACATTGGAACCGTAGGCAATTTTGTAGAAGAATGGCCTCAGTTAATTGCAAATTAAACGATTTAATGAGACTTGAAATTTCATGATAGATAACAATTTACTTCTTTGATAGTTTTTTACGGAACGAATATTATTTTTACAAATTAAGTGCCCCTAATATTGTTCAGGAATGAAAAAAATGATTTTGATCTTATAAAAGTTTACAACATTTTTCTAATCTAATTTCATGTAAGTAAAATTGGCTACTAATAATAATTAACGTTATATTTTACCGGGTGGCCCACTCTAGACCCAATCATAGAAGAATGTTAAATTAGTATTTTTAAGATTTCTGCTTCCTATTATGACGGCTAAGAGAGAAAATGGTATCAACCGCAAGAGATTTTTTATGTATCTGCAGATATCCAACACTTGATATTTGCTCTTTAATTGGATTTTTAGATTTCTTAGAAATGTTTATTTTAATTCAAAAAAGCAAATAATAAAGTAGCGAGACTGGAATGAATGGATCGAAGAAAAGATCACGAAGAACATACAAAGATAAAACATGAAACTAACAATTAACAAACTCTACAAACAAAAGAAAAATGTATGGATGGAAGAAACAATGGAAGAAAATAATACAAGATACAACACGAAAAAGTTCTGTAACCAAATTAAATATAGGAAGAAAACATGTACAATAAAAAGGAAAGGAATGAGGAAAAAAGAAGGAGTAGTTGAAAGTGGAATAATTGAGATAAAGAAAATATGGAAAGACAGACCACTTTCAGACACTGCTGAATGTACACCAGAGCGATGAACTGGAGCAAATAGAACTTGAAAGCGATGATAGTGAAGACGATATTAAATTACCGCAAGAAGAAGAGTTTATGGAAATAATAAAGAAACTTAAGAAAGCGAAAGCACCGGGAAAAGATGGAATAATGGCAGAAGTGTTAACGGAAGGGGGAGAAGCTCTGCATGAGCAATTATACAAGCTGATAAAAGAAATTTGGATAAAGGAAAAAATTCCAAAAACATGGAGAGAAGGAGTAATCGTAACAATAAAAAAGAAGGGCAATGCAGAACTTTGTGTAAACTTTAGAGTCATGACACTATGGCTACAGCAAAAACAACAGAAGGAGAGCCAGATAGTTTGCAGATAAACTGCGGGGTGAGACAGGGAGATTCCCTATCTGCAACACTGTTTAAAAAATAAACTGTTGGAAAAAATAATATGAAGTACAAGAAGGAACGAAGGAATGATTATAAACAGGGAAGCACAAATAAAAGCATAAGTGGACGATGTTGTGATTGTCTCTTGAAAAAAAAAGGTACAGCAAACTCGCTAAAGTTTATAAGAACTACAGCAAAAAATGGGACTAATTATTTTAAATGATAACAAAACGAAATATATGAAATATATGAAATGCAGTAGAGGAGTGAGAGACGAAACAAAAGAAAATTTAAAAGTGGATAACTTTACTACCTTGGTGTCCAGATAAACAATAAGAATGATAGAAGACCAGAAGTAAGAGCGGAAATACATGCTAAAAATAGAACATAATACGCAAACAAAGATATATGACAGATAAAGGAATAGCTACGGGAACGAAAATCAAGATTTATAAATCGTTGATAAGACCGGTGCTGATGTATGCATCAGAGGTTACACTAAGAAAGGAAGAAGAAATGAGAGTTTCTGAAAGAAAAGCGATAAGAACCATTTTGGAAAAAAACGGATGAAATATTAAATATTAAATAAAATATTTTTATATTCATAAAAGCTTAAAGAATAAAATGTCTGGCTCATGTGATGAGAAATATTCAAGGGCTTTTCCATTCCTATCGGAATATTGCCACTTTTATTGAAGTCTTTACAATCCATTTTACGAGGTGGATTAATCCTCTTTTGCTTTACTACTACTTTTCACCACAGCGTGTGGATGTCCACCGGAAGGCCGGGCTAAGAAATTCTGCGAAGTCTGCGATTTGAACCCAGAATTTCCGCTCCGTAACTTAACCAGCGATCACATTACTCCACACCGTGGTCTGATGAGAAGTAGGGACCAGAAAATGACAATTATAATAATAATAACCCTATGAAACCTGATGGAGAATAGACATAGAAAGACCAAAGACGAAATTGCGGGATTGCGCAATGGATGATCTGAGAAGTATGGGCATCAGAGAATGGAAACAAAGGGTAGATGAAAGAAGAAAATGGAGAGATGTTATAAATGAAGCAAAAACTTATCGTAACCTGTAACTTAAGATACACAGTGAGTTAATTGTGGAAAAGGGATGATCTCTCAAAACAGATCTTGTAAGTCCAATAGGACGGTTCAATTCTGAAAAAATAATGATAAGCTATTTTTCTTCTCCAGGTGCCTATCCAAGAAGATTTTACTAGAGAAATATGAAATGGGGTGGTTTCCTGTTGCCTTCCCATGGTCCACAGATCGATTTTGGACTATTTAGATCACAGCACATATCCGATACAATCAGGATTAGAACTGTGGTTTCCCACTCTGAAGTCTATCCGTGTTTTATTTACGTCAAACTGCTGGTCTACTGGTTAAGCCATTAAAAAAAATAATATAAAAAATAACAGTTTAAAAATTGACCGCTTGATGACGCAATTTTATGTTGGGCACGACAGAGTTAGATTTTCTTTGATTTTGATAGTTTGACAGAATAGTTGTAAATCCAACACCGCAAACATATTGTGGTGCTGAGAATATTATTGAGAGTTAAGTAAGTAACTCTGAAAAATTGTGTAGGGTTTAAATTTAAAATAAATTCTTAAAATGTTATAAAAAGTTCACCTATTTGTACACTAAAATTTCACCTTTTAACCTTTAGTTAGTGACGTGGGCGTCTCCGAGGCAAAGTTCCCATTTGAAATGTATGTAGGGAAAATTCACGTCACTAATTAAAGGTTAAATTCCTTACACTTTGTTCAGATTGGTAGAATTATAGGTAAACGTGCAGATTGAAGATTTTTAATTATTTATTTGTGTCTTTCAAAAAGAAGTACAAACTGTAAAATAAAGTTTAGAAAATTGTGGTTCTAATAAACTTGATGGCACAGGTTGACTTGACTGTCTTTAGTTATCTGCGCAATTTCCAGCTTTAATTCAGAAAGTATTAATAAAACAGAAACCATTACTTCCGGCTTCACGGACACCTTTCTGGTTTACTCTGAACTGCAATTGATGTTTTCTGAATTAAAGCTGGAGAAAAAGTATAGTGATTGATATTGTTTCTCGGCCTATTGCCTCACTTATGGGGGAATTACAACAAATTAGATGCTCGTGTGTATGCCGTAGGTATACTTTATTTTAGGTTGGTAAACTTGTTTTGGTTAATAATAAATAAAAGAAAGAAGTAAATGACACAGAGGAGGAGGAGCTTTTTAGCACTTTATTATATTGGATTTGAATCTTGAAGTTAGTATTATTGAATATTCTTAAATTTAAATACAATTAAAACTTATTTTCTCACTCAAGGGTGGGGGTGTTCATTTAAATTTTGTGTGTGCTTAGCAAACGCAAACCTAGTAACTCCACCTATACTTGGAGGGTATTCCATAAAGGTCACAAATTGTAAATGATTCAAACATATCATCATGCCATGGCATTAGGATCCTGAGGTCTGAAGGGTATGGAATACTTCCCAGTATTCCCACTATTTCCTCTCCTGACTTCACTCACAGGGAAAACGACTTGTTGTTCGGTTTGCGACCTCACTCAGGGAAACTGAAAAATCAAAAGCGAGCGTCTATTTCGTAGGTTGCAAGCTTGCTTTATGTTGGTAATAAATTGATAAACTAATCAAAAGCACTTTTATAAACTACACGAAGAAATTTTAATCCTTTACTGTGAGTTTGTTTACTCTACTTAAATAAAATTATTTATACATAAATCTAGTACAAGAAATTAACATTTAAAAAGGGCCGATGAACACTCGAAACGTTGCTTCGGAAAAATTGATTATATTATTATTGTGGTCGTTATTTTTATAAAATTTAGAAAGTTAGCCAATTAATGACAATAAATATCTAGGTTAGAGGTATCTGAATTTATTGAGTTGATTGTGTAACTTTTAATTTTAAATATTTATTTAATTTACAGTTTTCTATTTACAAACACGAATATCAGTAAATACACGATCAACAAAACATTAAATTTACAATGCGTATATAATTTATTATACAATTAACGAAATTAATGCAACAATACGAGAAGTCTACAGTCTAACTGCTATCACACATAGTAAATTTATAAATAAAGTTCTTCACAAAACCATATTTTAACTTTATCTTTGTTACATGTTAGAGAAATAGAAATATGGAAGTAGTGCATTGAACCGTAGGGTTCCAGGTATTTGTGCCGTGGTTTTAATTCCACGTTAAAATGTAAGCAAAATATATTGAAGGGAGATATGGATCCCTAGTGCATTTATATCTTTGTCCCTTAAGAGCAATGTGAAAAGTTACCAGGATATATTAAAAAAAATTACATTAACTCTGCAGATACTAACAAGTAACTAATAGGTCTTGTACCAAAGCACCGTAGATTCCATTCAAAAAAGCAATAATTTTGAGAAAATGACTCAGTTGCGTATAAAACCTCATAAATTATGATTACTATATTATAATATTAAAAATTAATAAATAAAAAAGTAGCGTAAACTGTAATAAATCGATAAACTTGTAATATTTTAATTTCCTGTGTCAAGTATAAAATTTTTCAACTTTTAAGGATATTTATGCGAGGTCAAAATAAAAACATGCAATCGTTCTCTTATATATTTCCCACAAAACTAATGCGTTGCATGATAGATTACATTTCAAATTGTAAAAGCTTTTAGTTTAAAAATTTTTAATTACATGCAATTTCAAAATCACGCAACTTTGATCATGAATTGGCTCATAAATGGCAATCAATCCTGTTTAATTACCGATATCAAATTTTACAATACAACAAGTTTAAATTTGCAGCCAATTTACCAATTAACTGGTTTTGCATGCTTAATACTTTAGATTAATAACAAACTATATAAAGGCATTTATCAAACAACGTAAATTAAACGATCTCATTAATTTAAGTAAAGTTAAGGAAGTTGATTAAATTATACAAAAACTTCATTTATAAAGAGGCAACTTACTGTAGGTATAATATATTTTAAATTAAATAATAAATAATACATAAATTGAAATATGCAAAAATAGTTTAAATTTTTAATATTTAAGAATGGAAAGTGTTACACTTTTATAAGCTTCCCATTTCCTTATAAATTTTATAAAATATAGCAATTTTCTGAGCCTTACACTGGGTGGTACGTACATGCTAAAAATTGCTACAATTAGCTTCCTGTCTAATTTACCATCAGCAATAAAGGATAATAACCTAATTTACGGTTCTATTATTAATAACAAAAAATTCCTTATAATGTTTGTATGTATAACGTCCATAGATGTACATATTATGATTAATTTATAATATATCCAATGTTTACTTAATTTATGATTAAAAAATTTCATGCGAATTAACAAGTGTCCGTTATCGAATTTTATCACAAAGCTTCGTGTTCAGTTATACCAGGATAGGTTGGTATAGGCGAAAGCATTTTAGCATTTGAAAAATAAGCGTTAGGTAAACTTACATTCAAAAATAATAAGTAAAAACAGCAAACAAAAAACAGAGTTAGGCGACGCAAAATTTGAAGCTGGAGAAAATTTGTTCTGACATGCAGGGCAGTTAGAAGTGAAAAATTCCCTGAGGATGTAAAGGCGGCGTTTCTGGACATTTTTACAGGAAAATTTGTAATAAAGATATAAATACCTTTAAAAGTTACATTTTTATCTTGTCAAATTTAAAACTGTATTTTTCATATGTGTATGTAATATTTTACGACACAACTCGATAAAATATAATTTTTTGACAACGTAATAATTATTGCAGTATGTTTATTCCACGTTCGTCGATTCATTCCCAACCTCATGACTCTTAACCTAGAAAAACAACAAAGGAAAAACTTTTTCTTAATTTCAGCTTAATCGATTAATAAAATGCACCCTGTCACTCCATTCTTACATCAGTGGTGTTTGCGTTTCTCCCCAAAACAGTACAGATTGCGAACAGATTCAAACCGTATGATTGTGCTGATCATGCACATTGTCCCCTAGTAGATATAACTGATGATGGAGATACTTACAGATACACGATTTTTGTAATAATTCTCCTAAAGTTATAATAATAACACCGTTAAATAAATCAATGACCAAGAAATCTTTTCTTATTCAATGGTTATCGTCAGATTGCTAATTCCAGTCTATTTTCATTATTTCAGAATTCATTTTGAATTTTAACCAACCTAATTAAAATTAGGGTTTGATTGAGGAAATTACTAAAATAGGTGTCACTGTATTATTGATCAGATCAATTTAGGTCTTTCTTTTTAATTCATGGAAAGCAAACAAATAAAATCCTTGCATGCTAGGATAGTCAAACGTATTTTATGATGTAGGTATTTTAAAGTGAACTTAAATAGCTTTCACCACGGTCACGATTCCTGAATTCTTACAGATTTTTTTAAACAATTTCATTTCTGTCATCTCAACTGAATTTTTGACGAATGCATAAATAAATTATTCTTGAATATCAAGATTGAAATGGGAACTGTCACACAAATTAATCATGTTTGCACTTTATAAATTTCATATAATGCGCCTGAAGTAAAAGTAACTACAATAATGAAATAGAATTTTTAAAATTACGAATAACTTTTTTAATACTTCTACCTAAATAATATTAAAAGAAATTTTATCAAATAAAAAAATTATCAATGGACATTATATTTAATAAAAGCGAAAAGTTAACGATCCTACGTGCTAAATGTTTACTTTGGATAAAATAAAAATTTTAATATTACGAATGTATTTAATTGATAATTTGATATTTTATTAACAGATTACATTCGAAGGATAAACTAATAACATAATTTCACCATTTATCCATTAACTTTCTCCCCGTTGGGGGGTGGCGTTTAATCCCAAGCGTTCACCGCATCTATTATACATATCCAGCCGCGACAAGCTCAGGATTCTCATCCCAGTCCATTTCTAGAGTCCTGATACCACAATCCTGCTAACGGTTCTGCAGGACCTAGCGAACCGGTAAGCTGGTATCCTGAAGGATAACGCTAAAAGGCAGTTATTCGCGCTCGTGATTTAGATAGATAGACTTGCATTTTCCAAAATGAAAAATGTTTACGAATCACTTTTTATTAGTGCATCCATTTATTTTACAAACCATTACAACGAACTCATTTTTATATAAAATAATTTCTTAATCAAAGATAATCTTTTCGTATCATTTTTTTTAAACTTAAATTTAAAAATAATTAATACTACGATTATATTAACCAATAAATGTTTATATCTAGAACGAAAGAGGAAAATGTATTATAAGATAACGCAGGATATTATCATTTTACAAGAAAAGTCCCAATAATAAAGGAAACCGCAATTATAAACGTTGAAAATGTTGGAAGATTTAAAATAAAAAAATTTTGGTAATTATAAATTACATTAACGAAATGTTGTACTGTTATAATAATTTAAAAATAAATAATATATTATTTAAATTGTTTTGGTGATAACAAAAAAATTATTGAACGTCGTAGCTCTCTGAACGAAAAAGCTACTTATAATGCAAAATGGTTTGAAAATATTTTGGAAACCTCTTCAGTAATGCAGTTTTTTCCAATTATTTCAAGTCGAAGTTAAGATTAATAATATCTACTGAAATTTCAAAATTTCTGTAAAAAAATATTATTGGATTCCTTCTTCCATATTTATTCTCAGTGGTGGCCAATATCCCAGGTGTCATTAAACCAAACTGTCTCATTATTAATCCAAACAAAGGGAAAGTATTGTTTGCTTTCATGAAGTAGGGTCTCCATGTAGATAACAAGCATAGAAATTACTTATGCGAGTCCTGACCAGTAATAGTAAAAGCGTGCTTGAAACATATGGTAAGAAATTAATCATGAGTTTTCTGTCTTTTTTGGGTAGATAGCTTTTATATACCGTGTCGAGAGCAGGGATATTCATCTGTCTTTAAGTAAAACTCGAACGAAAAAAAAAGTTGGCTTTATTCTTCAGAAAGCAATGAAAAGTGGGATTAACAAGTTTTTGAAATACAAAATTAGGTATAGAATGTAAATATAATATTAAACAGTTAACTAAATAATTGGGCCATCCTGAATTGAGTAACCTAATAAAACTAAATTTTCATGTATTTGAATGATCTAACAAATAAACCTTGTTCGATAATAAATAACAAATATATAAAAAAATTGCAAGTTCGAGTCGCAGTTGCTAAATAAATTAACAAAAGAAAATCAACCCCATCACAGAAACCCGACCGTTGAATTACTCCATCGAAAATATAAGATGAATATCAATGTACGAGTATTTCAGATTCCAAAATCAGAGAGAGAAAAATTTCAAAATATAATAAAAAATAAAAATCGTTATCTTGTACCTACCCCAGGAAATAGTCATTTTGATCATGCAGTATCTTAAAATGCGCCACCTTGCTTTAACAAAATAAAAATTATTATTATTCGTAGCCCAATTCTTCAATCTTGGAGGTTATAATTTGGGACGAGTAATCCATGATTGAAGAGTACTTTATTTTTTGCAAAACCCGGGTGCTTTTCAATAATTTTCATCATCATCAAATTATCCAAAGTCTGAACCATGTCTTTATGGATTTGTTTAGGCTTTCAACTATTCTTAAAGAGATATCGAATAACAGCTCGATGCCCAATGTTTTAAATTTTTACACAATTTTCTCGCTTTAACCGTAATTAGAAAACTATTTGACAAAGTATACTACTCTAAATTTTTAGATTGTATTTTCTAGAATACCAAACGGCAAAATGTGATTTTTTCATCCGTTAAGGGGGTGGATCGTCCATTCCCAAACCTTCTCAAAATAGTCGATGTAACTAAAACATGTCTGAACCTTCCGCAAGAATCAAAAACTTTATAGTTCTTCATTCTTCGTCTGCAACCAATTCAAAACCGTTTGAAATCAATATGACAGTACTTTCCATCTCATTTTTCAAGTTTTTGCTAGGAGTTCACTCAGCTTCTTTCCAAATTTTCTTATTTTTACACTAATTTCACGCTTGAATCATTCCTGAATTCTACAATTTTAATTTTGCATTAAAAGTTTTCTTGTTTTACTACTTCAGAAAATAATTTCAAAATTGAGTTTTAGGCCTATCAGTGGTCAGTTGGATAATCAAAAGTGGTATTAACGCAACTATTTTAGAAAATATTTAAGAAAAAGTGGCTTTTGTACTTTCTGATCTAAGATAACGAAATAAAAAAAAATTAAAATAAATCTGCAATAGAAGAAAATCAAATAAGGGAAAGCAAGAGACCAAGCCTATCAAAGCGTAAATACAGCAACAATGCAAGAAATAGTGACAAGGAGTAGAAGAAACAATTGAAAGTGTAACAAATTTTTGTATTTGTTATGTTATTCTTCCTTGAATTACATTTCATAATATTCTTCGATGCGGCCTTGCATTTTTATTTAAATGCAATCTTTTATTGCAGGCAGAAGATGATAGCTTGCTTGAAACGCGACGTAGAATGAAGCCTCCCAACAGTGACGACAACGGACGTACATTATTTCATCTCACCGATTTTGTTAAGTGTTGGTAATTTTGCGTGGACAAATATTTCTTTGGTCACTATTATTTTCGTGCCAAGTCGTTTACGACAAATAATCCGGCTATCGTAGTGTTTTTGAGCTTCTGTGTAACCATCTGGAGAGCAATGATAGGAGAAACTTTTTTATGCGCACGAGCTCTACATAGTTTTGGTGAGCCATTCTGACGGCTATTTACGATTCCCTACAGTTGGCAGCGCCTTGTGTGTTGTTGTTTTGACAACCAGATCCTAACTTACATACTTTGTTCTCCGTTGGAAGACGGATCACTTGGGGGAATTCTTTTACAATCTGGATGGTCCAGTTTTCCTCAGCATCTCTAACACCAGCTCTTTCAATGGTTAGAGCAACATCTGCTAGCAGTGTTCTGTGTGTTCGCGAGCACTCAAGTGCAACCTGTTAATTTGCAACAAGATCTTCAATTTTCATATTTCGAAGCCACACGTGGGAGATCGATTGGAAGTAAGCTACTGACACCTTTCATATATTGTACACTTACAAGACCTCTTAAGTAAGTACTTTTTATTCTTTTCCTATTCGTGTATGCTGATGTGCTATTTTTGGCTTTTGTATTACAGTTTTGGGTAACCCTTAAAGGTTACTGCGTATGGGAACTTGCTGATTTGAGTTGGGAGCACTTTTTGACTATGCCATTGTAGTTTAATTAATTTCCGTTTTGTACAGTCTCATATTACATTGAAATTATTAGAACTGTGATTACATTTCTCAATTATTTCGTCCATTAAAGCAATTTACCATCACCTACTTTTTATTGGAGCTTCCCCAAATTACTATTTTTATTTCAAAATACACGGACCCGGTTCCGCAAAGAATCGAGAGCTAGTCTATTTAACATCGTGGCTACATAAACTGGAGAGATTCTCTCCAGATTGCGACAGACTCTGGTCTCTGTTTTTGGTCTACCCTCTCATTAGGGGTTGTGTCTCAGACGGCAGTTTATGTTGCAAATGAATATAATTAAGATTACATCAAAAAGTGAGCAAATAATTAAAGATAAAATCATTCCACAAGACAAGAAAGTAGTAATTAATATGATGATGATGAAGATGAAGAAGAACATTATGATGATTTGGAAAAGGAAAATAATGAAATAAGCTAAGCACAAAGGAAGCAATATAAGCATTCAATAATATTAGGTTATTTCTTGGAGCGAGAGGAATAATTTATATCAATTACTTATTGGCTTTGTGAAAGTGTAGAGAAAAAGCATTGTAGAAAAATTAAAAAGGAATCACGCACTATTTTAATTGATTATAATGGACGAGTTTCATAATTTCCTTTTATTTAAAAGTAGATATCAAACTGAGACTTTAGAATTTTTTCAAATTTTTTTGAGTACTCCTAACATAAGAAAAGAATTATTTAACGACCGGTAGCTGACGTCACACAATACTTGACGTCACACAATCATACAAAAGTGGGGTTTTGATTAGTTTAAGATAATCATTTACCAACTAAATGATTTGACAACAACGCATAGCCATGCTTAATGATCAATGGTCAATCATGGCGCTCAGTTTAAATACTCTTTCAAGTATTTTAAAGTAAAAAAGAATTTGTGACTAGTGAAACTCTTCCATTAATTCTTTTATTTATTTTTAAAATGGGAAAGTCATGTGTTATGTCACATCAGATTTTTTTATTGTTATTTTTGCATTTAATACATTGTTGTAATTCCACCAAGCACAAATTAGAATATTTTTATTTCATTTAATAATTTTTAAACCTTACTTTTTCTTTCATCTTCTTCGGAAATAATGACTCTCTTTTTCGTCTAATGATATGGATGGTTTAGGTATGTCTTTAGGTATAAGATGGTAAGTGATGGGTAGCAGTTGGAAGATTGACTAATTTCTTCTGTTCTCTCAATTTCATTTTTCGTAATCGTTCCTTTTCCCTCCAAAGTTTTTTGCTCCTGTATCATGACTCGCGCGTTCCTTATTATTGTCCTGCCTTTTGGAATCCTTTATCTTCTCTTTCTCTAAAAACTATTTCCATCTATCCACGTTTTCTTTCAGTTTCTCTCTCGACTTCCTTTTTCTTTCTGCTGCATTCATGACTTTCAAAAACAATAAATACCAACACCAAATAAACCATGGAACATCACAATTAATGAAATACAAGGCAATTTCGAAAAGGCTGTGTCATAAAATTACTATTTATACAAGGTTAAAGTTTAAATTATGTCTCACCCTCACAGTGACAAGTGATACACACTTTCAAATGCCAATATTTTCATTCATATTTACTTACGCAATGTTCCACCATGTGAAAACAATGATCCTTGTCTTATATTTATTACTTTTATAAAGACGAATAACAATAAATTGCATAACTTTAGGTTACGATGAAAAAATGTATGCTTTGTAGTGACGGGTGGGACATTATCATAAGCATTTTTTTGAACGTAAATAACTCTGCAACATAAATATTTCATTGCAATCACTTACCGCTATTTTAAACTTCGTGAATTGTATTTTCTTTAACAACAATCACTATTGTGGGATGATACAAAAATGCAGTGAAAAGTGGCCGCCAACATACATAAGAAATACTGCACCATATAACAACCTGACTATGTATTGCGTTCATGAACCGGAAAAATAAGAAAATATAGTAAAAAATGGGGGAAAAAACGTCAATTTCTGAAGAGTTAGTTTATTGGTTATATTCTAGTTATAGATTTAAATACAAATTATTTTATTCTTTTTTTTGATCTGCAGTGTCATCTTCGCTGGAATAACCCACCAATAGTTTTAAGTTACATTTGGTGCAATCGATATTGAAAAATTAAATAATATTCGAAGTATTTTTGGAGTTGCAATATTTTAAGTGAACCAATTTTTATAAACCAAAAATATTAATAGTCTCCAAATCAGCTTTAAATGGACCTGCTAAATGTGCAAAAAAGGAAAGCGTCTTGCACCACATCTTACAATTAGCGAGTTCGTAATAAGCTAATAAGTAATAAAAATAATATTTTCAATGTTGAACAAAACCAATTTTGTCAAAATCATGTCTACAACCTGTCAGATTGTGAATAGAAACGTGATACGTGAAGTCACGTAACTTCTGCAAAATTTGAATATCGTTTTAATATAATTTTTTACACTTTTTAAAAGTTAGCATTTTTTTTGCAGATTTTCCTAAATTATTCCTAAAATTGGCACCGATTTAAGGTTATTCACAGGAGAATAAGTACTTAAAACTTGAGATTTTGAAATCTCTCTTGAAATAAAATTGACTTGAATTTGTTTCTTTGCTTTGATATGTAATTTGTTGATAACTAAAGAAAATTAAAGCGTAAGATTTTGAAATCTTTCCGAACATACAATTTATTTGAATTAAAAAGAAATTCAAGGGTAAGTGGGACAACTGGGCCGTGTTTGCTCATCATGATTTCTTGTAATTCTACGTTATTTTAAAATGGTCAAATTTCCAGTTAGTGGTGAATAATAGCCTAATAAAATGTACATACCTATAACTAAAATATTGTGCATTTTATGTAAAATTAAATATTGTTTTAATTATTATAAAATTAAAAAACTAATTTTTGATTTCTTACTATTTTGTGTATTTGCGAATTATTAAATGGGTAGTTTTTTTCTGATCCCTTGAAGCATTTTATTCAAATTTCTGTAAATCAATTTTCTATCAGCTCAATGCAATTTTACGATACAATAAATGCTTTTACTGTGGCGCTTTAAAAATAATAAAATGACATGCAAATTACTCAAATCACACGCAGCTAAGTATTGTGTGGTTTTTTGTTCTTTTTTAAACTTAATTGTATTGTGCAAAGGTAACACAATTTACATTTTTTACTGTGAGTTAATAATCGCAAATAAATGTTTAACTTTTTATATTGCGTTAAAAGTTTACTGTAACTCAATTTATCGTAGCGATATTTTACTCTCAGGTGTATTTAATTTTGTTTTATTTGCATCCAGGAATAACTTAAAAGTGAATTTACAATTTTTTAATTAGGATAGATTTCAGTGTCGATATACTGTAACTTGCAATTATATGAATAGTGAATTAATCCCTCAAGATAATATTGGAAAATTGTTACCCCCGACGAAATTTTAGGAGTTATTGATGATAGGGGATGGGATACAAAAATTAACAATTTAATTAAATAAACACACAATAATTTAACATTATTTTTATTAATTGGTTGCTTCAATTTCTGTAAATAAGTGTCATGCACTTGAAATAAATTTAAAACACAATTTCATTAGTAAAGACGCGCTTATTACATGCAAAGGAGAATTCTTGTCTAATTTACATTTGAAGTCGCATTATTGTTTATGAGAAAGTTAATATTAACAAACTAAATTGTCAAGAACTACCTAATTTTGACTTAAAAATATTAGGTTAATTTGACTACACGTTACAAAACAAAGACACAGTTAAAACTTTAAATTAATAAGTAGGTACCTGTTAAATAAATTTTATTATAGAATTTATCAAAATTAATTACGCAGACTTGTGTAGGTTCTATAAGTTTATATTAAAGCATTTAATTTAAAAGATGTAAGATTGTGAGTGAATATCGATTTTACAATAAAACTAGCAATATAACGTTTTAAAAACATACATTTCATAAAATATTAAACTAAAATTTAAAAAATTTTTAAATATTAAAAATTTAATTCATTCTTATACTATACAAAACCATAAAAGTGTATTAAAGAAAGTTTTAGATATGTGAAACTCTTGCCATATTATGAAAACGAAAAGGGACAAGGACCAGGAACCTTTTCTCTTTAAAGTTATATCATCTTTAATGAGTGAATTAAAATATATCGAAATTTAAGAATTCAACTAGAAGATGGAATGATTACCAGTAGATGTGTGTAAAAATGAAAAATGACATTTTAGTTTAAGAAAACAAGTTAGTACAATAAGTATGAGGTACTTCTAGTTTCGTAAAAGCAGAAGTGTCAAGCTCAAGTAAGCTTCATACTGGACGCTGGACTGGAGTAGAGGTATTGATCTTTGAGAAGGGAAAGTTTACACCCCCTCGGCCTCTCTGTTCCCTTCTGTACAGTGCAGTTTAGAAGCCTACGGCCGCTGGTCATTTCAACCAGGGCTGACTCGTCAAATCTTTTGCATATTCTTTAAAATTTCCATTTAAAAATTTACGTCGATCCAAAACCCAACAATTCATTTTCTTTACATATAAATTCAACTGACCCTGAGATATCTTGTCAATTTTCACGTTCAATTTCAAAAACATAAGAAAATTCGAATACATATTTTTCGACTTAAAAATATTCGTGTTGTTTATTAGGCAGACTTCTGCACGAATATAATTTACCCGATGGAAAAATTACGTTTTAACTGCTTGAGTTACTTCATTTGATTGGTAAAAATGATAGTTCGACATAGTAAAAATATTTCTAGTTAAAATTGGTAAGAATTTAAAAACATAAATTGTAAAGTTGTTTCAAATAATGTAAGTAGTAAAAGTTCTCCGCCGCTGACATCGTAGAAAAGGAGAAAGTCCAGCAGCAAAGTCCGGACGGAAAGTGAAAGTCCTGCGGGAAGTGTAAAGTGCGGGGAGGGCGCTGTATCGATCTGGGCACCCCCTTCATGGTCTTAGCAGCCCTTGCCTACAGCGGACACTCGGCCACTTGCTTATGCATTCATATGTTATAACGCCTTTCTCACCGCGTTCCTCGTCTTTTTCATCAAATGTGTGCCAAAAAGATAATATTTACACTTCTCGGCATTAAACTTTTTCCGAAGGAACAACTTTTAAGTTAAAACATCGTAGCAATTTGTAAATTTAAAATAGCCGACAGAATTCTGTGCGATGCAAATTTTTGTTATAATATGAACAATTAATTATTTTCCCAAATTTCAAAACCGTATCTCTGACCACGTAAGAATTTAGATTACTCACTTGGTTTATTCGTAATCAATAAGTTGCCACAATAAATAAAAGTTTGTCGTGTAACAGTTTGAAAGAATTGACACCAAATTATAATCTTTTAATCCAGAGAATAATGTACAAAATGGATTTGAGTTGTTAGTGTTTCCTTAAAGGATTTTTCAATTTTTCCAACACTAAATTTTATTAAGAATAACGATGCGTAAGCTTTTATTAACAATATCTTCGTTGTTACAACAAATTGGTTTGGCTATCAAATATTTTAATTGTAACATGTAACCCTTGTCTGAACCGTTTAAAATTTCAGGATTTATACCTCGACCAAATGTCTTGTGCAAAACAATGACAAGATACCACCTCAAAGGTATTTATTATTAACATTTTAAAGTGATCATGTTGTTTACTCCTATGCTTTGGTATTATTGGAAACTAAATTATTTATTCCGTTAAGTATAGCTAATTGTTAAGATTTTAGTTAAAATGTACCCTGGATGTATATTTGTTCTTCCATGTTGTAATGAATATACCTGAACAAGATTATATTATGTCTCTTAAATGCACTAAATTTGAAGTTCCTCTGTTTTAGTAGCTTTCATTGCTTCTAATGCTAAATACTGTTAAATACCTTTAATGCTTTGGAAAACCCAAATTTAATGCATTAAAGTCGAGCAATGACATTTGTTGGCACGAAAACTTGTACATAGCTGTTCCAGTAGTACACAAAGAAACACTTTTATTATCGTTTATATAGGTGAACTATTATTTATTTGTTTAACACTTTTTTATTTAAAATTTATTGTATTTCTTCCGTGCTTGTAAAACATAAGAAGTGTTTAGTCACCACGTCAATACAAATCAATAGTAGCATAGTGATGAGATGAGAGATATTACATGTTATGCTTTAATACAATTAATATTGGTATAACACAAACTGCCTTCTCTACCTTTGTCAAACTTGACCATTGGCTACTCAATAATTGCACACATTTTATATTTATGATGGAAATTTTAGCTAATTTCGTTGGTTATTTAATAAAAAATGAATCTTTTTTTGGAAGAGAAGATACGACGCAAAAATTGTTGAAAAATTAGACAAATATTAAATCATGAATAAATTATTGTGGCAGTTCCAGAATTAGCACCAGTACAGTTTTCACAAGATTATAATTCAAATTACAAAATATTTTTACGCTACATTGATGACCCCAATAGAATTTATCAAACTACTTATTTTTCGAATTTTTGGAGGAAATTCCAGCGAATTCTTTACTACCCTCTCTTGCTATCCCTCACTATTATTATTAATTTCCGGACAAGCCGAAACACAGGACTGAGTTCGATTCCTCTTCTCATCAGGTACAACAATTTCATACTTTTGCGATAGATATAGTTGTTTGAGGAATCGTAATATAGCAGTTTGATAATAATTAGCAAAAAATAAGACCAAATTGCCCAACATAAATTTATTGTCAATTCGATCTTGCTGCCTTCACCCCTTTTAACTTTTTGGGGCGACTATGCTTTATACAATCTGGAGACTTGGGGAATAGCAAACCAGTGGAATTAACATATTTTTGAAATCAAAAATCAAAACACCAACACAAATAATTAACAGAAGCAATTTGAATGATAAATAGCACCTTCAAATAATACAAATAAGTCAAAATTGAGTTGCAAACACATCCAACTAAAGCACGGATTCCTCAAACTTCAATCAACCATTTACGTTCCACAAATGGCAATGTCATTTTAGCTCCAATCATTTAAATGTATTAAAAAATCCTTCAGAGCTTGTAAATGGGGTAACAGGACGATTCCATCAAAACCAAAATGAGTAATTGAAGAATAATTCATTCAAAAACATGGTAGATTATTCCAAAAAACATTGTGAAGTCATAGCACATACCAAACAAAATATAGATGACAAGAATCGAGAAGAAATCAAATAAGTGTCTCAAGCATTGCTATCCAAATTTTAGTAACGCTACAACCACGTTCAAAACGGTTTGAAGCTTGATGCAATAGTTGATGTTCCCCTGAGTAATTTAGATCAAACACATTTTTATGTAGAAGTAAATCAAAATATCAAAAATAATAAGATGATGAGACTAAGAAAACAGTCAAACTACGTTGCATCAAAGAAAAGATTGATTCACTAAAACACAGCGAATGATGCTGATACAACAGTGATATCTTAGCTCATACAAAAACATTCAATTTCTGTAAGCTGGGATTAAATCCGATTCATGCGATCCAGCTAAGCACTTAAATTAAAATAAAGTAGTTACTACATTGCAATATTACAATCGAAACGGTTGCATGGTTACAATATTGAAGGTTTTTCATTGTAATTTTCAAAAATTAAATTTTCAAGCAGTAGGAATCCAAAATGAATCTTAAACTGCATAAAACTGCAATAGCTGCAGAACAACAGATGATAATCTTTGGAAAGATGGTATAATATGGAAAATTATGCCTTCATCATCTTCTTAATGCAAATAACATCACATATTTTTCACTTTCATGGAAGACGATAATTCGAACGTAAACAATCACAAATCCACGTTGAGATGGAGGCATAATGGGGTAATAACTCCTCCAGAGGTAGCTGTATACCATTTGATCTTGAAAACTGCAAAATGTTCGCATGCGACACAATTTCTTCTTCTAACTTTCAGCTTTTCATTTTATAAATGTTTGTTTATAAACAAATACTGCATCAGTGAATAGTAGTGCTTACAATTTTTATTTTTATATAAGGGAATTAAATTTACCTACTATTTTAACGGATATCAATGATTTATCCCTTAGATTAGAAATCAATGTTTTTATTTCAACAATAAATTCTAATGAACAGTTTTGCTCTAAAACAATTAGGGAGGGAAGAGAAAATTTATCATTGAGTCAACAGAAAATTGAATTAGCTATATCTTCCCAAATATCACTCAATCATGACCAATAATCACTGATATATTTTAATTCATCGATATTTAGTATTTCAATATTTTAACTTGACCATATTATGGACCTTAATAATAATCAAAGGATAACTCGTCAAGAGACGGTCATTGCCTTGACCAGGCAATCCAGTTAATGCGAATGCGGGGTACCGGGTTCAAATCTGGAGGGAGTCAAACTTTCTTATGACCAAGTCTCCGTGCTTCGGAGGGTACGTTAAGCCGGCGGTCCCCCTAAGTTGACGAATTGCCACCGTTAACAAAAAAAAAGATTATCCTAGCAAGCTGCTACTGGATGTAAAACAACAACTATAGTCCAAAAATCGATATACGGACTACTCACCAACCCGTCTGGCCAGCGTGGTGAGTTATGGCCAAAAATTTTTTGATTACTGGAGAGGCCTATGGTCCAGGAGTGGACTAGGGTAGGCTGAAGAAGAACTTGTCAAAATACCTGATCTCTTGATAGAATTATACGAAAGAAATAGCTGGCTATTTATTATAATCTTGGAATTTACTGTTGATTGTTTTTCCCAAGTAAATCTTATTATTTTAACATATCTGCGACATTGCCTATTCACCATTCCAAGGAACATTTTTTCTTGGGATATAGCTGCAAATTGTCTGCCAGTGCACTGACAAACACTATAGAGGAATTTTCCAGGTAGAAATGTCAATATGATTGGGCATTGCTCATTACGTGATTGTAGTGTGACGTCTCGACTGACTTGGAAGAATACGACGTCCAATCAGATGAGCTTGGTGGAATATGTGATGTCAAGTGCACGGAATCTATAGCATTTTCTATTTTGATAGATACAAATAACTACATTTAATTATAGACCATTATTTTGATCTAGGTCTATTTAGACCTGTTAAGTTAAGTCTGATTAGACCCGAAAAAATCTCTTTCTATTGATACCATACTATTCGTTCCAATCCATCAACTGAATTATCATGTTATTTTCAATTATTGGGTTTACGACGGAACACCAGGTATGTCTTCATAGGCATATTTTGAGAAGTTTGTTGCACAAAACTGCTAAATTTGTTTATACATAATATTATTTCGTAAATAACCACTCATTATTATGTTATATTTTGTAAACAAGATGCAACATTTTAGTTTGCACTTTGTAATTTGAACTACTTCGCAAAATAAAACTTTAAAGTTAAAGTTACTTCATTTCACATTAATTTGTATTTAATTTAAGTGTTAAAAATGTTTAAAGTTAAGAAAAGCTTAACCTCAATTTTCCAGCATTTAATTGATGGACACGATGCTTTATACAACGGTCGGGAAAGTGCTCTACTGTAAAATTTGTAGTAAAATAGTAAAAATTAGTGCGATAATTTTTTTAAAAGCTTTTGTTAAACCTCACTTGAATGTTTGTCCTTTTGTTTTGTAATAGATGTTTTACGCTCTTTCACTTGAGCAATTGCTCGAAAATTTTGCGTTCATGTATTTTCGATGTAAAGTAATAATCAGTCACTTTTTCAATAAAACTTATTATAATATTTTACCAATAAATTGAATAACATTAACAAACCTTGCAAAGTGTAATTTCATGATGTTGGCCGCCTGGATGTCGCATCATTCTCTTAATAACATGACACAGCGGTACTGTATTTAATGGATCACGTGTATAAAAGGAATAATATTCTATACATTGTTACAAATTTTATTAAAGAATATATTCAATTTTAATTCAACTACGAACTAACAACCAAATGAAATTGCGGTATGCAAGGGAATCAAAAAATCTCGATCTGGATTCGAACTCGGACGAATATTTTGCCCTGACTAGCTGCGCTACTAAGGTAATCGTTTTTATATTGCGCGGATCAAAAACTCAATTTAACTGGCAGTACAAAAATTTGGATTTCAATTTAATTTTGGATCGAGTTTGAAACAGTAAATCTGACACATGACAAAAAGTGATGTACCTGACTAAAGTAGCTATGAAAAAAATTGTTGGAAGATTAAATTAACATAAAAGTGAAGGACTCAGTGAACTAAACATATTGAAAGACTGGAAGAAAACAAAGGATCAAAGAATGATGCGTATGTTTTGTAAACTTTATGAGATCCATAATTGCTATAAAACTCTACAAAAGGAAATTGCAAAACTTTTTTGAATTCAAAAATTTTCACGATTTCCAGATAGATCGTTTGGATTCAAAGTAAGAAATTCCAATTGAACCTTTCGATTAAACAAATCATCTCGTTTTATTAATGTGGGAAATTTTTTGAAGTAAAATTTTATTTTCAATTTTCTTCTTTGATTTTTAAGTTTAAAGTAGAAAGAGGAAAACGATAATTATTGTAAATATACGTTTGGTCAATTCTAAAAATAATGGAGTGATATGGTAATTAACATGCTGCCATGAAAACTTATTTAATTAAGTTTGCAAAGAATAAATAAGTCTTTGAAAAAAAATTCGAAATATTTCAATAATAATAAATTACTTCACAAATTAATTCCATTGAAAAACCACGATTTTGAAAGGTTGTTTACGTTGCTCATTTAGAAAACCTAAAGTTGATACTCGCATTAGTGGATAAAGCTTCCGTGATACCAAAAGACATAAAATATTTTTTAATTCGTGCAATGATCATTTTGTGATTTGTAAGTTGAACTTTTTTTAAATGTTTATTTTGGATTAAGTGATATTTAAAAAAGGGTTTATAAAATAATAGGTCAGTAACAATTTTTCACCGATGATTGGATTAAACTCATAAATTTTATAAAGTGTTAAGAGGATGATTTGATATTTTTAATCTACATATCACATGTTGTGAAAATTAAATTGTGGAATTAATTCGAAATCTGAATCGACTTTCGTTTTCATGGCAACACATGAGAAATAGAAAAAGAAATAGATCAACATGAGAAGTTGCAAATTGAATTTAGAAAACGTCCTTGGTTAGAAAGCACCTAGGCAATGCAGAATGGATTCCTAGCGGAGGATCCTGGCACTAATGTAGTCCTGGATCCGAGGTATTGATTGAGCTCGGACGACGGGCGATGTCCATTCTCGCAACCGCGCGTCTAAATTATGCGTGAGCGAAGTGTATGCGTGGCGTGGCGCGTCAATCCCCGCGGGGGGATGAAGCAACGGCCTCGCGTCTTGGACCGAGTGAGCCTGCGGGACTTTGATGTTCACTCTCGCGCCACTGCCTCCACCCACCTGCCACTCACCCTCACACTCCATGCATGATTGAGAACGCGTATTGAAATTGAATTCGCAGCGTTGGACGTCGTCCATCTCTTGATAAGCTTTTACCAAAATTCTCTACTACACGTTTTCGCATCTCATTGTATTTTTAAAGTTTCAAGGAAGTATACAAAAGTGTTATCTTATGTAAAACAAAAAACATTACCAAAACATCCGAAAAATATGTTTGTTCTAAAACTTATTGTCAGTTTCTTGGCAAAAATTTAAACACACATTCATCTCGATTTTGAAAACAAATAAAATTTAAATACGGCTCTCCTTCTTTATCCTCCAATCCTACTTTTACAACAAACAGAAAAGAATTAGGAGCAGACTCTCTACATGTTTTTAATTACTACCTACGTAAATTAAGCAAAAGATTTTATAATTAGCACCGAATAAGGTCAAATATTACTTAAATAATATCTGTAAGGAAAATTCTTCGATATCAACCAAGGAATAAGCAAAAACGATATTTCGTATTGATGATACGGGTAGAAGAGATCGAAATTGTGTACCGATAGTTATTCAATATTTATATAGACTTTTAAATATTCAACGGCATGATAGGACTGTTTTTTGACGGACTTGAATATGCGTGTCAATTTTTATTCTTACAATTTATTTACGAGCTTTGGGTAGCGTTTGAATTTTAAAAATTAAAACCCCTGGTGCTTGTCAAACGAACCCTTCTTGTGATAACCCCAGGGCAGCAATCAAAGAAACAAAACAATGCCAAAAAGATTTACCCTTTTGTTTTTAATTCTAGTATTTAAAATCAACTCAATTTATTATTTATTATTCGCCACAAAATCGCATTCGAGGTAACTTTAAAGACTATAAAAGTGGAATGATTTAGATAAACATTACGACACTTTAATATTTATGTTACGGCGTATAAATCACTTTTATAAATGTTTATTAATTATTTATATTAATGCACTCATCTGTGGTTTGGATAATTAAAAAAATAAGTAACATCGAAAATAAATAAAATTAATTGATTTGTATTCTTGTTTAAAAATTACTTTTCTAATAAAAATTTCTTATTAGTTTAGTATTTGAACAGTTAAACCGAGAACAAATTGAAATAGGCGATAAGTCCTGTTGAAGACATATTAATTTTGCCCGTTTCATTGCCAATAACCTGCAATAACCCGTCCTGGCATCCTCCATTATCCTTCTAACGAGTTCCCGTAACTTTGACCGAGATATTCATTCGAGAAAAGAATGAGATAAGAATCGTCTGACCTTTTTACTTTTTCTTGTTAAAAAATTTTTGTTCACACGTTCGGTAATTAAAAATATAACTCACGTAATTTGAATTTTCATAATTGATTAATTCTACATATCGTCTCTAATTGTCGCGATTTTTAATTATGTCGAACATTTAGGAAAAATGTTTCTATGAAGGAAAAAATTAACCAGCATGCTTGTTTTCTTCTTGTTGCGCTGATAAGGCAGCGTGCTGCGGGATGTCCGATGCTGATGTTGTATCATGCGGGCTGTTCGATATCACGATGTAGCAGGGGTAAGAAAGCTCCATAAGTGGTAAAGCCCTAAGGGGTTGTATATTATAACACATAACGCCACACACCTGCACGTAACATTTTCACTTTGCAGTATATTGTTTTAATAGGTTTGAAGATAGTAAGGTAAATGTGTTATAAAGACCACTTTTTAATAGTTTTATGATTTAATCACGATAAACATATTAGGGTGATAATATCTTAACTTTCGGGTAGGATCAAAATCCATAATCGCTAAATACATTCAAATACTTTTTGATAGCAGCGTAAAAGTTTTCTGTTTTTTTTTATTAAAAATAAACTATAGAATTTATAAGACACTTTAAGAAAAACTATACTGAGTTTAAAAGGGTGCGATAGATTGGATTCAATTATTAGATCAGCGCTTCAAACAGTCAGAGGACTTCCTTATTATTAAACGTTTATTTGTGGACTTCCACTCTGATTCGACTCTGATAAATATGAATACTGTATTATGTCTTACTGATAATAATTTGCATAACGTAAAATCCCACAGCAAATTGAATTCATATTATTTATTAATATGCAATGGTCAAAATTTAAGATGGATTCCATCTAGACTAGACCAAAGACCATATTTTCGATAGGCAGCAATGCTTTGAGGCTACATTACCTTGACGTAGCATTATAAATAAGAATTTTTCACTAAAAACTTTGACACCATTAATTTAAATTGCTTCAAAAACAAACAATACATACAATGTTCTTAATATTAGTTTAATATTAAATGTTAGGCTAAAGTTGTACTTTTATTTAGCACCATTCTGTATGCTCTTGTTTTAAATCAAAAGTTACACAGTTATAAGCTCGGTGGTGGTATTTTATTTTGTCGTAAGATATAACCAATGGGAGCGAATAGTTTTTGAATTTATTTTAATTATGTGGCTTCGGATCATTATCGATTATTATTTTAGCTTAAGTGTTATCACTTTTGTAGCATCGAAGCATGACAATTTCAATATATGGGCTCATTTTGGATCATTTTCACAAGAGCTGATGTTTATTTTTCAAATTATCCACATTGGCACACGAAAACTAGGCAGTTTAATATTCACTCAAAAGAAGTTTGAAAAAATATGTATGTTAATACAATGTTGAAGCAAACTCTATAATCAAATGATTATTTTGTAGGAACGAATTTTTGCAAAATTCCAGTTCAGTATAATAATTCGCTAGAGAGCTTCTCTTCCTTTTCTTCCGTGTCATTTATAATAATAGCTCTTCTAATTTGGTTTATTAATTTATTACCAACCAAAAAAAGTTTACCAATCTAAAAAAATTCCGAGCAACTAAGTACACGGCTCACGTACTAGATTTAATATGTTAATAATATGAATATGTGTGTTATTGTAAGAGTATTCAATTATTACAAGTGAATTAATTTTTTTATATACCTATAATTTATAATAAGAAATTGAAATCAGAACTACATATTATAATATAGGCTATACAACTAAAATTAATCAGAAAAAAAGGTAAAACATGAACAGAATGAGTATTTTCTACGTACATGATTGTTTAAATAATTTACTGCAAATGACTGGATCTAATAAGATCGAAACATGTCTACCATTGTTAAACTGCAAAACTTAAAATACTCTGCTTACTGAGAGGTTATTTTACATACTTTGAGAGGTTACATTTAACGAACTTTTTCACATAGTTGTCACATAGTTGACAATAAATTATCCAACTTTCAAGTTTCAGAGTTTGAAAAAATGGCAAGTTTAATTATTTATATTTCCATTTTGTCAATACAGATCTGATGAAATCAATTTTACTGGTAAAAACCGAGAATAAGATCGAAACCAGTCATTCGTTAAGGTTTTTTGAAATTTTATAATTATTTTTGCTAGGTTTTCATTTGATGTCGATCTTCTGATTGTTACATACTTTAACTAATCATTCCCTTCCTAATGGCTAAATGCGGCCAGAGCCCGCCTGTGCTAGCTAGTAAATTTAGAAATTCATATAATTTTGAATAATTAAAAATTTCTAAATCAAAACATGTTGCTCAAGGATTGCATGTACTTTTAGCTTTAAATGTACCTACTTATTCCCACAGGTGCTTACGTAATAAATAAACAATAACTTCGAAAAGCAGTGCAAGAGCTTTCTAGTTCTATGTATAACTTTTAAAACTATAATTATGTAATAAATCCTGTTGCGCAATTTAAATACATGCATAACGTAAAAGTGTGATAGCAAAATTAACTATTAATTTTTTGTTCGCAGATATCTGTTTGGAATAAATTTAGAAGCAAATTTAAATTGCTATCTCATCATCAGTAATCAATCGATGATTAACATTCAAAATTTGTACTACTTTATTTTATCAACGATTATGAACCAATGGACTACTTGATTAGCATGTGATGAAAATACTGACGAAAAATTATACCCAGAAATTTAATTATTATTTATTTTGGCAAACTTTAAAGAGTTTTTATATTATTTTAATGCACCCCCTCTCCTTTGTAGTAGGTCCAATGGCCATACAGTGGGTACTGGTGTTGAAAACTTTTCTATCGAATATTGTCAATTAATGAAAATTAGCTACTTTTTTCTTTTCATTTTATAGATTACTTTTGGCTAATTTCGTAACCAACATAATATTTTTAACTCTTCATTTAGCATTCTTGCAAATTAACGTTTCTTTTGCTTGGTATTGGAAGCACTAATCCTATTTTCCATTCTGGTAGAATTTTTCGTGCCGATATTCCGCTTTTACGTTAAACTGTAAGATCCGCATTTGTACAGGTTTAAAATAAATTTCAGTCGAAAACCATACGAGGTTCTCAAATTTATTTATTCATTATGCTTCTCATTTCTCATTCGTTACGATAAAAATTTTAAAAATTAGTTAAGCTAACGTTTAAACCAAAGATGATTCCAAAATTCTCGTTAATAAATGTAAACAAGGCTTAATCATCTGTTGAATTCAATTAAAGCAAATAATGTGTAGATATGTATGGATTGCGGCAGTTACTTTGAAGTGTTTGAAGTATTTCTCTAACGTTTTGGTCGTTACTGTCAGTTTCTTTACTTATGTGTGTGATCTGCTGTAATTGGATTTTATGAGCTGAACTTTGCCTGTATATTTTAATGATTCTACGGACCAAACCGTCTTAAAAAAGTTTAAACATAAAAAAAGCATGTGGAAAAATCATAGGTTTTTATCTTAATTTAAAACAACTTTTCACATATAATTTTTGATCTACTTGGCTATATTTTTCTTTTAAAAGTCAAATTTTAAAATATAAAATCAATTTATATATTGTAACCAGAAAGTTAAAAATTGAATACGGATTGCAGTATTGCGATACATCATCGGGTGTACCATCAAAGGCATATTTCCCCTATAAATTGTTGACTTATCACGATTTTATTAGATGAATTTAATTTGAAATATTTCTTTTGGAGTTACTATGTGAATTTTCTTAAACTTATCTAATTTTAGGCACTACTTGTTCCCTTATGCTTATGGCCGGTTTCAGCAACAATAATTATGATCTAATATTAAATTTTCCATTAATTGAAATTTCAGTCTATGCATTATTTATTTCATTTTTATGAGTCCACTTTACTTTTTCACCATTTGCACTCGCTTTACTTTGAACTTTCTTTTAATCAGACGACTTCTTTATACTTTTCCTATTTTAACATATTAGTTATACGTATATTATAATAAGTACTGGTAGTTCCCAGATAGTGATTTTTTAATTTGAAATTTTTAGAAACGTTTGTTACTCCAATGTTAATCTGACCGCTTACTCGGTATTTGGGAGTTCAATAAATAAACCCGATATACTTACCATTGAGTTATACACCATTTCAACATTTAATTTAGAAAGCATCAATTGCAATTCAGATTAGTCAATATTTCCTGCCTCACCACTGCCCATCTGGAAAGTGGTACGAGGTCGAATACCGAGCAGCATCGCAGAGCTAGTCAGAAAAGTTAAAGTTGAACTTCGAACGGTCTCTCAGAGTCAACCAGAAGGGTAGCCGTTACCAATTTTCAATTTTGTTTGTTGAATTTTTAAATCTTATCTACGAAATTTAGAGATTTGTTTAATCAGAAGTTGCCAATACTGCTTTAACTGCTATTTTGTTATGAAAAATGGACGAGAGCTCGAGTTGAGTTGAAATGCCAGGAAAAGTTGTAAACTGTAAAGTTCATTTCATAAAAACTGAAGAAAAGGTAGGCCAGTGGAAGCTGGTCGCCGAAACCTGCTTACCCGCTTGAATGTTTTTATTGAAATACGAGCTTCGTTTGTCCTCGATTACATTAATTCATGTATTACTTATTATATTATTAATTATATTATATTATATTAATTAACGTAATTGAGGACAAACGAAGCTCGTATTTCAATAAAAACATTCAAGCCGGCAAGCAGGTTTCGGCAAGCAGGCTCCATTCTGCGCATAGCCTTAGTCAAGGTACATTTTACAATAAATAAACAGCTAAGAGAACAAAAATTCAAAAGGGCAGAAAATATTTATGAGAAAATTTCTTCTAATTATTAAGTCTTTGAAGCAATGCGCAAAGATTATAAAATATACTTGCCTTAAATTCAGCATGGCCATTCACATGGTTTCTCGAACCACAGCCTTTCTTCAGAAGTACATGAGGTTTGTTCCAGTTTATCTAACAATAGGTATGCAAATCTAGATCTGTATTGATACTAAAGTAATTATCTACTTATTATGCTTTCCAATTTAAGAGAGTACGGTGCAGTGCATTTTTTCTTTTGATACCCTAATAAGAACAGTCTGGCCGATTGAAATTCTAGTTTGGTCTCCTTCTTCCCATATTTCAATTGAGGACCTTGCTGCAAAAAGGAGGCAGCTCCACTTTTGGTCATTTTTGAGTTAACCTGGTACTTAACTTTGAAAAATTACACATTGAATGTTGTAAAAAGTAAAAACGATCGGATCCCTTCACCTCTTGGTACAAGATTGATGCAGCTCCGCAGTTGCCTCCGTCTTGCGCCAATTGAAAGGAGTTTTTTCAATGTAAGAAGCACACTAAGGTATCCTGTGTAAACCTATAATTATTCATAAATAATAATAAAAAAATGCAATTGTTACTAATATTATCATTTTAACAAAAAGATAAATTAAAATGAATCTAGGAAGAGATTCCAGATTTCTCAATACTGCATTGTTTAATACACTAAAGAGTATTCAAATGCTATTGGTATTTATTGTTGAGAAAGACGTTACAATTCTCCTCTACTACCGAAAAATGAAAAATATACGGATTTGATGCAGTTAGCTACAAACTTGAAATACAAACTGTCCTCCGTGACGCAACCCCTAATGAGAGGGCTACCCAAGACAAAGATGCAGATTCTGTCGTAATCCAGAGAGAAACTCTCCAGTTTATGTAGCCACGATCTTGTAAAGTAGCCTTCATTTTTTTGGGAGTGCGAGATCGAGAACTCTGAAAGGAAAGGTAGTCTGGGGAACTACAATAAAACACAGAGATAGTAAAAAATAAAAATTGAATCGTTTATTTGAGAAAGTACACCTATCTACCACAAATAGTATGGAGATGTGTAGTTTCTGAAATAAACGATTCAATTGCTTTAACCTTCATCCGCTAGCGCATTTTGGAGTTGAAATTTGACTTTTTGAATTTTCTCTCTCATTTCCTTCCAGAGCGTCAGGGAAAGGTTGGAAGGGCTTGTATTCTCTAATTACTATCTCCTTCACTAGGCCATGCCAGTGTTTTGTTTAAAAAAGCTCCACCAGCCGGCTCAGTACAGTCACAAATTACCCTAAGTGTCTTACTGTGGCCAATTTTCCGCGTACGCGAGCGGATGATGGTTAATGATAGATAATAAAAAACGATTGGGAGTAGTGCCACAATTCTAATAATTACAATGCATTTGACCGTGAAAAACAATGTTATATTTAAATGAATCTACAGTGTCAAAAGGTGTTCCAACCGATAATAAACAAGTTGTAACGAATTTCTGCACTTCGTTGCGTGGTACTACTTTCTCATTTCATTTCAATATTTCTAAGTAGTATGGCCCATGCATTTTATTTAAATGTAATCATTAAATTCAATGCATTTTGCTACAGATGGTTGATAGTGTGAACGGCCGGCGTAAGAATACCTGGGTCGGGAGCCTTGCAAGCTCAACCATGGTAAACGTACGCTGTTTTCACGACGATTTTCTTAAGTACCTGTAGTACACGGCCAGGTATTTTTTTGTCCAGCGCAATTATTTAATTGTGCCCTACCGTGTGAAACAGTGGGATAGTTTGTCGTGTGGTGTTTTTGGCTCCTGTTTGTAACATCTGGAAATAGGAAAGGCCCTTTTAATGCGCAACTTATTACGCCATTTTTTGGTGTGCAAGTTGTGGAATCATTTTGGATTCCCTGAAGTTGGTAACATCCTATTTTTGTTTGTTTTGGATAACGCCTGGGGAATTGTTTTCGCTGTTTGGATGGTTCAATCTTGTTGACATCTCAAACACCATCTCTCACTGGTCCAGTTCCTGCTTCAGTTATGCCGCAGTGTTTTGTGTCGCGAATTTTCGATCAAGTGCTACTGTATAAAGTTATAACAAGTTACAGATTTTCATCTTTGAAGCCACACGTTGGGAAAGCCGTTGGAGGCGAAAACCTGTCACCATTATTTTGTAAGTTTATCCGAGTTTGAGGTAAGCAATTTTATCTTTTCCAATTCGCATGAACCGATGTGTTTCTGGGCTTTTGTGTTCAATTATGAGTAACCGTTAGAGGTTACTGATTTTATTGGGTACTTGTTTATATTTAGACCGGATGCACTTTTTGATTGTTAATATCATTGGCTACTGTGTCTATGTTTAGCACAGCCATATACATTGCAATTATTGGAACTGTGATAGCATCTATGAAATTCTGTGTGTCAATTAAAGAATTTGGTTTCTATTTGCGTTTTTTTGAATTTCCCCAAGCTACCGGTATTTTTTTCAGAAATCCACGGCCTGGCCTTCGCATTTAATAAGGAGCTGGTCTACTAACATCGTGGCAAACAAACTGGAGAGGTCATCTCCGGATTGTGACGGACTTGGTCTCTGGTTGCGATTCAGGGGGCAGTTTTTTTACAAAGTCTTCAAGCAATGATAGCCACTAACGGTTAACCATAATTACGCACTTCAATTCAGCACTGGATCAAGGAATATTGTGAACTAGAAATTTAAGAATGAACTAAATAACAAATTCTTTCTTTCTCGGTCCTTTACCCTAAAGAGGGTTTGGTGAACCTTTTAATTTGGGGACGATTTATGTACTTTATATGTTTCGTACTAAGTCCTTTTTTTTTTTACCCTAAGACAAGGTTTTTCTTGGCAGATTACACCCCGGTGGTTTGCCATTGCCTGCCGAGGGAGAGACGGCCAGAATAAGTTCTTACTTTACTCGGATTCGAACCGGGTATTTAGCGTTCATAGTCAACTCGCGTGAACGCTAAGCTCCAACCGCCTCTAAAAATGTGTTTTGGAAAATCCCTCATTTGCGAAACACAAAATCCAAATTCTATCGAAAAGAATACTTGTACACACATAAACTAATAGGTTTTGAACCGATAACTTCTTAAATAAAAAATGGTGGTCGTTAAAAAATTGGAGCTGCCTCATTTTTTCACCAAAACATATTGGACATAACAAATACAAAAGTTTATTACCAACTAAATATATGCCCCCCTAATGAGTTAAAATATTCTTCGTATTCTTCGTTTTCCTCTTTGCAAAGGAGTCGTGGTGGTATCTTACATCCTTATGTTTACAGCTTCATGAATGATACTGAGCTATCTATTCCGGTTCTGGGCGTCTCTTATAGCCAGATGGAACGTAGTGTTAATCGACTCTTTCACTTGATCAGTCCAATATGTTTTGGTGAAAAAATGAGGCAGCTCCAATTTTTTAACGACCACCATTTTTTATTTAAGAAGTTATCGGTTCAAAACCTATTAGTTTATGTGTGTACAAGTATTCTTTTCGATAGAATTTGGATTTTGTGTTTCGCAAATGAGGGATTTTCCAAAACACATTTTTCTTGTTACCCCAAAAGTTAGTAAAAACGAAGCTGCCTCCTTCTTAATGCAATGTTCTCAATTGCATTTGGTCCAATAAGGAAATTCTAAATATTCATGACCTGAAAAACATTATCCGAGATTTTTTACTGGAATGTATGGGAAACTAAAGGTGATTTTTAGTGAAACTATAATTTTAATTAAATTTAGGTAATTTTGAAAAGTAGTACAAGAATTCTAATGGGTAAAGGAATGGAGTTCAAGGGTAGGAGTAAGAAATAAAAATTTTGAAACTATTTAATACTTACTAATATTAAACCTACAAATCGGTAAATCGAAAAAATTCTAAGTTTAAAATTTTTTTTAATTATAAAAATTATAATATTCTAATAAATATAGATTGCTACTTATCTAAATTCATAATGTAAAAATGTTGACTTCTATCAGTATTGCAAGTAGAAATAAAAAAAATCATTCAGGAAAATTAAGTGCACTAGAAAGTAAATGTATTTCAAAGGAAAATCGTCTCAATTCAAAAAGTGACAACTTCTTGAACATTTTCCCGAATAAATAATTTTGTTTGGTCCTAAAGGACAAAATGTATGTGACAAAGAAAATCAATGTATAGTTATTAGCCGAAAACTGTAATTTTCAGAAGTGCACAACTGGCACCAATTACTTTGTATTGTTGTGGTTACCCTTAGATTTTTACGCAATTTATTTTATTTCCTAAACCTAGTTTACTTAATAGTCGCTCAGCTTAGACGTGCGGTTAAGTCGCAGCTATTCTGTCCGATCGCCCTGGTTAATTCTAATAATAAAAAAGAGTTGAATTTTACCGAAATCGACAGTAAGTCAATATCTAAAAATATTTAAAATGTTTATTTTATTTGCTGTGCGTGTTTTCAAAAAATGTTAAAATTTGTTGTCGGGATTTAAAAGGATTTTTAGAACATAAAAGTATATTTTGAAAAACATATTCGGTTATAGTAGTAATATGGTCTTCCTGTTCACTAATTACGTTCGGAAGATTTCCATAATGTTATGACAGTAAGAATGGAAATAACATTGCTCTTCGTTAAAATTAGTATCTTTTATTATTGATTGATCAGAAAATGATTTTTATGAAACTGAAGAAAATTGCAACATTAAATTTTGTTTAATATCGTTTTGTGTTTTTAATGCTCGGTTTATCTAACCAACATTAAACTTTTATTACATTGCTAGCTAATATAAAAAATTCTTCTAGAAAATTCAAAAATTCTTGAAAAATCAATCTTCATTTTTTCAAGTCTATGGTAAAGTTAACTTTAGGAATGTAGAAGGCATTCATATTAAAACGTCCTATTTCCATATGCAATTTGAGTGGCTATTCGCATTTATATTTAAAATGCGTCAACACGTTTATGAGACTTTTTTTAATAGAAAAAAACCTATTACGCTTTATCTCTTAAACTTTGATTCAATTTTGAAAATTTTCCTACCAACTCGAGACAAGAATGGCCTTTCATTTTTAAACTGCTATGGATGCAATTGAAAATAGAACAACGTTTGGTGAATCAAAGTCCTAAACTTCTTTCGGTTTCATGCGAGTCCTGCGAGTCCTTCCAGTCCCATAGGACGGCTAACTCTCGTATGCACACTAAATGCTGCGTAGGGGCTACTAGATTGAATTTTCTTATTTTATTTTTACACTCTTTTCCTCTTACTCCACTCACATACACCCTACACACCTCGACGAACTAAGATGGACGGTGTTATACAACAGGGAACTCAAAACACACTGAATTAATTTATTAACTTTTTTTCTTAAACTCAATTTTTAAGCGCAGTATTGGGTATGTGTCCTTATGTGTAATTTAGAAAAAACTATAAAACTAAAAAAATTCAAATTTTAAATCTAGGTTCATGAAGTACATTATAAATTTGGTTTTAAAATTCGGAAAATTCTTTTAAAATAAAAATTAATTTCAAGTTAAAACAACAGGTACTAGTACTATAGTAATAAAAGCAAAATTAAAATATTAAATCAAACAGAATATTTGTAAACATTCTTGAGATTTTTGAAAAAAGAAAAACTTTCAAAGTATTTGAATTAAAAATTAGTTGAATTTAATTTTTGAAAATAAAGGGAAAATGTGTATCAGCTTTAATTTAAATCATGAAATGTTACAATTTGAACTTACAACAATAGGATCCTTTTAGAACAACACCATTCTCCTTAGTCCTGTTAAACCCAATCGCAATCCAAGGCGCGCGCGGGCTAGGCACTAAAACACAGTCATAAAAACACACAAACCAATTTAGCCGGTACAGTCTGTTGCCAGCAGCTAGGCTTGCACCCCAGATTGGCCGATTTAATTTCGACTGCCTCGCTCGTCAATCTCTACGATACTTAATTTAAGAGATATGGCAATGTTCGCACTTGCAAATATTATCATAACTTATAAGGTGTTAGAAATTTGATTAGTAAATCAAATTTTTTATTAACAATCACAAAATCAAATGTATCATTTGGCATAATTTCTGTAAACTTGCAAAAATTTTCTAATACAATCAAGTGAAATATTTAGTTTCATATTATGGTAATCGAATTTGTAAATTTAATGTTCACATTTTTTTATTTGCGATTTTCCAGTGCACGTGTTTCATACTTATTGGCAATCATAGCTGAACTTAATCATGATAAAGAAAATTAGATTTACGAAAAATCACAAAACCGTTGTTTGATCCTACAAATTATTATCCATTCACACTATTCACTACGTAAAGTATTCATATTAGCATTGCAAATTCAGAATTCTTGTTAGTTCTTTTTTTTTTGAAACATGAAAATAATTATTTTAGTATAAACTTGTAAATTTTTTAATTTTCTACTTGATCGTGTTTAATTTTATTACAGATTTATTTTTCCATAAAAATTTAAATTTTGTTTTTAAAAAATAATTCTGAGGAACACATTTTATAAAACCACTTTGAGGATTAAATTTTTAGAATTTCATTAGCTACCACTAACAGAGAAATTTATTAAACAATAAATTATTTTTATATCAGAAATACATTAAACGATATTTGCGCACTTTTAAATAAATTGATAACTAATCAAAATTTTAACCCTCTAGTGAGTGTTATTGCATTTGCTTTATGTTTACATTTAGGAATTGAACTTTTATTGCTTTATTATAAAGAATATTATCCAATTAAGGTAATTCTTATTGGTTCTCTTGCACTTTTTATTTTGTTATTCCAAGATTATATTATAATCTTTGTGAAATGGAGTTTGCTTATGCACTGGGATTCACATCCATTTTTAAACACATATACTTGAATATACCCTCTTCAAGTTCTTTTGATCGCTATCTGATTCTTGCATTCTATTTCTGTTTCAGCCTGACTACGAATGTCATATTACCTACCCATTGGATAGGAGTATTTCATTGTTATTTCGAATTATTTTGAATAATTATGGTATCCACATTTAACAACCTAATTTTGTCCCTACAAATGAAGGTTTCGCCATTTGGCGTAATGCTTAGATTGGGACGTCAGATGCCACCTGGTTTTCTTTCAGCTTCGATCGAGTTTTTGATCTTTGGATTTTATTTATCTGAAGATGTTGTTTCATCCACTTTAGATCAAATCACTTACATCTGGTTATTTGCGAATTTCAGTAGTAATTGATGATTGACTTGAGTCAATCACGTAAGCAATTTTCTATTACAGCTATGCTTTTGAAACGCAATGTGTATCAAAGAAACAGGTATTAGAAAGTGTTTCTCATTTTTTAAATTATTTTACCACAGTTAATTACCAGACAAGCATCTGAATGAAATAATCTATGACAAACTGCAGCGGTGAGTTGGTGTTATGTCGAGTTGTCTAGTGCTATTTTAGTAAACTAAATTAAATGTAGAAAATTCAGCCTTTAATTGACTTTTAATATTGCACCCCCAGGTCAATTTAATTAAGACTAGTTTCTGTAAATCGAGGAAAAGCTTTCAAAAAAATAATTGTATTAATATTGGATTGTTATAATATTAGATTTGCTTTTTGTACTAATTCAGTAATAAACACAACTTTTCCAATATAAAATCTATATTTCCCACCTCGTGCGTGGGGGTGCTATTTCAGATTTTATCTGAATTATCCAAGATAGGAGGATATTCCATACCTCCCAAAACCCCCCGGTTACAGAGACCAACATAGCGTATATTCTGTCCAATATTTTCATTAAATTTGCAACCGTTCCTAATAAATGTATCTATTAATATATAAAATGCAGTGCTATTAGGACCGGGGACTAAAAAAAGGAGAGTTACAAGTGATACAGTTTTTAATTATAGACGGGTGCTACACGCTCAGTTTGGCATCAGTTCAGTCCATGAATGTGGTCAAACTTACGTCAAACTGATCGTTATATGAGTTGACTGACAGACTGACACACCAGACTGACAGATTATTAAATAGTTTAATAATTTTTATCAGTCCAAGGTTATAGACTGAACTGATGTCAAACTGAGCGTGTAGCACCCGTCATACGCAATAATTTTGTCAAAATCTGAATAAAAATGTATTGAATTTCCTAAACCTAAATAATTGTCATTGATGTAGTTTCTTGGCGTTCGCTCACATTCATGGAATGTGACCATATGTGAAGGCCATAATTGTTCGGCCTGTGGCTTTACTCGGGGGGAGTGTAATAAAATTAGCATCGGATGCACGTGCTTATTTCGTAGATTGTTAACTTTTCAGGTTGGTAATGAATGAACTAACGAATTATCGAATAATTTTATTTAATTTAGCAAATTTTATTGAAAAAAATTAGAGTAAATTGGAATTTATCCTTATAAATTCAATTCCGGTTAATTGGCCCACTGATTGATAAGGGGCAGTCGTTTACTTGGACTGAATCTTATAAAGAACAGAATCCAAATCAACTTGCATATTTGGGCCAATATGTCTAGTCCCAATGGGTCCCAATTAAGCAGAATGTATTATATAATTTTTCTTGATGCAGACCTACTGGATCATCTCCCCATGTCGGGACATTTTATAGAACTAACCTATCCATGCTGTCAGAGTACATCAGAAACCTAAACCATTATTACGTCAGTTTCGTGTGAAGCAAAATATTTAATTTTACGCATTGTTAGAGGTAATTTTATTCATAGTGATTGGCATGTGACTTGGGCTTGCGCGGCAAACGTGGAGGAAGAACGCTTGACACCCAATTCCACCAATGGATACTAACATAGAACCGAAATGACGAATATTACTTTCTGCACATTAGCCACTCCCAACGACTATGAATAAAATTACCTCTACCATTAATATACTGTCAAGTTATTTTCGAGGGAGAAAGCAACCCATTTGTTGATTGAGTTTTGTTTTGTAAAATTTTGAATTTTCGCGGCGGCTGTGGCTCCCTGTGAGGCCGACAGAGCGTTGGGTGTGAATGTGGGGAGACTTGAATGTGCGGGAAGTTGCAAGCGGCTGTAAATTTTCTGAGCGTATAAATTGGCTTGTAAAATTCGGAATTTTGTAATTGAATAAAAAACAAAGGTAGTGAAAACAAAGAGTGTTTTATTTCTTTCAGAAAGCATTTAAAAAAGAAGTTTGGAACAATTTTCGAAATTTATTGGATTCGTTTAAGAAATCAATTTTGGATAAGAATTGCAAGGTTGTAGGGTAATCGCCGTACGGGCGATAAGAATATTTCCGACTGGACTGGTTTGGTATTGTGTTCAAAATTAATTCGGCCGATGGAATTTTTCAAACTTCAAAGGCTCATATTTTATTTTCGAAAGTTTTTCTTTTGGAAAATTTGTGGTCTTGATTATTTTATGACAATATAATAGTATATGAAATAACAAAATTACGGATCAAAGGAATATTTACGTGTCACGCATATATGCGCATCATACTCTAGAGCAGTGTTTTTCAAACTTTCGACATCTGTGCACCCCTTCTGTAATTTTTGTAAAACTGAGTACTTCTCATCAAGAAAATATGTTTTGAATTACCCTATATCCATCGGATGTCCTTCTTTGGTCACTTTAAATAGACGAGAATTAATATTTGACCAAAGCACAGTGCAGCGCGTACCCCTACAAAACCCTTCCCGTACCCTGGGGGTACGCGTACCTCACCTTGAGAAACACTGCTCTACAGTAACTTCCATAGATTTCAAAGATGAAGCCTATCCTAAATCTTTATATTATTAAATTATTAATCCTATGGTGGCGTGATGTGACCGCTGGTTGAGTTACAGCGAGGAAATTCTGGGTTCAAATCGCGGACCGTACAGAATTTCTTAGCTCGGCCTTCCAGTGGACATCCAAACATTGTTGGTGTTATCTGTACAGGATCTGATACTTGCAACCACCTCACTCGGTGGGTTGCGCGCGAATCTCCTTTTGCTTCCGGCCCCCTGCCGGTTTCGCCGGGACCAAATCTACCGCTAAACATTGGAAAATTCAAACTCTTAAACTACAAAAATCAATCCTTTCCAATAATTAAATTTTATCATATTTTACCCCCCTCTCGGAGGTAAAATTACCCTAGGGATATTTTATCTTCGGTGGTAAAATGTAAGGGGGAAAATGATTCTAGTCAATTTTGACCGGGGGAGGGGGGAGAAATAAGCTCAAACTTTCTTTAGTGAATTTTTACCCCCTTTAAGATATGTTATACCGGGTGTTGAATGAGTTAGCCAAACATAGGATATTAACATGTAAAAACTTATTTATGCAAATTCCTGCTTCCCTAATTATTTTAGAGAAAAATTGAAAGACACAAAAATAATGCAGAAATATAAACTACAAATGATAAGAGCATTAATTTTATCTAGCTTTTACTTAAAAGGTCAGAAAATGCTTTTGAAATTGTTAAAATTTTCATTTATCAGACTGGCCATGGAAGTTATCAAAAATAATTACCTTAGAAACTTCCATGGCCAGTCTGATAAATGAAAATTTTAACAATTTCAAAAGCATTTGTTGACCTTTTAAGTAAAGGCTAGATAAAATCTAATGCTCTTATCATTTGTAGTTTATATTTCTGCATTATTTTTGGTTCTTTCAATTTTTCTCTAAAATAATTAGGGAAGCAGGAATTTGCATAAATAAGTTTTTACATGTTAATATCCTATGTTCGGCTAACTCATTCAACACCCTGTATTTAAATAATAATTTTTAAATTCCTTTCAGAAGCATATTTTTTATAGTTTTATTTTGTCTTTCTGGAAGTCCCTTGCTTTGGGGATGATATGCAGACGTTACCCGTTCTTGCGTTCTTGCTTACATATGGAGTTGATTGAAAACATGATTAACGAATTTCCTACCTTGATCGTTTATTTATATCGTCATAAACAAAATGAAGCGTTGCAAAGCTAATTGATCTTAAGTGCCAAAATTTGAAATTTTAGTTTTTTGCATTAAAATAATCTAGATACCAAGGCGAATGCAGTGCTATATGATCTAAGCCACATTTCAATTTATTTACAGTTTGAAATGCGATAACAAGGTGACGCAGCGTCTATGTCAACGCGCCGCAGTCTATAGTCTAATTAATTCATTTCCAAATTTGTTGTTTTATTTTTTCATTTAAATTTCTCCTGTTGGGTTTAATATCAAAAATGACTTTTAGTTACTTCATGTATAATGTCAATAAAAATTAATATCATATAAATACATATAAACAATAGTTGCGTTCTAACAACACAGTTTACTACCATTTACTATGTTTAACACCATTTTCCCACAAAAGTACCTTTTGGTACTTAGATCAATTAGCTTTGCAACGCTTCAAATAATGTCGACAAAGTTGTTCAAACAAAAATCGAGTAATAATTTCGGCAATTTCATTCTTTACTATCTTGATTTCTGACCACTTACTCAAGTAGTCAATGCTGCAATGATATATTTCAAACCACTTAATTCTGGAAGTGTTGCCAAATCTATTCCAATTTCCTTGATAACTTTAATTTATATTGGCACTGTACCCAGTCAATAGAGCAAAAAAAAAGGATCTACTTTGCAAAAGGTACAGGAGAGTTTATATTTGACATGATTGTTCAGTTAAGTGAATTATTCAAATTTCAAAGTTTCCGACCTCGAGGGGATGCCGCTCGCGGCGCCGTTTTGGATTCTAGGGAGAAACTGAGCATTTTTGCCAATTTTTCAGAAAATTTGATATTTTAAATTAATTTTCTGCTGTTTATTAATTTTTTGCTATTGTTTTTCTACTCTTGTCCATTTTTTGTGATTCTATTAAATTTGTTTATCAGTTTTGTTTTCTATAGTAAATGTTTTGTTCTCAACTATATTAAGGCTTACTTTGACTGAGAAAATTAGACTTTCCATTGTTTGTAGTAATATAAATGTTTTGCTATTTAAATATGCACTAGTCATAATATTTAAATCCAAAACAATTAACTCTTATCATCTGACTATGCCAAGTTTATCGTCGTTGACGAATTCGTTATTTTTCTATGCATTAGACATTTTGCTTCGATATTAACAAGTTTTTAGGAGATGGCTTGTTGTTTAAAATTTGTGTTTTGATTAACAGACACTGTTTTCCTTAGTACTTAGAAACCTTTTTTTTTTGATTATCCTCCTCCTAGTGAGAGATCGACAGAAATAATTTAGTGTGTAGTCAGGACCGCCGCTAGGGGTACTTCCGCCCGTGTGCAAAAAGTTTATTTTGGCCGCCCTTGTAGCCGATTTTTTTCGGATTTTTAATACAATTTCCTAAATTTCTGCTACTTATTTCTTGCCGTAAAATAAATGACCTTTTCTTAACCCCTATTTTTCGAATGATTCGAATGATTCTAATGGAAATTTTAGTAGTGGTGATGTAGCCTCAGATCACCGTATTTTTGTAAAAATCTAATCTAATCTAAAGAATCTAATGTGACTCGACACATGACTTTCCCATTTGAAAAAGTAAAAGTAAACAGTAACAAATTATATCTTTTAATTTCCCATCCAGCTCTTATTGTCATTCCGTAGGTGCGGACCTGCTTGGTTTTCATTGATCCACTGATAAACGATTAAACCTGTAAACGATTTTAAAGCACAAGGAAACGATTTATCCCTTAGTAATATATTGAATGCCCATACAATATAATCTGTAATTTTTTATAAAAGATTTTTTGAGACGAAGGGAATCTCGTTAATTCGTTATGTCTGACTGTCTTTTCCATATCATTCAAAACCAATGCTAGCTATGATCCAATAATTTCCAATCTTTTTTTTCTGATCTTGACGTTTGATCATTATTCATTACCCAACCACAGTATTGATGCTCATTAGTTAAGAAATTCCGTGATTCCGAAGCTCTGCTACGCTTGATTAATATTCCCGTAATAGTAAATAATTTTGTGTTGTTATTTTATCTACATAATATGGAGAGACTTATGTCCAGCAGTGGGCGGAAAAAGGCCGATGAAGAAGAAGAAGAGACAATAGGCTTTGGCAAGCGACAAAGTGTAGCTCTGTTGGTCATGAGCTTGAATCTCAGTCACTCCCAAATTATGTGCACCGTGATTAGGATTCCACGTGTTACTATTATAATAAGTTTATTCTCTTATAAAATACTTTTTCTATGAACAACAATACCACAAATACCATACCATACACACAAAACTCGAATAAAATTTTAAACTTATGCAATTTTTAATCGAAAAAGTTTTGTTTAGACTTTAGAGTTTAGATGGCTACACTATACAATTTTATACATAATATAAATTTAAAAATAATGTCTGTCGAGTTCTTGTTACAAAATTCAATTTTATGCAAAATGAGCGCCTGTAGGTTATGCCACACAAGCAGCGTAAATATGAAAATCAGTCCCGAATGAAAACTGAAAACTTTCAAATTGAAAACAAATTTCAAAAAAAATAATAAAGTAACATAATTTCAATTGACATGTATTTGTTTATTGGAAAACAAACATAACATTGACATTTTAAATGCGTAATGTACATACATAACTTTTTGGATCCTAAAATTTTCCATTACAGAAATTGAAAATGTTTAATTCCCAAAAAAATTCAGTACCTGATTATGTACCTCACAGAGATACCGAAATAGACCTTATGGAATGGATTGGAGATGTGCCACCTAACGTGGATTACGTTGAAAGCATTGCCAGTTCATCAGCATGCCAAGTTACTGCTTCAAACCACTCGGTGTCTTTTTTTGATGAGATGTATAACAACAATAAAAATGTAGACAAAGAAAAAAAGGATGCTGATCAAAGATATAATAATTTAATAGTCGAAAATAAAAATCTTAATTTCAAGTAAACATTATTTCGGTGAGAATTAATCTAAAAATTTATATCTGAATCATAATAGGTTATCCAACGAGAAGCAAAAATGTGACAAATTAGACAAGAAGTTGCGATATATTCAAGAAAACCAGGATACCATTACGCGGCTGAAACAATCATACCTGAGCTCAAAATATAATAAATCTATTGGAAAACTAGTGGAAGTTAAAGAGGAAGCTTGTCAAACTTGGCACGGAATTATATGCCCATCTTGTACTGAAACTGCAGAAATGAGAAGGGTCATTGATAAGGTTCAAGCTGAGAAGAGTCCTGATTTTCCATTGGTTGTAGTAAAAAGGTACGTAGTGTGGAAATACCATTGAATATTTGCAAAAATGTAATATTTAAGGAGCGAACTAGCAAAACTATTTGACACTGTATCGGCTCTACAAGATATGATTGAGAAACGAGAAAAATCGTGGAGTCTTAACGCCGAAAGGGAAGAAATGTATAAAAACACAATATCCGAGTTGAAGAATAAAATGCAACTATTAGAAATTTTAATTACAAAAAGCAACAATAGGTTGCAGACATTCAATGTAAAAGCTGATACCACATTTGAAAAGGCTGAGAAAGAAAATGCATTCTTGAGAAAAATTATCGTTAAAATGGAAAAACGACAAAGGTTGCATGTTCCTTCTTTTTATCTTTATTTGCGATAGGTTTTCCAATAATTTTCTAGAATCACGATGTAACCTATCAAATATGTTTTAGGGGGTTAGAAAAAACCTACAATATTAAAAAACATCTACCATTTTCTTTAACTGTAGTCGAGAAGGAAATGGTACAGGAGTTAATTCGAAAGTGAGTATTTTCTTCAAGTGCAAACAGTTTTTGAAATAACAATTTATTGAATTACTGATCTTATGTTTTTCTGCAGGTATTCGGCTAAAGTAAAAGTGAAGTTTTTGGAAAACATGATGCAAGAAAATTCGGCACAATTATCAAATCTTTCCGTGAAAGCTAGTTCTAGTGGTGACTGTAATAGTACTGAGAAATACTCCTCGGCATTATTGTGATATTTATTTTTTATGTGTAATGTAATTGCTTTAAATTTTAAAGTTATATTAAAATAATTTATTTTTCATTTTATTATAATAATAATAAGAGTATCAGCAAATGATAAAAACGACAGAGGTCGTGACTAGAAGGAAATAGGAAGGAGAGATTCCTGATAGAGTGCTTGGGGACGGTAGCACTGTGCAGAATTTGCGTGGATTGAAAGCGCCCAATACAAAGAACATGAAAGCTAACAGAAAAGGATTGCATTTAAAGTTGAACAAATAATCACTAATGTTGAAATTAGTTGAGCAATGCGTGCAAATCAAGTCGATCTTTGGACCGATGAAAGGTTAGGCGGTACTTCATCAATTCGACTAAATTTGGGTTGAGCCGAACGGTGTTCTTACCCAACCAAGTGTAATTCGCTGGCTATTGCTGCTTTGGTCGATATTATTATACAGTTACGTATAATAATAATCTCCTTAATCTGGTTATGTATGAGGTTAAGGTGAAAAGTTCTCAGCCTAGAACACATATTTTTGTAATATAGACTAACTTGTCACAATAGCAAGCATCAAGATTCAACTTCTACTTCAGCCTACCCTAGTCCACTCCTCTGGACCATAGGCCTCTCCAGTAATGGAGGTTTTGGCCATAACTCACCACGCTGGCCAGACGGGTTGGTGAGTAGTCCGCATATCGATTTTTGGACTTTAGTTGTTTTACATCCAGTAGCAGCTTGCTAGGCTAACCTTCATATGTGCCTATAGCCCTGTTTTTTTGTTAACGGTGGCAATTCGTCAACTTAGGGGGACCGCGCGCCGGCTTAACGTGTCCTCCAAAGCACGGAGACTTGGTCATAAGAAAGTTTGATTCTCCCCAGGTTTGAACCCGGTACCCCGCATTCGCATCCAACTGCGTTAACTGCAAGGCAATGACCGTCTCTCCGTCAAGATTCAACTTGATCTGATAAAATAATAGAATTGGAATATCGTGAGGACATCAAATTCTTTGTTTTGGACGGTATGTCGCCAACAGAAATTCATCTAAGGTTGGTAAAGATTTATAAGGAATCGATGTACCTATCCCTCTAGCGACGAAGAGGCGAATCATCGCCTCAATAGCAAATTATATCCTCTTGTATGGAATATCTTGTATTGTAAGTCGAGAAATATAGGAAACAGTCGAGCGGTGTCCAGAGGAGAGCCGCACTGCGACTCTGCAGTGCATACCGAACAATTTACGGGGAGACAGTGTTGGTCCTGGCAAAGTTGCTAACTATAGATCTGATGGCAATAGAAAGGACCGCTAATTACGATAACGTCGGTAAAGAAGCCAAAAAGGAGCATAAGCAACAGAGAGACGAGATATGGCAGGCTAGATGGACAGCGTCAGAGCGCGGTAGCTGGCCACCTAGGCTCTATCTGGAGATGGGTGCTTCCAAGTGTACGCCCATAAAATTAAAAAGGCCGAAAACAGCATAATGCTTCTACTGCAAGGATGTGAATACCGCGGAGCATACGCTGTTTCATTGTGGGGAGTGGAGTGAACAACGAGGGGTAGCCGAAGGTATAGTCGAACAAAAACTGTTAAATAATCATTAATAAAATGTAAAACAGCGCATTTAAAACATTTTTAATTGCCTTATTTGAATTTTATTGCAATTGTTTTAGCTTGAACTTGAAAACCAATAATTTCCAACAAGTTATTCCAATAACTTGTGTTTGCGTTCATTGTTTTTGTTTCAAGTTTATTGTAATAATGTCAAAGTGACTTCTTGGAAATTATTAGTTTTCCAGCAAAAATAATTGCAATAAAATTCAAACAAAGCAACTAAAAAATTTTTAAATGCGGTATTTTGCATTTTTAGTGAGTTTTTAACAGAAATTGAAGAACAAAATATCAAGTGTTAGGTGTCTTTAGAAGCGGAATAAAAATCTATTCGAATTGATACCATTTTCATTCTTATCCATTAGGATGGGAAGTAGGAATTGAAGAAAAATTAAGTTTCCATGTTAATTTCCTATGTACACATCGGCAGCTGGTTACCCTGTATATAAAGTCTTATATTTATTATAACATTAATAAGTTCACTACAGGGTCGTGCTTAAGGGGGTGGGGATGGGGGGAGCATCCTCCCAATATTTCAGGAAGTTGGAAAAAAGTTGGCAAAATCACTCAAAATTCGGTTAAGTTGGCAAAAGCCCTTAAACCGACAATAGAAGAAATAGACAATTACAAAAAGTTGGCAATTTCTAATTAATTAAGTTGGCAAATTCCCCCCTCAAAAAAGTTGGTTGGGCACGTCATTGAGTTCACAATTATTTAGTTTCATATAACAAATATAATATTTAATTTTCAATATCTCCATGTCGAGTTGGTCGGGTTAAAAACACAAAAGATCAAAGATCACTTTTTACAATAGAATATTTTGGTTCATTATTTGATTGTTGTTGAATAAAAATGTGAAATTTGGTTTGGTTCAACGATGTTTTTAATTGTTTAAATATATAATATTTATCATTTTAAAAGATTTTTGATTCGGGCGTGTGAGGGAGGATATTTTATCCAATTATGTACATACACCGCCAGATTTAACTGCTATACGGATACGTACTGATTTTTTTGTTCACCCAGGAACCATTACGAATATTTATTTGATAGCTTTTTGTGACAACAAAATCAGCTATTATAATTATTTTCCAATCATTACTAAAAGTTTCCGCTGTTGATATACAATCAATATAATAATATATTTTTTATATTATACAGCCACTATTATCATTTGTACAACTTTTTTCTATACATTTTTCTTCGTCATAAACTTTAATAATTTGATGTTTCCCATAATATAATTGAATTCCTTTGCTCAATTACGTATAATTGTTACAATCTCATGATTATTTATTTTCTAGAACTCACAATTTTGAAATAATTTAAATCCACCATCATGATAAATTTTAAATTTAAACCCACAAACTGTGTTGCCCATAATTATATATCTTTTATTTAAATTTAAATAATTATTTTCCTTTTCCAACAATTCCAACTCACAAAATTTTAAAAATGTACAGAAATCAATTATTTACTTATCAATAATAAATATTAAATTAAAATTTTAGTATTTTTGGTAGAAATAAATTTGTAATTAAAATTTTAGGTAGAAATTTTCAGTTAATTCAATAACTAGGATATTTTGTTTTAAAATTTGCAAATACTATTACTATATCTACTTACAATTAAAAACTAAATTAAAGTTATTTATCTGAAGCCCACTCACAACAGTGAAAGAGTTACGCCACTGGATATAAAATAATCAATAATGTTTTAGTGAACAAATATGCGCTTAAAACACGTTTTCCATCTTTGTTTTACATTAACAAATTCAAAAGCATTCACTTGGTTGCTTGAAATATACGGTTTTCTTGCATCACCTCAACATTCAATATATAAGTTAATAAAACACTGATAACCGCCTCAGTTGAAATTTGCCAACGCTTAGATTAGTAATAATTCTGCGGTGAATATTTTTTGATAATTTTCACAGGTAAATTAAATTTCTATAACTTTGTATTGCTAGTTTTTAATTTTAATTTTTATAGTGAAATTTATCAGTAAATTCATCGAAATTTTCAAAATTTGAACTTAACCCTCAAAAATAATGTTCATTTAGTAAAATTAATGATATTACATGAAATCAATCAATTTTGTTTGTGAAATTAATTATTAATTAAAAAGTACTGTCGAGAGAACTTCGGTGTTTTCGTTGAAAATATTTTAATACTTTTATAATTTACTACTACAAAAACCGGCAATTGGAATTTGGATTTCTTCTGGATTAAGAATTCAAATTTGCACATAGACGAAGTATATTTTGGCCTTATTGGTACTCATCATCATTCATCATTCAATTTAATTTTTGCTATTTTTGGGATAATGGATTAATTTTTAATAATTCATAATTAATTTTAACTAGTATAATAAAATATAAAACTTATAAGTTCAAGTTAACTCGACAATATTTTAAATATTTCATTTCATTTTAATTAAACACCCTATGTATTTTTTTTACCAAATTTTCTTTTATTAAAATATATTGTAATTTAGGAAAAGATATAAATTATTAATAAAAATAACTATTTATACCAAGCAGTTTTAAGCGGTGACGTTTGTGATCGAATTTTTTTCAAATTGAAGACTAGATAGTATATCGTTGGCCACTTAATAGAGATCATCAATCAAAATAAATGTAGGACTATAAAAAAATATTTTCAATTAATAATTCTTCATTAATTTTACTAAAATGTCTTTTGTACAAATGTTTGGTTTACAAAAAGTAGTTATTACATATTATTCTTATTATAAGGTACATAATGTAACAAGTTCGTAAAGTTATACTTTTTGGCAGGAGTACAAATTTTATTTAAATAAGCCGTAGAAGAGTTTAAAAAGCCTCACAGTGCCAAAAAGCAATACTTTATGAAATAGTAACATAATATACCATTTTTCTAATTGTAATATGATTCTAATAAATCTAATAATTGTACAGGGTGCTAGAGCAAAGAACGATTCTGTAAATAAATGTACCTCGGTCCGATTATCAAGATTTATTCAATTGGATCTGCGATCCAGGTGTTCAATAAAACTATAATTTAAAGGTGTCAGATTTATGCAATTTATTAATTGAAATAGTAAAGTTATCTGTTCGATTCACAATTATTTTCAATTAAAAGTTCTTAAAATTAACAGCGAATATTATTTTTTCGTCTCATAACATTTCTGAAAGAGATCTGATCGAAATTATATAATTTCCCAATCGCCGCATCGTTAAGGAAATTATTTATAGGTGACACTCTTCTTCCTAGTGGGCACCAGTCTCAGTGCCCAAAGTGGTATTTTAGACGTGGATCTAAGAAGAAGTCGCAATTGTTAATCAACAATTTTAACAAAGACAATTTATATTGCTTTTATGAGTTATTCGAAAAAGTTTCTGAATCAGACGACATTTTTTAATCTTAATACAAAAAATTAACTTCTTTTACCTTGTTAGTAAAATAGACCTCTGCTATATTTATTTTTATTTTTTAGTTAACAATGTGTGGAATCTGGGCTATATTTGGTCACGAAGGAGGCGCTCAAAAATATTGTGAGCAGTGTTTTCCAAAAATTGAACACAGAGGACCAGATGCATGGACAATAGAATCTAGCAAAGCCATTCCGGTAAATATTTACAATATTAGCAATATTAGAAAATTATTAGGTTTAATATTTCAACTTTATCAAACACAGAAGGTCACCTCAGGTTATTGAAATTTAATCAGTAGTAGTTTAATTTTTAATAAGGTAGGTATATCTATTTACAAAAATTTATGATATCAAATTAACTTGTTTTAAAGGATCCGGCATTAGACATAGTGGTTTTGACCTCGGTGAATCAAAAATTAAAGTTTTGTTCAATTAAAGGGAGGGGCGTCTTTGTTTAAAACAATAGCACAAAGAGCGGTCGTAAATGGAAAATCTACACGTAAAATTTTTGGTATACTGGATTCGACCTTTTGCAATACATAAATATGCTTGGTTTCATTAGTTGGTTTAATATTATTTGATCAACTATCACTATGCGTTTCTAAATTTGTCGTTACCAAGAGAAATAATATAACAAATTTCTTGTTAGGAATTTGTTTATTTCTATTTATGAATTATTATCATAGTTGGTTATCAAAATAATTTAATTGTTTTGGCTAAAGTTTATAAGTTTGATTAGATAACTGAAAAATTATTCTTATTGATTTTCAAATTGCAAATGCAAATAATTTAAATAATTAAATTCAAATAATTAAAATTATCTAAAAAAATGTCAAAAGTCACACATTTTTTGTTAATTTTTTTAAATAATAAATTATAATATACCTAGAAAACAATTAATTACAAAATTAAAAGAAAGTAGCAAAATAATAGTTTTATTATCTAAAGAAAAACTATCTTCTGCATCAACAGACTCAGATTTATTAACTTAAAATATAATTTCACAGAATAGCATTCTTGGTTTTCATCGCTTAACAATTGTTGGCAGTTCCTATGGCATGCAGCCTATGTCAATACGTTCACATCCTAATATCAAATTAATATGTAATGCTGAAATATACAATTACAAAGGGGTAAGTTTATGAAGCTCCAATTTTAGATATGATTTAACCATTTTATTGGTTTAGCTTGGAGAACAATTTGGATTTAAATACGACACATGTAGTGACGTAGAAACCGTCATCCACTTGTATGAAAAATTTGGCATTGAAGAATGCGTTAAAAACCTCGATGGTGTATTTGCATTTTGCCTTGTTGATACGGCCAAAGGTAAAGTATTCCTGGCTAGGGATCCATACGGTGTGCGACCATTATTCAAACTGCATAGTAGAGGTGGAATGTTAGCTGTTAGTTCAGAAGCAAAAGGTATTACACATCATAGATATATTCTTTGTCATTAAATAATCTAATTTTTGTAATAGCTATTATGGGCGTTTGCCAGGAACTTAATGGCGATGGTAAAAGCTTAACTCCATTTACACCAGGCACATTTGAAGAATATTCACTTCTTGAACATGGTAAAGCAAGCTTGGTTAGGCAAGTAGTGTATCATTCACCTGGAGATCGTCCAAGCTTCCCAGCATTAATCCCATATGAAGGTAGCTAGCGTACGCTATACGTTCCAAACCAATTAACAATAATGTCATTTTTTAGAACTCACTGATGATTATCGTAAAAACATCTGCAATTTATTCCGCTCGGCAATACGAAAGCGCTTAATGAGTGAATACCGAATTGGTTGTTTATTATCAGGAGGATTAGATTCCTCTTTAGTTGCTTCTCTTCTAGTACAAGAAGCCAAAAAAGCTAATATTCCTTACAAAATACAAGTAATTGTTGAATGTTAAACTTAATAATATCAAAATCTATATTTTTAATTTTCAGACTTTTTCAATTGGAATGGAAGACAGCCCAGATATAAAAGCAGCACGAGAAGTCGCCGAATTTATTGGATCTGAACATTATGAAATTATTTTTACGGAAAATGATGTTAAGGAAGTGCTAGATGATGTTATTTATCACCTCGAAACTCCAGACATTACCACAATCCGTGCTTCGATTGGAATGTATTTAGTTTCGAGATTTATTAAAGAAAATACAAACACAAAAGTCTTATTTAGTGGAGAAGGTGCAGATGAACTGTGCCAAGGTTACATTTATTTTAGAGATGCTCCAAATGCTGATGCAGCTCATAACGAAAGTATACGCTTATTGAAAGAAATTTATCTTTTTGATGGATTACGGGCTGATAGAACTACATCAGCGCATAGGTAATTTATATAAGTTAATATTTTTTGAATTGCTTATTCGAATAAAAATAATTTTTAGTTTGGAACTAAGGGTTCCGTTTTTGGATTTACAATTTACAAACTACTTCTTAAGTTTACCTAAAGAGATAAGACAACCGAAAGATATGAAGCAGGAAAAATATCTTTTAAGATCTGCATTTGAAGGACAAAACATTCTACCTCACGAAATTTTGTGGAGGCATAAGGAAGCTTTTAGGTTTGTTGTATTTTAAAATGATTTGATTTGCAATATAAAGTTCATATTTTAGTGATGGTGTGGCATCTTCGAAGAAATCCCTATTTACAATTTTACAAGAAATTATTGATGAGAAAATGCCAAAGTCGTTTGAAGCCAAAGAAGCTAAAAAAGAATTTAATCATTGTACACCAACAACCAAGGAATCATATTATTATAGAAAAACCTTTGAAAAAAGTTATTCAAATTTAGCACAAAATTTTATACCGTTCTTTTGGATGCCCAAATGGATAGAGGTATCTGATCCATCAGCACGATTTATTAGTCACTATTCCGCTGAAGATGATTAGGTGTACTGATTGCATGAAAAAATACTAGGAAAATATAAACTTAATTTAATGATTACCTTAATCTTTTGTCTACACTGTATTTTTGTTTATTATCGTCTATATTTTTATACAAATTTAATGTGAAATAAAATTATTGTTGCATCCATGCTGCAGAACTATTAATATTATAATTGCCGAGTGTTTTTACAAAATTAAAACAAAAGTTTCTAAATTACCTGCAAGTAAATCAATATTATTTCTTAAACCATAGTAGTGGTTTGATGTGATCGCTGGTTGAGTTACAGAGCGGAAATTATGAAAAATTGTTTTAATGTTTAAGTTTTAATCACGTCTCCTGTTTTAATTGAATTATTAAATGAAACAAGATTTTATGAGCACGTCAGTGACTTTCCCCTATTTTCCCCAGCGAGATATCTTCAGTAAGTTATATAATTTCAATAGTCAAAATTAGAGTGGTCAAAATCATCCAGATTTTGAACTATTAACCAAATACTTTTATAGATTTTTCTTTAATCAACTGCTTCATATTACTGCAGACATCATTCAATAACTCCCCAAAAATGATTCGTATTACTTCATAGGCCATGGGAAAAATACTAACCCAAAATTTTATTTAACTCGTTTGTATACTCTCCGTACTTCGTAAATGGGAAAGTAAAATTTAAATTTTATTACAAAAAAAAGAATAAATTATACCGAAGTTGAATTTTTTAAGGTAGATTTAGAATATAAAGTAGGTATCAAAGTAAAAAAGGTATATTATTTGAAAATAAATGTCTTGATATAAATTTCACCTTTCCGTAACACTTCAAGTTATTTTATCTTGATGACATACTAATCGAATCGTATAGACCTTTAGATCTGCAATGTCTGTAGTTGCCTTTGGTGGTGTAAAGTATAAACACGATAAAATGATTATCAAGTGTAGTAACTTTGTATTGTACCCAATTTTGTTGTGCGTTTTTATTCCTACATCAGTGTTTTGTATCAACAGTAATTTATACAAACAGAACACGAAAGGGTTAAAAATTTCGTGGCCTTTTTTTGGTGTCAAAGAATCTGCCCCCACTAATACCACTGAACCAGCGTTAACATGGCCACCGTTCTTAGCAAACTTGGGATTTGGTCAGCCTACTGTAGAAAAATTTCCTCCCGTTATCGAATTCATTGTACAAAGGATTCAATCTCAGTTTTCACATTACATTTATGAAGATTTGAGCAGACCACCAACTTGGGATAAACCGGTCTATACTGAAAAACCATCACAAAATAATAGTGAGGTAACTTTAGCACTATTAGGTGTTCCTCATGCAAGCACAACTGGAGTAAGTATGGTTACAAAATCAACTCCAGCTAGCATCGAAGAAGATGAGGATGATGAGGACGATGGTGCGATATCAAGACCTACAGAATTGTACTTTGAAAAAATTCCAAAAACTTAGTATTCCAAAACCAATTCGAATAGTTCAATCGAGGTAAAACATATTTTTTAACTTGACTTCCAATGTTTGTAAATTTAGATTTTATTCGAGAATATTGTTACGAAATAATAATTAATTATAAGGTGTGGTTACAAAATATTTTTTAAAGATTAGGTTTTCAAGAATCGTGCATGATTGAGTAAGTCAATATTGATAATTTATTAGCCAAGTTTTCGAAATTGAGATTCAAAATCAATAGTATCTACAAGAATAACAGTTAAATAATTAACTTGGATTTACCGTTACAATGCATTACAAGCATTTTGTATTTACAACACAGTCGGTAACACTTTCTGAATGGGATAAATAATGTGTAATAACATAAAAGTATCAGCTATGCAAATAATTATAAGTATTGAGTGATCTTGCAAACAAGAAACGTTATTCCAATTAAACAATCAAACAAGGATGTTGAGAAAACGATAGTAATTTTTGATATGTGGAACAATTTTGTTTAAATTAATTTTTGACTGGGGTGTGGAGTTACAAAACTGTAACATTTTATATTCCACAACTTTTTGGTTCAGTTCCATATTTTTTCATAAGATTTTTAAAATACTCTGTGGAACAGGAAAACAGGATACACAAATATTCAAAAAATTAATGTAATTTTCATTTTCTTACTATGTTATTAATGGTAGAGGCAATCAAAACTGTATTCCATTTCGGGGGTACCAATCCTTTATATATTCAGGCGTTGAGTAAAATCTTCATTCATAACATTATGATCGTTGTTTAACCAACGCACGTTAAATCGGTCTAAATTATACAAACATGAAATTTGTATTTGTTTTGTCATGCCTAATAGTTTACTGTGAATCTATGCCGGCTTACAACGCACATGATCCACAAAGGTTAGTGTTTAAAAATATTTTGAATTTGAATGAAAATCTTCTGTGTACTCAATTTTGATTAACATAAATTTTTAATTTTTGTTCAACGATTATGGCATCCTAACCCTCATACAACTTTTTGATACTTACCATCAATTACCAGCTTCTGGCAACTGCTATTCGTTTTTCTCCATGCATACTCTAAAAATACAACTGTTACACTTTTATGGAATATTGACCCAAAAAAGAAAATGTTGGTTTAAACCTTTTGGGTAAGTAGGATAAAGTGTACCACTAACAGTCACTTAAAAATCATTTCAATTCAATCAACGTTTCTTTTTCATGTGGGGTCATTCCATATCAAATCAAGTAATCTGTCGAATCATCTTTCCCTATACAATAAACTTTTGTATGCTCATAGTGTAGTACCTACATCAGATAAATAAATTACAATAAACACAATATTAAATAATTGTACAGTTTTAGGTTCAATACATTGTAAGTATACGAACATTTAATTTGCACTAAATTATTCATACACTGCTTAACTATTAAATTACAAAATGAACCATATAAAATTTTCATCCAAAAGTGACTGTTCCAATGTTCCAAAGGAATGATTGCTAATAAATTATCCTGTAAAATATGATACAGTTTACTTCGAAAAGATGGATAATGGTACATATTATTATGAAAGTTTACCCCACAATTTTGGTATTACTTTTTGATATGAGATTATTAAACTTTTGGAATGATTCAAAAAATTGTAGTAAAATTTGTACAAAAACTGTTTATTTTATTAGTTTTTTATATCAAGAAATTCAAAATAACATTGTTTGGTCAAATAATAAAAATAATAGACTATGCAGGGATTGCACTTTTTTAGTGCAATAAGTAATATAAGAAATTTTGAAAGAACAAGAAGATTTCTATTCATTTGGGAATTCGTTCCATTGTGTGGTCTAGCGGTTAAGTATTTGGAATGGTAATTCGTAAGTCGTTAATTTTTTAATTTCGATAACAAATTACATCATTTTCAAAAGAAAAGTTAGCCGGTACTGGGATTGAACTCCTGACCTGACCTATGCATTACAACTCCCATAATATAATATTTACTATTATTATTATTAAAACTATGGTAACACCTGTCTATTTTCAAAAATTCATAACTCAAAACCTAAGGGGCAATCAACTAAACACCGAGAAAGTAATAATTTTTTTAGCTCCTAGAATCACCAAAAAAATTGGGATTTCGATTGGCGATGTACTCAATGTAATATCCCTTTGTTAGCGTTAAGAAGTGTACCATTGTGGCAGAAAATGAGGTCATATTCAGCAATAAGTGTCATAAAATTAATTAAGTACTATGTCAATTATTTCAGGCTTGTGTATTTCTTATTGGTAATTAATCAAGTAAAATGACAACTATTAAAATAATATAAACCCCAAATCAACGTAATAAATGTTATTCGCGCCAACGAAATTTTAAACACGAAAAATTTAACATTTCCTCTTATCTAAGAACGTCTGTAACTGTTCGAAGGCTATTACACATTCCTCACCAGTTCTATCCATAAAATTCTCTTACAAGGGGAGAGCCACTACTGGCACTCACCAATTTGCACCATTTTTAATATACCTTTTTGTCATAATTAGTTAAAAATCAGATGAAAATTGAAAATTCCATAACTCAACCGATCTGGAGAAAATCGATTTTGAAGAACGAAAATTGCAGGTAGTTTAATATTTTATAACATAACATAAATGCATTATGATTAGGCAACCCATGATGTTGCCATAAAATTTAAATTGTCAACCTTGGCATAACGCAAATGCAATTTATACAATAATCAAACGAAATCGTTACTGTCCCTAATTCTTAGTTCGCTTCTTACATTCACATATATATCTCTTTCTCTCTCTGTCCATTCTTGTTTTTCCTTTTGCAGCTCTCAGGTACTTCATCTCGGTAGCCTGCACCTTACTCTTTATTATCGTACTCTGTACCCATGTCTCGCTTCCGTATGTTAGTATTGGTCTATATGGTCTTCAATACCATTTCTTTGAAATTTCTGTTTGTCTTAGGAACTTCTTGTTAACCATGTGGTACATATTAGTGGCTTTTTTGCATGTTGATTCAATGTCTTCCTCTTGTTTTCTTTTTGCATTATCACTCCCAGATATTTAAATTCCTCAACCTGCTCTATGTTTTCTCCTTCTATTTTGATATTTATTGTTTCCATTTCTCGTGATATCACCATTACTTTAGGTTTGTCTTTAATCATCTTCATTCCATTTCTCTCAAGTGCTTCATTCCATATCCTCAAATTATTTAGCCCCTCTTCTTTAATTCCAATAAAAATTAAAATAAAAACATCATCTCAGCATATTTGAAAATGTAAGCTCCAAAATTTCTATGACATAATAATAATAATAACGCTATTATCTTTTGTTGATTATACAAGTTCTAAAAATTTTTGTACCAACTTTGTATACTCAATAATCCTTTTATAATAATCAACCATTCAGGACTGAGATAAAGTCATTAACATCTTTCAGGTTGATTTTGTTTCGCAAAAGTGATTTTTTCCCAAAGATATAACCCTGGTAGATCCATTTTTTTACTTTAGTCTTTATAATTTTTCTATTGGTTTTTTGTAGTAGGTTTATTATGTGTAGGTTTATTATTAGATACTATAATTATTACAAAGATTTAAAATTGTTATTTTTTAACCCCAAAAAACCACCTTAGCCTTAAAGTTTTAAATTTTACTAACAATAAGTTAAAAATTCATAAACATAATTCTAAATATTTTTGAGCTAATTTAGATTATCTGTGTATTGATTGGAGCCCTTTTGCAATAAAGAACCAAGTGACATAGATCAAGTTACGAGTAAACCGCCAAAACAATTTTCTAATAAATATTGTACATTTTTCAAATTTAAATAATTTTCAAATTAAATTATATTTCTTCATTAATAATTCACACATACAAGGTGGGCCAAAAGAAGTCATCCGATGTTGTTTGGCTCTCATTTTTTTTCTAAATGAAAAACTTCGATTCTGTTTTTTGATTATGTTTATTTGAACCTTTAAAATTTTATTGGTCAAGTCGAGAAGATGATATCGGCCAAATGGGCGCCGTCACAATTGATTGCCATACGGGCTCGTTTTATGACATTTTTCATCACTTCGGCGAGAACTTCGGGCGACAGATTCTCGCACTCGTGTCGAATGTTGTCATTGAGGGCTTCTAGGGTCTCGGGCTTCTTCACGTAAACACGGGACTTCAAAAAAACCCACAAAAAAAAGTCTGGAACGGTTAAATCGGGCAATCTTGCGGGCCAGTGCAAATCGCCAAAACGAGAGATGAGGTGACCCGGGAACGCCGCCTTCAGAATATCGGTTGTGGCTCGCGCAGTGTGTGCCGTTGCTCCGTCCTGTTGGAACCACATGTCCTCCAGTCCTAATTCGTCTAATTGCGACAAAAAAAACTCGGTTAACATGGCCCTATAGCGCGCACCGTCCACTGTTGTCGTCCACGGGCGCTCCGGGGCCGGCCACTCTTGGCAACGTCTCGTGTGGTCCCATACTCTTCAAGGTTGGTGGCCAAACGGCGCAGTGTTTGCGCAGTCGGTGTCGGACGGCCGGGGAATCGGCGACGGAATTCGCCCTGCGCCAACACTACAGACGAATTGTTACGTAAAACAATAGACACGATTATTCCGCGTTCTTGGGGAGTGTATCGCTCCATGGTTTGTTCACTTGTATTCTACATCTGTCTAGTCCACAAATGTCAAAACAGATTTGACATTGGCGGCCATTTGCAAAAATAAGAGCACCTTCCAATAGGGTGATCTCATTTGGCCCACCTTGTACAACAACACGCGGTTCTATTTTGCTAATTACACTTGACGGTTTACGAAATTTTCATAATTTTAAAATTAACCAACAGTCATTAAAAGCTTGGATTTTTGTATGAAATTGATGAACTACGAACTCCAGATCTGTAATATGGACATAACTCAGTTTTAGGTAAAATATCGGTTGGTTCCTTATTGCAAGATACACACAAAAAATTATAGTTAAAATTTAAATATTCTCGAAATATTACTCTTGTAACTGTCCAGAATTGATCAATTGACATCTTCTTGTTTTCATTTCTTTAATTGCCGATTTTGTTCTGGAATCCTGGGAAGCACGTCACTGCTTTCTTTAATTGGAAACTTGGATCTTATTCAACATTTTTTTAATACAGCCGGCACTTAACACATGAGAGATATATTTAATTTCTAAATCTGGATGTGCAAAAAAAATTAAATAGGGAGATTGTGTTGACATTTTTGGTTTTTTGTATACCTCCAAGTTGGGACTATTTCAACACAATTAGCTCCAAATTCTGCCTATTGAGGATAATTCTCTTGGAAAAGAACCGAGTGCAGAGAACAGAGTATAGCTATACGCGGGGAAGTACACAAATTGTTAATTTCAATTGTTGGTACTTGAAACCAAAGTTTATGCTCCGTTGCATATTTTTTTGTTTTTAAAATAAAAATTATTAAGGCAGTCATCCCAAATGCAAGCTCCTTTTTTTCGCTTTCCTGCGAACTTTTCACCACATATTTATTCATGTTTTGAGCACACTTTACAATTTTTCAGCCTGAAATCGTCGCTCGTTGCTGAATACACCGCAACTTAGGCCAAGAAACTGGTCGACACGAGCCTGCACTTGGGATGACTGCCTTAAACCAAAGTCGACCAAAGTTTCTGGGCTGAGGGGTAGTTCAAGCTTACATAGCGCTCAAGGCAAGTTTTACTCTAGCCTTCAGTCAAAACTACCACCAGGAAGAAATTCGGCAGCCAATTTTGATCTCTGTGTTTGAGGTAGCCAAAGAGGCTTGTCACCAACATTGATATTCCAAGTAAAATTCACTACCAACGAATATTTCCAATTTTTCAAAATTCTTTTTCAAACTCATTTTCGAATAAATATAAATAACTTTGTATTTTTAACTTTCGAAAATTATAAATAAATATTTTAGACGAATTAGATAAGATCTAAATTAAATTTTAATTGCATCGTGGTTTATTCAGTTTGATGCTTTTTAAAATACACACAACCATCGTTAAAAAAATCTTAGACTCAAAGCAACGAATTTTTCTGATAAGTAAAATTTAGGTATCGATTAACTCCAGAATAACCTTTGCAAAATCTGATCAATATTATTAATTTCGCAAATAACCCTGTAAAAAAATTAGTAATATTATGCAAGGATGATTTTTGCTACCACTGATTTACTAAGTTACGATGCAAATATTTGTTTATTTTTCTCAAGTATGTCATCATTTCTACTCTTTGTGTGAAGGTTAAATATTCTCACGAATAGAATAACACTAAATTAAATTAAAATTTTATATAATTGCGTCAATGATTTTAATTTAATAAAAGAAATATTTCAAAATACAAACAAGTTTGTTTTCTTTTAGAAATATGCAATATTATTCTTATGGAATTCAGCCACGTCCATTTGGAACGCCAATCGGTGACTGGATTAATAATTCTCCATGGTTTCCGATTGAAATAAACGTAATCGATTTAGCAACAGGTATAAGTAACGGTGTATCGGGAATATTTTCCAATGGCTTATTTGGAGGTAATGGTTTGGTCCAAAGGATTCCAATTATTAACAAGTGGGCTTATCACGATGAACCACGACCGTTGAAATATTTCGTTTTGGTTCCAAATCATCCAAATTTGAATACCGAAAAACTCAACACCTTTAATCCATTTCACGGTGATGCAAATTTTTTTCCACACTATCCTTAATATTAGTTATTTAATAAACGCTATTTATTACTATTATTTATTGTCTACTGTAATAGGAATAACAAAAAAATAAATAATATGGTATACAAAAATGTTGCTGTTATTGATTGATCTTAAAAAATAATTTTAATAATAGGTATTTGGAACTTCTAAGCAGAAGCATGGAATCCAGATGACAAACCACTTGGTCTTGGACCTTCGCCTCTAAGTTGTTTGTCGTACAAATTCTTGTTTTCACTATAGAACAACTCTAAATTTTTTCCTTCTCTACCTACGATCAAACCAACTGGATAATCGAAATTGTAAAAGAATCCTTTTGGTGGACCATTTATTTCTTTATCGTCTTCTTCGTTAGATTTTAATCCAGATTTTTGAGCTGAACCTGGTTGTTGAGCAGAACCTGGTTGTTTAGCGAATGTTTGTTGGTTATTAGAATATTGTCCGGTGTATTCTACATTGTTCAAATCGGATGGTTTATATTGTCCTTGATTACTACTTTGTGTATTTCCATACTGTCCTTGATTACTACTACTTTGTGCAGTTGATTTGGTGTTGTATCCTTGAACCGAACTTACTTGTCCGGAGTAAGCTTGACCAGATTGGCCGTTGTATTGTTGGTATTGATTTTGGAGAGGTTGTTGAGGTTCATCGTATAGATGGGCATTTGGATCTCTGTAAAATGGATAAGTGTTTAGTTTTAAAATGATTAAATTTGTACAGTACTAACACAGGAGCATGAGAGTTCCTTTCAGCTTGTTCGTGCCAAAGTCTAAGATGTTCTTCTTTAGCTGCCTTTACTTCAGGACTATCTTCAACTTGTTTTGGTTGAATTCGGTCTACGTTATCAACTTGATGGAAGCCGGTACCATCGTCCCAATATTCAACCTATGCGTAGCAAAAATGAATTAAATTAGGTTTAATTGGTTTTCAAAAGCACTCACTTTGATTTCTTGGCCATTTCCTGCAATGTAGTTGTAGGACCCTTTAAGATCGCCACTTCGTTCCTTCTTTTCAGTTTTAGAAATATCTGGAATAGAGTAACCATAAATGTAAGCTCCTAAACCATCTTGACCGTGATATTGATTGGCCAAATAAATATCTTCGACTACTTTTTCGGGTTTCTCGTTGATAAATCTAACACCCGGTACATTTGATTCAATTTTTGGGGCATAATGTAACGATTGTTCTTGTTGATTGATAAGTTTAGCTGCATCATCTGGTTCCAATTCTGATAACCTAACTTCTTCGGTCAATGTAGATGACAGGGAACAAATAATTAAAACCTGTAATTTAAAACAGATTATGTTAAAGAATAACAATTATAGTGATAATCTATCTAATATTACGTAATGTATAACAAAAAAGCAGAATTATATATTATGACGTTTGATAAGTTATTGATAATGATGTTTAAGATGAACAATAAATTAAAATTAAGTAGTGATAAACCAGTTAGAAAATTCATCACTCTATAATTTGCGCTCAAAAATATCGATTAACATGTGCAACCATTACGGGATTTAATATAAATTTGTATGATTTGTACGAGGACAATAGTATAATAAACGTGTAATTGTAACTTTTTCTTTATTTCCTGAGTCTTGTATAAGCCATTGTTTTGCGAAAATTATCTATTAACTAAATTACTAGTAGAAAATTATTTGTAAATGTATTTAGAATTAGTAGTCTTTAAATTATCCTAATGGTGTACTGATTAAGGTTTTAAAAATTTTTTAATGCAATGTGACCTTCTCTATGAACACCCTGCATACTGCAATCATAAATTTATTGGATGTAGATGGTCATTTCGCACTTGGGGTAAGATTTAGAAATATTAAATTTGAAAAATTTTGGAAAACTGAAGTTATCGGTAAAATCAATATTATTAAATTAATAAATAAAAATTTTATTGTATTAAGATAATATCAAAAAAAACTATATCATAGCTAATTAGTATGCAAAATCTCGCAGGACAATAATAATCTAATATATTACGCAAATGTGTAATTTTATGCACTGCAAATAATTGCAGTCTGCTTATGGTATCACCAAAATTGCAGACTTATTTTACAAATATTTCAATAAGTTAAATTAAATCAAAAAAATTATCTAATAAGATATTTGTAATAATTATTAGCATAGCTAATTAATATGCAAGAATCTTCTAGGATAATAATATAATATGCAAATATGTATTTTTATGCACTAAAAATAATCTAATAAATTGTTTTATTATTTAAATTATATCAAATATATTTAATTTAACTATAATGAACACTTAAACTTCAAAGTTACCTTTAGCTTTTGGAAAATCCTAAGTATGAAAACAAGGATATAAATCGTGAATCCTATCTTAAATAATTTATTCTTAATATTTAAAACTCAAAAATCATTTAATTTCAATTTCAAAAATATATAACAGTTTTCAAATATTTTCCGACAGGTTTAAATGCGTAATGGTAGTATCATTTAATTTACGTATTTATTTAAAAATAAATTTTAAAATAAAAAATAAAATGAATTAAGAAAAAATAAAAAATTGATGAACCTATTTTTGGCAACAATTTTACTCACCCCAATTAGTATGAACTTCATTGTAAAGAGTTTAATTCGCGAACTATGTTATCTTGAAATTGTTGAAAAATATTCACACACCTTATAATTACGTTAATATGGAAATTAGTGACATTTAAGAGCAAATCTTCTATATATACAAAATCTCAACTTCCACCTCCATTGAACAAATTAAAAGATGATGATACCTTGGAATCAGAAGTTCTAGAACTGTTCCAATAATATTAAAATAATTTTGCATGCAAATTAATTTATGAAAATTAGACGCACTGTTTACAATTTTTACTTTTCCTACTATGAAACTCGATAGACAAAAGTGACTAATGTGATCAATGCCTTGGTTATTAACAACAATTTCTGTGTTTAATTATTATTATAAAAATCAAGATGCGCAATACGAGAACTACGACATTGAAGTTTTAGTATAACGCAACATGTGAACATTTTAACCTTCATCGATAATTATTTTTTATATTTAGGGTTAAAGTAACTTAAGAATATCTAATAACATAACGACCAAGAAATCAAGAAATTGACTCTCTTTTCATGCCTGTCTGTACATACAACATAACATATATGTAAATTTGTTCGTGACCAGTTGTAATCCTTCCGACTGGAATTATGTTTCAATTTTGCGGAAATAAAAATCAAGAAAAGCTTACACCTTAGAGATTCGACATTATCATTGAAAAAATCAATTAATTTCGTCAGTTGAAATTTAATCAATATACGAGTAATAGAATGTGTTATTATAATTTTATCGATTTCTTACATCAGACAATAGACGAAAGGTTAAGATAAATCGTAAATTAGCTCCGTAATGTAAATTTTGGTGCTTTCATTAACATTCTATCATAAATATTTTACTTTTATCAACATTTTACATATTTTCAAACCACAATTCGCCAGTTTTTGTTTCAATTTATTTTCCCTAAAGCAGGTTTTGCTATATCATACTAATTTTTTTTATCCTGTTCCTCTTCGTATGTTAATGGGTGAGATATCTTAATGGTATTTGCAAAATTTTGAATTTTACCTCGAAGACGAGCAATTAAAAGTAGTGATTAATTTCCTACATCTAAAATAGCATTATTGCATCTTATATAACGCAATTTTCAAGATCACTTAAAAAACTGCGATTGGGTATAATGTCCATCGCGTTAATCAACAGTTTTTGATAGTTTAAATAAGTATAATATGCATTAGAAATAAATTTAGTTTTATGCCTACAAAAAAACATTGTAAAACTTAAGTGTGCAAAATTTTCTTTTGAAATTGACATTTGTAACTTTTTAATATTTCGTACGAGGGAAAGCCATGGTAAAACCCTTTTCTATATAGCAAATGAATGTAATATTGCACATGCAGATTTTACAGTTAGTGAATCATACACATAACTATTGCAATTCGTTTTCAAATTAAAAGAATATAAATCAAACTGTCGCAATTCATTTATTATGCAAAAATGTTCAATTTCAATAATACTAAAATGGTTTTTAGAGAGTGGACAATTGAAACAATAATGTATATTAGATCACCATCAAGAATTCAAGAAAAATTCATATCGTCCCCTTAGTACTATAACTAGGTAACTTGAATTTTGGCTGTTTTGAGTTAGCTACATGTAATCACCTAATGTTAACCGCTTCATTTAGTGCTACAACTAAAAAAGTTATAGGGTGAACTGACCAGTGAATGAACACCACCCAGTAAATGAACATGTATATATAGTTATAGAAAACATATAAGAAAAATAAGGATGTCCATAGACTTTCTCCGTCTAATGTTAACTGTTCATTCACTGGGATTTTCGATCATTTTTACTAAATTAGTAGTTATAGGTAGAACCGCCAGTTGAATCTGGATTTTGTTGACGATATCGGATTGCTTAATAATTGGAATAACTTCCCTCCAATTTCAAACAGTATACAGAAAAGTTTTCGTTGTTTATTTAGCAACCAAGTACGAACTTCTCTTATTCGTTCATTTACTGGTCAGTTCACCCTATTATGTTTCTAAATATTAAATATCCACTTGCAAAATGTAGATACATTTTAATCCAAATTTAGAAATTATTTTTTTACGGGCAAATAAATAGTTTCCGCGCAAAAATTTTTAGTGATTCGTGTTCAGAACATCATGGAGCATGTCAACACCAAATATGAAGAAGATCGGTGTTGTAACCGTAAACTAGAATCATACCTAAGTCTATCCTGCCAATTGCTATTCTAAACTTTAAACTTGATTTACTCAATATGAGTAATTTCAAGTTACCTAGTTATAGTACTAAGGGGACGATATGTCTAAGTCTAATGGAAAATGATAATTTTGTATAAATATTTTAATATTTAGAGATCCCTTTTACAAAACAAACCAAAACAAATCTTAATATTATACAGTTTCCTTATGTGTCTACCTCTTTAGTCGATTAATAACTTCACATTAGTTTTACAAAATATTGACGCTTCTAAAAAAATTAATAATTCACGCCACATGCAAAACCATTCGGTTTAAAAACGCCCGTAATGCGGTACAAGTAAAATTTTATTTTTGAAGATTAAGAAAAAACACTTCAAATGTTTGATCTAGAAATTTCATTAAAAATGGAATAATTATTGTATTAAAGGTTCAAGTTTCAAGCATCTTAAGTTAGAATATTCACACGGAATAAACTATTCAGTAATTTAGGTAAACGGAATCTTACCTTCGACACACTGAAAATTAATTATTATTAATTTTTTTTAAATTAGATTTGTAAATAATTACATTTTTTAAACAGTTTAAATAATAATTGTTCGGTAAAATAACAGATTGAATGGTAAAATGAGTATTTCTCATATATTTGTATTCGATTCTTTAATGATCATTAACTTGGCAGTCAAAGCAAATTAAAAATATGTTTTAATTTTATACCTAACAACCATGGTATCAACTCTACCATTTTATAACTTTCTTATCGCCATTTATTTTACACAAGAAAAACAATAGATAATTAAAAAGGAAGTGCAATTTATTATATTTAGCATATTTCTAAATAAAATTAGAACAAAATTTGGTAACATTTTTCTTTAACTGCAATTACTGCTTTTCACTTTTCTGCATTACTTATACCAAACAATTTTTTTCGTAAGTATTAATTTTGTCGTCATTGCACCATATTTCCTAAATTTTTTTTAAATTTTAACTGTGAAGTTAATTTGTGAACCAGCAATTTTTGATGGTGCTAAGGTCTGTATAATTTCCTGGCCAAGGAAGAATTTCAATATTGGAAGAAGTTCGTCACTAATTTTGCATTATGGCGCAAGTTCACCAGGTCTTTTACGTATACAAATTTATATGCTTCTTTCACTGCTTCTAAACGACATTCGTCGCTAAAATCAGTGAAAAAATTAAAAATATTGATAGGGTAAAGAATATTATAGTTATCGGACAGTTAAGCAAATTTTTTTGTTATAAAATTCATATCTTCTCCTACTTCTTGTTATTTCTTCACCAAATTTAATTTTACGTCAGTTCGATCTTGCATGTTAACGTTGCGTATTTACATTTTTAATTCTGACAACCCAATTAAAAAAAAAGAAATGATAGTAAAATTATACAATTATGTATAGTTACTGAACAGCTTTTATAGTTCTCGGCAGAGATTATGTCCTAATGGTTAGGACAGGGTTAAAGATGATCAGAAACATTTCATCACAATGAAAATTTATTTATTTAAAAGACAATCTTATTTTTAAGGTCTATTTGTACAGTGTCCATTAACTATAATGTGTCCAGTAACTATGGTTTACCCTAATTCCTATCGAATTCACTCAATAATAAAAATAAGTAATATTATGTAGTCTAGACACTGAATAAGAACAACGAGAGATTGTTAGAGATAAGAGAAAGACTGCAGGCTGGATGGAGATCTTTCCACGCAAACAAGAGTATATGAAGACTCTGATGCAAGAAGGGGATATTATGTGTAATATCAATTTGTAAATTCTTCAGAACTTCAAAAATAAATAGCTCATTGTTGCAGCATCTTATGGGAGGGGAAGACATGTGATTTTCACTGGTAACTCTGTTTCTATTAACAATAAAAATTCCAGCTTTATACCAAGTGAATTAAGCTCATTTTAGAACCTAAACCTGCAATAACATCATTTTTAAATATTTTGTACTTATCCCCTTCTTGCATCAGGGTCTTCATATGTATAAGAACGAAAATCAGAATAAACAAAACCTTCGTAAGAACAGAAGTCACCTATGCGGCGGAAATACTGAATTTGATTAAGAGAGAAGAGGAAAGGCTGTGAGTGTTCGAAAGATATATATTAAGAGCGATTACCAGCATATAGAAGATAGGCGAGAACGAGTACAGAACAAGAACAAATACTGAACTAGCCGAAAAAATGGGAAACGAAGATATTGTGAAATTTATAAAAGCGCAGAGAATCAGATGGCTAGGTCATGTAACAAGGAAAGAAGCAGGCAATATCTTAAGACAGATCATGAACTGGAGCCCTTACGAGACGAGAAGTAGAGGGAGAATAATGGATAGATGCCTAGACGAGGTGTTACGAGACCTCAAAGAGATGGATATAACAAATTGGAGAGAGAAATGCCAAAACAGAGTGATATGGAGGAATATAGTTAACAAAGCCAAAAGACATTTGAAAATCTAGAGGATTGAAGATGACAAAATGGGGAGTGATTCACCCCGTAAAATGAATCGTGAAGACTTCTAAAGAAGTAAGCATATTCCTGTTAGTCGGTCGGTCGGAGCATAGTGGTCACGCAAGTTGACTATGGACGCTAAATACCCGGTTCGAATCCGAGTAAAGTAAGAACTTTATTCTGACCGTTCTCCCCTCGGAAAGCAATGGCAACCTACCGAGAGTAATATGCCAAGAGCATCCTTAAATGTTAATGATCTAAAGGGTCCAAAAGTTGATCTGTGGACTACGGGGAAGCGTAATAACCACCCCACCAACATTTAAGGATCACGACGCTTCTGTTAAGAAGCATAACGACTGTATGATGATGAAGCATATTCCAAAGGAATGGATGCCGATTTATTATTATTATTATTAATATATAGACACAAAAGCCTTACTCCAGCCATCATGTGTTTGACTTGACAATCAAGCTTTCCGAAAATGCACTATTTGACTTGATTTACTGTCGTCACTATTTGACTTAATATCAAGCATCAAGCTGCTTGATTTTTCTGATATTATTTGTTAAATAAATTGATACGCAATTTTTGAGTTCCTTCAAGATTAAGAAATAAATAACTTGAATTTTAATTAAATTTTCAATTACATATTATAGGTACATTATATTGAATATGAATAATTGGTCTTAAATCGTAAGTTTAAACGACTCTTTTAGTTATGCACTTGGTTATTATTGGAATTATCTACATAATAAATTGTAAAATGTTTATTTAAAATGTGCGTTATTTTTAAACTCGCAAACAAAATTTTGTAATCTTTAATGTAACGTAAAGTTCATTACTTAAGAGCGCGCTACAAATTTTGATTCAAAAACATGTTTCGACAGATGGCGTGCCCTAAAATATTAATCTTTTATAGTTATCTTTTCACCAAAACGGAATTCTAATAATTTATAAAAGTCATATGAATAAACGATAACTCAGCTAGGCAATAAGGAAGTTTGAGCTTTCAAAGATAAATATTTTTAAATATATTCAATATTTTCACATGTGCATATCTTTTTGGAATATACTTGTAAATATTCAACATTGGAAGCTCAAACGTCCTTATTGCCTAGCTTAGTTATCGTTTATTCATATGACTTTTATAAATTATTAGAATTCTGTTTTGGTGAAAAGATAACTATAAAAGATTAATATTTTAGGGTACGCCATCTGTTGAAACATGTTTTTGCATCAAAATTTGCAGCGCGCTCTTAACTTTACCCAAAAATATTTCCTATTATATGGAGTCACAAAATTTGTCTTTTTAGTTTATAAGTATTATAAAGTTGCTGTAAAAGGCCATATTTTTAATATTTTTCAACCAGATTTGTCTGCAAAACCGTTCCGTTTATGACTTCATTGATAAATTTTATGATTTTATTGTGGGTGCACTAATAAAAAATTATTGTACCTAAACCCTTCAGTTTTTAAATACAAAATCAAGTAATTTTTCAAGCTTTTTCAAACTACTTGATGCTTGACATACGAACTGCTTGATTTCACTTGATATTCGAATTTTAATACTTGACTTGAGCTTGACTTGATTTCAAGTCAGGTCAAGTCAAGTAGCTTGAAAATCAAGTTAAGCCATGAATCCCTAGCACATCGTGAAAATGACATATTTTGTGTAAACAATTCTCAGCTTTCAGAAAATAATATCAAATTTGAAATAAAACTTCAACATAATGAAAGAATTTCAAAAATAAAAGTTTTTTAATTTTAGGGAGCATACATTTTATTTATTTGTAATTAAACAAAAAATATGCACATCGTGAAAATGACATATTTTGTGTAAAAAATTCTCAGCTTTCAGAACAAAATATCAAATTTGAAAAAAAACTTGCCGCACTGTCAAAAAAAATCGCTTTTTTCCCTTTAATTGAATTTTTAAAGGTCCTTTTTGTTGCTTATAACAAAAAATTAATATCTTCATTGAAAAGCTGAGAATTCTTTACAAAAGAAACTGTAGGGGAGAGGTTTGCAGGTTGCCACCCATTAGCTTTTTTGCTCATAGCTCGTCACAAAATCAACATATTGTTGATATTATAATATTCATTGGAAAGAGGAACTCAAAAGGCATAATCCTGACGTAGAAATTATTTGAATTTTCAAAAAATAAAAATTATACAGGAGTTTTTCAAAAGTACCTAAAATCGAGCTCTTGAAATTTAGGCTTGCAGGTTGCCACCCATCGAGAAATTGCTGAAAATGTAGAAAAACGGAAAGAAAACCAACTGATTTATAAAATTTATGGGTTTTTATTGACACTCAGTGGTCGTAAACATAAAAAAATTAGTGTAAATTGGCATAAAAAATCAAAATTTGATTTTTCATGTTAATTTGCATGATTCCATATTATCTTGCAAATTTAATTATTTAATGCAATAAAAACACTTCACTTTTGACTCAATAACAATTGTAAACATCAAACAATCATAAAAACGGGCATATGAGTGTAAACAAGCGAAACACGATAGGTGGTAACCTGCAAATCGTAAAGGGTGGCAACCTGCATTCTAGCACTATTTTAGAATTATATCTGAAAAAAATTGCTATTTCATGATATGTTTGAAATTTTGTTAGGATAATGTAAGTTGAATGTAAAAGCAATACAGAAAAAATATTTACCTTGATTTCTCGATTAAAATGTTCAATTTATGACCACAGAACAAAAACACAATTTTAATTTTTAAATTTTCACGATACAACTTTTCAAACTTTTGTCAACACACACTGTCTTAGTGGCTCTGTCCGCTCCAGAACTAGTTTAAAAGTGATCACACCTTCTTAGGTTTCGATTTCAGTCAAAATTTAGTTTATGACATTGGTCCAACACCAAAATCCAAGGTAGGTGGCAACCTGCAGTAGGTGGCAACCTGCAAACCTGTCCCCTACTGTTTGTATTTTTATGAAAAATGTTCATACCTACTTCAAAAAAATTAAAGAAAAAGTTTCAAAAAACAAATTTGTCAACATTCAAAAAATCATTACAACGAAAGTATTTAATACAAAGAGCCAAAATTTTCTGTGAGTTATTACATTTATACAAAAAATAACTCCACAAAATTTGAAAAGAATCCGCGAGGGTGAGACTTTAAGATTGACTTTAATTTATTATTGGTGGAATGACCCGCCAAATATAAAAACAGATCTTAGTTGCTTTATACAATCTCACTTTCAGCAATGACTCTTTTAGTTATTATTGATAATAGTATCAGTAGAATATCTTTCAGCTTATCCATTTTCTTCTGGTGTATAATTCTATCGGTGAAAAACAAACTTGAAGCGATCAATGAGCAGATAACGCCCAAACAAGCCAATACAAATGACCAGCCGAAAGAGTAATTATAATGGCCCGGCATCCAACCATTATGATTTGAAAAAGATGCAAACACAATAACGGCAATTGCACCGCATACTCCACCCACTATTGTTAAAAAAAAATTTGAATCAATTAACGTTCCAAATTTGTTCATATCTGAACCGTAACACAGAAAATGAAACAAACTGAAAACTGCTCCCATTGAAACAAATATCAAGCAAATTGTAAAAAAGGACTGCGTTGCAACCATAAATCCAGGAATTTCACCATATTTAGTATAAGGATTGAAAATGTTCTTCTGCCACCTGCATTCGACAATACCAAAGTATATAGAATTTGGATCGGATGTTAATATATTACAGTGGGTCCATAAACCTAACCGATCATCTGATCCTCGATAATCTGACACCGTCCAACTTGATGTACTAAATGCTACAGCTAGTAATACGAATGCTACTGCAAAGAAGCCCAATCCTACAGTTGCTGCAAGCGATTTACGTAACATCTGCAAAAATTAAAAATAATATCTTATTTATTTACTCAAAAACAACATTTACATATTATTATATAATAGTATATTGTTTGACTATGGATGAAACAAGAAGATTTCAGACCAGGGTGAGGATTCCAGTGCCATACATACTATTTTTCATATTACCTGTAATGAATCTGAGAGTTTTCCTAAAATATAAGAATTGTCAGCTGTCACATTAATTATTTACAATAAATAAATACAATTCTGACAGGTTTAAAATGAAATCAAAAACTGAGTACGCGGGCAGAAACCAATTTAGTTTCTGACCAACAGTCGCGTTGATCTGCAATTGTCGTGTTTCGACTGTCTAAACATGCAATGAAACTCGCAGTTTCATGACAGGTAATATGAAAAATTTATTCTACTACTATCATATGCAATTAAAAGGAAACTGTTATATATATATATTTGTGGTTTTAAAATGATTGTGGCTTTTAATTTGGGCTACAAAAATGATTGTGATGTTTTCGAAGGTACTTACGATTTGTTTTGAACACTATGTATATTTAACGGAAATTGGTAACGTAAACTATGTAGATCCTTTTATAAATTCTTATAATATATAATTCTTTTTATAAAATTGGAACAACAAGACCACGGATGGACACGACTTTGTAGTAGAGAGCAAATAATTTGTATATAGAGAGACAGGCTACGCTCACCCCATAGCCCATACCCCACAAAGATCTATGACTCACCCTAGGTGGAGGGTTGTCGCCGCTTGTGGCCAGTGCCAGTATTGTCAGATTTTAGAAACCTGTGAAGCCAACTCGTAACTGAAAGAACGCCCAAAGTTTACGTACGTGCCGCCAAAATGTATGTAAATACAATGTCCAAAATCAAAATGTATCATTAACTTGATCAGTTTTGTTAAAATTTAAAATCCACTTGTTAGATTACTAAAGTTCTTTTCTCAAACTGTCAAAAAAAATCGGTTTTTTCACATTAATTGAATTTTTAAGGGTCTTTTGTTGCTTATAACAAAAAATGAACATCTTCATTGAAAAGCTGAGAATTTTTTTACAAAAGAAACTGTACTGTTTGTATTTTTATGAAAAATGATTCAAAAAAATTAACGAAACATTTAAAAAAAAAAATTTGTCAAAATTTAAAAAAATCATTACGACAAAAGTATTTAATATTAAGAGCCAAAACTTTCTGTGAGTCATTATATTTATACAGAGAATAACTCCACAAAATTTGAAAAAATCTGCGAGGGTGAGACTTTGAGATTGACTTTAATTGGTGGAATGACCCATTATAATATATCCTGTAATTAGGTAGGAATGGAAGAAAGAATCATCTACAATAATTCTACACTCTACAGTATTTCTAGTAGGTACCATTAATAATTTTAATTAAATATTACATTCGTAATGGTAAAATGTCGAAATGCGATATTTGAATTGCAAAGGTGAAGTTGTCATGATTGATCATGAGAATTAAAAATTTACTAATAAATACTTTTCAGAAATAAAATACTCAAGTTTCACAAATAAAATGCACTGTAACTGTAAATATTCTAATAATATTATCTATCATTTTATTATATAAATTATGATTAGCGACAATAAATTATGTAGAATTTAAAGAGCTACAAGCTAAAACTACAAATAGATTTAAAATATTAATAGATAATAACAAAGTTAACCTTTTTTCTTAGTAACAAATACTATTACCTGTGTGAAAACAGCGACTAAAGTCAGCGACAAATTTTTCCGAAAACGCCCGAAGTTGAGCTCATAAATAAGGACAGTTGCATTTTCTGCGCATGCGCACAAAGAATTTAATAATTTTAAAAACAAAAAGTTTAATAATTTATTAAACATTATTTTTGAAGCAATCCATTGTTACAAGAAAACTTGAGCATACAGTAACATATTAATATAGTTAGAATTTATTAATAAAACAAGTAAATTCTTAACAGGAGTAAGAAATTTATATCTCAAAAACTGGACATACTCTCACTTTTAAATTTATACCATAGGTACATACCCTTATGGGCTACCTACCCTATAAATTTCATCCATTTGCAAAGGGGCCGCGGGGGTAGCAACTAAAAATATTTGAAAGATCGCAAAAATTTTGAGAACACAAAAAAATTAATTTCTCAAAAACTGGACATACTCTCACTTTTAAATTTATACCACAGGTACATACCCTTATGGGCTACCTACCCTATAAATTTCATCCATTTGCAAAGGGGCCGCGGGGGTAGCAACTAAAAAGATATGAAAAATCGCAAAAATTTTGAGAACACAAAAAAATTAATTTCTCAAAAACTGGACATACTCTCACTTTTAAATTTATACCACAGGTACACACCCTTATGGGCTACCTACCCTATAAATTTCATCCATTTGCAAAGGGGCCGCGGGGGTAGCAACTAAAAAGATATAAAAAATCGCAAAAATTTTGAGAACACAAAAAAATTAATTTCTCAAAAACTGGACATACTCTCACTTTTAAATTTATACCACAGATACACACCCTTATGGGCTACCTACCCTATAAATTTCATCCATTTGCAAAGGGGCCGCGGGGGTAGCAACTAAAAAGATATGAAAAATCGCAAAAATTTTGAGAACACAAAAAAATTAATTTCTCAAAAACTGTACATACTCTCACTTTTAAATTTATACCACAGGTACATACCCTTATGGGCTACCTACCCTATAAATTTCATCCATTTGCAAAGGGGCCGCGGGGGTAGCAACTAAAAATATTTGAAAAATCGCAAAAATTTTGAGAACACAAAAAAATTAATTTCTCAAAAACTGGACATACTCTCACTTTTAAATTTATACCACAGGTACACACCCTTATGGGCTACCTACCCTATAAATTTCATCCATTTGCAAAGGGGCCGCGGGGGTAGCAACTAAAAAGATATGAAAAATCCCAAAAATTTTGAGAACACAAAAAAATTAATTTCTCAAAAACTGTACATACTCTCACTTTTAAATTTATACCACAGGTACATACCCTTATGGGCTACCTATCCTATAAATTTCATTAATTTGCAAAGGGGCCGCGGGGGTAGCAACTAAAAATATATGAAAAACTTTCATTATTGTACAGAACTTGCTAGGAGTGCTCTAAATTTTAATTACTCGTAACTTTGCAAAAAAGAAATTTAAATGATGTTAATGGAAGGTTATTCAAGCGCAATCGCAATTTGCAAAATTCGATTGGGGTTGTCAGCGACAAGCTGACATCCCATAATGCGACATCCAATAATGCATTTTTTTTTTTTTTTTCGCGGATGCGGGAGGAGGAAATCTCGTACGAGAGACCGCCACACCCGGGGCGATACTGTCAGACTTCACTGACTAAAACCTCCCCCCCCTAAACAAAACAGAACAAAAACAACATAACCACAAAATAAAAAATATAAAATATTAATTAAAACACATAAAACATACATAATCATAAATGATTCTTCAAAAATACCGAAAAGTATAGCACAAAATATACCTGAAAATATACCACATATACCCAAAAAATACCAAAAATATAGCATAAAGTATACCTGAAAATATACCACAGATACCCGAAAAAATACAAAAAAAATATAGCACAAAATATACCTGAAAATATATCCCAAAAATAGCAAAAAATAGAGCATAAAGTATACCTCAAAATATACCACAGATACCCCAAAAAGTACAAAAAAAATATAGCACAAAATATACCTGAAAATATACCCCAAAAATAGCAAAAAATAGAGCATAAAGTATACCTGAAAATATACCACAGATACCCCAAAAAGTACAAAAAAATATAGTAACAAAAAATATAGCACAAAATATACCTGAAAATATACCCCAAAAATAGCAAAAATAGAGCATAAAGTATACCTGAAAATATACCACAGATACCCCAAAAAGTACAAAAAAAATATAGCACAAAATATACCTGAAAATATAAAGTATAACAAAGTTATACTGAGTTATTATTGAGACAACGTGAAATGTGGTTCAATCATGTAAAAGATGTAAAATGATGAGAAATTAATTTTTTTGTGTTCTCAAAATTTTTGCGATTTTTCATATCTTTTTAGTTGCTACCCCCGCGGCCCCTTTGCAAATGGATGAAATTTATAGGGTAGGTAGCCCATAAGGGTATGTACCTGTGGTATAAATTTAAAAGTGAGAGTATGTACAGTTTTTGAGAAATTAATTTTTTTGTGTTCTCAAAATTTTTGCGATCTTTCAAATATTTTTAGTTGCTACCCCCGCGGCCCCTTTGCAAATGGATGAAATTTATAGGGTAGGTAGCCCATAAGGGTGTGTACCTGTGGTATAAATTTAAAAGTGAGAGTATGTCCAGTTTTTGAGAAATTAATTTTTTTGTGTTCTCAAAATTTTTGCGATCTTTCAAATATTTTTAGTTGCTACCCCCGCGGCCCCTTTGCAAATGGATGAAATTTATAGGATAGGTAGCCCATAAGGGTATGTACCTGTGGTATAAATTTAAAAGTGAGAGTATGTACAGTTTTTGAGAAATTAATTTTTTTGTGTTCTCAAAATTTTTGCGATCTTTCAAATATTTTTAGTTGCTACCCCCGCGGCCCCTTTGCAAATGGATGAAATTTATAGGGTAGGTAGCCCATAAGGGTATGTACCTGTGGTATAAATTTAAAAGTGAGAGTATGTACAGTTTTTGAGAAATTAATTTTTTTGTGTTCTCAAAATTTTTGCGATCTTTCAAATATTTTTAGTTGCTACCCCCGCGGCCCCTTTGCAAATGGATGAAATTTATAGGGTAGGTAGCCCATAAGGGTATGTACCTGTGGTATAAATTTAAAAGTGAGAGTATGTACAGTTTTTGAGAAATTAATTTTTTTGTGTTCTCAAAATTTTTGCGATCTTTCAAATATTTTTAGTTGCTACCCCCGCGGCCCCTTTGCAAATGGATGAAATTTATTGGGTAGGTAGCCCATAAGGGTGTGTACCTGTGGTATAAATTTAAAAGTGAGAGTATGTCCAGTTTTTGAGAAATTAATTTTTTTGTGTTCTCAAAATTTTTGCGATTTTTCAAATATTTTTAGTTGCTACCCCCGCGGCCCCTTTGCAAATGGATGAAATTTATAGAGTAGGTAGCCCATAAGGGTATGTACCTGTGGTATAAATTTAAAAGTGAGAGTATGTACAGTTTTTGAGAAATTAATTTTTTTGTGTTCTCAAAATTTTTGCGATTTTTCATATCTTTTTAGTTGCTACCCCCGCGGCCCCTTTGCAAATGGATGAAATTTATAGGGTAGGTAGCCCATAAGGGTGTGTACCTGTGGTATAAATTTAAAAGTGAGAGTATGTCCAGTTTTTTAGAAATTAATTTTTTTGTGTTCTCAAAATTTTTGCGATCTTTCAAATATTTTTAGTTGCTACCCCCGCGGCCCCTTTGCAAATGGATGAAATTTATAGGGTAGGTAGCCCATAAGGGTATGTACCTGTGGTATAAATTTAAAAGTGAGAGTATGTACAGTTTTTGAGAAATTAATTTTTTTGTGTTCTCAAAATTTTTGCGATCTTTCAAATATTTTTAGTTGCTACCCCCGCGGCCCCTTTGCAAATGGATGAAATTTATAGGGTAGGTAGCCCATAAGGGTATGTACCTGTGGTATAAATTTAAAAGTGAGAGTATGTACAGTTTTTGAGAAATTAATTTTTTTGTGTTCTCAAAATTTTTGCGATCTTTCAAATATTTTTAGTTGCAACCCCCGCGGCCCCTTTGCAAATGGATGAAATTTATTGGGTAGGTAGCCCATAAGGGTGTGTACCTGTGGTATAAATTTAAAAGTGAGAGTATGTCCAGTTTTTGAGAAATTAATTTTTTTGTGTTCTCAAAATTTTTGCGATCTTTCAAATATTTTTAGTTGCTACCCCCGCGGCCCCTTTGCAAATGGATGAAATTTATAGGGTAGGTAGCCCATAAGGGTATGTACCTTTGGTATAAATTTAAAAGTGAGAGTATGTACAGTTTTTGAGAAATTAATTTTTTTGTGTTCTCAAAATTTTTGCGATCTTTCAAATATTTTTAGTTGCTACCCCCGCGGCCCCTTTGCAAATGGATGAAATTTATAGAGTAGGTAGCCCATAAGGGTATGTACCTGTGGTATAAATTTAAAAGTGAGAGTATGTACAGTTTTTGAGAAATTAATTTTTTTGTGTTCTCAAAATTTTTGCGATCTTTCAAATATTTTTAGTTGCTACCCCCGCGGCCCCTTTGCAAATGGATGAAATTTATAGGGTGGGTAGCCCATAAGGGTATGTACCTGTGGTATAAATTTTAAAGTGAGAGTATGTACAGTTTTTGAGAAATTAATTTTTTTGTGTTCTCAAAATTTTTGCGATTTTTCATATATTTTTTGTTGCTACCCCCGCGGCCCCTTTGCAAATGGATGAAATTTATAGGGTAGGTAGCCCATAAGGGTATGTACCTATGGTATAAATTTAAAAGTGAGAGTATGTCCAGTTTTTGAGATATAAATTTCTTACTCCTGTTAAGAATTTACTTGTTTTATTAATAAATTCTAAATTTCATGCCGACTATATTAATATGTTACTGTATGCTCAAGTTTTCTTGTAACAATGGATTGCTTCAAAAATAATGTTTAATAAATTATTAAACTTTTTGTTTTTAAAATTATTAAATTCTTTGTGCGCATGCGCATAAAATGCAACTGTCCTTATTTATGAGCTCAACTTCGGGCGTTTTCGGAAAAATTTGTCGCTGACTTTAGTAGCTGTTTTCACACAGGTTATATTGTTTAGCAAGGGATGAAACCAGATGATTTCAGACGAGAGTGGATTGCCTTCCCGAGCGAAAGCGAGGGCTGGCATCACCTCGAGTTTGAAATCGTGTTTCATCCCGTGCCCAAACATACTATTTTTCATATTACCTGTAATGAATCTGAGAGTTTTCATGAAATATAAGAATTGTCAGCTGTCACATTAATTGTTTACAATTAATAAATTCAATTCTGACAGGTTTAAAATGAAATCAAAAACTGAGTAAGCGGGCAGAAACTTGACGCTTTCTTTCCTAGGGCAGAAATCAATTTAGTTTCTGACCAACAGTCGCGTTGATCTGCAATTGTCGTGTTTCGACTGTCTCAACATGCAATGAAACTCGTAGTTTCATGACAGGTAATATGAAAAAATTTTTTTTTTAATTGCACGCCATTTAGGGAATGGCCCAGTTCGGCGCCGCCGTTTCGGCGCAGCTGGTTCGGCGCAGCTGGTTCGGCGCAGCCGGTTCGGCGCAAACCCGGTTCGGCGCGAGTACAGTTCGGCGCAGACCCGGTTCGGCGCGAGTACAGTTCGGTGCAAACCCGTTTCGGCGCGAGTACATTTCGGCGCAGACCCGGTTCGGCGCGAGTACAGTTCGGCGCAGACCCGGTTCGGCGCGAGTACAGTTCGGCGCAGAGCCGGTTCGGCGCGTGTACAGTTCGACGCAATATATTTTAGCGTAGAAATTTAACGATAATACTGCATATTTACTGTTTCAAAAATAATTTAATAAAAGAAGAAAAACTTCACCCTGAATGTGGTCCTAAAAATGGGATTTAGAAATGTAATGTTACTTTTCACTCTATGTACAGTGTGTTCACGATAGTGCGGTAATTGTGAATAATTCTTATAACTTACTAGATACAAAAAAGAGTTTAAGTAAAAATAAAGAGGTATATTTCTTTATACCGGAAGTGAACATTAAAATTTTTCTTAACATGGCAACATGTCTTTTTTTTAACATTTTGTAACGAATTTTGTATTCGTTACTTAAATTTTACAGCACCGTGTATATATTTGCATTTAGCAATAGGTACGACGCAGACTTGCGACGTTTTACAGCGCACGTTTGATAAGGGGACGGGTACGCCATTTTGAGCGAGTACGACGTGTTTTCGAACGTCGGTAATTATTTACCAATTACTTTATTAGAATCGTGTTAATTACACCAGAATCTAACTATTCACAATAGTAACGACGTCTACTACGCTTGGAAATTCTTTTTGGCTGGTCGTTGTGAGTTCCTGTCATAGCAAGCAATTTTTACTAACATCGTTTGATTGTGCGTACCATTATTTATTACCAGTGCCTTATCAATATCGCCATATTGCTCGTACAACTTATTGTTTGGTGGTTATCAGCATCTTATTCAACCCATTATCAAGTGGTGCCTTATCTATTAGTGCATCCTGCAATTATACAAGTCTGTACTGGATAGTTTTTTTTGGTTCCGGAAGTCGGATTTCACCCCAGTAGCGTTACCACCAGTTCCGGATATTTACTGATCAACATCTCCAGAGCGACTGCAGTTGACAATTTACTTACTAAGCATTGTATAAGGTACAAGTTTGTAAACCTCCTCCAACAAAGATCTTTGGAAGTGAAGGTAAGATTTTTATTAGTATTTAATTGCGTCTTTCTGCAAGTTGCTAAGATTTTAAATTTTCGTGGAAGGTATTTGCCCTATATTTTAACTGGATAGTTTCGACTGGCGAGTGCAGTCCTTTGACTGATTCTTCATTTTTATTTACATCGTCCAGAACCGTCGTGAGTTGAAGCCTGTACCAAAATAGTTTTATTTTGTAATAAGTATTTATTATATTGTTGTTAACTTTTAATTGGTGGTTTGATTTTCAAGTGTTTTCTTTGAAGTCAATTTTCAGGGTAATTCACCCCCTAGCCTACCGTCAGAGCTAAGCTGTCAAAAAGGGCAACATTTTAACAGGTAGCTCTCTACCTGGTGAGCAGTAATCGCTTCCTGGACCACCATAACGGTGGGGAAAAGGAGGTATAAGATTATTAGTTTCACTGGCGCCCAACGTGGGGCCCTTTTGACAATTTTTATTATTAAGGAAACACTTGAGTTTTGGAAATCATCCAGTTTTTTGGTGCAGGTCATTCTCACGCGGCATACAGATTTGTTATTGCAATTTGCGCTTTTTTTTTGCTTATTATAATCAGTGCTACCACGAACGATAATGAGTACGATGCAATTTGTGAAATCCTTAGCAGAAGCTGAGGTGGATGTAGAATTAATGATGCGGGGTGCGGACACCACCACTTTTCCTGATCTTGCTTCGAAGATCAATAGTTTACAGCGGCTAATCCGCGAAGAGAGGTGTAATTCTCTCTTGGCACTCCACGCCTATAAGCCTACTGATGTGCTAGCTGAGTTGAAAGTTTGCACCGAGATGCTAGCGACCTTTACAGCGGAAGTAGACTCGTTGGAGCGCTCTTTTGATAGACGGGGTTTCGAGGTGATTTTCGACAGACTAGCACACTACAGTAATAGATTAAACATCATGGAGGGAGTTGGTTTTCGCGATGAGGATAGGGAGAAGTTGGTAGATGGGTTTAAACAATTGATTGTAAGAGTACAAACCTTGGAAAATCGGCAGGCTAGTAGCAATATAGTAGGAAATTTATTTCAAACGCCTCCTCCTACGTCTTCAACCCAAATTATACCTGACACTTCAGATCTGATTAATGCTTGTACTCAATTAATTGAGAGCAAGTCAAAGGTTAGGTTTGATGTGCGTAAGTGGGACATCAAGTTTGATGGACAAGAGGGTCCGCAACAACTCTTCGAATTCCTCGAGCGGACGAGAGAGTTGGCGTTGTCCAGAGGGATTAGGGAGAACGACCTCATTGATAAGGCGGTAGAATTATTTACGGGAGACGCGCTCAGATGGTTCAGGGGAGTGCGGGAAACGGTTCATACGTGGAAATCCTTGGAGGAGTTACTTAAATTGCGCTTTTTGCCCAGAGATTTCAATTTTGAGTACTTGGACATTATCAGGGCTCGTAAGCAAAATAAGGGGGAATCCGCGCGATCCTTTATCGATGCCATGTTGGAGATGTTTTCTCGGATGAACCCCGTGCCGCCTGAGACGATCAGACTTAAGATCATAAGAAAAAATTTGTCTCCAAGTATTTCATTAGCTATGGGTACTGCACCTTTATTTACCCTGGCTGCATTTATAGAGAGTGCTCGGGCAGCAGAAGAACTTGTCCGAGATACCACGCCTCTAGTTAATACTACCGCTACCCTGACGCATAAAACCCTTGAAGTCAACCCCTTGCCTACCGTCTCTCTTGCAAAACAGAAGGGTACCTGCTGGAATTGTTCGGCCGCTGATCATAGCTATCGGTTTTGCCCACAGCCATTTAACTCATTTTGTTTTGTTTGTGGTCAGAAGGGGACCACTACATTAAAATGCCCCCGTAATCATTCAAAAAACGCGAGAGGACGAGGAAGAGGCTCGGCGACTTCCTCAAATCTACAATGAAAGCCGACTCAGCGTCTTGGAAGGAATGGCTAGCAAAAATAAGATCCTTTTGTTTACCACCTCAAACCATTTCTTCCACTGCATTCACCCACCCCACTACTGATTGTCGTCCATTCGTGAATTTGACCATTAAAGGGATCCACCTAGTTGCTCTATTGGACTCTGGTGCCTCGGTTTCTATTTTAGGTACAGAGGGCCATTATTTAATTGATCGGTTTGACTTAGGGTTGGTACGTGACCCTCGGGTAAATTTACGTTCTGCAGATGGGACTCCCCAGGATATTTTAGGAGTTGTTGAGCTACCTATTTCTCTCTGCGGGGTCACCAAAGCTTTAAAATTTTTAGTTTGCCAAAGTATCCGTACCAGTTTAACCCTGGGGATTGATTTTTGCAAACTTTTTGGTGTTAAGGCAGATTTCGGCTCAGATCGATTTGATGTGGAAGAAGTTCACTCACTCAATTTAATCCGTACTGCCGACGATCTTAGCCTTGAGCAACAGGTTGCCCTCTCTGCGGTTATTGAGCAATATGAAGACCTTGCTCACGATGGGTTGACGCGAACTTTTAAGGTTACTCATGATATTAACACTGGTGATGCGCTTCCGATCAAGCAAAGATATTTTGCTCTTTCTCCAGCTATGCGGAAAATTGCCCATGCCGAGCTTGACAAGATGCTGGACATGGATGTCGTACGCCCTAGCAAATCCCCTTGGTCTTCACCTATGTTGTTAGTCAAAAAGGCTGACGATTCTCATCGCCTTTGTTTTGACGGGCGTAAACTAAACCAGGTGACCAAGAAGGATGCTTATCCATTACCTAGGCTCGACGACATCCTTACGCGTTTACAAGATGCTCGATTTCTTACATCAATCGATCTCAAGAAAGCTTTTTGGCAGATTCCCTTGTCTCCATCTTCCTGTGAAAAGACCGCTTTCACTGTCCCCGGTCGTGGTTTGTTTGAGTACGTAGTTATGCCTTTTGGTATCTCCAATGCGCCTAGCACCCTACAGCGTCTAATGGATAACATTTTCGGACCACTTCTTGGCGAGAAAATTTTTGTTTATTTGGATGATGTTATTGTAATTTCTAACACCTTCAGTGAACATATCGAACTACTCAAGCAAGTCTACTCGTGCTTAAAGGATGCCAACCTTACCGTGAATCTGGACAAGTGCAAGTTTTGCCGTCCTAGCTTGACATTTTTAGGTCATGTTATCGACAAAACAGGGTTACACACGGACCCAGATAAGGTTGAAGCTATCACAAAGCTGGCTAGACCTACAACCGTTACTGGCGTTAAACGTTTTATAGGGATGATTGGGTGGTACAGACGATTTGTACCCGATTTTTCGTCACTTTCAGCTCCAATAACTGAGCTTACTAAGGGTCGTGTTAAGCGACAAACCATTACTTGGACTCCTAACGCCATTGAGTCATTTGAACGTTTAAAACAGTTATTAGTTTCAGCGCCCATTCTAGCCAGCCCAGATTTTGATAAACGCTTTTTCATTCAATGTGATGCTTCCAACTACGGTTTGGGCTGTATTTTAACCCAAGGTGAAGGTTCAGATGAGCGAGTTATAGCTTATGCGTCGCGTACCCTCAACAAGGCTGAGCGGAACTATTCGGTCACGGAAAGAGAATGCCTTGCAGTTATATTTGGCATCGAGAAATTCAGACCCTATGTGGAAGGTACAGAGTTTACGGTTATAACTGACCATTATTCGCTTTTGTGGCTTAAGAGTATGAAAGATCCGGCGGGACGTCTTGCGCGTTGGAGTGTCCGTCTCTCTCAGCACTCCTTTGAGATTAAGCATAGAAAAGGTCATTTAAACGTCGTACCGGACGCATTATCTCGGGCTCCTCTTGAAGTGTCCTCACTTAACTTATCGGTTGGCGACTTTGATCCGTGGTACAGCCGCATTTTGGCCAATGTTATTGAAAACCCTGCGCAGTTCCCTGATTGGCGTGTTGAGTCTGGGTTATTGTACAAACTCATCACAAACCCCCACGGTATAACATCTAATTTCGTGGAATGGAAGCAAGTTGTACCCAAGTCGCGTCGGAATGATGTTTTAAAACAATGTCACGATGACCCGACCTCGGCTCACTTAGGTACCTTGAAGACTTACAACAAAGTAAGAGAACTTTATTACTGGCCAAGGATGCGATCTGACATTGCTCGTTATGTGCGGCGGTGCACCGCGTGTTTATCATCAAAGGCTTGCCAAGGTGGGCGATACGGCTTGATGGGCAAGGAAAAGAAAGTTCGCTTTCCTTTTCAATGCATTTCCGTTGACCTGATGGGTCCATTTCCACGCTCAGCTAAGGGTAATACCATGTTAGTTGTAGTCTGCGACTGGTTTTCGAAATTTGTTTTAGTTCAACCACTGCGCAAAGCCACATCTAAGACCGTGTGTGAATTTTTGGAAAACCAAGTTTTCTTGTTGTTTGGAGTACCCCAAATTTGCATGGTGGATAACGGTCCACAGTTTATTAGCGCTCACTTTCGGAAACTCATGAATGACTACAACGTAACACACTTATGGTACAGCGCGGTTTACCATCCTCAAATAAATTTTGTTGAGAGAGTTAACCGTGTGGTGGGTACAGCGATACGGGCATATATTAAAGATGACCACAGGAGTTGGGATTTAGAGATCCATAAGATAGCACATGCGATTCGCTCCGCAACTCATGATGTTACTGGGTATACCCCGTCCTTTTTGAATCTTGGTCGAACCGTTCCCGTTAGGGGAGATTATTACGGTCGCGTCTCGGAATTCAATGAGGAGGATTTGACCCTGGAGAATCGTGAACGCGTGGCTCAGGATATGAATCGGTTAAACGACTTGTTTGTGGACGTAACCACTCGACTTCAAGAGGCCTATCGTCGCAATGCCTCACATTACAACTTACGGAAACGGAGCATCCAATTTAAAGTAGGAGATGTCGTTTGGCGTCGAAACTTTGCATTGTCTGATGCTAGTAAGCACTTTAATAGCAAACTTGCTCCAAAATACGTCCGTTGTAAGGTTCGAGAAGTCAACGGCCCATTAACATATCGTTTAGCTGATGAGCAGGGTAAATACGTCGGTATCTTTCATGTCAAGGATTTAAAACCGCATCACAACGACGAGGACGACCATCTGTCCTCAGTGTAACATATACAATGGGAGGTTGGTTGGGTAATGTAGTCACTAACTGGCCTAATTTCACCTTAGATCAGTAAACTTTGAAACCATTCCATCTCGGTTTCCTAGTTTTTTAACATCAGAGGCTTGCCTCTACATATTTAGATTGCGTAGCTAACACTTATGGTAGGACTCCTTATTTATTTCGGTCATTTTGGCTGGAACAGATTCTATTTATTTTTTATTTTTGTTTCTATGTGTTAAGGACAATGACTGCCTTATACTGAAACAACCTTTTGCGCTGGGTGAGTCCTATGCGATTCACTTACGAGCCGTTGTGAATGGGTCCTATGTGGTCCATTCCCTTGTAGTTTTGCAAGTGGAAGTCACTTGTTACGTCATTATTTAGGTATAGGTCCTATGGGGGCTGTACGATTTCCTTTGTAATCCCATACCGTTGATTATCCGGGTGTGGATTACATTCTTTATTTTTTTGGCTTGACGTAGCGCCACGCGCTCTGCCAATGGGTTCTTGCTTTATGCACATTTTATGGTAACGAATCGTTACTAGGGAGAATACCCACATTTATTCTTTTAGTTTTTAGATTTTTATAGTAATCTTGGTTACGTTCCTACCATTTGTAACGGTTATGCTAATTCTACGCTTACTTAAGCACGGGTCCACGCTTAGTTCTGCGCATGTATACTTTTTATTCCATCTTAACCCCGGTTAGATCTTTCAGGGGGGGGCTGTGTAACGAATTTTGTATTCGTTACTTAAATTTTACAGCACCGTGTATATATTTGCATTTAGCAATAGGTACGACGCAGACTTGCGACGTTTTACAGCGCACGTTTGATAAGGGGACGGGTACGCCATTTTGAGCGAGTACGACGTGTTTTCGAACATCGGTAATTATTTACCAATTACTTTATTAGAATCGTGTTAATTACACCAGAATCTAACTATTCACAATAGTAACGACGTCTACTACGCTTGGAAATTCTTTTTGGCTGGTCGTTGTGAGTTCCTGTCATAGCAAGCAATTTTTACTAACATCGTTTGATTGTGCGTACCATTATTTATTACCAGTGCCTTATCAATATCGCCATATTGCTCGTACAACTTATTGTTTGGTGGTTATCAGCATCTTATTCAACCCATTATCAAGTGGTGCCTTATCTATTAGTGCATCCTGCAATTATACAAGTCTGTACTGGATAGTTTTTTTTGGTTCCGGAAGTCGGATTTCACCCCAGTAGCGTTACCACCAGTTCCGGATATTTACTGATCAACATCTCCAGAGCGACTGCAGTTGACAATTTACTTACTAAGCATTGTATAAGGTACAAGTTTGTAAACCTCCTCCAACAAAGATCTTTGGAAGTGAAGGTAAGATTTTTATTAGTATTTAATTGCGTCTTTCTGCAAGTTGCTAAGATTTTAAATTTTCGTGGAAGGTATTTGCCCTATATTTTAACTGGATAGTTTCGACTGGCGAGTGCAGTCCTTTGACTGATTCTTCATTTTTATTTACATCGTCCAGAACCGTCGTGAGTTGAAGCCTGTACCAAAATAGTTTTATTTTGTAATAAGTATTTATTATATTGTTGTTAACTTTTAATTGGTGGTTTGATTTTCAAGTGTTTTCTTTGAAGTCAATTTTCAGGGTAATTCACCCCCTAGCCTACCGTCAGAGCTAAGCTGTCAAAAAGGGCAACATTTTAACAGGTAGCTCTCTACCTGGTGAGCAGTAATCGCTTCCTGGACCACCATAACGGTGGGGAAAAGGAGGTATAAGATTATTAGTTTCAATTTTCGCAATCTGCAGTTTTTTCTCTATAAATACATACTATAAAATTTTCATAAAATTACATAAGAAAATATTCGAGAAAATAAGCTCTCGATTTAAAATCTACAAAATTGAACATACAACGGCCTACTAAATGAATAATCTGAATTGAAGATTTAAACAAACAATAAAAATTTATTCATTATTATTATTATTAACCACAGGTACGAGTACGCAAAAAAACAAAATTAATTTTAGCATGCCATCAATAATTATTATCACCAAATCAAATAAAAAAAGCAACTAATAATGATTAACTTCTGCGTACACATTGTTTGTTTAAATCTGGTAATCAGGTCTATTTTGTAACTTTAGCAACTTGCTAAAAATAAGCAATATTGCTAATAGCTAATTTTGCTCCAGTAGGAGCAATAGGTATTAAGCAAAATTATTTCCTCCAATAGGTATTAAGTAAAATTATTATTTAGCAATATTATTGCTCATTTTTAGCAAGTTGCTAAAGTTACAGAATAGACCTGATTATCTTGAATATTTTGTTATGTAACTTTATGAAAATTTGAACTGTATAGAGAGAAACCTGCAGATTGTGAGAATATTAAAAAAAAGACATGTTGCCATTTTTAGGGACCACATTCAGGGTAAAGTTGTTCTTCTTTTATTAAACTGTTTTTGAAACAGTAATTATGCCGTATTATAGTTAAATTACTGCGCTAAAATGTCCTGCGCCGAACTGTATTCGCGCCGAACCGGGTCTGCGCCGAACTATACTCGCGCCGAACCGGGTCTGCGCCGAACTGTATTCGCGCCGAACCGGGTCTGCGCCGAACTGTACTCGCGCCGAACCGGGTCTGCACCGAACTGTACTCGCGCCGAAACGGGTCTGCGCCGAACTGTACTCGCGCCGAAACGGCTGCGCCGAACTGTACCCGACCCAGTTCCGAGCCCTTCATTAGTAAATTTGATACGTTTCCTTTTGTAGTTTTATAAAGCGTGAAAGAAATGAATGGAAAAGTTTGATAAAACTAAATTGAAAATAAAAGAGATCGTAAATAAGAGAGAAATAATAAGGAATGAACCTAAAAGTTAATATTTTGACAACTATGCACAATAATTTTCAGTGGTCATAAATAAATATATAAAAAAATAAATGGCGGGCTCGGAACTTTATGCGCTAAAAAACAATGAAATATTATGTGCATACGTATGCGTTAAAAAACAGAAAAATATGCAGTAAAAATTAGGATAATACAAAAAAAAAAACAAAAAAATATGCAATTTTTTGTTTGATCTTAAAATAACAAATGAAGAATGTTGTAGCTGCTAACATTATTTTTTATTAAAACAAAAAAAAATAAAAAATATTAAAAATAAAAATAAATATTTGAAACTAGAACATGGAAAAATATTTAATTTGCATAGGGACTTGTCTTCATTTCTCCTTCTTTTACTTCTTTTTATTTGACTGAGTTTAACCGTCTTTAGTTCCTACAACAAAAATAAAATCAGTAAATGTTTATCAATTGGTAATTTAGTTTTATTTACCTGAATTACATTGAAGTAAAAGGTGTTTACGAATATTTTCAAATTTGAATGATCTATTGTCGCACAAGAGATTTTTGTAAACCGAGAAAGATCTTTCTACATCAACTGAAGTAATTGGTGCAAATATGCGCAATACAATACATAAACATATTTTTGCACCTTCAACTAACATTTTTTAGGTCGTTTTTAATTATGTGATCGAGTACAATACAGTTGTTTGCACGAATAATGAAGCTTCGTCATAAACGGCATTTGTATGAAATAAGACGAGAATTGTGAGTCACATAAGTGTTTGATATAATAAATTTAAATCATAAAATTTAATAATTAATAAGCTTAAAATTTTATTTTTAACAATATTTATGACTTTTATGAAATAAGTGGGTCCACGGTAAAATTCATATCAAAAAAAGTTTGGGAAATCAAAAAATTTAAGAAACCCTGCGCTAATTAAATGGAAATATAACCTAAAATCAAACTAATTTGTTAAAAAATTAAAGCAACAGTCACTATAAAAACTACTTTCATTAAAATTATTATGCATGCTAAGAACTATTGTGTCTATCTCTTTCTATCTCACACGTTGGGTGTCAGATAATTTTCGACGTATAAGATTTCTAAAATCAAACATTTAAGAATAATTTAATATAGGGTGTCTTTGTTTCACCTATATGTTACTACAATTAATTAAAAAAAAAGGTTGTCGGTACTTAATTCAGATGGTTGTGACGTAAGCTTCATTATTCGTGATTACAACTGTACAATTAATTTAGATACGAATTCTTTTTTTCTCTTTAAATCGCCAAAATATGCAATTATATGTTCTTAAACTTAAAATATGGGAGTTTGTCCAAAAATTAACAAAATATGCAAAATTATGCGACAAAAACTTTAATATTACAAATGTACGTAATACGAAACGAATTTTTGTCAAACCAGAATTACAATATGCGCTTTCCCAACGAATATGCAATTACCTAAAGTTCCGAGCCCTGCGTAATGATTAATTTATAAATACAGTAGAACCTGTCAAGAACAACACTGTCTAGTTTGACACTTCTCAGAATTTCACTGTGAATACCGACAGAAGTGGGCGGAAGCTTATTTCATCTCATGAGCAGATGCATCTGCTGTTTAGCTGATATGATTTCTTATCACTTTTTAATAACAACAATCGAATTACGTACCTTGCTTCTTAACAAAAAAATGTAATAATCCAAACATATTTTATTTCATTGATAAACAACACGGATGAAGAAAGTATTTGTGATTAACAAAGACAATAATATATGTTGTTATTATAATCGAGAAAAACATGAGTAATATAAGACTTGCCGACTATGAATAAATTACATGCTTGATATTTATTACAATCTCGGTTTCCCTGTTAATACCGACACTTTGTATAGAACGACAGGAAATCGGTCCCGCTTGTGTTAAACTTGACAGGCTTCACTGTATGTACAATACTTATTATCTTCTTAAGGGCCCTTCAGACGATCAATATATATTGTCAATAAAATATTGTCAATACTGTCAATAAATATTGAGATTGATATTGTCAATATATTGTCGTGATGCACAGCTCAGTTACACCCCTAATTATAGTCAGCGGTGAAACCTTGCTTAAAGTGTACACTCCAACAATAGAGGTCCGGCTAGCTTTACGTCAGGTTCACATATCTGAGGCCACAATATCTGCAGGTTGTAGGTTTCAGCGATATTAAGCAAATCAATAGGCACAACAAACCATAAAGTAATTTATTCAAATGACTCAGAAACAAATGTGAAGCAACTTTGGACGATATTGACACAATCGTCAAGCGATATTCAATAGGTGTATCTGATGTGTAGAAACATCCAATATAAAGAGTATCATTTATGTACAACACTTTAGCTATACTTTTATTAGATGTTCCATAAATGTGCAAAAGTGTAACATTAATAAAGAAAATTTTACAACAATGGTGTTTTTATAAAATAATGTTCAATTTCCTACTCATGAAAATCTTGTTGTTGATACTTATTACGAAGCACCCAGTACATCAGACCGTACGCCGCTGATCAACATTCACTTGTCGAGTTGACATCCAGTTGGTAAAAACGGTAGCGAATTAACATCTGTGTTGATCCAGAAGCTTTTCCATTTATCCAAATAAACAGTGAAGTGGAAGTCGTCCAGTGTAGTGTTCAAACCTCGAATGTCGGTTTAAACAAATCTTTCCAACTTCTTAACCAAATCGGAACCATAAAACATCTGGCAGGAAAAAGTAACCTCCAAATTCCACATGTGGTTCTTTTAAACCACCAAAATTAACGAATATCTACTTGTTCGGTACGTACAATGGAATTTGATTTGTGTAATAGTACAAATCATCGAAATTAAACTTCTAAATGTAATTTCAGATACGAAATTATCCAAAAAGCAAAATGACATCAATAGAGTCGAATATTGCTTGCGCCCACAAAGTGCACGTAAAAACGTTGATTTACGAAATAATACGTATCAAAAATAACTCACGCTTATCTCCTATCGCTGGTATAATGGTTTTTGTGACTACAAAAACTCTCAAAAATGGTCTTCTTGAGTAAAATTGCGAGGTAATTTTCGCAACCCCATGAAATGCATCGTCTTCATCAACGGTCGGCGCAAGACATAGTTCAAAATACCATCATAATAAAAATAAAAAATCAACAAATTTTGTAAGTATTCGTTCCTTTTTGCCGCCACAGATTTAAATTATCACTTTTCACTTTCAGAATAAAAATCACATTCCACATGAGTTAAAACACCACAAATTCTCAAGAAATATAGCAGTCTTTAAGAAAAATCAAGTTTGTATTGTTTTGTGTGTTGGAAGTAACAAAACAATCGCTTCCGTCATCTCAAAATTGCTTCAAATTAAAATGTTTACAATCGACAAAATTTAAATTTAACCAAAATTACAATTTGCTCATTTGATCGACTTTTTTCACACTTCAATATATTGATCGTCTGAATGGGCCTTTAGAGTGCTATATCCGCCCAGCGTATATAGGTTACCAACTATTTAGCCGCAACTAATAAGGTGATTTACTAAGGAAATGTAATTAAAGGGGTATTTCTCCGTTAATTACAGTCGACGTTGAACTTTTGAAACCATTGAACCGGGGTTTCTCGTTTTACACCTCACCGCTGTTGATGTCAGAATATATTGATTGTTTTATAATATTCAAACAATATTTATTATACAGGGTGAATGAGAGCACCCGTATCAGCAATTTTTTTCAAAAACGGCTAGTCGTAGAGAGTTGGGTTAAAAAAATTTATTATAAAAGCCATAATAAAGAATCGAATGGTTTTTATTATATTATTATATTTTATTATTATATTATTATTTCTCGGAAAGGTCGGCGTCCCGAGTAGTTTGCTCCAGAAACTCCAGAATTTTAAATTTTATAAGTCGAAAGCGGTATTGTTGAAAATATCTTTAAGAAATACGAAAGTTTTGTGGGAAAAATTATTTTATTACTCCCACCCCTTTTAAGTAATGGTAGTCTCATTCACCCATATGCAATCGAATATTACTGAAAAGGGGAGGGAGTAATAAAATAATTTTTCCTACAAAACTTGCTTATTTTTGCAAAGTCTTTTCAACGATAGGTATCATTTTCGACCTATGGTGCCATTTAAAATTCTGGAGTTCTGGAGTTTCTGGAGCAAACTACTCGGGACGCCGACCTTTCCGAGAAATAATAATATCACCATTCGATTCTTTATTATGGCTTCTATAATAAATTTTTTTAACCCAACTCTCTACGACTAGCCGTTTTTAAAAAAAATTGCTGATACGGGTGCTCTCATTCATCCTGTAGTATATAAAAAAAATCAACAATATTTACTCGATAATTTTTATGTACTTACTACTTGAATATTTCTTATGGATTTTGCAGGGTCTCAAGTGTAAGGTAGTCTACCTAAATATCTTTTTCAAAAATTTAAATTATAAATGACGAAAATATTAATAAAAAATGAAAATGTCTTACTAGTGGAAGTTGTGCCTAAAATTTAACTCTCTAATATGTGATGAAGTTAAATCTTACCAAGTTCAATAAAAGCTTTTAGAACAGAACATGGTTATTAATTTGAAATTATACAGTGATATTCTTATACTGGTATTCTCAAAAGCTTACACGATCAAGTAGAAATGTGTAGGCCTACATATAAAAATGTACATCCTTGTAGAAGCAATATTATAGGTAAGTAACCTGTAACCTGTTTCGCGTTCTTCCTATAAAAATGAGAAATTTATGATGTAGTTCTATGTATCTCCTAGATTTGGACACTTCCATTTTCAAATGGGATAAATTAAAAAAAAATTTTTTTAATTAAAAAAGAAATTTAACAAAATTAAATAATAAAATAAATTTTTTTTTAATAGTCTTTTTTTAAAGACCAAAGAAATTCTGTAAATTAACAGGAAAACGTCAAACAAATAATTTATTTTGCGCTTAAATAATTAAATGTTACAATGACGATATTTTATAAGAAAGCAATGCTGTTTTACTTGTTACTTCATTACCACCCACGGCGGCAAACAAAACCTTTGTCAACCGCCCGCGGTAACAAAATACCAAATTATGCGACATCATGATGAAAATGAAATAAAATTTTCAATTTTTGTGCATAGTTAGTGCAAAAGTATCATTGTTTCTTAATGAATTACCGAAGGAAGTCCTGAAATTAACAGATGAAACACAAAATCATTTACGTTCCGAATGTTAAAACCTGTTAATTTTTCTTCAAATATAATCTCTAAAATTAATTGAAAGCTAAAATGTCAAAAAAATATTTTTAATAATAAGTAATAGTCCTCAATTGAATTTTAGAAATACAAGAGCATACATTTTTATGACTAAAACAAGTTACTTTATACTTTGTCTGCTACTAGAGGCGGTAGATAAAATCTTTTGTGACGAGGAAATGAAACTTTATTCTTGTGAATATAGTAATGATATGTTTTGATGAAAAAAATGAAAAAAAATTGTCATTTAAAATACTGATATAATTTTATAAAATACTTTGGGGTAACTAAAAAAACTGTTATTTTTGTAGAAATTTAAGTTTTTACCCAAAAACATATTGTGGATCTGAAAATTTTTTCAAATACTTCTAAATCACTTTTTCCAAAACTTATTAGTATCCTAATTCACTTCTAGAACAACAAAATAGTAAACAGTTGTTTTATGATGTCAAATCCATTTTCTGAAACCAAATTAACTCGTTCCCACAGTGCTGTTTCTCCTTTTTTTTGTATTATAGATTATATTGTGAATTAATTATAGGAAATACCTTCAGTATAATGAGACACATCAAACTTATGGTTCTGTATTCATATAACATTTTGGGATTTAAATTTATTTTGGAATGTTATAAAACTTAATATTTTTTCTATACTTCCATGGATTTACAGAAACACTTGTGGTAAAAAATCAATAATTTGGTAGAACTACATAAATAATAATCATTATGTTGCATTACTTTCGCAAAAAGCTCCAGGAACGTGAAACAATAAATAATTACTAATTCAAGTTCGGTCGTGATCAAAATTTGATTAATACATTCCAAAGGCGTTATAAAACGTAATTGAATTTTGCTCAATTATCATCGGGATATTCCAATAATTAATGTTAAAATTTAATCAATCAATGGCTCGAGATATTTTTTATTTTTAAAGTATCCCAACTTAATTCTAATTAGTGTTTCAATAAAAAAACATTATAAAAAGTTTTATGATGTAATCTATATCGTCAATAATGGAACTATTTTGCATAAAATCCTTTAATCGCTAATTGTAATGTTACCAAAGTGTCTAACTAAAATTTAGCAAGATAAATCTACATATTATTTAAAAATAAATCAGTAAAGCAAAAATGTCTCTAATTTATATTTCCGTAATAGGTACCACCATCTTCTTCAGGGTCAACACATTTTTTGTTATAAAAATAATAAGAACGAGTATATTTTTTTATTTAATCTCTCAGACGCTCAAGAACGACAAACTACCCATGGCTTAATAGGTACTACATTTTTCAAGGCAAATATTATGGATATACCCCCGAAGAAGTTAAAATAAAATATATATGATTTTCATTGCTGATATTATAAATCATCGGTTTTTAATATATTTCATTTTTTTTGTAATCCTCTTAAGTGACAACAAAATTATTTATTAACTTTTAATAAGAGTCGATTAACGACGAAACTTTTAATATTTAAATTATATATTAGGTATACATAAATGAGCAATATATCTTCTTCGTAGTTGGGGCTCTCCCTAATATTGAAGTCACTTTTGTCATGTAAAATTTTTAGCATAATTTAATGAATAAGAAGTTCAAAAGTTGATTACAATGCTTAATTTCTTAAAATATAAATCGATGGAACTCTTGATTACTAATGATCACCCTTGAACTTTTTAAATCCGCTTTCTCAATAATATTAAAGGCAGCATCTCAAATTTGTGAATTTATGAATGGTTTTAATTTTGAAGGTTAAGGTTTTTTTTTGTTTTAATTGAAGATTTTTATTTTTCCTTTTATCTACTACAAATCTTGTAATATATCGATTATTATTGCAACTTGTTTTGACTTAAAATTTTCCCGATGACGCATTCTTTACTGTTTATTATGAGCGAATTTTATGTAGAAGATGAACAAGAAAAATTAATAGAATTTGTTTTTATGAAAATGAATATATTACTTTTTAATTGTTGTTAAATGACTACTAATTATTATTATGCAACACTTCTTGAATTAATATTTATAAATTATCATCTGCTAATTCGCACAGGCTTGAATAATGTGGTTCCGGAATCCAGATTTAAAACAAAAATAAACTCTCGACATCAAATTGACATTTCTGATTAATTTGTGGCTTTTCAAAATTACAGTATAATAGGAATTCTAATAATTCTTATTTTTAAAATGGGATCAGCATTTTCTTGTGACGAATGTGTCACAGTTTCCACAAGCAACGTTATAAATTTATCTGATCCTTTGGTGCTTCGTCTTGTAGATGGTATACTAAAGATCCAAAATTCTCATTAAAGTTGATTTTTAAAATCGTAGTTTTTAAGGTATTGAATCTGATAATTCGAGATCCCGAGTAGAAACCCCCGATGATTTTTGGTTTGAAAAATTAAATTGTATAGATGAATCGCATAGTCAAGCTTACGGGTTATCGCTGAAAAGTCTTAACCAATACATTACACGAGTGGATGCGAAAATAAAAGAAGGCGTTATAAAACCACCTTGTTCTCACACATTTGTAAGTTGAAAATTACTATTAGTTTTTTGAAACCTTCGATCAAGTTCTTTGGTTGCAAAAATTCACCATTCTTCATTGCCAAATTTCTTATTTAATTAATATGGGTAACATTTTTTCTTCGTAGATAATAAGGCTCTTTCGATTTTTACTTTTTAACGAATTTGGTTACTCGCATCCATGCAAAAAATTACTGGTGACTTCTATTTCAAAGAGTTACTTAAAACATCTAGCAAGGATAGCACCCATCTTCTTCTAGTGCCATATCTTCTTTAGACGAAGGCGATCTTCCTGGCTAAGCTAAGCCAAGGAGACTTTACTAGGAAATGTTAATGGGGTGGTTTCCCGTTGCCTTCCCCATAGTACACAGATCGATTTAGGACTTTTTAGATCACAGCACATATCCGACGCAATCAGGATTAGAACCGCGGTTTACCGCTCTGTAGTCTATCCGTGTTTGATTTACGCCAGACTGCTAATGCTCGTCTGGTAGCAAGGATAGCACCCTACTAGAATGTAATATTCAAGTGTTCATATTAGAACCAATATAAAGTCAAGTGCACCTAAACATATCACAGTTGATAATAACAGGAAGAAGTCCTAAATTAAAAGGAAGAAGATTAAATATAATGTTAACTATGCAATACAAATAATGTACATTGCTAACGATATTTGGTCCTAAAAGTCCGTGCCTGATGTTAGAAAAAAAACAATCTCTTCCCTGCTTCTTTCCTTATCCGGTTTCCACTCGATTATAAATCGTATTGCTTCTGTTATTTCTCTTCATATTCGACAATCCAAAATGTATTATGTTTACTGTATCTCAAAGAAAGGAAGCAAGGAAAATTAGTCTCAAAATAAAGATGAAAAATGTAAATTTGATACTATTCACCGGTATCGGTTTGTCTTTCAAAATTACGCAGTAAATTCTTCTATAAAAATTAAAAATTTTGAAATTGTTTTATATTTGTAACATAACCAAATCAAGGTTCAACTTCCAGATTATTTTAAAAATTAGTCTGGCAGTAAAGATGAAAATTTTAATTAGTTACTAAGTTGTAACTTTTATTATTTAATTATATTCAAGTTATAGTAAATAAAATGTATAAATGAAAGTAATAATTAAACAACTTAGTAACTAATTAAAATATTACTAACAAGTTAATAACACAATATATTTATAATATAGGTATTTTCAATTTAAAGATGAAAAGCTTAAAAAATTCTTTGAAATATAAAAATTTTTAAACTATTGGGATTTTATAGCCTATTAAAGCTAACCCAAGAAATCATAGCCCGGCGGAACCAACTCTTGCGCAGTAGATGACACGTGACACCCAATTCCACCAATTGACACGAACATAAAGTCGAATTTTTGCTTCTGCACATTAGCTCCGCGCGGCCATGGTCCCTTAGGTTAGCTTTACTCTTTAGCGTACGTCTCTCGTCGATATATTTTAAAATAATACCAATTAATTATTATTCACATGTTAATAATTTTACAATTTAATTAAAAATGAGGCAATTTAAAAAAAAACTTGTAATTTCATGATATTAGACAAAAATTAATTTTATTCCGAGTAACAAAATTTGATTTCATTTATTACGAATTTGCCCCTGTAGCTCCCTTTCCTTATTTTACAACAAAATAAAGTAATAAACAAAATATGAATAAAAAATTTCTTTTTGCATTGAAATGCGCCACAAATAAATATTGACAAAACTTTCTAATTTTGATTATGATTCTCCATGTTAATTACAAAATCACATTTCCCAGTCTATGTCGTATCTTATGTTGCTTTCCACCTTTTTGAATTTTTTATGTAAGAAAATAACACAGATTTCACAAATTTGAAGGGGTAATATTACCTTGTGTGCAGAAAAGGTAGGGTCATTTTTCTGAATTTATTAATATAAAAACAAATGAAAAGATTTATTCATATTTGCGTTAATCCAAATAAAAGTACGTGTCCGAGGCGGTCGGAGCTTTAGCGGTCAGTTGACTATGAACGCTAAATACCCGGTTCGAATCCGAGTGAAGTAAGAACTTTATTCTGACCGTCTCCCCTCGGAAGGCAATGGAAAACCACCGAGAGTAATATGCCAAGAAGAATCCTTAAAATGCTAATGATCTAAATAAGTCCAAAATTGATCTGTGGACTAAGGGGAAGACAAACTACCACCCCATTAACATTTCCCTGGTACAGCCTTCTTGGCCAAGCCGGGGGGATCGCCGTACATCCGAAATCGGATAGGCACCTAAGAAGAAGAAAAAGCAAAATGGCTATACCTTTTTTTGTTGACCTCGCTGGGAGAACAGCTACAGGTCGCAATTTTGCACTTAGAACAAAAACCGAAAAATTTTCTGAAAATATGGCTTAAAATCTAGTGAACATCGTAGGATTTTTTTGAAACAATTTTTTAAATAAAAAGGCATCGATTTGAATTTTATGTCATATCTTTTTCGAAAATTAGCTATAGAATCATCAAATTTTAATTTCTCGAAAAATTCCTACGATATTCACGAGAAACTCATATTTTGAAGCTAAAATTTGAACTCAATCGGATAAAAATTGAAAGAGCTAGCGGTTCGTCCGACTCGAAAAATGTGGTTTCGAGAAAAACGAATTTAAAATTTCAAGTTGTAGAATTTTAAAGAAATTTTTATTTTATCTCAAATCTGCGATGCCTGCACCATATTCCAACTAAAGATTATTTTCCTCTTCATCCTTTCTGGCAGACATTGTGTTTCTGCGAGCTGCTTTAACCTCTTCTATGAGGGCGAGAGGAGATAAAACGCATTCCTTTTTATCTATTGCGCACGAGCGTGACCGTACATTGTACGATTTCTTGGCTGGTTGGAACAAACCTAATGAAACACAAACTGTCCCTATGAACACAACCCCTAATGAGAAGGTTGCCAAAACAAAAAACCAGATTGAGTTGCAATCCGGGGAGGGTTGCTCTCCAGTGTGTGTTGCAATGCTCAATTAGAGGCAGTTCAGTATAGATTCCTGAAATACCTCCATCTGAAAGTATAAACATATCCGGTAAGAGGATTTGACAGAGGAGAGGATTTTTAAGCCTTTTTGATTTTCAATCTTTAGCTAATCGTAGCTACGTAACCTAAATTTTGTTCCTACATAGATTGATCGACAATAAAATTCATTGTGATGCAAGGATGCACGTCGTAATGACATAATTTTATATTGTTGGGTATCATACCAACACTATGAAAAATGCCCATTAAATATTATGTGTTCCAATGTTAACGATATAGTATCTGATCTCTGTGATATCATATATCACATAGTCTTATTTTTGAAATAAAGTTATCATCATTATTATTATAACATGACCGCCTGCAATCGCTAACTTCGGAAGACTGCCTAAACGATCCACGTTCCGCAGTGTCCAATGATTTCGACAAGCAATCGCTTGAAATGCAAGCAGGACAGGCATGAAGAATATTAATGAGAATAATTTAGCAAATGCAAAAATTTGTTTGTTACAACAATAATCGGTCATTTTTTTAGAATAGAATATTATTTTGAGACGAAATGAATCTCGTTAATCCATTCATAAGAGTCATTACAAATTAAAATCTAATCAGTTCTTTGCATTAAATTACACCTTTCCTATATTATGGTACAAAAATTGCTTGTGTTCCAATTCATTATTTTTTGTCTATTGATTTTATTAATTATCCATGTCGCTAATTTAAAAAAAACATAATAAAAAAGAATGGAATAGAATTCAAGGTATATTTTTTTTTACAAATAGGAATATCATTTAAAATTTAAACAAAAATTAATGTTTGACGGACAATTAAAATTTAAAAAATATATTTTGCAACAAAAATGATATTCTATTCCAGAAATTTATAAAGCCAGAGGGTGGGTACCCTTGCCATCAATAAAAAAATTTATTATGTTTTTGATGAATCTTGCAAATTTTAATAAACAAAATATTTTCTATTAATTACAGATTACCAACTGCTATAAACGTAATTCAGTATGCACAATAAAATGTGCAAAGGAAGTGCAAGAATTTGTAGACTGTTTGGACAAAAAAAGATTAGACAAGTTACTGAAAATATTAGAAGACTATCAAAGAATGGAAAGAGAAAAACAAAGAAGAAAAAAGAAAATTTAATAATATATTTTAAAGTGGTAACATAAAAGGAATAAACAATGTAAATTTGTACAACATACATACAAACAATATAATGGTATTAACGTTTCTCTAAATTCTTAAATTTTGCCTCCAACCTTTTTGAGTAAGCATCTAATTTATATGCGGCTTGCTCTAACTTTGTGATACTGTCTTCAATTTGGTCAATTTGTTCTAAATACGGTTGCAAAGTTTCGTCTGTAAATAATGCAGTGTTAAGTAAGTTTTTGCTTGCAGAAATGTCAACTTACACTTATCGTTTAAATCGGTTACACTTTTAGTGACGTTGATTGCGATGTGTTTCATATCTTGATATTTTGTAATTGTAGTTTTATTCATATTTTCTAGCAACTTATATTCTTCCTGTGTGGCAGTTAATTCTCCGTATAAGTAATCCGCAGTTTTTGTAAACATGGTTGTAGCTAATCGACTTAAATTAGGATCATGAGGATCTAATGCTTCAAAACTGGATGTGGAAGTAGATAACGTTGGACCTAGACGAAATTACTTATATGAAAAATTACTTTCAAAGTTTTTGTTAAAACTCACCTTTTCTTGGAGAATCGGTAACACCCTCGATTTCTGCTTCTTCTGCCATAATGATTTAAATAAACTAGGGGAAAACTATTAATTCAAAGTAATATTGTAAGTACTTTTATGTCGATTTAAGGCCCAGTACAATATTAGGTTATGTTCAATGTTTTTAATTTGACATTCCAAGTATAATTAGTAAAGGTAGGTCAATGCTATAAAGGAGCAACAGAGACAGTGGCGGCTGGTGATTTTTTCAATGGGGGGACTCAAGTCTAAAGGCCGTGTGACACGTAATAATTTTTAATAAAAGTTAAAAAAAAAAAAAAAAAAGTAACAGCCCATTGATTGGTTAAACAAATCAATGTTGGTACCGATGTTAGCTAGTTAATTAGATAATTAGCTAGTTTATAGACAATATTTATTTACCTATTTGAAAATTAGCTCCATTCTCCTGTTTTTGGTCTTCGAAAATTTTTCTATTACTTGTTTATTAAAGTCACAAATGTTTTTAACTAAAACTTTTTCAATTGATAACATAGCAAGCGCCGAGAGTCTGTCTTCTCCCATCGTGTTACGTAAATAAGTTTTTATTAACTTCATTTTCGAAAAGCACCTCTCAGTTTCAGAAGTTGTCATAGGCAACGTAATTAAAATTTTTAAAACTTTAGTGATTTCCTTAAATGAAGTTGTGTCTAAACCAAAGGAAATCATAAACTCCAATATTTTTAAACAACCGAGTTTAAAGTCCGCATTGTTATGAATTTCTGGTCGCGAGTAAAAAACTTGTAACTCCAATTTTAATTCTTCTTTACTAACCATGGGAAACGCTTCACAAAAGGTTTCAATGTCTTGTAATGGTAGCTTGTCTTTATATTCTTTATATTTATCAGATAAAAATAATTTAGCACCCGAGAGATGATTTTTAAATCCAAAGCGATCTTTAATTTGGGTAATGATAGTGTCACAAATTTCTTTAGCAGATGAATTTAAGTTCTCCTGTTTTGAGCGGCCTCTTTGCTAGATGAGATGCAGATGCTGGTGTATCTTCTGTTGATGGCAAACTATTTCTTAACTGTTGGATCATATTCTCAAAATTATCAATTGCCACTTGTATTTTTATAGCCTCCGCCTGAATTTTTTGCAGCTGATTAAAAAGAATTTCAACATGGGGCATAATTTTACTGAAAAAATGTAACCAAAATTGAAATATATCATCGTAAAACCATTTAGCAAATCCCGAAGCCTGACTTGTCGTCTCCGCATTGTACTGTTTTGGTACACCATCTTGAATATTTTCAAAACACTCTAATATCTCGTTTTTGTTTTCAAAAATCGTTAATATTACACGAGAACGAAAATTCCATCTGGTTTGGGATGGTCTGGGTATTTGCTTATTACAAACTAGATGTAAAGCTGCCATTCTATCTGGAGAATTTGAAAAAAATGCCGAGATTCCACCTACATTTGCAAAAAATACACGTGCACTTGACACGCATGATGCAGCTTGTTCCATTATTTTGTTAAATTGATGGGCATAACAATATATATAATGTGCATTTTTATAAATTTCTTTAATTTTAACATTAACGCCACCTAAATGTCCACGCATAACAGCAGCACCGTCATAAGTTTGTGCAATTAATTTATGGGGAGCCTTACTAAGGATAGGTTCAAGCTGTTCTAAAATGCACTTCGATATTCCTTCAGCATCTTGACTATCTGGATTTGAGAAACCCCAAAAGCGTTCATAAACTTTACCATTTAATTCATAACGTAATACTAATACAGTTTGAGTGTTCACAGATACATCGGTTGTATCATCTGCCATTATAGCTACAAACGATGATTTCTCAATTTCTTGTAAAATATGTTCCCGACACACTTGAAACATACAGTCTAGAAGTTAATTTTGAATTGTTTTTGAAGTCCCTTTGAAAACGGAAGCGTCTTGTAAGTGACTATTTAAAGCAGCATCGATGTTTCTCGTATATTCGATTAATTCCAGAAATACACCTTTATTAGATGAATTAGCGCCTTCATCATGACCGCGAAGAGGTAAATTGCAATGCCCACATAATTTTAAAATATCTATAACTTTAGAAATAACGTGGCGATTTTTTATAACAATATTATTGTGGTTACGAATAGAATCCGCATAAGCGCGACTTAACGTTGAAGCTATATCGTTTTTTCCTAATAATTGAAAACTAACAAAATTATTTTTATGTTTTAAAGAATTATCATGTTTTTTAATTTTAGTGGACAAGTGCTTTAAATCACTTACCCCTTCATTTGTCCAATTATCATCACCGCCAAATAGCAAACACACAAAACAAAAAAAAGCATTTTTTTCGTCACAACCACATAACCACGCTGTTTTATCATACACACTTTTGTCAAATTTGCGGGTAAAAGATCCTCGACTTTTACATTCATTTTGCACTTGCACAATAGTTAAATTTGGAGTCGGCCGTCCACTATTTTTGATATCAATTTTCTCGGCTAAAGTTTTTCTACCAAAGTTTTTTTTTAAGTCGGATACCTTCATGGTTATTATTTATTAAGTACCTACTTAAATCACAAATTGACACTTAAAAGTTAACCTGTGGTTAATTTATTTACACTTAAAACATAAAAGTTTAATTTGTAATCAAATTTAGCAAAAATAGGTCCACACACTTATAAGGCTTACAAAGTTATCTTTCAAAATGCTCTTTCTTAAAGTTTGGTCAAGTTCGGGTGACTACAAAGTAATTAAATTTATTATTTCCTTCCCAGCTTATTTGTGTCTTAAGAAGGGCCTAATAAGGACAGAAAATAGAATCTATATGCATCGCATTTTTGTTTAGGTAGTTGTATAATGCGAAGTGTTAAAAATTATATTTTATATGGCCCTCTCTTGAGTAATAGAAATGATGAGATATAGTTTATTTTTAGTAGAATTCTATAAGTTACAAAGAGGCAGTAAAAAACAATTATTTAAAAAATTGCAGAAACAAAAACGTAGAATGAAATTAGTGAAAATAACAATTTAATTTTGATTGTTAATTTTATATTTTAAAAGTTGGCTTAATAAAATCCTCATAACTATTTCAAAAACTTTTTGCCCATATAATATTCTTTCAACTATCATCTTTAATTACAAAATTATTTCAATGTTATAATTATAATTATAGCATGTATTTATATTTTATAGATATTTTAAACTAATGTACATAAAAATTTAAATTCGGTTAGTAGTTTGAGGCATGAACATAGAAGGAAAGGACTGGTATCTCCTTTGTATGGTTTGAGGGTTTCAGTCAGGTACCTGAGGCTTGACAATAATCCATCAGGTCATTTTTAAAATTCTAATATTTTGCTTATATTTTTCGAAGTACATCGGTTTGTAGCCATAGAAATAGTCATAGTAGTAGGTGCATGTCCCCAGCCCCCCCCCATTTCGAATTTTGACTCCAAAATAATCTCAATCGTTTGTGCATCGTTTGTGCCTGTTTGTGCAAACATTTTTTTCGTTTGTACACAAATAGTTATTGAGATATTTCAAAAATAAGCTGGGGGGGGGGCTGGAGACATGCTAGCCCCCCCCCCTTTCGAATTTTGACTCCAAAATAGTCTCAATCGTTTGTAATTCGTTTGTGCCTGTTTGTGTAAGCATTTTTTTCGTTTGTACCCAAATAGTTTTTGAGATAATTCAATTTTAAGTTGGGGGGGGGGGGGGCTGGAGATATGCTTTTTTAAAATTCGAATTTTGGATTCAAAATAGTGTCAATCGATAGCACTTCGTTTGTGCTTGTTTGTGCAAACATTTTTTTCGTTTGTACCCAAATAGTTTTAGAAATATTCAAGATTATCGGTAACACGTATTAGCACCTTGTAACATAACGGACATTGACGCGCACGAATGGATTAACGAGATTCTGGGGAAAACTTACAGGATAAAGACGTAAATAGTCTCAATCGTTTGTACCGTAGCTAGACATTGATCATAGGGGGGGGGGAGATATATAATTGACAGTGACAGAGATACAAATTTTAAAAACAGGCATTTTAGGCATTAAAAATCTGGTTTAGGTCAATAACATCGAAAATAGGCATATAGGCAAATTAAAGTAAGGTTCAAAATTTTCAAAATCGGTTGAACAGTATTTCTGTATTTATAATAAATTTTGAATTGCCTAAATAAAAGACAAAAAGGTAAATTGCATAGAATCCGTGCTCTAGTTATTACATTTGTTACAATTTTGTAAAAAATTCTTATTTTTATTAAAAAATAATTTTTACTTATTTAGAGTTTTTTATCCGATTTCTGTCTGATTAATCCGATGGAGGGTTACTACACAATTATTACTTCTTTCAATGTGAAGCGTGTGATTTGAGGAATATTTACTAAAAAAATGAAATTTGATCAATTATAAAATTATTTATTACATAAACTTCGTAGGTTAAAAATTAAATAAAAATTTTAACATATTCGAGAAAAGAGAAAACTAATCGTCTTCTTTTGATGAGCATGATAAATTATAAATCAAGATTTGTTGATACTTTATACCGGCATATATTTTCTCAATATATTATGTAAATTTATTAAAAATTCGACAATATTGTTTCGAAAGGATAAACCATTTCTTCTTCAGAGACACAAAAATACAAACTCATGGTTTATTACTTTATTTGTAGTGTTTGTGCTCATAAGTCAAAAAGAAATCATGAGATAGCATGAAACATATCGCACTCTCTTGCACCCGTGGCGCAAGATTGGTGATCCAACCTACAACCTTTATTGGTGGCGAAGATTTTTCCTAAACCAAAAAAACTTTTCAGATTTTCTTTTGGTTTTTAGAATCTACATAGTTACCATTTGGCGGTAAAGAAAATTCAAGCTATTTTGTTGAATACTTTAAAATATATAGCGATATCAAAATCACCGTAATTATTGGTCATTTCTATATCGCTATACCTTTTAAATTTTGAAGTATTCAAAGAAATAACTTGAATTTTCTTTACCGCCAAATGGTAACTATGTAGATTCTAAAAACCTAAAGAAAATCTGAAAATTTTTTATGGTTTAGGAAAAATCTTCGCCACCAATAAAGGTTGGATCACGATCACCAATCTTGCGCCACGGGTGCAAGAGAGTGCGATATAGTTTCATGCTATCTCTATTAGGCCCCGTCGGCAAAAGCTTCAAAAAGCAACTTGATCAGTATGATCACACTAATTTTTAAATAAAATAATTTAAAAAAATGTATTTCTTATATTTTATATTATTTCGTCATTTAAAAAATTGGAGGTTTATTAGAATTTGAATATTTTAATCGTGTTTCAAATTTTAAGTAGCAAACTTATTTCAGAGTTTTTATGTTATAAAATTTTAATAATATATAAACAAGTGTAATCATAATAATATGTATTTTCAAAATTTGAAGCGCGTTCTCGGAAGGTCGGAAATCTTCTGAATAATCGTTCGTATCTCAAAACAAAATTCTCTGCGTAGGATCGGCAAAGTCGGGTAAAGTCAAAGATAATGCCCAACACATGGCCCAACACTACCTTTTACCGTGCCTTTTACAACATAATGAAGACCAGCTTCACCCTAATCTTACGGATTTTACGGGCCGTGGGCACTACCATCTCTGTTACAATTGGCCTTTTACACTTGCTGAAGCGCCACGTGGTGTCTTTAATGGTAACTATCGTGTGTAGTATCTCTTGTTGTTTTCAATATGGTTTTGTATGAAGTTGTAGGTGTTTTTTTAAGTGCAATGGCTAAAGTCGTGAAAATATAACAGTGGCAATGTAAATTGTAGTGTATACGGGTGTCATAGCAAGTATGGCAGAGAAAAGAATGTAGGTTTTCATTGCTTTTCACGCAAAAATGCTAGGTTAGTGACCATAACCAAGAAGCTCGGTGTGATCGAAAAAATTAATCGTGAACTTGTTTTTAAACAAGTTTTATTGCGAGTTACTCTAGCTATACGTGTATGTTTGCTACATTTTAAGATAAGAAAGAAGCAGTAGACGATATTAATCCAGAATGTAGCTGAAATGAGCCAAAGTTGCTCACAGAAGACAACAAACTTCAGTGAAAGGATTACTTTCTTTGCTCGGTTCTGGCAACACTATTTGGGGCAGTATGTAACAAGACTTGTTCAATAATTTGCCACGATATAATTAAAAAGTTAGCTTGTGTTTTGAAAATTTCAATTTTATGGCCATCAGCACAAAATACTACTAAATTGTACAAAAATTTTAGTGCAACGATGATCAAACTGTCTGTGTTGTTAGGCGAGAACATACTCCCAATACAAAGGCAACCCTACAATTAACTTTATGACTGCTGTTAGCCCATCCGGTGTAATAATTTATATAAGTTGGACTTTTCGAGGAAGATGTTCCGATACAGCAATTTTTGAACAGAGTCAAGTTATGTCGAGTAAAACACATTAACATAATTGGGCTACCATTTTTAAGAGGCAAAAAGCAGTTTTCAAAAGAAGAAGCGCTAAAAATTAGCCAGGATCCATATTGAATGCTCCAATCAGCGAATAAAAGTATATTTGAAATTTTTAGCAAATTTTAGAAATATGTCACAAATGAAATTTTTATTGTAATATGTGGAATCCTCAACTTGTCTGCTCCTATTATTATTGGTACCTAATGATAAGTTTATGTACATATTTTAACAAATAAAATTATTTTATAAATATATCGAATTAATAATTCTAATCACTTGCAAAACACCTTATATTTTACCTTTCGGATGCGTTATCTTTCGTCAGAAATCTATTAATAATAATTAGTCAGGATAAAAATAGAAAAAAAGGTGTTTAAAACAGCTTAATAATTAAACTTTTGCAAGCGATGCAAAAAAAAACAATCAAACTATTTAACAATAATTAGATATAAAGTATAATTATTTATTATATTATATAAACTCGAAAATGTTATTTAGGTATATTTATTTTCACATATAACATTAAGTAGAGCCATCCCCAATTGCACTTGCCCGTAGTATTGGCAACGGTATTGGTGCTTTTTCTTTAATTGTAATTCACCATCTTCAAGGACAATGTATTAACATTTTGTGATGAAAACATGTTCATCGGCTTCCTTTCCTACAAAATCTCATTAATAAATAATAATAATAAATAAGTTTATAAAAACTTACGAGATGGTCGGAGCATACGGTTAAGTGAGTTGAACGCTGAATAACCGGTTCAACTTCGGGTGAAGTAAGAACTTTATCCTGGCCGTCTCTCTGGTCCTCCAGGTTGAAGGTTTTACGCCGAGCTTGTTCCTAGTCGTAGGTAAAAAATGTAAATGCTAACAATCTAAACGCCAATTCGACGATGTTGGTATAGTTGGGCATAAGACAGCATTTTAACATTCCTTACACTCTCTCGCAACAGGGGTCAAAAACCTCTTATGATTGGTAACTATATGTGTATGCAGAACATACTTACAAAAACATTTAAAAACCAATACCGGCGAGAAACCGTTTGCGTGTGAGAATTGTGACTAATAATTTAAAAGCAAACGGCTTCTCGCCAGTGTGAGTTTTAAAATGTATATAGAAATTTTATCTGTATGCACATTTATAATCACAAATCTCACAATAGTCACAAAGCGAATATTTCTAAATCATCTCCATCATGGTGCTTAATTCCACATGTAATTAGGTGTTTTGCATTTAAAACGGCTTCTCCCTCTTTAATACATCTATGTAGAAGACGGCTGAGCATTTAAATAAGTAGGTACATATTTTGACCAAGCAAAGTAATAATGATGCATTTCCACTATTCATTTCTCTAAAGGTAATATTAAACACGTTGCTAAAAAATTGCAGTCAGAGAATTTTTTAAGTCAATTCTGTTGAAAAGAAAGTGTTTCATTTATGTACTTACCGATAAATTTTAACAAATCTGTAATTATATAATTAACTAATATATACCAAATTGATTTAAAATCATCATCGCCAATGTAAAAACCATAAAATACAACATATAAACTACAGATTTAACTTATAACGCGTATGTGTTATTGTATGAGATACTACACTTTTCCACCATCTTTCTTTAGTACAGCGCCATCTACACGTGGTGTAAAATGCCAATAGTAAAAGTTTTACCAACAATTTTGCGACTTGGCTAACTGAAACTTACATCAAAATGAATGATATTTTATTTTATTCCTTACGGCGAAGATTTCTTTAAAACTAAACAAAATTTTATATATATTTTTTCTTGAATTGGTAGATATTGATGAACTGTAAGCCGTAAAGAATTTTCATTAACATCTATTGTAAAATGATTGCGAAAATAAATATAATATAGGTACAAATTGACTGTAAAAATAATGGTGATTTCTATATTGCTATAGCTTTTAAAGTATTCAACGAAATCGCTTGAATTTTCTTTACCGCTAAATGGTAACTATGTAGATTCCAAAAAACAAAAAAAAATCTGAAAATTTTTTATGGTTTAGGAAAAATCTTCGCCACCAGCAAAGGTTGGCTCGCCTATCTTGCCCCACGAGTGTAAGAGAGTGCAATATAGTATCATGCTATCTCTATTAGGCCCCTCTTAAAATGGGTGCGTGTGTCGGTCATCCTTTACAGTATCGAATTTCGATATGTCTTTGATTTATTGACATTTTTTTGTATTTTATGTTTTCTCAGTAAAACCAACATTTCATTTAAATGTGCCGTTTCTTCAACAATGGCTATTTAAAATTAATTATTAATTAATTAACTTAAAATTAATTATTAATTAATTAAATTTAATGCTAACAACGGATTAAACCGAAAATATTAAAAAAGTTCAAGTAAAAGTAACAAGTAGGTAAAACAATACGTATGGTTACTGCAATAACAGTGCGGGCGCAAATGTATTGCGTCCACTGCTCCACTTGCTTGAGCTTATTAGTCGATTGGTCACGATTTTGAACTTTTTTTTTGAAAGATAAACTCATATTACCTCAATTTTTTAAACAAATATATTCTATTTATCGAAAGAAATTTAAAAAATTCAAATTTTGTACTTATTATTGAATTGAATTCGAGTGAATAGCAATCTTTTATTTATTTCAATTTCTCGGACAAAGTTTTTATACTTACTAAATTTTTTTTTAAGTCAGATACCTTCATGGTTAATTCAAATTAATTAATTAATTTAATGTAATGATAACGGAAAGGCTCAGATTTGAGAGTCCGAACTCGTTACTATTATAGTATGCTTACTAGATGCGATAAGCCGCGATCGCATGACGACGATTAACGAGCAAGAGAATCGTTGGACGTGACAAGGGCGTAAGAAATTGAGTCCACCGGCCACATTATACTACAATGTGCGATACGTCACGATCGCATGACGACGATGTACGAGCGAGAGAATCACGGGACTCACATATCTATGAGTCCCGTACCCGTATGAGTCCGCCAAATTAATGTTAGTGCAGTTGTTGCACTAGCGTTGAGATTTAATTAGTCGCGTTCGCCTCCTATCTACGCGATAGCATAGCGCAATAATATTTAAATACGCAAATAATAATTACTATATTATACACTTAATTTTTAAATTGTCTAATCCATTTTTATACAAAAACTTAATAAAATATGGTAAAGTAAAAATTTAATTTGATATCTTATAATTCTTTTTTTCTCTTTTGATATTGCTCGGGGGGGGCGACGCCCCAGAGTCCCCCTTCACCAGCCGCCACTGAACAGAGATGTATTCAGTAATTAATTATGACAAATAAGAGGACCCAATTATAAAATTAAAATATTAATTATAGTTATATTCTAATATTAACTCAACTGATTTAATAAATAAAAGAATTAATCCACCTTTTCTAAATTTGAAATTGAATACATCAGCGGTTCTTAATCTTTTCTGTAATACGGACCCCATTAAAAATCTTTTAGTTGCCGGGGATGTTTCGCAGAAAAATGTTTTACCTGAGGCGTCTATTTAATTCCATGATTAATTCGGGAAAATACTCCCCCTAGAAAAGTTTTTCTGAGAATTTCTGAAATGGACCCTACGTTCAGAATCACTGCTGAATAGTTGATTGCGCATGTGAAACGTCAACCTTATCAAAAGACTTTTATTTTTATCACTGGATTGTGGAATGTCAAATATATTTTATGTACTCGAATAAGTTAGTGATTATTAAATATGTTGTCTCGAGTTTTAAGTTTAAGAACAATTTCTACAAAAATTAATCATAATTATGTGTTAAATTCCCGCTCATTATTAAGTTTGCAAGGATTTCAAAATTCAAAAAATGAAAAACGATATTACAAAAATTTTGGCCATAAGCCTGATAAGGTACCCACGATAACGAAACGCTGGTATGCTTTTCTAATGGTAGCAATTGTGTTACCTTTTATTGATTACGAATGGTACGTGCTTGAAAAATATTACAAAATTTGTTAAGAGTATCGGTAACCTAAATTTACAGGATATACGATAAGGTTTGTCCAGCGGTAGAAGCCCATTCGGATTCGATTTCGGAAAATGATTTAGAGGCTAATGCTGAAGAAGAGATTGTAAAACCAAAGAAGCACCACCGTAAAGAAAAGATAGGCTTCCGCGATCGCAAGGTAAGCTAACCGTAGTTTTTAAATTATCAATTTTATAATTTTATTGTGTAAGATTATCGAGTATGAAAATCGTATGAGAGCGTATTCCACACCAGATAAGATTTTTCGTTATTTTGCAACGGTGAAACTTTCTCACGCAGAAGGAACAGAAGTTTATATGACTCCTGAAGATTTCTTAAGAGCTATCACGCCTGGAATGCAACAACCTGATGGTAAACATAGTGTCTTGCCTTTTTAAGGGTTGTGGTTTTTGTGAACTGATGCTTAAGTTTTTACTACTTTCTAATTTTAAATTTTTGAGTATTATCTACTAACCTTTTCTCATTGCATGAACTCTACAGATTATCGAGTATGAAAATCGCATAAGACATTATTCTACACCTGATAAAGTTTTTCGCTACTTTGCTACTCTACAGGTGCAGGGATCTTCTTCAGATCAGCATGAAATTTATATGACACCTGATGATTTTCTTAGATCAATGACACCAGGAATTAAGCAACCAGATGGTTAGTTTGCTTAACTGTTTTTTACTACACTAAATAATAATCAAAGCGTTAAAATTTGTTAGAGTTGTTTGAAATGGTCATCTTTGTGTTGCTTTAAAAAGTCACACTGTTTGATTTAGAAATAATATTTATGCTCCTAATAGCTGACTTTTAACAACTTTAATTAATTTTGACTTTCTTTCTTGTTACTATAAACTTTTAAGTATGTTTCTAAATTTAATTTTCATATTATTCACTTATCTAAGTATATCATAAAATGTCATAGAGCCATATAAATTTTCTTATCAAACTCAGAAATTAAAAATGATTTATTATTTACCACATTAAACTTTAAGCCATAGCAATAAATTCTTGATTATAGCACATCTTACTTTTATACATACTTAATAGATATTGCACTTTGAGAAGAAAAGTGGCACAACTCAAAATTTGCTAGTTCAAGTCAGCATGTTATTCTTAAATTATATATCTTGTAGCTGTAAAAACGGCATAAAAAGTACAACTGAAATGTACCTATATTTTTTTAAAATTTTATTTTGATCATGATTGATGAAATAAAATGAAACTATAAAAAAGTATTCTTTTAAGATCAGATAAACTTCCTGGATATTCTCAATTTGCTAGCTCAGTCGGTGATTTGATTTTCGCGCGACCTTGTACTTCTAATAAAATTTTTATTCTTACAAAACTAAATTTTTCAATTAAGCAATTTCCAAAATCTTTTATTTCCAAAAATCAAAAATGACGACCACTCGCGACTCCACTAGCCGCTCGCGATTCCTTCTCAAAACTCCTGTCTTCCATCAAAATTTTTATAATCAAAATCCTATAAAAAGTGCAACAACCCCCTCTGTTCAAAAATAAGATGACAATACGATAGTTTGCATTTTTGCTACTACCTTTCAATTAACGTTCTTTCTTATATTTGTGCCACATTTGCACCCGAAATACAAAATATTTCTAAGCTAGGAGTCCTCATTCACTCATTCCTAAAAAAATCGAGATTAATTTACAATGAACCAATCAAGCTTGACATGATTAATATTCAGAGTGTCCTTGTGAGCAATTCCCAGATTTTAGATGTTAATAACTTAAAAACATAATTTGTCTAAATTTAAACCTTCAGGTAGTTCTCTCTTTAAACAATTTTCTTTTATTTTATCTCAAAATGGCTTTAGAACCAGTACAAAATAGATTGAAATCATTTATTAATTAGAATCAATGGTTTTCCAGTTTAGAAATTATTAAGCAAAGAAATATTTTGAATTAGTGTTAATTACTTCACTATATCGCGACTCGACTGTATAAGAATATTGTAGAAAACTGTCTGTCTTTCTGTCCGTAACGTTCTTTTACACTTTAGCCATTTGAAGAGACCCTTGAAATTTTCTGAAGGTCATGATATAATTTTAAATCGGTTTTGATTATGTTAATTAGTGATTTTATATCAAAGACGCACAATTAATTAAAATTTAAAATATATCAAGACACAGTTAAAATAGCAGACAAAAGCTTTAGTTAAATATTTTTCACTGTCGTAGAAACAAGCTGTACATATTATAAAAGTTGACTGAATCACTCTTACACTATTCATTCATAATTTACAGCGTATACTTGCACTGGTGTTGGCAGGGTGAAAATTGGTGAAGGCATATTTACTATACTAGGTGTACATTGCAATACAAAATTTGGCTATAACTTTCAGGAACTCATGAACGCAATTTCGAAGTGCACTACGTCCACCAATGGTAGTTGATTATTCAACAATATATTCCACAATCTTACTAACAAGGGGACATCACACTGACCCTGCGTTTGGGGAGAAGCTACTTTCGCTATCAAACGCTTCTAAACATTTCTTTTTTTCCTTCTTTCGAGCTTCCAAACTCTTTGGCTCCCCACCAAAATGTTTGTAGCATTTGTGGTGACTGAAAGGGGTGGAGCCAAAGCGTTTGGAAGCGACTGAAAGCTCGAAAGAAGGAAAGAAAGAAATGTTTGGTAGCGTTTGGTAGCGAAAGTAGCTTCTCCCCGAACGCAGGGTGAGTATATCGCCAATCGAGATCCCAATTTTTTGGTGATTCTAGGAGCTAACAAAATTATCACTTTCTCGGCGTTTAGTCCATTGACCCTTAGTTTTTGAAATATGAATTTTTGAAAATACCATGGTGGGTTAACTGCTATTATGATAGCTATTATTATAAGAAACCGTGGTGGTCTAGTGGTTAAGAATTTGGAATGGTAGTTCATAGGTCGTTAATTTTTTAATTCCGATAATAAATTACATAATTTAAAAAAAAAGTTCGCCGGAACTGGGATAGAACTCGAGACCTACGCGTTACAACTCCCATATATTATGTTAAACCTATGGTAAAACCTGTCTATTTTCAAAAATGCATAACTCATAAACCAAGGGCCAATGAAATAAACGCCGAGAAAGTGATAATTTTTTTAGCAGCTAGAATCACCAAAAAAATTGGGATCTCGATTGGCGATATACTCACTGTGATGTCCCCTTGTAAGACAAATGACGTCCAGGGCTTTAAAGTTTCTTCACCTGACAGTTACAGCTAAATTTATTATAGCGCTGTAGTACATCTTCTATAATAATTCAATGGTGGAGGTTAGAGTTTGAAGAGAATTGAATGGAAAAATTGTCGGTTTCTGATTAGTCGATTTCGAAGGAGTGGGGGGCTATAAAGTGGACTTAAATTTACGAATTCGTTTCAGCGAGTTGAAGGTTTACTGACAGAAGGGTGTGACATAGAGCACTAATTATTTTTTTGTTTTTAGAAGTTTTTTGCTGCGTTGCATGAAAGTTTGAAATACAATTTTTGCGTTTTGTTCCCCTACATCTTCCAGGTTTTCCCCCGATTTTGACCAATTTTGGGGGCAGGACAAAGGTCCAAACATTTTATCTATGTTTGTACACGGTTCCGTTATTTATAGAAAAGTTTTCAATAATTCTGCCTTTGTTTGCATTGTTTCGAATTTAGATTCACGTTTCCAGTTCCACAAATAATTACAATCTTAATTATGAATTCGATAGTGAAAATATTTGTAGGAAACTTTTCTAATTTTAAGGGCATGTTGTGGTGGATTTTTGAGTTACACACAATTATCTCGTTAATCAAAATCTTACTAATATTTTTGAACCACACTGTATTACGTTTTTATAGCTTTGTACCCAGCCAAGAGCCAAATTAATTTATTTTTATCCATACATTGCTTCTGGATATTATTAGAAAAATTAATATTTACGATGTTTCTTACTATTATAAAATTTAAAAGGCTTGCCAGTTAACTAGAAAAAATATAAATAAAAGGTTGACTGTAAAAAATTACCAGTATACAATAAAAATAAACTGAAACTAAATAGGGCGATGCTAAACTCAGCCGCTTAAAAGAAAATCCACTAATTTCTACATTGGACACAAATATTATTTGTTTAAACATTTAATTATTGACGTTATTGTAGATTACGTTCCATTCTATCAAAATTTGATCGACACAAAATCGAAAAATGAAAAGTTAAATATAAAATAAAATATTTTTTATTATATCATTTGCTTTTATTGAATTTCGCAATACAATACGAGTATGTCCGTAGGAATACTCGTAGAATGTCGTAAAAAATTTGGTACATTATTTCATTCCTCTTTTTTTTCCTTATGAATTAATAGGAATGTAATTATTACGAATAATTGTTAATGGTTACGACCGGGGGGGGGGGGAGAAGTTGCGATTGTCCCTTTTCACAGGAAAAAATAATGTAATTTAAAGACGGCAAATACGTCTAGCATTGTTGGGTACCAGGACTTACCTCCTATACGTTCGTCATCATTGCGGTGATCAACCTGTAACGTTAGCGTTGAAAAATTTAGCGTTCCTTCATTTGTAGGCATTATATGTCTGTCTCGTTCAGTGTCTTCTATACCGAGTTGGCACACAGTGATCTATCCTACCAGTATTCACAAAGTCTTCGTCTTATTGATCAGGGTCGATCCCCATCTCCTAGGAAAAGAGATGGGGAAGTTAATAAAAAAGGAATTTCTATTAAGCATGGATGACATTTTCAGTATCTATGAAGTAACGGTGTATGATTTATGATATACGTATACCGACCTTACAAAGCCAATCTAACAAAACTAGTGATGGTTACCTCGGAATAGTAATAATATATTGGATGAAATTGAACATAACACTTTTTGTGCAGAGCATGATGAATTAAAAATCAAAATTTATAGATATTGCGAATATTTGCTCAATAAAAAAAAATATATTTGTTGAAATACGACAATATTGTTTCAATATTGTCAGACAATATTGTCGTATTTCAACAAATACATAAGCTTGAGTAAATATTAGCTTAACCTACATAGAAGAAGTATCTTCGTAATATCTAGAAATTTTGATTTTTGAATAGTAATAAGTCTTACTAGGGCCTAAATACAGGGTTGTTTTTACGAAACCCAAAGTCATTTTTACTTTTCACTTTTATACTTTTTTTTTTATTTGGCTTATAATGCGGTGAATGTAGATTTTATTTTATTCTATGGTGATTGAAAATCTTACTATTGTTTTAATTTCAGGTTTAGGATTGGATCAATTTAAAAGATACGACCCAAAGGTAAGTGATCAAAGCTATATTTACGTAACACCATACCTACCCTTTATATAATTTATAAATCTGTTTGTATTATTGTAATTAAAATATTTGCACAATTGTATTCTTGTTTCTATTGTTAATATAATTGTAACTAAAACAAATTCCTTCAGTTTTTCGTCAATAATAGCGATTATTATTATTAATATCTGTTCACTCACTGTTATTAATTACTGTATGTGCCTATATGTATATGTTTATATTTGAAACCTCTATTTTTCAGCATAAGCTGGAGGTAACATCTTTTCTTTTTTGCACAAGCTGTAAGCTTTTTTTGCCTTTATAATTGCTTGTCCTTAGAACAGCATGCCAATGTTTGTAAATACTCGTACATCTCTCTGTTACATGGAAAAGTAAAACCTAGTAATGTCTCGTTTGAAAACGCAACAAATTTGTTATAAAAGAATTGGCAATTTAATGCATGACCTGGCGGTGGCTTATGTTGTGTTAGTGAAATTTATATTAGTATTTAATTAATTGGACAAGATTTTGTTATTAGAAATTAGACAGTAATTTTGCTACTTGAAAAATTATTAAAATACCAAATTGCATGATAGATGCTAGAAGTAGTTTATTGGAATAATTATTGGCAAAGTTCATTTTATGCGTGAAATTACTAAACTTAAAAGGCGAGTTTTAACCAAAAAAATGCCTTTATGGGTTGGTTTTCTTAAATAAGAAAATGAAGAAATTGATGTTTAGAAATTGTTACTAGGTTTTACAATCACAACCAATCTACAAAATGTGGCTTGAAGGATCTTCCACTTGAATGTAATGCTCGCATGTTTTGAATTTAAAATGCGTTAGATTTGCATGTAATAACCATAATTAGCTATATTAATCAATGCTTATTATTTTCGACTAGAACATACAACAAAAACTTGAGCTAGCCTTGGACGAAGATAGCATTTTTTATAAATTAGGAAGCTCTGGCTTAATAACTTTTTCCGATTACATATTTCTTCTTACAGTTTTATCAAGTAAGTTAAAAAATTAAACTATTTCGGTTTTAAAAAGTAAAAAAAATTCAATTTTAAGCCTCTAGGAGACATTTTGAAATTGCTTTCCGAATGTTTGATTTAAATGGAGATGGAGACGTCGACTGCGAAGAGTTTGAAAAGGTGGCGACCCTAATCAGACAACAAACAAGTATTGGAACACGTCACCGAGATCACGCAAACACTGGTAACACTTTTAAGGTACAAGATAATTAAAAAACAAAGCTCTTATTAAACGTTTACGATTTATGTGCAGGGTGTGAATTCCGCGTTGACTACGTACTTTTTTGGTCCCAACCTAAAACAAAAGTTGACCATAGAAAAATTTTTGGATTTTCAAAAACAATTACAACGTGAAATATTAAGTTTAGAGTTTCAACGTAAACATCCCGACGAAAATGGGTGTATTTCAGAGCACGATTTTACTGAATTGTTGTTGGCTTACAGTGGATTTCCCGAAAAGAAGAAGTTACGGATGTCGAAACGAGTTAAAAAGGCGTAAATTGCTTTTTAAATTATGATTGCATTTTTTAGTGGTGGTTTTTCAGTTTTAGAGAACACGGAAAAGGAATTACAAGAGAAGATTACCTCAACTTTTTCCATTTTTTGAATAATATTAACGATGTTGATACCGCTCTAACGTTTTATCACATAGCTGGAGCTTCTATTGACGAGATAACTTTAAAACATGTTGCCAAAACTGTAGCCCTAGTGGATCTCAGTGACCACATTATCCATGTCGTTTTTACTATATTTGATGAAAACCGTAAGTTTTTCAAACATAAAATTACAATTTACAAATTACGCTAAAAACATTATAAAATTTAAAATATCTCATAAGTTTAGCAATAGATTCAGATGTTTTAATTAGCCAGAAGAATGATTAAGTATATGAATTTTGTTGTGGTTTTGGCTTGTTAATTTTATATTATTTTAGCTAATAATTTTTAAAATATTTTAGAGGATGGCCAATTGAGTAATCGTGAATTTATAGCTGTTATGAAGAACAGGCTTTTGCGTGGATTAGAAAAACCAAAAGATACTGGATTCGTTAAGTTCATGCATTCTGTGATGAAATGTGCTAAGGAATCGACTCCTACAATATTTGATATTTAAGGATTTTACAAAATAGGATTGTTAATGATTACAAGTAGTTATGCCAAAATTTTATTGTTTAAATGTATATACTTATTATGTAAACAGTTTTAAAAACATCATAGCTTAAAGATGCGATGTAAGTTCAATAATAATTGTTATAAATTAAACCTAATAAATTATAAAAGTGTAATAAAAAGCGTTTGTATACAATTAAAGGAAAATATAAAAAATAAGGCTGTTTTATTATATTTATTTCAGAATTGAATCAGATTCATTTAATATAGGAAAAAATAATGTTAGTTGCTCTCACTTGTATGGGTGACCGATTAAAGAACACCACTTGTCAAGTTGCAATACCTACTTCTTTTTCCATTATCGACCTGGTATCACAGTATTCGCTATGTGCAAGGTATGAGAGGGGATAAGCAAATCGAACGAAGCGTTCGGAGTGGTCGATAATAGAACCTCAACGGGACTTGCATTATGTCATAAACACGTGATCATACAAAATTAATTAAATTATTTGCTATAAAACAATTGGTATTAAAATTTTATGACAGCAAAAATATTCAAATTTCTCATGGCGTACTATTTTCACAGTGAACATAAAATGTTCACAGTCCCGAGTAATTTTCTTTATTGAGCCACCAGAGGGCAGTAGGAGGAATGCACATAGCGAATAGCTCACCACACAAATTTTGTTTTCACAAATTTCAAGTTTAAGGTGGCCGATTTCTATGGGGATTATCTACTTAACCAGAATTTATGTAACCCCCACTGCATTTCAATAATACTATTGCCAAAGCTACGAAAATTTTACAGGTTGTTGCTCAAAGCTTCCCGTGTAACATATTGAAATATGAGACAATTATGTGTATTATTTTTCGCGTAATCATGAGATTTCGCATACGCATGCGCAATACGCGTCATCGCCTTATTTATTGAATTATCAATGTAATAATTATCTTATACGCCTCATATTTCAATATGTTACACAGGAAGCCTTGAGCAACAACCTGTAAAATTTTCGTAGCTTTAGCGATAGTATTATTGAAATGCAGTGGGGGTTCCATAAATTTTAGTTAAGTAGATAATCCCCATAGAAATCGGCCACCGATTATTTTTGCATGGATATCAAAAAACAAAGTAGGGTAAGGTGCTCTAAGACTGCGCACCCCTTATATTTCGGCATGGGTGTTTGTTTTCTTGCTAATTTTAATTCCCACACATCACTGCCAATAGCGTGGTTACCCTTAACGATTTTTGTGGTAAAAAATGGATAATAAACATTTTAGGTAAGTTTTACCATTTTACGCTGTTTTGATCTAATAATTCGACATTTTGGAAATTGTGTACGGTCGTTGTTTTTGTGATTATCGCCTGCATATTGCAATATCATGTAAACAAAACTCTTAACCAAGCGTGGATGATGGTATTATTTTCCAATTTAATTGGAGATGGCTATATTCGTGTCCTTTTTATTAAAAGCTTTTATTTAACTTGGTGTGACCGTTGTCCGTCGTCCGTCCCTTGGACTTTTTCGAGGCCGTTTTTAACCAACTTCCCGAAGTCCTAGAGAGCTGAAATTTGGAACATAGCTTTCACTTGCAGCGAATTTTCATATATTAATTTTGTGTCCCAAAATTCCGCGAAATAAGCGAAAAATCGGGAAAAAACTGAAATACTAAAGCGCATGCGTGGCTGCGCATTGTACAATTTCACCATACAGGGTGAAAAGTAACATTACTAAATCGGATTCGCATTTTTAAGGACCGCATTCAGGGTGAAATTTTTTGTTTTAATGATGTATACAGGGTGAAGCATCAAACATCAAAAACACATACCAGAGGAATTCTGATAGGATGAAGCAGGAGCTGTATTTGACAAATATGACTAAAAAATTATTTATTCATTACTTACAGGACGTAGACACGTTTCCCCCTCTGTAAGTCGAATTTTGGGGTGTAATTGCTATCATACGTTAGAACCTAAAGGAACATTCATTATTGGTTTAGGATTACATTTTGTAATCGAAACAAAAATTTTACGATCTGACACCAATTTCACCAAAAACTTCAAAAATATAACGAAAATAGAAAAACACATCTACCCCTCCTCCAAGATTTCGCGAATAACTCCGCGACGGTTGGGGCTCAAACGAAAAAATGGAAGCTCAGTTAGACTCTAACGATGCTTTAACGTTTGACACCAATTTAACCCCAAAATTCAAATAAAGAGGGAAAATAGAAAAACAAGACCACGACCCCCCCCTCAAATTACCAGCAAGAAGTTAATCGTTTGTAGAAGGAGGCAAAGCTGAAGTTCACCGATAAGAATGGAAAATGGAAACTTCCCCAATTCCTAGAGAGCTGAAATTTGGAATATAGCTTTCACTTGCAGCGAATGTTTATATATTAATTTTGTGTCCCAAAATTCCGCGAAATAAGCGATAAATCGAGAAAAAAACTGAAAATAATAAATCGCATGCGTGGCTGCGCAATGTACAGTTTTACCATACAGGGTGAAAAGTTACATTACTAAATCGCATTCGCATTTTTAAGGACCGCATTCAGGGTGAAATTTTTTGTTTTAATGATGTATACAGAGTGAAGCATCAAACATCAAAAACACATACCAGAGGAATTCTGATAGGATGAAGCAGGAGCTGTATTTGACAAACATGACTAAAAAATTAAAAATAAAAAATTAAATAAAAAATTAAAAATTTTTAAAAAAAACCTTTTATTTAAAATTAAAAAAGTGCACTAAAAAATAAAAAATAATTTTAATAAGAATAAACAGAGCTTCTTATAAAAGCGTGGGGCTATTTATTTAGAGGTAAGTAAGCAATTGATAGCCCCACGCTTTTATAAGAAGCTCTGTTTATTCTTATTAAATTTATTTTTTAGTGCACTTTTTTAATTTTAAATAAAAGGTTTTTTTTAAAAATTTTTAATTATAAAAGGTTTTTTAAATTTATGGAGTGGCGTGTAAGACTGCGCGGTGTGGTGGTTTGTAAGACTGCGGGCGTACTTTTACAAATCTCACATTGTAATGCTGGTTAATTTTATTCTTTTTACCTAAAGTGAGGTTGATTTTATGGCCAGTCGTGTGACGGAGAGGGAAATCTCTGAAACTGCAATTCACGGCACACAAAATAAGTCCAAAGAAAAATAAAAAAAAACTATTGGAAGCAAAGAGTAGTTGGGTTGTCCAGGATGCATAGAACAAAGTAAATGCCAATAACTGAAGATTGGATCGAGTGTACATCATGCTCTCAGTGGTGGCAGAAGAAGTGAACTGCATAATACTAGCATGTGATGTGATCTATGCTTGTAAACTGAATGCGCAGTCTTGCAGACCCAAGTGCGCAGTCTTACAGGACGGGGTCTGTAAGACTGCGCAAATGACTTTTTCTGATTTTGTTGTTTTTATTAATAAAGTATATGTAATAATTACTAATTAAGTTTGTAATAATGTTGTTGAAAGACCAATAAGTTTTAATACAAATTTCTGAGTTTTTAATTGCTTTAGTTTTTTTAATATACCGGGTCAAACCTTAAGTGCGCAGTCTTAGAGCACTCTACCCTAAGCTTTGTCAAAGGTACAATAAGACAAAGAAATTTAAAAAAAATTTATGTGATGCTGTGATTATTTTTATACGGACATCAAAAAGAAAGTAACCATCATCAAATGTACAGGTAGTTTGATGTAATGGTTAGGGATTTCGGCTATAGACCTTAAAGGTCATAGATTCAAATCCCGGTCGCTCTCAAATTTATCGGTGCCGTGTTTAGGATTGCACGTTAAACTATCATCCTACTATGCCGTTTAGTCAGCAAAATGTAAAAAAACTGCTGACTTGTTATTCGGTCTTGACCATTATGGTATTGGTGAATCCCAGTTACAGTATTCAAATAATCATCGGTAGATGGCACGTTTATGGCCATTAGGTATTGGTGGATTTCTCCCATGTTACCTAACAAGTAACAACATACAGTTCAATATAATATTCTACCGCAGCTCAGTGATGGTGACCTCACAGTGGTCCATCTCAGCTGCGATTTTGGGAATGGCTAACAGAACGTAATTATGGTGACAATGTACCCCCTAATAGATTCGCCTGAACTGCCACCTTCTCAAAGGATGGCGGACCTGGTGGAATATTGCGAGCAAAGACAGAACACCTAGGTAGGTTAATTTAACAGCTTCACTTACCACAATCGGTTTCCTGAGCCTCAAGTTTTCTCTGAAAGACTCAGTCAGTTAAAAATTGCCATGGTATTATTTGGAAATCAATTTGATACCACTTCTTCACAGAAATTTTGTCTTGCCGACCCAAGAAAATGCGTAAGTAACTTAATGCTTACTTAGTGGAAGGGATAATAATGTATTACAATAATTCATAAAGTGTGAAGTTGCAATCATTTTTAAAGACAAAAAATGTATTATAACATCAAGTTTGACTTGAACAATTTTACAAAGTTAGCGAGCTTATTAGATAAATACAGCTGTAAATGTGCTTTGTAGGATTAGACAGTAAAACATTCGGAAAGGCTGTATCCTTCCAACATTTTTCAATTAGAAGATTTTGAAAATGTGAGCTTTACAATGAATAATTTATTGTAAATGCCATTGATTTATTATTATCTGTTTTAAAAATTAAAAGTTTGATTTTTTTGTAAACATAAGTAATTTTTATTGTTTATTCCATATTTAGCAGAATTTTACCTGTAATAAAAGATACTCACGCTAATAATTTTATAAAATCGAAAAATCTGCAACTTCTAGTGTGAACTTCCCCAAAATTTTTAGGTAAATTTAAAAATTTGTCCCTTTTATTTTCTAAAAATCTTCGTTTGTAGAGAACAAAATATATAATTCTTCGTGACTCTTCTACCATTTGAAATCGTCCATTTTTCTATTTAATTCCAGATTTATTTGAAAGTATCAGAGTTTCTGCAGAATAAATGCATCCAATCCATTTTTTGATTATAGGATATCTTCTCTAAAATTTTAAAGTCATAACTGGGATGAAAGGTAAAAAATTAAACAAATTTCTCAAGCAACAAATTTTATGTTAAAGAAACATTGTTTTCATAAATAATATTACAATAAATACAACTAAATAAAATACTTTTAATTGTTTTACCTTTATCGAGTATTTTTATGCTAACATCTCACTATATTAAGAGGTAATATTGCTATCAAATTATATTGTTACGTTTTTAGCTTTAAAATTTAATATGCCTCTGAAATTTCCAAGAAATTAAAAATAAGAAGTAAAAGTAAATATAACATTAACAAAAGAAAAGCATCAACAGAGTGGCAAGTTATGTATAAGTATAAACAATTAAAAGCATAAAAAGTTTAAAGCTATAACGTGACAAAACAATTTTTCGTATCCTATTCTGAAAACATAACGGGTAACAAATAAGAATTCAAGTTAAATTATTTACAGATTACAGTTTTCCAACAATATTAGATATTACTATAGATAATTGGTTTAACTTGACACTTGAAATGAGCTTTCAACTGCCATGAGAAGTCCCATAAGCTTTAAGTAACTGAAGAAGAGCTTAAGTAGGTGATTTGGTAGCAAAAAAGAAAAAATAATGAACTCTTAAAATGCATGCAAGACATAATAAACGAACAATACTACATACTGGGACATAAAAATAAAATACATTTTATGAAACACTGGTTTATGCCTTTGCAGTCAAATATTAAGTTTCCCTTGTGTGTTTATTATTTACATACTTACAAATGACTCCATTATACAACATAGTTACAATCACTGAAATTTTATTTTAAAATGCTCGTTTAGTTTAAAACCAAAGTAATATTTAAAAAATAATAAATAAAAACAATAAATATTCATCAGTGGGTGCATAATACATGTTCTAATGTGCGAATGAAGTATTATTAGGTAAAACAAAACAATTTACTAATAAAAATGTTATTAAGTTCCTACAATTTCATTGCTTCTTGGAGAAGATTTGCTAATTCCTTATTATGTTGCGCCTTACTGCCTGTTGCTGTGCTTGCACTTACCGGTCGACCGATATAGCTATAATTTTTTTCAAATCAGTAAACACATTTCAATTTTGTTGTAAAGAGAACATGCAAAATCATGCCAAAGCGATCAAAAACATTCACACCATAATAAGTACAAAAAAACTAAATGCAATATTTAAAATGGGGGTATAATTGTATTTATAAAAGTATTTATTTATTACATTATAATGCAGTAATTAAAAAAATAAAACCTATAAATTTAGATAATAAAAATTGGGATATTAGTTTAAAGAATAAAACAAATTTAACGTGGTATTTTTGCTTGAGCAGTTAAATCTAAAAATTCGGCCGTCATAGTATTCACTTCTCTAATATGGGTAGCTTTAGTTCCGGTTGCTGTTGAAGCACTAACAGCACGGCCAAGGTAACTATAATTAATTTATAATTTTTGGGTTCATAAAAAGAATCAACTGAATACATACAATACACACGTGTATAAATTGTAAGCTTTGCAAACATAAAATTAATGTTAACTAAATACAAACTAAGAGAAACTGAAGATGTGACAATAACATCTCACCTAATTGTTCTAGGTACAGGTGTTACCTCTGCTTGTTCAATAGTTTGAGGTTTGGATTCAGAATTGCCAAAAAGTCGACTAAACCACCCTTTACTTTCTGTTTTGGAACTGTAACATTCATCACAACGGCAAACGCATTACCATTTTAATTGTTTACAAAAACCAAGGTGAATCAATAATGCCAACTTCTTCAAAAATCACATAAAAGGGCTACGAAATGAAGATAAATGATCTGGGAGTAAATATTACCTACTAAAAACTAATTTGGAATTCCCTTGGGAATCACTAGAATTCTTGTAAACCTAATTAATTGTAAGAAACTCTCATTCAAGTGTTCATAAAGTAAGAATAAAAATGGAAATGGTTGTAATTTGTTAAAAACAAATGTTAGAAAAGATTGACAATTTATAGTCTCAAAATTTTATTTAAAATTTTTGAAACTTGGTAGAGGTCCCGCAATAAATTGTGACAGGGCATGGCCAAATTTCTGCCCAGTAGATGTGGAGGGAGAACGCTTGACACCTAATTGTACCAATTGACACCAACATGGATTCAATCATAGAATAAAAGATTACAATAGAAGGGAAACTTCCATGTTAAAATTGTAGACAGTCTTATACTGTCTTTTCGTTGCGCCCCCTGGGTGTCATGGGTCAACTAAATCACTATTATAATTTATTAATCGTCTTACAATTCCAACTTATAGGATATTCTATGATTTATGTTATGTTATTGTTTACTTTTCTAAATAACTATTGAAACAGCGCCATCTTAAGAAAATCCGACAACTAAAATACCATTAAAATCAGGGTCTAATATTTTCCTATGAAGTTTCTACACCGTGGATTCAATTAAACCAATTTTTGTTTCTGCACATTAGCTACGCCCTGTCACAATTTATTGTGAGAACTCAAAAATATTACTTATGTGTATTATTAACTCGTAAGAATATTTAATTATAGTTACTAAATTGTAACTTGTATTATTTTATATTCAAGTTAAGGATAAATAAAAATTAAAATTGAATGTATATATACCATGACAGCTGTTTCGTCCTTTTTTGGACTTATCAAATGATAATAATATAAAATCAAAGATAAATTTATTGTAAAGTGATGTAAAACAAAATTTTTAAAAAACTAAATGTTAAAAAAAAACCAAATACTTACAAATGAATTGAGATACCCTAATTGAAGTCCGATGGCGATTAAAATCCATCAATAAACCAAAAGAAAATCATATGAGGTCGAAATTTGTGTGGTATAAAATTTTGGATTAATCAGTCAAACTGACAATTAAAATGTATTTAAAAATTATGAAGTAAAGCATATGCCTACTGAGAAAATATATTTAATTCAATAACAATGCAAATTGTTAAGAAAAATATAAAAACTCTAGTAAGATATAAAATTAATAAGGACCAAAAGAGTTACAAATTCAAATACAACGCGAATTGTTAGTTAAACTTTATAAAACCTTAGGCAATAAAAAATGATATCTAATGTAAAAAGTGTAGTTATAAATGAACATAACCAATAGATAAAAATATATATTTATGTGTATTATTAACTCGTAAGAATATTTAATTATAGTTACTAAATTGTAACTTGTATTATTTTATATTCAAGTTAAGGATAAATAAAAATTAAAATTGAATGTATATATACCATGACAGCTGTTTCGTCCTTTTTTGGACTTATCAAATGATAATAATATAAAATCAAAGATAAATTTATTGTAAAGTGATGTAAAACAAAATTTTTAAAAAACTAAATGTTAAAAAAAAACCAAATACTTACAAATGAATTGAGATACCCTAATTGAAGTCCGATGGCGATTAAAATCCATCAATAAACCAAAAGAAAATCATATGAGGTCGAAATTTGTGTGGTATAAAATTTTGGATTAATCAGTCAAACTGACAATTAAAATGTATTTAAAAATTATGAAGTAAAGCATATGCCTACTGAGAAAATATATTTAATTCAATAACAATGCAAATTGTTAAGAAAAATATAAAAACTCTAGTAAGATATAAAATTAATAAGGACCAAAAGAGTTACAAATTCAAATACAACGCGAATTGTTAGTTAAACTTTATAAAACCTTAGGCAATAAAAAATGATATCTAATGTAAAAAGTGTAGTTATAAATGAACATAACCAATAGATAAAAATATATATTTATGTGTATTATTAACTCGTAAGAATATTTAATTATAGTTACTAAATTGTAACTTGTATTATTTTATATTCAAGTTAAGGATAAATAAAAATTAAAATTGAATGTATATATACCATGACAGCTGTTTCGTCCTTTTTTGGACTTATCAAATGATAATAATATAAAATCAAAGATAAATTTATTGTAAAGTGATGTAAAACAAAATTTTTAAAAAACTAAATGTTAAAAAAAAACCAAATACTTACAAATGAATTGAGATACCCTAATTGAAGTCCGATGGCGATTAAAATCCATCAATAAACCAAAAGAAAATCATATGAGGTCGAAATTTGTGTGGTATAAAATTTTGGATTAATCAGTCAAACTGACAATTAAAATGTATTTAAAAATTATGAAGTAAAGCATATGCCTACTGAGAAAATATATTTAATTCAATAACAATGCAAATTGTTAAGAAAAATATAAAAACTCTAGTAAGATATAAAATTAATAAGGACCAAAAGAGTTACAAATTCAAATACAACGCGAATTGTTAGTTAAACTTTATAAAACCTTAGGCAATAAAAAATGATATCTAATGTAAAAAGTGTAGTTATAAATGAACATAACCAATAGATAAAAATATATATTTATGTGTATTATTAACTCGTAAGAATATTTAATTATAGTTACTAAATTGTAACTTGTATTATTTTATATTCAAGTTAAGGATAAATAAAAATTAAAATTGAATGTATATATACCATGACAGCTGTTTCGTCCTTTTTTGGACTTATCAAATGATAATAATATAAAATCAAAGATAAATTTATTGTAAAGTGATGTAAAACAAAATTTTTAAAAAACTAAATGTTAAAAAAAAACCAAATACTTACAAATGAATTGAGATACCCTAATTGAAGTCCGATGGCGATTAAAATCCATCAATAAACCAAAAGAAAATCATATGAGGTCGAAATTTGTGTGGTATAAAATTTTGGATTAATCAGTCAAACTGACAATTAAAATGTATTTAAAAATTATGAAGTAAAGCATATGCCTACTGAGAAAATATATTTAATTCAATAACAATGCAAATTGTTAAGAAAAATATAAAAACTCTAGTAAGATATAAAATTAATAAGGACCAAAAGAGTTACAAATTCAAATACAACGCGAATTGTTAGTTAAACTTTATAAAACCTTAGGCAATAAAAAATGATATCTAATGTAAAAAGTGTAGTTATAAATGAACATAACCAATAGATAAAAATATATATTTATGTGTATTATTAACTCGTAAGAATATTTAATTATAGTTACTAAATTGTAACTTGTATTATTTTATATTCAAGTTAAGGATAAATAAAAATTAAAATTGAATGTATATATACCATGACAGCTGTTTCGTCCTTTTTTGGACTTATCAAATGATAATAATATAAAATCAAAGATAAATTTATTGTAAAGTGATGTAAAACAAAATTTTTAAAAAACTAAATGTTAAAAAAAAACCAAATACTTACAAATGAATTGAGATACCCTAATTGAAGTCCGATGGCGATTAAAATCCATCAATAAACCAAAAGAAAATCATATGAGGTCGAAATTTGTGTGGTATAAAATTTTGGATTAATCAGTCAAACTGACAATTTGATTTTATATTATTATCATTTGATAAGTCCAAAAAAGGACGAAACAGCTGTCATGGTATATATACATTCAATTTTAATTTTTATTTATCCTTAACTTGAATATAAAATAATACAAGTTACAATTTAGTAACTATAATTAAATATTCTTACGAGTTAATAATACACATAAATATATATTTTTATCTATTGGTTATGTTCATTTATAACTACACTTTTTACATTAGATATCATTTTTTATTGCCTAAGGTTTTATAAAGTTTAACTAACAATTCGCGTTGTATTTGAATTTGTAACTCTTTTGGTCCTTATTAATTTTATATCTTACTAGAGTTTTTATATTTTTCTTAACAATTTGCATTGTTATTGAATTAAATATATTTTCTCAGTAGGCATATGCTTTACTTCATAATTTTTAAATACATTTTAATTGTCAGTTTGACTGATTAATCCAAAATTTTATACCACACAAATTTCGACCTCATATGATTTTCTTTTGGTTTATTGATGGATTTTAATCGCCATCGGACTTCAATTAGGGTATCTCAATTCATTTGTAAGTATTTGGTTTTTTTTTAACATTTAGTTTTTTAAAAATTTTGTTTTACATCACTTTACAATAAATTTATCTTTGATTTTATATTATTATCATTTGATAAGTCCAAAAAAGGACGAAACAGCTGTCATGGTATATATACATTCAATTTTAATTTTTATTTATCCTTAACTTGAATATAAAATAATACAAGTTACAATTTAGTAACTATAATTAAATATTCTTACGAGTTAATAATACACATAAATATATATTTTTATCTATTGGTTATGTTCATTTATAACTACACTTTTTACATTAGATATCATTTTTTATTGCCTAAGGTTTTATAAAGTTTAACTAACAATTCGCGTTGTATTTGAATTTGTAACTCTTTTGGTCCTTATTAATTTTATATCTTACTAGAGTTTTTATATTTTTCTTAACAATTTGCATTGTTATTGAATTAAATATATTTTCTCAGTAGGCATATGCTTTACTTCATAATTTTTAAATACATTTTAATTGTCAGTTTGACTGATTAATCCAAAATTTTATACCACACAAATTTCGACCTCATATGATTTTCTTTTGGTTTATTGATGGATTTTAATCGCCATCGGACTTCAATTAGGGTATCTCAATTCATTTGTAAGTATTTGGTTTTTTTTTAACATTTAGTTTTTTAAAAATTTTGTTTTACATCACTTTACAATAAATTTATCTTTGATTTTATATTATTATCATTTGATAAGTCCAAAAAAGGACGAAACAGCTGTCATGGTATATATACATTCAATTTTAATTTTTATTTATCCTTAACTTGAATATAAAATAATACAAGTTACAATTTAGTAACTATAATCAAAAATATTACTGTTAAACTTGTGAATAATACAAAAATAGTGAAAAAGACTTTTCAAGCATAAAGGGGGTAGTTTTTGAGTGGGTTGAATTGTAATATTTTATCTAAAATTTTTAAAACTGTAAATTTATTAATGTTAAATCTGTGAATACCGCAAAAATTTTGTTTCAAAATATTTGAAACTAATAAATTAAATATTAAATAAAAGTCAGGCAGATTGGTTAATTTTCAATGTTATTTCTTTGTTCATTGGCTTGCAGCTAACGCGATCATTTGCGAATGCGAGGTACCCGCTGCAAATCTGGGGAAGGGTCAAACTTTCTTGTGACTAGTCTCCGTGCTTCGGAAGACACGTTAAATCGGTGGTCCTTCTAGGTTAGCGAATGTTCAACATTAACATAAAAAACCAGGGTACGGGCACATCTGCAGGCCAGCCCAGCAAGCTACCTATCAAATCTAAAGCAATTATATGCTCACAGTGGTAATAGTGCCAAGGAAACTTGACACAGTTGCTTATAAAACAAATCATTGATCCAAAAAGAAGTTAAAGAAGATCTCGTCTCACATTTTTAATAATTAAATAAAATGAACTTTTTTATGTTGAGCTGCATTTTGAAGCCTCCTTGATTTATGAGGCTCTAAGCGTCCGCCACTGTGTTCAAGTACGTGCAATACGGTTCTAACCGAATTGCGTCCTGCGGTCACTACTCTACTCTCCCGTAGATTTTTTGAAAATTTGGTTTACAATGGTAAATTTTGAGGCTTTTCCAGCTAGAATTTATGAAATTAGATTATCAAATGTATTGTTACCAAATATTTTTGTGTAATAAAAAAATACTTATATTATTGTTTACTTTTACATTCTAAATTTGCCGTTCTGGGCTGCAACCTACAATCCGGCCCTGGGTACTTGTACCTGTAATGTTTAAGGCTCTGGCCAGACGTGCAGTAAAATGACGCTAGCTTCAGCAGTAAAATGAAGCTGCAGTAAAGTTTATAAATACACTCTATGGAAACAAGCGTAGTTGGCCAGACGGAGCTGGAAATGTCGCTTGAAAAACGCGAAAAGGTGCATTTCCAGATAATGACGCCGTTTCACGCTGCACGGATGGTTACGGACCTATTTATTTGCGTGAAGCGCAACGCATTTGTATAACAGTATGGTATTTGCATTTAACTCATTCACATTGTTTCTTTTTAAAAATATTAATTAAATAAAGTTTTTACTGCCTTACTGCAGCTTCATTTTACTGCTGAAGCTAGCGTCATTTTACTGCACGTCTGGCCAGAGCCTTAGGGTAATTTTGATTTCTGTGATTTCCATTAATATTTAATAATTATATAATCTGAATACAAAGCCAGTGTTATTTCACTTGGTAGTTTTGCAAAACTACATTATTTTAACATTTTCCGAATGATAATAATAAATGATTAAGAGGAATCCTTAAAGTTGTAAAATACACTTTCGTAATTCAATGATATCTTGCTTATTACTTAAGAAAATTACTTTTGTGCAATTTTCTTGAGTAATAAGCAAGATATCATTGAAATGCGAAAGTGTATTTTACAACTTTAAGGATTCCTCTTAAAGTTAAATATAAAAACTTTTAACCCTTGAAAGAATTAGCTTAAAGGATAAGAGGATTACAATTAATCGTTCTGACCATGATACCACTGGGATGCAATTTGCCATCTCCGTGCAATACACTCAAGTGTTCCAAAAGATATTAAAAACCTGTAATATTTTGTTACTTAAACAATAAGGGAGTTATCAAAGATGTCCGCACTATTGATTCACCATGTATAAAATAGCATAATAATTTTTATTCATACAATTTCCCACAAGTGTGCAACTTGTTGATTATAAAATAATAAAAATATTCACTGATCAAATCTTCAGTATCCCTTTTAATATTAATTTAAAACAAAATTAATTTTGTTACTTACCCAACAGCTCTTGTATCATTTAAAGTGGTTACAAATCTGGGGTTAACGTAAGTCCATGACCCAGAATTTTTATGTTCTTCTTGTGCCCAAAACAATTGAGCGTTAGGATATTTGGCACATTCAGCCTTAAGGAGATCATGTGGGAAAGGTGAAATCTAAAAACAAAACCAAGAATGGATCAAAATTTTATCAAAATGAAAAAAATTGTTTACCTGTTCAACAGTTGTAATGACAATTTGGTCTTCTAATTTAGCTTCAGCACGTGCTTTTTTAAGGTCATAGTATACTTTTCCACTGCAAAAAACAACCTTCTTGACATTAGCAGGACTTTGGGATGCTGGACCAGCATCTGGTATAATTCTCTTAAATGTAGTTCCATCCTTCATATCATCAAAAGTACTTCTAGCTTCGGGGTGTCGAAGCAAACTCTTTGGGCTCATTACGATAAGTGGCTTACGGAAAGGTAAGGCAATTTGTCGGCGCAAAACGTGGAAATAATTTCCAGGATTAGAACAATTTACAACGATCCAGTTAATATCGTGCAACTGACGAACTTCAAATTCTGGGCTTTCGGGTGGGAAGTAATCGGGATCATCGGATGATAATTGTAGGAAACGTTCTAATCGAGCACTGGAATGTTCAGGGCCCATACCTAAAATGTATTAAAAAATATATAATCACTTTGGAGGCAGTCAGTTAATATTTACCTTCTAAAGAGTGAGGTAAAAGCATTACCAAACCGCTTTGACGCACCCACTTGGCTTGCCCCGAACAAATAAACTGATCAATAATTGGTTGTGCCGTATTATTAAAATCGCCAAATTGAGCTTCCCATAATACAAGTGCATTTGGATTAGTCATAGAGTAACCAAGTTCAAAACCTAGAACTCCAAACTCGGACAGTGAACTGTTACAAACTGTGTAGGGTGCTTGATCGGGATATAAATTCGACAACGGACTGTATATAGCTTTATCTACAGTTTGATGATGTAATATATGATGTCTATGAGAGAATGTTCCTCGCTCAACATCTTGACCAGAAAGTCGCACATGAATTCCTTCTTTCAATAATGAACCAAACGCCATTGCTTCACCTAGTGCCCAATCGACGGTGCGTGATTTTACCATATCCATTCTCGTCTTCAAAATACGTTCAATACCTGTAAACGAAGATTTAGCATTCTAATTTGAAAAAAATCAAACTTATACCGTACCTTTGTGAACCTCAAAGCCTGCTGCGTTAGGTGGAGCAGAAGAAAAACGGTTTCCAATGTGTACCAAAGTATCTTCCACAACACCAGTTGGTCCAACCTTAAGAGGATCCTTGCCTTCAAAGAAACCAGACCACGGGCTATCAATCCAATCCTTATATTTAATGTGTGTTTCTTGACGAGCTTTTTCTAAAGCTTCTTCGCATATTTTATCATATTTTTCTCTCACTCCTTTTACTTCTTCTGCTGAAACAACTTTTTCGTTTACAAGTTGCTCGCTGTACTTATCAAACACAGGCTTGATGCTACGAATTTTGCGGTACATAAGTGGTTGAGTGAACATTGGTTCGTCCATTTCATTATGTCCATTGCGGCGATAGCAAACAATGTCGATGACTACATCGTGATGGAACGTTGCACGCCACTCGGCTGCAATATTACAAACATGCATGACACTCTCTGGATCATCAGAGTTAACATGGAATATAGGAGCGTTTACAACTCGAGCCACATCTAAAAATTTAAATTTCAGTACTTTGCTTTATTTCTCACAAAATCTTATACCTGTGCAGTAGGGTGACGATCTAGAATGTCTAGGATCGGTAGTGAAACCAATTTGGTTATTGGCTACAATATGGATAGTTCCGTGAGTTGTATAGGCGGGTAAATCTGACAAATGCATCGTTTCGTAAACGATGCCTTGTCCAGCAAAAGCGGCATCTCCATGTAACAAAATAGACATAACCTAAAAGTCAATCCGTGATTTATACAAGAACGAAACAATGAAAAGTTTTATACCTTTTTGCCTTCCCCATCACCGCGGTAAAATTGTTCAGCTTTAGTTTTACCTTGCACAATTGGATCGACGGCTTCCAAATGTGAAGGATTTGCAGCAATAGCAAGTCGAATATTTTTATTCGTGACACGATTTAATCTATACAAAACATTTGAATAATATAAGAAACTTACAGTACAATAAAACTCACCGTTCGATGTATGTACCCAGATGATATTTTACATCACCAGAACCATCATCGGCGGCTTCAAGTCCTGCAAATTGGGTAAATATCTGACTAAGAGGTTTCCTGCACACATTAGCTAAGACATTGAGGCGCCCTCTATGTGGCATACCCATAACAATACTTTCGACACCTAATTCTGTACTTTTATCGATAATTTGTTTCATAGCAGGTATTAAAATTTCGCAACCTTCTAAACCAAATCGTTTTTCTGCAGACCACTTTCTTTGCAAGAACGCTTCGAACCTAAGAGGAAGCGAATTAGTACATAAAAAAATATTAATTACTATTTCAACACTGACCCGTGAGAACGACTCAATCTAGCTAGTAGGAGTCTCTTAGCATCACTGCTCATTTCCATACAACCAGGAGTTTCCAATCGTTGTCTGATCCATTGACACTGTTCCATACTATTGATGAACATAAATTCGGCACCAATGTGACGACAGTAGGAAAATTCTAATCTTTTTAAAATTTCACGAAGCGGTAAACTCTTTTCATTGCCACCAATGAAAGTTGTGGATGGTAATTTGAACTGACGTTCCATGTCGGTCGATTCTATTGTTTTTATTAGGTAATTATGGAAGGAAAAGTTGTACAAGGAAGTGATATAATTGGTTGTAAGAAAACAAAAGATAAAAAAAATGAATTAGTTGCAATTTTTACATTTTAGGCCACGCCTATTTAACAACCACCAGACAAAAACAAAAATGTTGTAATCAATTAAAAATAAAAGGTATACCAAAAACAAAATAAAGAATCAAACCAAAAGATCAAACCTTAGCTATTCCATAGAAAACAATGATTCAATGGAAATTAAAAAGTTACAGAATGAATGGTACGAATACAACAAAGTCTAGGCTCATACTTATGTAGGTTAGGTACCATCCGAATGAAGTACATAGTTCAATAACTTACTGTCAAGTACATTTTACTTATGCCAGGACCATAGTAAACATAGGGCAATGGCCTTTTTTAAAACCCTACTTCATAATTGAGTGAAACCCCCACGTACATTTTCGACCATTGATCATGGGGGAGTTTAAGTGAGGAACATTTTTTTAAACTCTATTTCGTAATCTAGTGATCCCACCGCTTATATTTGCTCCGAGCAACATGCGTCGACCGTACCATGGGGGTTACCCCTATATACAGTCATGCTATATATCAGGGGTGTCAAAGCCCGTCCGTCGCCGGCGCCTCACGTCGGGGGCATTTTTCCAGCACAATAAAGAAGATAAGGCTCGAGGCCGAAATCATATACTTCTCAGTAATTGAGTTTTATCGCAGCTACTTCACACAAAAGATAAAGGAGACAATCGGGCCAGTCCCCTAACTTCTCCATTAATGCCAAAATAAGTTATCAGTTATCACCCGTCCGTCGACCTAATGCGGCCTGCCACGTATATTTTTGCGGATTTTTTGAAAATTAGTGGTGACGCGCACGAATTGATTAACGAGATGCCACTGTCCCTTCACGAAATTACTTTGGAATATATTCTGAAAACCAAATTTATAAAGTACTTGACGGTTTTTGCAGCGCTGTGAGAGAAAGGTAGCGGCGTACTATTTTATAATCTTTTCTTTCTCGGTCCTTTTACCCTAAAGAGGGTTTGGTGAACCTTTTAATTTGGGGACGATTTATGTACTTTATATGTTTCGTACTAAGTCCTTTTTTTTACCCTAAGACAAGGTTTCTCTTGGCAGATTACACCCCGGTGGTTTGCCATTGCCTGCCGAGGGAGAGACGGCCAGAATAAGTTCTTACTTTACTCGGATTCGAACCGGGTATTTAGCGTTCATTGTCAACTCGCGTGACCGCTAAGCTCCGACCGCCTCTACTTATTTTATAATACGACACTACTATTTTACATAATTATGCATACCTACATTTTGTATAAGTTCTATGCAATTTTGTGTAACATTTAAATTTCAACTGGATCTTATTTATCAAATGGCCCAAAGGTTTGATAGTATAAATTAGATTTCAAAAACCCAAATTGGGTTGGTGACAAAACATACAAAAAGTTTAATTTTAAGTATGGCGATGTTAAATCAGACGTTTTTAATTAATTTGATCATTTTTTCTACACATAATTATACAAAGATTTTTTGAAATGGGCAATTTACATATTATTATAATTGGTCAATATAGTTTGAAGTTTTACATGAGTTTAATCGTTACATTATGTACATAAAGCAACAGAAATTAAAAAAAAAATTAGAGACAATAGAGAAAATAGAAGTAGCTAATTGCTGAGAGAAGTTTCAGTAAAAGCAAAAATATTATTTAGGTAAATAGTAGTTTTGTTTCATGCTGCACTATTTATTATTTTCTAAATTTACCTTGAGGGACTTTGGTACACACAAGGAGTACCCATAACCAACCACCACCGCTAAATCAAAAACAACACTCTAAAAAATAATAAAAAAAAAATGATTGCCTTACTATTCATAAACTCCTGGACCTGCTTTTTTAATTCTTCTGAATAAGTGCGACTGGGATGGTCTAATCAAAATAAAATAAGCACAAAAATAAGACTGCAAGCATACACAATTGATTAAAAAATAAAAGAAAATTTCATGCTAAAATGCTGCAATCACAAACAGAAAAAATTTAATTTTGAAAATTTAAACAAAAAAAATGTAATTTAGTGGCACTTGGCATAAAATTGATTAGGAAGCATCCATTAATTACGTACGACAATTTTTTTAATTTTCGGCTGCCCCTCCCCCCACTAATGACTAGCAAGATTTTTTAATTGATCTAAAAAATATTGTGAAAAAAATAATTTCAACAAATGATTGTAATAAAATAAATTTAATTTATTTAGGGACGTAAAACGTTGAATGTGGGGGGAGGGTCACGTAAGAAATCGTAAGATTTTTTAGACCACCACCAAAACCCTTATGTAATTAACGGACGCATCCTTTAAAATCATTTCATTTTTCGAGAATAGAACAAGTTGAATAATATTGCGCTACAAACGTTGTTCTAGCCTCTAACATAAAAAGAACTTGGTCATACTCTCTCAAAATTTCTTCCTCGAACAAAACATTTTTTGCAATTTGCAAGTGTTTGCACTAAAAAAAGTGCATTGTAAAAAAGAAAGTACTATTAATTTGATGATTAATACAAACTTAAAAATTTGTAAATAATATTCACAGTGAAGTGCGATTTTTTAAAGTAAACTTGTATGTTACATAAGAAAACTGTGACATGCTTAAAAATACACATTTTTCTTTCTTCTTGCAGTGAGAGAGTATGTTAAGTTAATGTTAATTTAAAGTGTCAAGTCCTTACCAAATTTATAGGTGGAGGTGTGAAGTTCTTGTGGAATTTTATCATCGAGATCTGCACTATTTATTCCTAATGGATCCAGTTGAGCTATGTGGTGTCCTCGTATCTAGAAGTCAGCACTATCTACACCCTTTGCCCAACTCAATGCAATCGCAACAATATAACAATTCATTGAATTTTTAATATTTGTACAACTTTCAATGCAAACTTGTTAGAATAGACAAACTACAATTTGTTACCACCATACTACTTACCATTTACTTTACCTAAAGCACTATACTACATAATAAAAGCAATAAAATTAAATGCAAAAGCGAAAGCATGGATAGAATGCAAGCAAATAATGTAGCCAAATGAAAAATTCATGTAATGAAGTCCAAATCAACTTCTTAACTGTATTGACCCATTAATAATTGGATGAATGTTTTATTAAACCAAACCATGCCAGAAATGAATTTACCTAATGAATGCTGTCGAATAACTTCGAGAGGAGGAACACTAACTGTTGTTGCGTTATCTTGATACATGATACCCAAAGGATCCAACCGTGCAGCAAGATGCCCTCGAGACTACCAATTAAAAATAGCAAAATTTTCCTTTAAGTAATTGTGATGATGATTAACACATGAAATTCTTTTAAATTAAGTTTTAATTATTTTTTTAGAATTCCAGTCGAAAAAATGGTATAAAAAATAAGCTTTGCTTTACTTGAAGCGGTTGTTCCCAATTTAAGCCAACACTAAGTTGCTAGTAAGTAGCACAAAGGGCATTTTTACAAAAAAAAATTGCTGGCTTAAGTAATATAAAAGCAACAATAACTAGTAGTAGCAGCAAAAAGAACTAAAAAATTATATCTAAGATAAAAACTATAGAATATTTTACCATAAGAACAAGAAGCGACACTGGACAACGTTTTTTAGTGCGCATGTCCACCAACAAAATGGCCGCCGTTTACTTTGTTTCAATTAATGGGCCAAAATAGTTGACCAATGAAAACACTGCCAACAGTGGCTGTTTTGTTGGTGAACATGCGCACTGAAAAACACTGTATATTGCGCTTCTTGTTCTTATTGTAAATATTCTTTGATAAAACTACATGTATATTGTCTTACAACCATTATTTAGATAAAAAGTTTAAATTACTTCTCAAATCCGAGCATCACGATTTACTGATTTGTTATTTAAAAAAAAATTCAAGAATAAAATTTAAGAAGTAATCGAATAGAAAATTGAAAATGAATGAAGGGGGAAATACCCATTTTATGCTGCCGGATAATTGTTTCTGTATATCGCTGGGACACAGTTGCTTTATCATACATAAGACCAAGGGGATCCACATCTGATAACAAGTGTCCACGAACCTAATCAATCAATAAATAGAAGTAAGTAGGTTTACTAATTATTATGGGACACAGTAAGTAACTTTTCAACCAAAACTGAAAAAAAAATTGTGAAAATGATCTTAAAATTTAACCACTGTGTCAATGTAAACCATGCAAGAAAATTCGGTTCGTAGGCAACAAATGTGGAAATAATTAAATTTTTGTAATTTAATTTACAACTTTATTGTTTTGAATGTAAAATAAGTGGGTAAAAAGTTTTTATGTGCAATAAATAAACAATATTATTAAAAATGCAAAACAACACAATGAATGAACAAAAAATGCGACTCAAACATGCTTTTGGAATGGCATTAGCGAACATAACATAATGAAAGGGTCTAAAAATTTCAATCAATTTTTTCAAATAATTTACGTGCACTTAATTTTGTTACAATTACAATAATACTTCGTCAACAAAGCTGCATTAACACAACCTCCAATAATTGTTTAAAAAGTCATGCAAATAATGAAATCCACCAAATAAGAAAAACTATTTTGTAATTTAGTGTGCAATAAACTTAATTATTTAAATAAGAACTATAAAAATTATTGTCTTGTTTTTTGAATTATTTGTCGTTTAGCATTGACTATTTTATAGTCCCTGTGCTAGAATAAAGTGATAGCAAGCATAACAATAAATTACATTAATTGCAAGGTTACTCAAAACTTACAGAAAGCAAAGCAATGGTAACCGATTATAATTATTTGGTGGCAAATTCAAAATTTTAGTTGACAAAGTATTATAAATAAACAAAAACATCAATTAATATTTAGAAAAGATATAAAATTATAGTTTGTCCATAACATTTTACAAAATAACTTTCAATTTCATAATTTTCCGTAGACAAATAGGTTAAAATTTTAAGTTAAATAATTTTAAAAAGTCTACCAGTACTGAACTATTTTAAAATGTTTGTGCCTTAGAGCAAATTTCGCTATTTTTCTGCAGGTTACCTTGGTTATTCTTAAACATACGCCAAATTTTTGGTTTTAGTTAGGGTAGGCAAACCAATGTTAACATTTTAACTGTTTATGATTTACATGACGTATTTAAAAGTAGTATATTACTGGCTGAGACTCGAAAATTGCTCGTTACTGGACGCACAACTTTTAAAGCTTTTTAAAGCTATAAGTTCAGTAACGAAGAATTTTTCGTGTAGAGATAAGTGCCTATACTATTTTATTGGGAAACAAAAATATTAAATGTTATGCTAAAATTATTCACAATTAATATTTTAGCATTACTTTTATAATTTAGAAATCTGCCTGTAATGAAAGCATTTTACAAGTCGACTTTACATTACTGGTCGATTCTTGAAGGGACTAGAAAATGCATCATTGGCTCACCCGAGAAGCTGTTCGGGTTGACATGACGTTTTGAGTTGTGTTATTGCTATTGGATTGGCGATGCCGGTGTAATACACTTGAGTGTAAATAAATCGACCCACTTTACACATAGGACTTTGAAATGCACTTTTTCAGATATCAGACTTACATGTTTATTTTTTTAATCTCACGTCTGATTTGCAAAAAACAATGCATTCAAAGTCTAAAAGTGTGAAGTGGTCGATTTATTTGCACTCAAGTGTATATAATATGAGGTGGGGGCAGCAAAAATGTTTACTTGAGGTTCCAAAATTTCTAGTTACGCTACTGATTTGTGATATACAAATTGAAAAGATTTGTTTACAAATAATTGAATCAAGGGCTAGAGTGCTAAGGGCCGATTTCATAAAACTTTTAACAGCTGTTAAAAATAAAAGTGGATTTCTAATGACATGTTTTGAGTTAAAGGACGTTTTCTATTGGTTAACTAGGACCTTTTAGTGTAAAAATACATATGATATTCTAAATAATTGCTTTATTAAAAGTAAACAGTCAGCTAATAAATCAAAACGATAAGTTAAAATAAAAATAAGTTACATTTGAATATTCCGCTTTCTTGTCTTTTATACTATTTAAAAACCAAATATTTATAAAAAATTTACCGATAATCGTTTCATAACGATAACGCACCAGCACATTCATTCGGAATTGTCGCGGCCAAATTGCATGAACTAGACTGCGAATATTTCCCAACATGAAGACATGGCTAGGGGGAAAAAATTCAACTCAAACGAGATGCAGAAGCGTATTTTGAAGAGTTTGATAAAAACTGGCTGCCAAATAAAAACTAACCTATGAACCAGTCTGAAATTTAGTACGGTGTCGTTTGAGAGATGGTAGTAGTACATGACCGTAATGTCAACGTCATTCAGCAACGCTACCTGTCTTCAAACACGGGTACTTATTGATCCACCCTCGTATACACAATATTATAATTTAATGATTAAAATCGATGCCAATTGCTTCATCAAACTATTGAAAAAGAGGGGATTGGGTTTATTTAGTATATTGGTAGGTGTCTTCATTTGTGCGTCTCTCGATTTTGATGGGAGTTTCATTGATCAATAGCTCTATTCCATAATGAACATAACATTTCGCTATTTAATCCGCGTAAAGCAGTAGCTACAAAATTAGTTAGTGTCGCGCATGAATGGATTAACGAGATCTTGACTGTAATTTAAAATTTCTATTTTGATTTTTACTGCTCAAAATAAAATAGTTGCAGGAATTAATTCTGCGGTCTTGGGATAAAACGACATAACATATTCGTCAAACTGAGATAATGGCGAAAACAAAATTATGCACAATTGAACGTTTAAAAAAAATTATTTAGCCATGTTAGAATTTTGGTACTACTATAAACAAAAATTGACATAATTCTTCTTTGGAATCCCTACAAGTTGAAAAAAAGATCATCTTAAAATTCCGCACGCAACAACTTCAAAAATGCAAAATTCAATTCAAAGTTGTGACGTCACACTATTGGAGTAGATTGCATTTCAACCATGTTAGAATTTTCGTACTATAACATTTTTTGACATGATTCTACTTTGGAATCCCTACAAGTTAAAACAAAAAATATCTAGAAATTCCGCACGTAACACCTTCAAAAATTATGAATTTAGAATGGTATTTAATTATACCTATGCATTTTAACCATGTGTGTTTTGTATCCCATTGATAAAAACAAATGGTAATCAGAAGGAGCCAAATCTGGTAGATAAAGCGGGTGGGGTAACAAATCCCAGCAAAGTGATTTCAACGTATCCTGGACCGGTTTTACGTTGTGTGACGGTGCATTGTCTTGGGCAAAATTATCTTGCCGTGAGAAAACCGGAAATTAATGATAGATTCACCTGATAGATTCAAACAATTGGCTCAGGACTATGTTTAATAATAACCAAGCTATTGCAAAGATGTGGACAATTAAAAAATTTAACTTTAAAATATTGAATTATAAATAAAATAAACCACTTGGATTGTGCTAAGATTTGTACGTTGTAAATGTAAAAAAAAAGCTGTTGAGTTTTTAATCTTTATGTAACTTGTATTATGAGATGTATTGGATGATTGCAAACCCAAAGATGATTGCACTCAGAGCTAGAAATGATTTACTCCTTAAAATCATTATTATTTGATTATTTAAAAAAGTATTTAAATATAAAAAATAAGATAATATTATTTATTATCTTTTAGTCAATTATGCCAGCTCTATCGCAGTATGAAAAGTTGCAAATATAAAATGATTAAATAAATTTAGTTAGAACATTGTAGTTGATTATTATTATTACCAGCACATAAACATGTCAAGTCATCTTATATGATGACAACCCATAAAATAATTAAGATTAAAACCACAATAATGCTATGCATTATTTAATTTGGAAAATTATATAAATGTCACATGATTTACCGTATTGACAAACATGTTAGTCATTGTCATACACAATAATAACCACGTTTCCTTGATTAAAACAAAAAATTATTAGATTTCAACAGGAACCAAACCAACTAACTATTCATGTGGAAAGATAATTAACTCAATTCCATCAATCTTAACCCAAATGCTGGGTGTAAACCATATAAAACTTATTTCAATGGTATAGAATTAATCAAAAACTTACTTGATAACTTCGGATTATTCCTTGCACTGCTAAGTGATCATCAATAATTTTATCGCTAATTCCCACCGAAGCCCCAGCTCCAACCGCAGCACCACCTACGGCAGGTAAATATTGAGATGCAAGTACTTCATTCTTGCCAAGTGGTGCCAACGATGGGGGTGCTTGATAGCCGCCTCCTTGCGCTGAATTTCGGAAAAAAGAATCCCACGACTAAAATTGAACAAAAAAGTTACTTATTTAAGCACATTTGGAAAGTTTTAATATTTACGAGCATGAACAACTAAGGATGCAATAAACCCTATAAAAAAATCCTCGGCAAAGCTTAAGTAAGCTGCCTTTAAATTAAGATGTTGTCCAAGTTTGAACAAAAAAAAAGTTAAAAGCAAAACTGGGGTTGACATGCTTCAACCCAGTTTTGAACTACAAATTTTGACAATTGTATTGTGACAGCTACTGGCTATAGTGTAGTAGGAATTTTAACTTACCGCATGTACACTTGCAGGGTCTCTTAACCAAGCGTTATACATATCTTCTACATAATTCGTTGAACTCCCGTTAAGGAACGATTCCTCTGCATTTGGTGAACCATAATTTCGAAAGGAAGTTAGGGCTGTAGGAGCAGCAGCTTTTCTTGTGAGAAGCCATCCTGCCAATTTTAGGCCTTGGGGTTTAATGAGCGCCGATAAACTTCGCGCGTTCAGCATTTTGTGCTAAAAAGAAAGATTGGTAAACGTCAGAAAGAAAAGTAAATATGTTAACCTAGTCACAAGTGGCACACTAATAGCGTGTACATTCAAGGTTCGCCTTTTTAATTTCAGGTATTGGTTATCAACAATTGGACCACTCGAAATATTTTCAATATAAAAATAAATCCGTGAACTACGATCTCAATAATCACGTAACGGAACTAATTTTACTTTTTTTTTTCGATTGGGTAGATAATTACTAACAATTCTAAACCAATTTAAATTGGGAGGTAAAACGTGGGAAATTCCTGGAATTGAAATTGCGTAAACTTGCTCGAAAATTAATTCGCACGCGTTTTGAGTAAGCCGAAGAAAAAATTACGAATAAAGCGCTAAAATTGCATTAAGGACCAAAATGACACCTTAACCCATATAAAATTGGATGTAATCGATAGTACCTAGCCTAAAGTGCAACTGTTACATAACGTTTATAAATATTTACTTTTATATAAAAAAGTAAATGAAAATATTATTAGCGTTAGTAATGAAACTTTGTGCTCAACTTAATATCCAGAATAAATAACACGAAATATTTGAAAATTAAAACTTACATTCTATCGAGATATTGAATGAACCACCCAAGACAGTTCGGTAACTTTTACTGCCAACTACACAAGTGAAACTTTACCAAATTTAAAAAATTCGCTCCGAATTTTTTTTATTTGCGTCACGGTAAAAGTGTGAAATATCGTAAAAAAATCTGTATATCATTATTCATTACTATCGCTGTGATAAACTAATTTTATCTGATTCAGTTTACACATCATATAAACTTATAGCGCATAATAAATAATTATTAATTCCAAAGTATAAAATTCAAAGTTTAATCGGATGCGAAACTAAACGGGGAAAACTTTTTTGCATTTTTCCATTACAATAAAGCTTGGATTATGCACACGACAGCGTTGCAACGTACCGGCGCAACACCACGTGCAACGCTTTATTGGTCAACCGACATTTTTAGCCATTTAGGGAAACCCCAGTATTCAGTACCTAGTATTAGTATCGGTATCATAAGTAGCATTCTACGGAATAGATGCGGGTTTGCCCAGGGCCGGATTTACCAATTTGCCGCCTGTAGGCATAATAATATTTGCCGCCCCTTCATTACACAAAAATATTAGGGGGTGAGTAGTGGTCGGCTGACGTGGTCGCCCAGAGGATATGGGGGGGGGGTCCCCCTTGAAATGGAATCGCAACTCAAAGTCTACTATTCAACTCAAATTAATACCTATGTATACATTAATTTCATATAATTTTCTTAGAAGTCAGCGGATGTAGTCAAATGTGGCTCGCAAACTACAACTACAAACCAACTACAGTGGCTGGTAAAAGTCTTCGGACACTCCGATGTTAGCAATGTAAATTGCACATTTTGAAGCCGTTTTTTGACATATAAAAATCGATTTTACAACAAAACTTTTTAAACATTTCTTGTAGAAAATTTCATTATCTTCAATTTTATACCTATAAATTTTTTCATTTTGTCGCCCCGTTTTTGACTGAGAGCGACTTAAACAAGACTCGGGAAAATACAAAAAATATTGTATTATCTGTATCTCGGAAACGGTGCGATAAAATAGAAAAATATATATGAATAAAAATGTAGGGAACGAAATTAACAAAAAGAAATTCCTTTTCATTTTTCTATTTTGTTGCACCGCTTCCGAGATACAGGTGACAATATTTTTTGTGTTTTCCCGAGTCTTGTTTAAGTCGCTCTGAGTCAAAAACGGGGCGAAAACATGAAAAAATGTATAGATATAAAATTGAAGATAATGAAATTTTCTACAAAAAATGTTTAAAAAGTTTTGTTGTAAAATCGATTTTTATATGTCAAAAATCGGCTTCAAAATGTGCAATTTACATTGCTAACATAGGAGTGTCCGAGAACTTTTGAGAGCCACTGTATATACTTCAGAGGCTCTATAAGTTGATATTAAATTTATGCTTGATAAGTTGAGAGTTAACTTACAAATAATTAAAAAATGTATGGTTGGAAAATATTTTAAAAATAATTCTTATTTTTTACTTTTACATTCAAAATTTGCCGCCCCTAAAAATTTGCCGCTCTAGGCAGCTGCCTACTCTGCCTATTTAGAAATATGGCCCTGGGTTTGCCGCTTACCTCCTTCGTCTATGAGAACCATTGCTGTTTTGGAAATTATTTAAGATGGCATTGAGAGGCCATAATCTTGATTATGGAGCTGCATGATGGTTCCAACCGTGTGAAGCACCAGTTGGTGCAGCTCTGCCTATTCTACTTGTACTTGTACCTGTACCTCCCGCATTCGTCCATCTCTTCTTATCTAGACGCTACAGCACGTGATTGTTTATTTAATGTAAAAATCTTCACATAGCAATTACCTGTTTCTACCATTTTCCGATCCATATCCTCCAACTTTCGTTAAGTAGTATACGTCTGTGATTCTGTGAATCATATAGTGCGCTCATCCCAAACGATCAATTTACATTGTTGTAAAGCTGCTACTTTGCCTGTTCTTTTACTGATGTTGTAAATTGGTTCTTTGGTAGGTGCTAAATTTAGTGGTAATTTAAGAGTAGAGTATGGGCAGTTGGTCCTCCTTGGAAGCAAGGTTGCTGCTATTCCAGAAAAACCCATGGCAATTGCAATATCCGATTGAAACCGAATTTTGGAAAGGAGAAAATTAATTACAAACGTCTTTTCTGTTCCTCCTGGTGCATCAATAAAGAATAGAGCGCCTGCACCATCTTTCACTTGGTCCAGAATTATATCGTAAACAACTCTTTGGTCTTGAACCTATTGGTTCAATGGCTCGTTGTTGGTTATGTAATGCTCTAAGTCGCTGGTATTGTAAGCGGTTTCTTTAAGTATTTCTCTTTGCAAACGCTTGATATGATTTCTTGATGGACGCGAAAGACCTACTAATTCTTCTAAAGTTCTCCCAACGGAAAGAAATAAAAAGTGTTGTGATTCACCCCATTCCACGGTACTTATAGTGTGGCAGTTAGAGATCTGTTTCACATTTTCCCGCAATCAAGGTTAAAAGTGAACCACTGTTTTTTAAATTTTTTAATACTTACTCAGCATTTAATTTTAAAAGAGTCCGTAAAACTACAACCGATAGTGATGCTAAAAATTTTAATTTATTTCTATTTAAATAGAAATACTCTGCGAGGCCTGGGAAGGAAAAAGATGTCATGGCTCCGAAACATCAGGAAGTGGACGGAAATGAATTTTGAAACATTGATTACAACGGCTAAAGATCGGGATGCTTTTGCTGAAGTTGTCGCCAACCTCCGATAGGAGAAGGGCACCAGAAGAAGAAGAAATACTACTTTAATTAGTTCTTCTAAAAACTCCAGTGAAGAGGACGGATTCGTTAGGTTTGTCAAATATAAGATAAACATACGCATCTTTATCAGCCTTTTTCCGCCCACTGCTGGACATAAGCCTCTCCATATTATGGAGATATACTTATATAACTCACCACGCTGGCCAGAAGGGTTGGTTAGTAGTCCGCAGATCGATTTTGGACTATAGTTGTTTTACATCCGGTAGCAGCTTGCTAGGCTTCAGATGTGCCTGTAGCCCTGGTTTTTGTTAACGGTGGCAATTCGTCAACTTCAGGGGGACCGCCGCACACTGGGCTGAAAAATGATGTAAAAATTTATTTTCCAATTAATGTTTATATAAAAAATTTTTTTAGTTGGTAATATTAAAAAAATCGCACATTACAATCGCAAAATTCGTTATGTTCTGGTGGATTGTTTTGCGTTTAAATGCTTATGAATATTAAATATGATTATATTAAACAGATGATACTCATAGCAATGCGTTTATTTTAAAATTTATAGGTAAAATAACGATTTTAGGGTTTATCTTAACTTGAACTTTTCGAGCGTTCTATAAAATTGTGAACTTTAAAATTTAGACCTGCGTTACTGTTACCTAAACATCTATATCGTGTATCAATTTCTCGCTGGAATGTTTGCCTATAAGGAAGATATTGTCATTTCAAGTTTTAATCTCTTAATTTTATGTACCAAATCCGCTCATTTTCATCATAAAAATATGAAAAAAATGAAAATATAAATGTATATCAAATATATTTGTAACACGTAAAAGGAATTAGATTAGTAAATTATTAAAATATATCAATTAATTTACTATCACGTATTAAAAACTAACCAATTATAGTTAGAAAATACTATAATAATTTATTATTGTTGCATTGATTATACATAGCGTAAAAGAGTTACCTATCAGCGAAAATTTAAAATTAGTTTTGTTACCAGAACCCACCTAAACAAATTTATATTTGATTTAAACTAATTTAAATTAATTTTTATTAATATATGAAAATAAATTATTAGTAGCTACATAATTATTAATTTGTATCGCTTTCAGTAGCGTCTGTTAATTCAATTTCTGGAGTTAATTCCAGTAATTCCAAAGTTTCGGGTAAAAGATTTTTTGTTTGTCTTTTCTGAAATGGCCGAATACTTGATATAAAAGGATCTGAAGATATTAGCATATTATGTAAAATATCTTCGTTGGATGCTTCCCTGCAAAACTTTCTAGATCGGGTTTCTCTACTCTTTCGAGTACTCTTTCGAGTACACGACAGGTTTAAATTTATCATCAAGAATTTTTCTTATTTTTATAACAAATTCAGGATTTTCTTGTAAATGTTCTAAAATCCTTGCAACATCGTTAAGTCCATTGTTGTACATACTCCTGATTGTAGAACACATGAGCTCCTGCGTATCCTTATATTGAATAAATTCGGTCTTTTCTACCATATCTTTAATTTTCAGTCTTATACAATGAGGCCAATTAAACTCAGAATGCAACCATGAATTATTGTTCTCCAAAAAAATTTTTTCAGTACGGTTGGACTGTTTCCACTTCCTACGCAGCTTCAAACAAAGCATTCTAATACTAGTTTTTAAAGTATTCAGTTCTGATTCACAAAAATTGATATCAAGTCTGGAAGTAACCATTTCAAAAAGTTTCTTGTAATCATCAAGATGTGTGTCAGGGGAGCTTTTAAGTAATAAATAAAGATCATAATTTGTTCTTAAATTATAATTCATCTTGATTTGATTTGCTTTTTTTCTAATTCTCTATTCTATTTCCTTTTTTATTTATATTTTCTCGATTTTCAAAACCTTTATAGGCATATTATCTCATCGTATATACGGATCAATGGATTCTGAAGCATGAAAGCTTTCATATTTTAGCGAAAATGAGCGGATTTGGTACATAAAATTAAGAGATTAAAACTTGAAATGACAATATCTTCCTTATAGGCAAACATTCCAGCGAGAAATTGATACACGATATAGATGTTTAGGTAACAGTAACGCAGGTCTAAATTTTAAAGTTCACAATTTTATAGAACGCTCGAAAAGTTCAAGTTAAGATAAACCCTAAAATCGTTATTTTACCTATAAATTTTAAAATAAACGCATTGCTATGAGTATCATCTGTTTAATATAATCATATTTAATATTCATAAGCATTTAAACGCAAAACAATCCACCAGAACATAACGAATTTTGCGATTGTAATGTGCGATTTTTTTAATATTACCAACTAAAAAAATTTTTTATATAAACATTAATTGGAAAATAAATTTTTACATCATTTTTCAGCCCAGTGTGCGCCGGCTTAACGTGCCCTCCGAAGCACGGAGACTGGGTCATAAGAAAGTTTGACTCTCCCCTGGTTTGAACCCGGTACCCCGCGTTCGCATCCAACTGCTTACGTACTCACTTACGTACTCGAACATACGCATAATTACCGGTAAACTGTGCAGGTTTTGACAGTCTACTATCTACTTAACCAAAAACTGAAAAGTACATTGCAGATGCAGCTTTGATTCCTTCTTCTGTTTCTTCAACTTTTACTTTGTGTAAAGCGCGTCCAAATTTGATATCATTTTGTGGTGCCGTTAAATTTGATAAATCCGTGAACAAATCTCAATCACCTATTATTGCGTTCAAAACCTGAAAGTAAATTCAGTTATTGAATAATCTGCCTATAACAAAAAATTAGTATCTACCGACAAATTATTGCAAACACCAAAAACTGGGAAAAAAAGTTTATTTAAATGTACATGCTCTTTACAAAAATCTTCTTAATTCTTATAGAACCTATTATTTTATTTAAAAAATTATCAATTTGATAATTACTTTTTCATGAATTACATTATTAATTTAATGGGATACTACGGGTTTTCTATACACACCAGCAAATAAAATGTTGCGCAACACTTTGCTATAAAGCACGAAAACAAATGGACGATTACATTTGAATTCAACTATCATATCCTTCTCGTTTTGTAACAAGGAAGTTGCCGCTGCAGCTTCGGATCCTTCTTCGTTTATTTCAATTTTGGCTTTGTGTATACCAGCACTAACAGATAACTCATGTGGAAATCTACTAGTTAAATCAAAAAAATTTGCGTCATGTTGAAAGAGATTTCCAATACCCAAATACTCAAGTATCTAACAAGAAAGACAGAGTTAACTTATTGACATCACCGTTATAATAGAAAATATATAATATAAAAGAAATTTTAAAAAGCAACAAGTAGAAAAACGCAACCGTCTAGTTTAGCACAATTTTAAAAGCATCTAACAAGGGGACATTACAGTGAGTATGTCGCCTATCGAGATCCAATTTTTTTTTGGTGATTCTACCATTTGCAGATGTAATTCAGAAAGCGTCAAGTGTAATTCAGATTAGCCAGTATTTCTAACTTTACATGCGTCCATCGGGTTAACTCTATGAGACCGAATACCGAATAGAATTGCAGAGCTAGCCATAGAGGGGCTAAGACCGAGCTTAAGACCGAGCTAAGAGGTAATCAAAATGGCGGTTGTGACGCCGGAAATATTAACTAATCTGAATGACACTTGACGCTTTCTGAATTGCAGCTGCAAATGGTGTAGTCATCTAGTGGAATCTTGATTGGCGACATACACACTGTAATGTCCCCTTGTAAGTAAAATATAAAAATCTGTTACAAGCAATACATATTTTACAAATCGCCGCATCAACTACCATTATTAAAAACCCTAAAATTTCTTACCGGTTCGATTGTATGCTCGAGGATAAATTTCGGTAAAGAGACGTGCACTTGTCTGGGCGAAAGGGATCCATTAATGATAGTTTTGAAATTTTCCAGATTCAAGCTTTTCACAGCCGTTTCAATACTGTTAACTAGCGAAAATGGTGGAAGAAGAATGTACATGCTGATGTCCCCTTGATAAGGTAGTTCCAAAACATGAGCCTTCAAAGTTTTTGACACCGCTGAAAATTTAAATAAATTACCTTTAAATTACTAATAACGCTACGTATAACAAAAGGCAGAAAATCTTACTAAAATTTAATGTGGTTTCCAAATGCATCATATCGACCATGGTTGGTTGTTCAGTTGGCGAAACGAAGAACGCTTCAGGTTTGGTATCTCTTGGATCAAATTTGTTTTCCCAAACGCCTTTGAAGTAAGCAGCGTTAATCAACACCGAATTTGTCAAACCATCGATGGTTTCGGGAGGAAGTAAATTTTTAATCATAGCATGAGTGGTATATTCAACCCATCGGTTAATTTCATTCCTGAACTCATTGGGGTATTGTTGGAAATTGCCTATCTGCAATTCGTCTTCAAATAATACTTGTAAGCAACTTCGAATTACAACTTGATTGGTTATGTAAATTCGGTTAACAGTGATAAATTCGTATGAAGTGTTTTGTGCTCTATATCGGTTTAACAGTTTGTCCAGATGGTAAGCGCTGAAGATGCTTGATTTGCTCTGCAACAGCATCGAAATAGATTAGTTTTATTATCAGAAAATTCTAATTAGAAGGATAATGATCTAACACTAAATAATATTTTTGGGTGTAAATTTTGGATGATTTACATATTTAAACAGGTACTTTATCTAAATGTAACATCAGGTGTTTTAAAATATCGTTTAAACTGGTCCAATTATGGTCATTCACTTAACACTTATCACTTAAGAGAATTAACCAATAATTAGATAAATTATGTTGCATCAATATGGAAATACAAATTTCACTTTTAAAATTGGGAAAAAACAATTAAGTCTTACCAGTGAAGTGTCAAGTTTTAATGCTGTCTTCAGATAACTTTCGGTTTTGCCTCCCGAAATAAAATACGCCAATAAGAGTGCGCGGTAGGTGGAATATGGCGAAAAGAATATATTTTCCCTGGGACTACCTTCGTTTATCGCTTTTAGGAGTGCTAGCGAAAACTCTTGTTGTCCCGAATAGAATATTTTTTGTCCCATAGAATTTCGCTCCTGATCATTGGTCGTTAAGCATTGCTGATTACTACAGCCAATTAAAGAGACAAACAAAGTACACACTAAAAATATCTTCATTTTAATCTGCAAATAAAAAAATTATTATTTAACGCCGCGCCACTTTGGAGCAGCACAAAAACTTTACTACTCGTATTTGAAAACAATAAACTCGACAATTGTTTGTTAATTTTTATTAAAGCTAACTCAAGGAATCATGGCCGGGCGGAGCCAAAATCTTGCGCAGTAGATGACACGTGACACCCAATTCCACCAATTGAGACGAACATAAAGTCGAACGGACTAATTTTCGTTTCTGCACATTAGCTCCACCCGGCCATGATTCATTGGATTAGCTTTACGCGCCGTAGTTTATAAGTTCGAGTGATCACTGTTACTGGAGAAAACAGAGTAACCTAAAAACTATTCACTTTCTTGAGGATGCACAAGAAGTACCTATCGTTAAACAGTAACGCACTAATTATGTTTAGTGCCCAAAGAAGTTTTTAAAAAAACTCAAACTTAAAATTTAACAATTGTTTCTTGAAATGACAACAACGATGTTAGTCGCTAACAATTACAATACTAACTGGCTTTACATCGCTAAGGTATATTATTGTAATAAAATGCTTACTAACTACATTGAAATATGATAAGTTTATTATACAGGTTAAAGGCACATAACTTTTATGGGAAAAAGCCATCCACAACATGCGGCTGTTGACATTATTCCGTTATGGTGAGAACATAACACACGCAACTTTCCGAATATGAGTTGATCCCACTCTTATATTTTATGTAATTGGTGTACGCCACTGATTTTTTCAATTTTCTGTTTGGAAATTCCCACCTTTGGATGTAACATCATAATATCTACGAATGGACGTGACTACACTAGTTCATTTTTTAACCTTTTACCCAAGATAGAATAAGCAGGTGGTCCCCTCGGTTACTGAATTGCCACCATTAATAGAAAAAATAGGAAACAAGGCACATCTGAAGACAAGTCTAGCAAGCTACCTAAAAAATATTTATATGTTCAAGGTTTCTAATACTGCCGAGGAACCGATGCAGTTGTTGGGAAAATAACAGGGTTTAGCTTAAGAAGAGAATTCAATTAGAATTGATTCTAGAAAGTGGAAGAAGAAGAAGAAGTTAGATACATACCTAATTATAAAGTTTATTATGTAAAATAATTTTTTATCAACAATGTTTACAATCACAAATTAATAACAACTCGTACTTACACGGCTAAATTTAAAGGTATACTAATAATAATTAAAGGTTTGGTAAAACCGTCACGTGTGTATTAATGTAAAATTTTCCATCGGTAAGCAAATTACCAACGTGTACTGCTCGAAAAACCTCGAGTTTAGGATAAACAGTGGTTTCTGTATACATGTGAAATCACTTTTGAATGCATAAGAGAGTGGGGCGCTAATATCAGGGAAACCGGATGTAACACTCCCATCTATCACGTAATTTATAAAATGTACCGGTTAATTATAATATATAATTAACAATGTTAGATTTAATTTATTATTTCTTGGTAACTTCTAGTGTTGAACATTTGGATGATCTTTACGTGTGATCACCGACTTCAAGCAATTGTGCGTAGTATTTTTAATTGTTGAACATTTTTGTTTACAAATTTTGGGAATTTAACAAATTGTTAATAAATAATATTATGTAAGTTGCTAAATAATTCTTTGGGACTCGGCATTTGGGTAACCTTATATAGTTATTTGCAGATATTCATTGTTCAAGTATTGATAAATAATAATTAACATATTATTATAAGTATAACTTACAAGGGGAGAGCCAACACTGGCATTCACCAATTTGCACCATTTTTAATATACTTAGCTCTTGGTCATAATTTGTTTTATATCTGGTGAAAATTTAAAATGTCATAACTCAGCGAATTTGGAGAAAACCAATTTTGAAGAACGAAAATTGGTAAAAAGGTAATTTTACTTTGTCTACATCTCGAATAATATTTTATAACTTAGCATATTACGATTAGGCAACTTATACTTTTCCCATAAAATTTACATTGTTAATCTTGGCATAATGCAAATGCAATTTATACGAATTTTTTCTTTAAAATCGATTTTCTGCAATTTGGCTGACTTATGGAATTTTAAATTTTCACATGTTGTATAACTACATATGACCAAAAGATATAATTAAAAATGATGCAAATCGGTGAGTACCAATGTTGGTTTGCCTACAGTTGGAGGCTGTCCTTCCGTACCGCTCAGAGTCCTGGTTTCTCTTCTATTTCTTTATATTTACGCACGGCACAATGCCATACAATAAGTGGATGTAACCCCTCTCCCCACAGCATTCAAGGCTAACTACGACTCTGCTTATTTTTCTTGCAATTTACAGATGTCCAAAAAGCAACAATAATTTAAAAATCTTTAAATTTCGTCTGCATGACCTAAAGATTCTGGGGGCCCAATGACCCCCTAGTCCCCTGCTTCTACGCGCCTGATTATCAAGCTTATCAGCAAATTATTTTGATCGTCTATTAATAAACAAATAATGTTACAGTATTCAAGGTTCAAGTAATAAACAATTTAGTATAATATCAAGTTTGTTTCGTCGTTTTGCTATAAAAAATGGATCGTTGGGAAAATCAAGTTGCCGTTATCACGGGAGCAAGCGCAGGTATTGGAGCTGCAATTGCGGAAGAATTGGTTGAACGTGGTTTAAAAGTATTGTTAAAATATTACAATAAAAATGTTTCCGTCATTTGAATGTTAACTAATTTTCAGGTTGTTGGCATTGCACGCAGGAAAGAGAAATTGGAAGAACTCAAGATCAAGTTTAGTAACAAAAAAGGAAACTTTTATGCTTTCGTAGCAGATATTGAAAAAGAAGAAGATATTGTTAAGGCATTCCAATGGATAAAGGAAAATGTTGGTGTAGTGCATATTCTTATTAATAACGCTGGTAATTCTACAACATCGTCTTTAATGGAAGCGAACTCAGAGCATATTAAAAGTGTCATCAATACTAACGTATTTGGATTATGCATCGCAACGCGAGAAGCTCTGAAGGCAATGAAAAATAATAATGTTGATGGACATATAATTCATATTAATAGTGTTTTGGGACATAAAGTTGTAAGAGACTTTTCTTTTAATGTTTATCCGGCATGTAAACATGCTGTTACTGCATTAACCGAAACATTGAGGAACGAATTGTCATTAATTGAAAGTAAAATAAAAATTTCGGTAAGGTTTGTAAAATTATCTTGTTAATACAAATTAATTTTGCAAAAATTCACATTCTTTATAGAGCATTAGTCCCGGTTTTGTTCTAACAAAATCAGTTGAAGCTTCTTTGGAAGAAAGTAGACATGTAAATACAACCGAAGAAGTTGAAAAGGAATTAAAGGAAATCTTGGGAAATTCACCATTTTTATACCCAAAGGATGTTGCCGATGCTGTGGTTTTTGTTATATCAACACCACCCCATGTTCAAGTAAGTTTTTCAATCTTGTGGAAAGTGCAAAAAGTAGCTTTGGATTTTATTGACTAAAAATAAAAGTAATTAATGATATTTTTTTAGGTACATGAATTAATTATTAAGCCAATTGGAGAAAAATATTAAGTCAAATAAAACAACGTTTCCATTTCTCCTAACGTCACTTTTCTTGAATAATTAACAAAACAAATTAATTAAAATCGTGTGTATCCTAAGAATTTATTGAATATAAAAAATTAGTACCAAAGTAGGTACGTGATATGATTAATTATTATTATTAATGACTGACTGAGAAAGATTTCTCCTTTGATGATGGAAATCAGACTCTATTCAGGTGGCCCACCTTACACCTGAATGTAATATCCCTTTAAAACCACTTAATTCACCATTTTAGAGAAAATCGATTTAAAGGAAAGAAAATTGGAGGTAATTTTACATTGCTACAACGCGAATAAATTTTATAACGTAACATATGCATTACGATTATGCAACCCATCTGGCTTTCATAAGAAAGACATGGTTACAATTTACACAGTAATCATACGAATTCATTCTGCAAAAGCGATTTTCTCCAAATTGACTGAATTAAGAGTTTGTAAATTTTCACCTGAATGACGTTTTGGTATATTAAAAATAGTGCAATTCGATGAGTGCAAGTGTTGGCGTTCCCCTTGTCAATTAAAAGAGAGTTATAATGAAATATTTTCAGTACTGTAAATAAGAATAATAATAATAATTAATATTATTAATAAAATGTAATAAAAATTTTCTTTTACTTTTGAAAAATTGGTATGCGTTACATTTTTATAACAATTTGAATTATGTCGAAAACATCCACGTTGTTTGTCCCATTGAACTCTTTCATATTATTTAAAACTTTGTGGAAGTTACGGATCTGCAGAAATTTTTATGTGAAGACAAAACAAAAATTTAATTAGAAATTAGTTATCGGAGCGTTCTCAATCCAAGGTTAACAAGGATAAGATAATGTCAAGGATCAATTTAGTATAAAACTGCGCATTTGAACAAAAAATTATTAAGGAATAAATCATTCTCAATTATTTATTTATTAGGTAGGTATAAATTTAACATTTTTCTGTGCGCATGATTTTCGAGTATTTATCATCGGATCCATGCATTATGCACGCACGTGGGTACTAAAACTTATCCATTTACTGGTTAAACTTTATCATTGAGGGGATAACCAAATAATATTGTTGTTATTCTTTAGTTCTGCATACAGTCTTGTTTAATATGGATCGTTGGGAAGGAAAAGTTGCGGTTATAACGGGAGCGAGTGCAGGCATCGGATCTGTAATCGCAGAACAATTAGTAGATCTAGGTTTAAAGGTTATAATTATATTTTTGTAATCGATATAAACATAATAAAATATAAAAATAAACTATTAGGTGGTAGGCATTGCACGTAGAAAAGAAAAACTTGAAGAACTCGAAAAGAAGTTGGAAAATAAGAGAGGAAAATTTTATTATTTTGTTGGGGATATAGCTAAAGAAGAAGATATTATCAAAGCTTTCGAATGGATAAAAGAAAATGTTGGGGTAGTTCATATACTAATTAATAATGCAGGAATTGTGCGATTTTCCACTTCAATGGAAGGCAACAGTCAGCATATGCACGATGTTTTTAGTACTAACGTTTTTGGATTAATTATTGCAACGCGAGAAGCTATCAAAGAAATGAAGAATAATAAAGTTGATGGACATATAGTTCATATTAACAGCGTTTTAGGACATAAAGTTATACGTGGAGGGCCCAGTGCTATGTATCCTGCATCTAAACATGCAGTTACAGCTTTAACCGAAATATTGAGGAATGAATTATCCATCGTTGAAAGTAAAATAAAAGTTTCAGTAAGTTTTGTATTAATGCAGCTAAGCTACATACCAATTTTGGAAATTACTAACTAATATTTTAAGAGCGTTAGTCCTGGCTTGGTTGAAACAGAAATAATGGATGTTGCTGCTTTGGATAGAAATAAAAATTCGGGGAATGAAACGGATAAGCCTTCAACTGTTGATTTTAACGATGAACCAATTTTGTACTCGAAAGACGTTGCTGATGCTGTTATTTATGTGCTATCCACACCACCACACGTTCAAGTAAGATCTTTTAGAAAATTAGTCAATCCTTTCCAAACTTAGTAACTGAGTACCTAGTTAATGATATTATTATAAATTATAATACATAATCTACTATTATTATTATGTAATAAATAAGATATCGCGATATACCGTTGATGTTAAAAATGAGCACCCAAATTCAAATTTTGAAATTTAAAGTTTTTTCTAGCTTCGAAACACTTTTTAACTAATGAAATAAATAATAATACAAAATTTAAAAAATTAAGATAAGAATTTCTGTATTTTCCAAAATGAATCTCATAAATTTGATTAAAATTAGAAAATTTTGTACTCAATATAAATGTAAAATTTTAGGTTTTTTTCAATGACCATTCAAAAATAATGTGACCATTTAAATAAAATTCATCGAAGTGGTTATACGTAATAAATAGATAAGACTATATTATTGAATTAATAATAGATTTAATTTTTTTGGTGTTTTCAAGGCTGACATTTCATAACATTGAAAAATAAATACAATGTTTATCTTGGAATTATTGAAATCACGATAAGAATTTTAACACATCGTTAATGACTTGGGAGAGGTTTGCAGGTTGCCACCCATTAGCTTTTTTGCTCATAGCTCGTCACAAAATCAACATATTGTTGATATTATAATATTCGTTGGAAAGAGGAACTCAAAAGGCACAATCCTGACGTAGAAATTATTTGAATTTTCAAAAAATAAAAGTTATACAGGAGTTTTTCAAAAGTACCTAAAATCGAGCTCTTGAAATTTAGGCTTGCAAGTTGCCACCCATCGAGAAATTGCTGAAAATGTAGAAAAACGGAAAGAAAACCAACTGATTTATAAAATTTATGGGTTTTTACTGACACTCAGTGGTCGTAAACATAAAAAAATTAGTGTAAATTGGCATAAAAAATCAAAATTTCATTTTTCATGTTAATTTGCATGATTCCATATTATCTTGCAAATTTAATTATTTAATGCAATAAAAACACTTCACTTTTGACTAAATAGCAATTGTAAACATCAAACAATCATAAAAACGGGCATATGAGTGTAAACAAGCGAAACACGATAGGTAGTAACCTGTAAATCGTAAAGGGTGGCAACCTGCATTCTAGCACTATTTTAGAATTATATCTGAAAAAAATTGCTATTTCATGATATGTTTGAAATTTTGTTAGGATAATGTAAGTTGAATGTAAAAGAAACACAGAAAAAATATTTACCTTGATTTCTCGATTAAAATGTTCAATTTATGACCACAGAACAAAAACACAATTTTAATTTTTAAATTTTTACGATACAACTTTTCAAACTTTTGTCAACACACACTGTCTTAGTGGCTCTGTCCGCTCCAGAACTAGTTTAAAAGTGATAACACCTCCTTAGGTTTCGATTTCAGTCAAAATTTAGTTTATGACATTGGTCCAACACCAAAATCCAAGATAGGTGGCAACCTGCAGTAGGTGGCAACCTGCAAACCTGTCCCCTATTAGTATCAGAAGCGGCACGTGACTTTTCTATTGAAGAGAATAAATTTAAAAAATATATATAAATATTATTTATCCAATATCTCGCAATAATAGAGGTATAACTATGGTTTTTTAAATAAGTAAAGTGCCTTATAAGTTATAACTCACTGAGTGAGTAATGTATAACTCACTAGTGAGTAAGGAAACTGGGTATCATACATTGTTAATTGCCGTAGTGACTATATTTTACACCTACCAGTTTCCAGAATTTAAATTTGTCATTTTAAAACGTCAAATATCAAAAATTTAATTACATTTTAAATTAGTATTATTACAAGATATTGGATAAAGTTTTGTATGCCACGCGTGTGTTAATAACAAATAAGTCACTTAAGAAAATAGCCCTCTCGGCCTTACGGCCTCGCGGGCTAAACTTTTCTCGCGTGACTTATTTGTCATATAACACACTTTTACCATAAATAACTATATTGTCGTCTTCCGTTTGTAAGGGTGAATTGATTGGCGATATTGTGTAAATTTGGAGGATAAAAAAAAAAAAAAAAAAAATCAATTGATAAGTTGTCGGATTTTATTCAGTGAAAGTTGTATTCTTTTTGTCGAACGGATTCAATATTTTGATACTTAAATTCATTGTACACTCAAAAGGAGCGGGTTAGCAATTTTGTTAGAGAAGTGCATTGTGCCTGAATGTGTTGAAATAAATCGAATGGTCCAGGCAGGAGAAGGGAATAATAAACAATATAATTGTAATAGGTTTGGCCCATGTTAACGACGATTTATTTAGTGAACGATGATTCTGATTTGTTACGCGCTCGCGCGGTGTTTTGAAAAGGTGAAAAACCGGAAACATGGAGAAAATTAGAAAATTTGGTGAATAAAGGTTGGCTACATGAAGATAAGGACTTCCTCGCCGTATGTATGAGAGGGAGGTCGTTTTTTGAATTGAATACCGATTAGTGATTTTTAATCAGTAATTTGTGTGATCATAATTAGTCGAGGATCCTAATTAGGGACAAATTTGAAGATTATTTCGAGTTTGGAAGTGCGTATGAAATTTGAGGTATTGCACAATTTATGGAAATTTGAAAGAAGTGATAGATGTGAAGATAGTAATTGAATTCGTCCAGCCTGGAGATTTTGAAGTAATGTTATGTTTGATGGGAAGCTGCATTTTCAATCACCACAGTAGCAAGGTCAGAATTTGTTTTTTTAAAAATTAAACGAACAATATTGGTTTCTAATCGGTCGGGCGCGTATTGCATGATAACGCAAAAGTGTATATCAAAAAGTTAATTTATTTGAACTGATAATTAAAAGTTTGCGCATTATGGGTTTATATCATTTTGTTTAATTTTTTTCTCTTTTGGATTTACACCATTGCAGAGACAATTTTAAAAGTAAATATCGGTGGTGTGAGTTCAAAACGACCTGTTTCGATTTTGGATTGTATCCTAGATTCTCAACAAAAATTAATAAAGTTGTTGACCATTTTCATTTTAATTGTATCAGAAGCCGTTTGATATTAAATGTTCTATTGTTAAAATCTAAATTTGGTTTTTAATTGAATGAGATACAACTTATCAATTGGTGGAAACCTCCATTACCTATTAGCCATCAAAAATATTTTTCATATCTTCGAGTCTCTTGAGCTAAGCCGAGGTGTAGGGATCGTCTATACTAAGGGCTGATAGTTATTTTTTTTCCGATTTAGTTCCATTAGGAAAAATAGCGTTAGTATAGGACAATATATTATATAATTTACTATACAGTGGGAGCTTCGATTTAACAAAATTATTAATTTTATTAATTTTTCTAGAAGCAGTGACTTTTTTTCCCCCGTTTTTTATTTTTGTACTTACCTATTTTTTTTATCGCTTTGTAATATATATAAAAGTAAATAATATAAAATTCATCATCATAACTTTTTGGGTTTAAGACATGAGGACACAAGTCATTGTGCCTTTGAAGTCAAGCCGCCACTGATTATTATGTTTTGCCGAAAATAAATAAAAAATAACTAATAGTGTTATATTTTCAGATACATGAATTAATAATCAAACCTGTTGGAGAAAAATTTTAATTAATGTACATACCAGAAAAACAGAAATATTTAAACAAGAATGAATGTATGGATACTATTGAAACATAATCTACAATAAAATTGTAAAATAAAACAAAATGGACTAATGATAGATAATGATAAAAAAATATATAAATTATAATGCTGCATTCTTTTACAAAACATTAATATTTTTATTTGTAGAAGACATATCAACAGCGGCGTAGCGACTGGGGAGGCAAACTACACAAAAAACTAGACGCCCATTTATGATAAAATGTCAGAGTATTGACATTTCAGTCAACCCTGGACATAATATAGTCCAGTCAATAGAGAAATGAACTTTGCAAAAATTCTGCACAGCATTGATATTTTTAGGATCGTTAAGTAGGCTTATAAAAAGCTTAAATTCAAATTTGAGAATTATGAAACATCGAGCGCTAGCCGCCATCTTGGAAAACGCGTTTCGTATCATATCTCGGAAACGGCTTACTTTAGGATGAAAAACATGGAGATCTTTTTTGTAGATAATTGAATTTCCCACCTTCGAAACTTTTTTTGATTCAACTTACCGTTTTTCAATTACAGCTCCTTCAATGTCGCAAATACAGGACGTTTCATCGTTAAATCGACTTTCCAGGGAGTTGCAGCGGATAACAGGAGATTTGCGACATTGAACGAGCTGTAATTGAAAAACGGTAAGTTGAATAAAAAAAAGGGTCGAACAAAAAAGGTGGAAAATTTAATTATCTACAAAAACGGATTCCATGTTTTTCATCCTAAAGTAAGCCGTTTCCGAGATATGATACGAAACGCGTTTTCCAAGATGGCGGCTAGCGCTCGATGTTTCATAATTCTCAAATTTGAATTTAAGCTTTTTATAAGCCTACTTAACGATCCTAAAAATATCAATGCTGTGCAGAATTTTTGCAAAGTCACACCTATAACGAATGTCTCTATTGACTGGACTAATATAACTGACAACAAAGAACTGCCCTTCAAATTACATGTTTTCCTCTGTTTTTCCAGCGGTAGTTCTTCGTTTATTGTGCTGTAAGAAAAATTAAATTTTGTTTTAAACATTTTCAACCTCTGGTGCAAAGTTACCCTCTCAGGAATAAAGAACCCATTTTAATGTTATTTCTGTTAGCTGTAATATCTATTCAAGCTGGACTATAGAAGTTACAATAATAAATTTTTAATGATTCAATTTTTCAAGTTATTTTGTATTCCACTTGGTGTAATATGGTTGGCCTATATATAGGCGTCTAAAACGTCATAATTAATAGAGTCAATTGCTGAAATAAAAAACAACTAACAAGGGGAAGCTATCAGATGTCACCTATTTGATCCATTTTCATTATACGTTTATAATGAACAGTCAAATGGATTAGCAGCCGAAACGTCGTAGACCCGTTCAAACTAAATTAGGGGTAGATTTCACATATTCCTTATTCATTAATTACCACAAATAGAAACAATTGAGTGTTTGGTTTATTTGAAAAAATGTTTATTGCGATGAATACAGAGAAAATTAATTGAGATGTGAGACAAGAAGCAGTTGCAAATAGTGTGGTTCCATAGAATTTCCATATTTTGTAATTCGTCTATAGAACTGTCGCTATAATTACTTCCGCCACAGTTTTCGGCATTATTTCATAAAACATTTTGGTCGAGATTTTAAAAACTTTCAGACATTGCAAAGTCTTCATCTTCTTCTTCTTTTTCTTCTCCTTTCGGTGTTGTGCTACCTTTACTTGTCGATGGATCTATGCTAAGGTCACTCAAACTTTCATAATTCGTGCTCGTGCTTGATTGATTTTCTGTTGAAGACATTTTGCTTACGTCTGCGTTAACAGTAGGCTTCATCTGGACGATCTGGACCATTTCGAGTCGTGGTAAAACAACAAATGGTTTAAAATTCTTCATTGCATTATCTATAGAATATTTATTTTGCATGGATCCATCTGATGCCAGTTGAATTTTATTAGATAAATCAGTTTCTGTCATCGTTGATAATTTGTGAGGAATTAGACCGATGTCAGTGTTAAAATTTTTATCCGAAACCTTCAAACTTGAACGTTTCGATTTATCTAAAAGTTTGCAAGCACAATTATCGTTCTCCGAATAACGTGTCAATTTCGGTAGACGAGGAAAATCTAACAACAGCGGCACAAAAGGTACGTCTTCTATGGTACCATCTTTCTTATTAAAATTCATACAAGGATTGGGACAACAAGCAACTTCGGGTAAAGGTGCAGACTGTGCTATAATATAGTCAGCTAATAAAGAATCAAAACGCTTTTTTAATTCTTTATCTATGTCATTTTTCAATTCTTCAGTTTCTTTACTTAAATTCGACTTTTTACTCTTCACCAGCGTACCTTTTTTCAATGGTTCGATTAGACCATAACGAGTTTGATCGCCACTACTGCTGTTCATCGTACTACAACGTTGGCAAGATGGACGATTCGACTTTTCTGATCTTAATTTATGTACCATGGTGGATAATTTTTCAATTCTTTTCGAATAACTCTCCGCCATTTTATTATAGGTCGATAAAACTCCTGCATAATTTTCTCGACAATATTCGTTGAAATTTAAATTTTTGGCGTTTTTGGCAGGTTGGTTTTTACTTAACGTTACGCAATTACATTTTGACCTTTTGGTGGTATTATAATGCGGATTACTTTTGCCGGCAGAATAATTCGAAACTTGGTTCTTTGACACATCGGTTTTGAAACGTTTCATAGCGTCGTTGATTTGATGTAGTACTTTTATATTGGTAGTAAATATTCATGACACTGGAGCTAGGAGTTGATATATCGCTAACGGAACTAACAGCCAACTTGTCAATATGGTTTCGTGATATTGATAATAATTATTTAATGCATTCAACAAGAGACCACTCCACGGATTTGGAACAGTTATTTTGCATTTTAAATTACTCTGTTGAGATTGATTTTGTAAGAGGTGACTAAATTGCGGATGATACATATAAATGTGCTCTTTGTCTGGAAATCTTTTATAAGTCATAAAATTGGTATCTGAGATTAATTGAGTAGCAAGTTGTTGCACCCATACTGCAGTAGTTTCTACCACTTCATCCATTCCAGTTTTAACTTTAATTTCCTTATTACAGTTACAAATCTGACACATTATTTCTAACGTGTCACCATTTCCTGTTTTACCGACAGTATCAACTTAATGACCGTCACCTAATACAATCTTAGTTTTAACTTCGTCTTGAACAACAGCAATTGATTTCAGCAAATTGCATGCATAAGAATGAATGCAATTCCTCCGAGTCCTAAAGCAAAGATGCTTTAAGACTTGGAGGTGAAGGTTTAATTTTGTTGCCTTTATTTTTAACTACTCTGGGTGTCATTTGGATACCAATATTTTGTAATATTACAGATTACTCAGCATATACCAGATTGCACACAGATTGCAGATCTGTGGTAATACTAATGGTTCAAGTAGTGGAGGATGGAATGTAGTTTTTAGTTTACTTGTTTTTTTACCGGTTTAGTAACTGCATTGCTTTTCTCAGATGCAAGTGAAGGACTTTTACTAGATTCAGCGGAAGAGTTACGAGTTTTTGTTAGCTGTAGGTTTTGCCTTTTCTTCTGAAGTCGAACGTTTGCAAAGAACTGCGACTTTCAGCTAAAATAGAAACCTTTTTCATAATTGCAGCAATACATTTTCATTTTTTCCGTTTGCTGTAAAAGTATGATACTAATTATTGTTATTATAAGTCCTTGTCAATGAACTTTGATGTAAATAATATCATCTTATACATGATCGTATATAAGCAAAGTGTTCGACTCCTGTATATTGCCGGTGATAACGTATGGACTGGAAACGCTGACTGTAACCAGCAAAAGCGCTGATGACTAAGAGTGGTACAGAAAGCGATGGAGAGATCGATGCTCGGAGTGAGTCTGCGGGATTACATCCGCAATGAGAAATTAAGAAGGAGGACGAGGGTGACGGATGTGATGGAAGGTGTTGCGCGGCTGAAGTGGAGTTGGACCGGGCACGTGGGAAGGCAGGACTGCAACAAATGGACGCCGAGGATAGTTAACTGGAAGCCAAGAAGAACTAAAGGAAGCAGAGGCAGACCCCGAAACAAGATGGCTCGACGATGTAAAGAAGGTGGCAGGTTGGGAGTGGCCGAGGACGGCGCAAAATAGAGAGGTTTGGGAGGAAATGGGAGAGGCCTATGTTCAGGATAGTACTATACTACAGGCTGATGAAGAATGAGAAGAAAAATAAGATATAAGCACTACCATTAGTTATGCAATCAAAACAGTTTCAGTGATTGGTTAGGTTAGGATGACGTAACACCAAAGTTTCCTGTCAACGACTGTAAATATAAAACCTACTTGCATTTGGTGGGTTTAATTTGTTCATTCGTCGTATAAAATGATTAGTTTTAGTTGAGTAATGTTGAAATTTTGTTCAATTTTGATGATTATAATACGAGTATTAGAGAAAAGTTATTCTATCATTATAAAGCAAAATTTGATGATGTGTAATCTACTATTATAATTTTTAAAAGTTTATTCATGTTAGTATTTTCATTATGCTATCATTCTTTTGATAAAGCTTCCTGTTTTATTCAAGTACCTAATTTTTTTTTTAGAATTCTTATATTTATTTGCTCTTTTATAAACACATGAAAGATAACCGTTCGTATGCCATAAACATTGATTAATTATAACATTATTTTGTCAAATACAAAAGTATTTGAATTTATAGAGCAGCTGCGTATATTTTTCCGTCCCAAATGAACTTAGGTGATTCATATTTCTTAGTTTCTTGAATTAACCTGCTATAAGTTTTACATATTATATTATCATCAAACAAATAACCTTTAAATATAAGTTGTGGAAAATAGAAGATCCTAGTGGAATCAAATTAAATACACTGATCTTATAGCCTAGCTCAATTGGTTCCCTGTCGTTGCAATGATCTCTTTTCCAAATAATTGAATTTTGCAACACCAAATTAAAATAAAAATGCCTTATAGCGTTTAAATAAATACTGATATCGAATTTATTAAATTTATCGGGTTTAAATAAATTAATAAATGAAAATACTAATAACGTCTAATAACTTTTCAAAATAAAGGAAAATGCAGATTTCCAAAAACGGCTAGAAATAATCATCGACAATGCAATATAACTTCATTATTTCAAACCATCTAGGCATTGTAGATGATTAGTTTCAAAAATAAAATTTCAAATAATAAAAGTTATCAAAAATAGCAGTGCACCGATGTTCAAAAACCAAAATTACCGTACGCTACCACAGATTCAAACTAATTCATACGAAACAACCATAAGTCGGTTTTTATATCCCACATAATCTCAATATATTCTTCTCGATATTCTTCATGGCATCTCTTCAATTTCATTCTACGGTTGGCAATATGAAGCTTTTGAACACAAATATCCTGTTTTTGGCTCACTTTGACAATTGCCGTAGTTTTATTATTATTATTGATTATTATTAATTAAAACAATAACGCAATAGTATTGTTGTGGTATTTTGATCAATTAAGAGTGACAGCAAGCAAATAAGAGAGTAATTTGATTTTATTTAATTTTTAATTCAGTAGTCAGTTGATGTGACTGACAAGAAAGTGAAATTTGCATCAGAAACAAAAAAACCATCACATGTAACGAGTTATTACACATAAAACACAATTTTGAATTTATTTGTGAGATACAGAATTTTTGTAACATCCTGTAAGTGATTTTTAATTTTGATAACAACCACAGTTTTCTGTAAAACAAGAGGTGAAAGTGATAATTCAGTGCACAAGCAATTAATAGTACCAAGTTACCTGAAAATAAGTGTGATATTGGCAGACAGGAACGTCGATTCCCACCATGAAAATCAAAAATTTTGAACTTTGAAAACAAACAAAATGTCAGAGAAGGAGAATAAAGCCAGTTCTTGGGGAGACGTCGATTGAGAAAGTGTGTAAATTTCTCGATAAAATCCCAATTAAGGAACTCAATTGCGGTTCTTTGGTACAAAAAGACCAAAGCATTAATTTACTTAATTAAGCGGAAGTAAATGAATAGCGGAGTCATAAATTTACGGAATTCGAGTATTTGATGAAAGTTGTGTATTGCGTGCGTAATTGGATATTCGTGAATTGAATATCTGAAATAAAAGCGGATTACAGATATTTGTACAATCGGTACAAACTACAGGTTATGTTCACACGTGGTGGACAGGTTAAGATTGACAAATTAATTGATTACTTACCGAAGTGTAAGTAAACACGAAGATTATTTAACCAACAGTTTAAAAGTTGGTTAACGAAAGAAAAAGGATTGAAGCAGCACTTTAATCACCAAATTTGGAACGCATTCACCGGTAGCTGTAACGACGTTAATGGCTCCTGACAGAATAGGCAACATGGTGCTTACCAACTGTTTGATGGAAATACACCAGATCAAGTAGAAAATAACAAGGTACAAGATTTGTTTTTTATTTTTAATGAATCTAAATTGTGAATCAACGATTTGTGTTGATTTTAGATTGATTAAAGGACTTTATTAAAATTGATAATTATAAATTGTTTACATGATTACACCAATAATGAAATATCCAAATTTAGTTCCTAAAATCGAGGATTTAAATGTAATTTGGACGCTTTAATTATTACACATAAAATAACACATTGGTTTCAGACAAAATTATTGTCTAAAGTAATTTGATGCAAATTTTTACTACTGATTTCTTTTTATCATTCAATAAATTATGTCTACAATGAATTGCCCTCTTATTTCGTCTATTGAATCCACTGACTTTGAGCAAGAGAAAAACTCTACTCCGATAAAACACTAGTTTTTGGGGCCTTTTTGGGGTGATAATTCTTAAAGCAAGAATAATCATAACAGTATATTATAGGCCAAGGTTGTGAAGACATGCATTATAGCCCTAGCGCCAAGATTATATTCCGAGGTGCTTCGCACCTCGCGGCGCGGGGGCTATAATGGTCTTCACAACCGTGGTTATATATACGATTTTTTCCACTACTAGGTTTATTACAATTCTTTTAATTTTTGTTAATACAAAATATTCTAATTTAAAATATTTATTTTAAATAAATTATAAAACAAATGACAGTCTTTTGTTTTCTTGATTTGACATTCTTGAAAATTTTAAATTAATTGTGATTAAAGTTGAAATTTGAAGTTTATGAGCCGTTTAGTGAGTTTTTTTAACTGTTTTGTAATAGAAAATCTACTACCGGAAAATCCTTTGTGTTTTCGCATTGAATTTTATTAGTAAATTAAATAAATCGTGGTTCGTCAAATTAACAAAAGATGGCGCTGTCACTATCTGTCACATTAATTCGAATTTAATAAAAATTTTAAAATTCAATTAATCTGTTAATAAAGCGTTTTTAATAGTTTAAATACAATTAAATAGCATCTCTTGATTATACTAAATCATCTTATAACAACATTTTTCTTTAAAATAGTCCCCAAATTATCGAAAAATATCATTTTGTTCATTATTAACTAGTAGTTAATAATGGAAAAATTGTTGACCACTATAGTCTATTTATTTATCGCGTGCAGTGGATGTAAACAATGATCAACGCGTGACATGCACGTGATTGCATTGTGTTTATTGCACCTGTAATTGCGATTGGGTGTTTGCAAGGTCAAAATAGATGTGTTCCTGCGCAGTGACAAGCTCCTCCCCATAAATCACGTGCACGCTGCATGTATTTGTTATTCTCCACTGCACGCGATAAATAACTAGACTATAGTCTATAACATGTCACTTCTGGAGCTTCATACCTAAGTAAAAATGATAGCCTATATGACTAGTAGTGGAAAAACATCCTTATTTATAAATATAAGAAAGGAATATTGGGTTTTCGGACCAAAATAAAACTACAAGGCTACTTTTACATATTGTAATAATAGATGTAATAATTTATTATAATTTTATAATATAATTTTATAATTTTATAATTAATTATAGTTTGCATAATTTTTACATATTAATTATTGACCTTGTTGTAAACTGTAAATGCTTCCTCAGCTGTTATAGTGTGTCTTTATTTTTCAAACGGTTTGACATTTTACATCTGGTTACGGAGGTGAAAATTTGTGTTTTTGCTAATATTTGCCAACATTCCTTATATTGTTTTTTCTTCACAGTCCTGAAGATGAAGGCCTAATATACCTTCGAAACGTCGACAAAGTAGCCTTGTATTTTATTTTGGTCCGAAAACCTAATATTCCTTTCTTATACTTATCATCGGACGAGAATTTTTATTCCTTATTTATAAATTTATTGACAGGCAACAATACAAGTAGAAAATAATATTTACTACCTCCAGATGGATTGTGACGGGTCAAAATGATGCGAAGATCCCAAATCCCTTTTATAATTTTCTTCATTATTTTATAAATTTTAATGAAAAATTAAGAAGACCAATTTGTGAAATTCATCAATTGAAAATGAAATATAGAAACTTTCTTAAAATTAAAATCTAGCTCAGTTAGTAATGGATGGATGCGATTCAAACGTTTATGAAATTTTACTGGTTCTCTACTTCAAATAAAAGACTCAATTCAACGTTACAAAACAATATAAATTTGAATAGATTGAATCTATTTATTATATCTATTATTTTGTTTCCAAAATCGTTCTCAGAAAATAGAAGTACAATTTCACTTATCATATCAGGAACTTAGTAAAGCTACAATAGCGCATTTAATATATTATAATATTAACTATGTCAAATTCTCGCTTTTTTTTATCCTTATGTCGAAAATAAAAATAAAAATAATAACTAATATTTACAAAAATAAAATTTTATGCACTCTCCGTCATTTCTTATTTTACTCGATTTGCAGTGCCACTCATTAATAAATGCGCGATTTATACTATCATTTAAGATGATCCAGAATAATTGCATTGGATGGATATAAAAAATGTCACAAAAAAATTTCATATTTTGTAGGTAAATGTACACATTACTCATACCTCTGTAGAATGCAGTTTCTCCTGGTCAACTTCACTTATCGCAGGAATTCATAATAATTTTCACCACTTTCGGCTAAAATTAAAATCTTTTAGAAGCTGCGTCCCAAAAACACGTCGGGTTCGTTAAAATGGCCGCCCAAAAAAGCATAGTATGTCGCCCCTTGTACATGGACATTATACGTTTGGTTTGGTTTGTAACTTGGTTAATTTGCTTATTTACCTTGTTTTATTGATATTTTGATATATTTATGATATTTTTGAAGCACTAACGCGGTTCTCTTATACTTAACTTGCTGGAAGGCCCGTCCACGAACGGGGAGTTCGCCAAGGTTGAAAACTCGATTGGTGTACTACTCGATCCCAGGGGAAGGTGATTTTAACTTTTAAGTTGGTACTACCAACGACCAATCAGAATGCGTTGTGTGTCCTAAAAATTTGACACGCTGGAGGCGGCCGAGCTTGCTGGTCTTTTATATGTTTGATGTTTTGCTTTTGTTTTAGTTTTGTAATGTTTATTTTTTGTTTTTGTTTTGTGTTAGCTTTGGCATTTTTTGTCTTTGCCTTTGTTTTTGTTATTTTGGTGCTTTTGTGTTAATGGATTGTAAGAAGTAAAATTTAAAATCTACTTGTTGGATTTTTTTTAGATCTTTTCTCAACTATAATTTGTTTTATATTTTGTTATTGTGTTTGCTTTCGTCGTTGTCCTTGTTTTGAATAAGTTTTTGTCTTTGTGATTATTTTTGTTTTTGTCTTTGATTTTTTCTTTGTTTTGTCTTTATTTTTGTCTTTGTCTTTTATTTTGGTTTTGAATTTGTTTTTTATTTTGTCTTTGATTTTGTCTTCGCTTTGCTTTCCTTTGGTTTGTTTTACTTTTTGTTTGTTGGTTTGTTTGATTTTGATTTTTCACGGGTTCATGAAAGGACCAATCAGAAGCTACTTTCTCAATATCTCAATTCTCAACGTCTCACCGAATCAACGGTTCAAAACTTATGAAGGTACGTGTCATATAAGAAATAATTATTTTGATATCAGCTTATTTGTCATCTACTACCTATACAGAGTGTCCCCGCACTCACTTTACATAACTTTGGTGGTGATAGAGGATATTTTTCTAAGAACAATTTTTAATAAAAATTTTTTTCTAAATTCAAACCCTCGAGAGTTAGGCCTCTTTAAAGCATTTTTTTTAATTTCCACCTTCACGAGGCCATAGCCCCGAAAATATTGATTTTTCAGTAAAAATGGTTTACTGCTTTTTTAACCCCCGACCCAAAAAGAGGGGAGTTATAAGTTTAACGTGTGTGTGTGTGTGTGCGCTCTTTGTTTGAGGACACGTATCTCCCAAACGGATTCACCAATTTGGCTAATTTTTTTTTTAAAATGTTCTCCATAGTCCAAGGATGGTTCTTACGGAGAGAAAAATTAAAAAAGTTGACCGGAAAATTAGAAAAGAAAGAATATAATTTTTTATAGCCCACATAAACGAGGAATTCCCAGTAAGCCGCATCTAGTGCGCATGCACTACATTCATTATTTGACATTTACATTTAAAATTTAAAGTTCAAAATGGTTCAAACCATTATTTTATATACAGGGTGGAGTAAAAATTAATATATTATATTGAACATCGAAAAAATAAAAATTATTTACATAATAGGTGGGAGTAATATATAAACTTTAAAAAGCACTAAATAAAAATTAAATTACAAATTTAAAAAACCCCCAACCCAAAAAAAACTCTAAAATTAAACCTCTAAAAAGTAAAATAATAATTAAATCGATCTAACCGTCGCGTCGTCGTGTCGGGGGCCGTTAAGCAAATATTAACAATATCAAATCGTTCTGTGTAAATCCCGTCGGTCCCCGACACGACGACGCGACGGTTAGATCGATTTAATTATTATTTTACTTTTTAGAGGTTTAATTTTAGAGTTTTTTTTGGGTTGGGGTTTTTTTAAATTTGTAATTTATTAAAGAGCGTGAAATAATCTACAAACTAAATTCAAACCTTTTATTGTCTAAAATCAACGGCTTTCGAGTTATGAATTAAAGTAAGTTAAAAAATGTCGAAAATTTTGAGCTTCCTTTTTTTTGGTTTTTTCAAAAACCCTGTATCTTTTAAACAAAACATTTTACAAAAAATCTGACGCCCCATTCCGGATAGGAAATTTAACGGACTACAACTTTTGTCTAGTAAAAATCTTTGAAAAACGAATCCATTTCATAGAAAATCAGAAAATAACAAATAAGGCAGCTACAAAGCATAAAATTTTATTCACAAAATTTTTAATTTTTTTGAAAAATTATTTTATTAATTAATTTTAAATTATTACATTTATGAAGTAATTGTTGAAAATGACCACCCTCATTTACAATACACAGTTGTGATTGTTTTAAAAGATGTTTGTCGAACAAAATCGAAAAAAGTCGATTTTTCGACACTTTTAATCGCAGAAATTCGAATTTTTGACACTTTTCACACTCAGCGATTGACCAAAATTGGCCTCGTGATCGACCGGTCAATCCTTCGACCTTGTTGACCACCCCTGCTATAATGGCTGTTAACAAAAAAGGAAATTTTATAAATAATACTATAAAGCATATTTTAAAACGAGCAAGACTGTGTATTGAAATTGAGGGTGGTCATTTTCAACATTTACTTAAATAATCTAATAGTTTAAAATTAATTGATAAAATAATTTTTCAAAAAACATAAAAATTTTGTGAATTTAATTTTTTGTTTTGTGGCTGCCTTGTTTATTATTTTCTGATTTTCTGTGAAATGGATTGGTTTCTCAAAAATTTTTACTAGACAAAAGTTGTAGTCCGTTAAATTTCCTATTCGGAATGGGGCATCAGATTTTTTGTAAAATGTTTCGTTTAAAAGATACAGGGTTTTGAAAAAAATCAAAAAAAAGAAAGCTCAAATTTTTCGACATTTTTTAACTTACTTTAATTCATAACTCGAAAGCCGTTGATTTTAGACAATAAAAGGTTTGAATCTAGTTTGTAGATTATTTCACGCTCTTTAAAAAAGCACTAAACCATTTTTACTGAAAAATCATTATTTTCGGAGCTATGGCCACGTCAAGGTGGAAATTTAAAAAAATGCTTTAAAGAGGCCTAACTCTCGAGGGTTTGAATTTAGAAAAAATTTTTTGTTAAAAATTGTTCTTAGAAATATGTCCTCTATCACCACCAAAGTTATGTAAAGTGAGTGCGGGGACACCCTGTATACTGTGGTGATATTTTCATCATTTAAGGGTGCAAGCAGACAAGTAAGGGAGTAATTTAATTTAATTTAATTTCAAATTCAATAGTCAGTTGATTTGGCTGACATAAAAGGGATATTTGCATCAATTACATGAAAACCACTACTTGTAACAGATTTTACACATAAAACAAAACATTTGTGTATTTATTTGTGAGGTACAAAGTTTGTGACACGCCTTGTGTATGATTTTCATTTGAATATAGCGCCAAATAACTGGAATAAAGTAAAGTGTTAATAACAATTTAGTGCATACACGATTAACAGCGTTATGTTACCTGCCAGAAGTGCTATTTTAGCTAACAAGGAACAAAATTCCCACCACAGAAAGTCAATTTTGAAAAACTCTGAAAGGCACAGAAAGTCAGCGAGCAAGAAATAAAGCCAGTCTCTTGGTGAAACTCAAACCGGGAACACGTGAAGTTCCTTTGTGAAGACCAAAGCAGGAACTCGTGCTTGGCAGTTCTTTGGTGGTCTTAAAGGGAAGAACTCATAAAAGCTTCTTGTTGATCCGGGGATCAAAGAAACGATATTTCGTAGTTTCACTGAAAAGTGAGTAATTTGCGAGGATCGAAATTTCGCGTAGTTACTAATTATTATCCATAATTAATGAAAAGTTGTGTATTTCAAACATAATAAGGTATTAGTTGATTGAATACCTGTAAATGAAGAGTGATTATAAAATTCTACACGTGGTCCTGAAATTGGAGATTGACTTCAAATTTGGAACATAGCCGGAGTCTGGAACATCTGCTGCTCTCAAGACGTAGGAACGGGAGGAGACTACTGATGACTCGACTTGCAGTGGCACAATAGTATAAGTGAAAAATTACCATATGATAAGGTAGAAAATTTGTTCTTTATTTTAATGAATCCAATTTTAGAACGATTTATGTTATCACTGGATTAATTAAAAATTATCGATTTATGTTATCACTGGATTAATTAAAAATTATTGTTAAAATTGATTTAAAGTTTACACTTGACACACGAATATTACCGGACATCCAAATTTAGCCCTTGAATTTAATGAGGAATTAAATGTAATTCTGGATGTCTGAATTATTGCACATTAACACGTTTGGTTCAGGACAAGTTTATTGTTCATAACAAAATTGATGCAAATTTTCACAGGGAGTTATTTTGGTTTAATAAATTATGCGTTTTTCAAATTGTTATCTTTTTATTTCGTCCGTTGAATCCATCGACCCTGTATAAGAGAAAAACTCTACTCCGGCATAAAGCTAGTTTTGTGGTCTTTTTGGGGGTGAGTATTTTGCTTAAGGGCGAATATCATTGCAATACTATTTATTACCATTAACATTTCACACACAAATCTTATCATGGACATGTTCAACGAAAAACTGTGCTGCCCATACCATCCGGAAGCAACTCTCATCGAAGACTGGCGCGCAGGAGACATGATTTGTTCTACCTGTGCCTTGGTGGTTGGCGATCGTATCATCGACGTGGGTGCCGAATGGCGCACATACAACAACGACAATAGCTCCTTCAGTGAGAACAACGATCCCTCGCGCATCGGCGGATTTGAAGATTTACTCATGGAACATTTTCAGTCCACCACAACCATTGAGCAAACTACCGCCAAAGACGGAACCAAGTACCGTGCACCAAAAACGACCATGAGTGGTGCCGATCTGATGCTGACCAAAGCAAAGGCACATATTGCCTTATTTGCCGACAGGTTAAATTGCCCTCAGGCAATTATCAGCGCAGGCGTGCTACTCTTCTCAAAGGCGCAGAAGGGTAAGCATTTCGTGAAACGTAAGTGTCAAGAATTTGCAGCAGCAGCGTGCTTGTTCATTGCATGCACGGATGCTCACGTTACGCGCACAATGAGCGAAATTCACGCCGTCAGTGGTGTGACTACCAAAGACATCAACAAATGTCGTGTTCGAATTAAGCAAGACGTTGTTGTCGCGACGGAATCAGTGGATACCACTGATTATATGTCACGATTCTGCGGATTGCTTAATTTGCCACATGATATTCAAAAAACTGCTGTTCACGTAGCTCGAGAAGCTAAAACAGCGGTAAAGAAGTTGAGCGGTCGGTCGACTATTTCTATTGTCACTGTCGCTATTTACATGGCTTCCCAGGCATCGTCGACCAATGCCAAAAGCAGGTCCGAAGTGCACTCAACCACTGGGGTAGCAGAGGTAACGATACTACAAATTTATAAAGTATTGTATCCGCATGTAAGCCGAGTATTTCCAGACGACTTCAAATTTGAAGCGGAATTGAAGCCGGTTCCGTCGGCTTAAGTCGCTAATTTCGGATCCACTTATGCCACCAATGGGAATGGGATGACATTTCAACAAGCTCAAGTGAGGTCTCCCAGCTGAAAGGTTCTGCGGAACGTGTTCGACATGCCCCCTTTGGATTCAGAGCCTGGATATTCTCACCGCGAAGTGTCACGCTGCAGTAGCTCGCGCGTAGTCACCTAGCAACGTGAAACCCGGCCCAGACCAAAGGAAGCAGACGTAACACCTCTTCACAAAACGCTAGGTACGGATACCCCTTCAACTCTCGTCGTCGGCTCTGGGCCAAATGGAGGAGTGTCACGTTGCGTTAGCGCGCGCGTAGTCACCCCGTCCGCCAAACCCGGTCCGGCAACGAGTTCTGAGGGCAGACTCCCTCTGCACTAGGCGACAGGACCTTTTGTATTTGGTTATATTGTTACCAGTCTATAAATGTGGATTAGGCCTCTTGGGGATACCACAATAAAAAAAACGCACCATGTACTTTACCTCAAGGGTGGTGTGGAAATAAGTACCTACCTAACTAAATCAGATGCGTGCGTTTTTTCCGTAGTTCGCAAACTTTTTTGTTTGCAAAAAATGAACGGGGCAATCAGATCGATGCTTCTACAAATGACACGGAGGAGGAACTTTCTGGCAAATAATGGTACCCCCCCTGCCCATATTTGCAATTTTTTTATATTTTCAAATATTTTCTGTTTCAACCTTGTCACAAAAGGTTAAACTTGTTTTTCGAAGTGTTTCTAAATGAAATTTCTTATAAGTATGTTATTTTTTACTCACTAACTTTGACTTCTTAACAGATGTCAATTAAAAGATTTTTTTCTTTTGCCTTTCAACAAAATATGTATTACTAGTGGGATACCCGGCTTCGCCCGGGGTTTTACATAAAATAAAATATTTTTATATAAAAATTCCTTTGTTCTGGTTGAAGTTCTGCTTGCTCTTCCATCGCGTTCAACTTCAGTTTTACGTTCCCTTTGAGTAGCCTGCCTTGAAGCTTGTGTTTCGAGTCTTTGATTTCGTTCATCTTCACTTTCAGCCTCTCTTTGCAACCGAAATCGCTTAGCGTTTTATCCTTTTTCATTTAGAAGGTTTGTAATTAGATCCATCAACTTCATTACTTTTAATGAATAAGGTCATGTCTGTGAATACGAGTTTGTCCGGGTAGTAACTCATCTGTAATTTCTTGCCAATGAGTATTACAGGTAAATGTTATTAAGAGGTCAGGTCGACCATAATTGCGAACATATATCATTGCGTCCTGGGTTCTTTCATGCATGCAACGTGTGCTGCCAATAAACGATGACGGAAGAATGCAAAGTTGTCCGATATCAGCTCCAGTTAAATCATTATTAACGCCATCTCTCAAATGTATATATGATTCACTTCTTAATTCCCTCTGGTGAGTTCTAATATAGCGTAATCTTTCAGCTTCTATTTTTGCAAACATATCTACAGCAAATTGGTGAAAGAGATTTCCAGTCAACAAAAGATTATTAAATGGACAGGAAGAAGATCTCTTTAGAGACACACAACCATCATCACAATGGACCTACACACACGATTGACAAAGTGTAATTAGTCAAGATAAACCAGACTTCACCAACAAAAATTAAAAATTATTAATAATAACAAAAAAATTATTAAATGAATTACTACGAACCATAAATCTGTACGCAAAAAAGTCCATACTGGAAACAGTTTTGTTACAATGTATACCTGCTTGGGGTATTTGAAAGTGGTATCCATCTTCTCCGTAGACAAACAGCAATGGATACTGTAAGGAATCATAAGACATATGAGTTTCGTCTATAAATTGCAAATTATTTGCTCTAGTTGGAAGTACAATGTCTCTCTTGCCATGTTCTTTGCCGGTAATCAATACTGCAACTTCATTGCATTCTGGAAGGTTAAATCGTCTGGCATGTTCAGTGGGAGGTTTCTTGTCGGCATCAATAACAATGTTGTATTCGGTAGTAGGCACGTTTTCTTCTAGAGCACATTTAAAACTTTGAACGTAAGGATTGCATGTATGCAGCATGTTTTGAAGTAAGAGAATTAATTCTAATTGCATTGTAGGGTTTAAATTGATTATTTGTTCTGCTTGATCTTGCCAATCTCCAATGAAGTACAGTTGTAGAAACTTTGGTTGCTGATCAGGCAATGCCTGAAGAGAACGTATTCTGTGATAGATTTGACCCTGAACTTTGAATGTTGGTATGAATCCACCTTCAGTTATGACATTACCTCCAAACGACATCATGTTAAATGTAGAATTATATGCTCGAATATTTTTTAAGAAATGTTGAGATTCTCGGGTTGTTCCTGCCAGTAATGTTGTCAACGGTTCTGGAGGTTCGAATAGCGCAGGTAATTGAACTTTTCCATTACTGCAACACATTCCTGGTGATCCTTTATCCCACATTTTAGAACCACATTTATCACATATTTTATAGACATCTGGATTCTGGATTGAGTGTGGAGGGCAAACCAAGGTTTACATGCACTCAGGCCACAAAACCGGGCCCATTATGCTATCTCCGGTGTCAGCAGCCCCCATCCTCCTATTCCTCAAGCCATCCCAAACTCAAGACGAACTCGAGTATTTTTGAAGGCGGTGTGCTACTAATACTGGCCATGCTAGGCCAGAAGCTACCCAACATGGATCCTCTTTTCGATGCTAACACTGGGCAGTCGCAAAGCACATGTTCCACTGTTTCATCTTCTTCTTCACATCCCCGACACAATGGGCTGTCAACCAGTCCCATTGTGTGTAAATGCTTGTTTAGCTTACAGTGCCCCGTAAGACATCCCACGATAATTCGTAGGCTGTCCCTAGACAGCTTCAGATAGTATCTTGCATGTTTGTCAGACGGTGCGTTAATTGCCGCCTTAGCCTGACGGCATCCAGCGACATTCACCCATCTTTCCGCATGCAGTCTGCGGGTTTCCCCTTTTATGATAGCATCAAGGGTTTTAACAGCCAGTGTGAGAAAAGGTTCCGGACCGCATGGTGCATTTCCCGAACCCAGCCTCGCCAGCTCATCAGCCCTCTCGTTGCCCTCATTCCCTTCGTGCCCTTTAACCCAGCTGAGAGTTACGACATTATGAATTGATATCACGTTTAGTGTCTCGATGCATTGTAGCACAAGACCAGAGATGATCTTGCAGCGATTTAGTGCCGCAAGGGTCGCCCTGCTATCAGTGATTATTTGAATTGTTTTGCCCCGGATATTTCTTTCCTGGACTAATTCTGCGCAGCGGAGCACTCCAATGAGTTCCGTCTGGAAAACGGAGGCGTACCTCCCCAACGATATTTATCGATATTTATATATTTATTATTAGATATTATAGACATCGCTAAGCCTTCCAGCTATATACACTTGTTTTAATCTATCCGATAACCTAATTGATTCAACTTTTTACTAAACTAAAATCACCTCCACTGGTATCGAGTTGCACATCAAGTAAGTTTTACCTAGGGTCAAGTGGGGTAAATATGAAACAAAATGTAAAACTTTCTATTTTTAAAGCATTAAAATGGATAAATTAAAATTTTTAGCATCACTATCTGATGTAGTTTTACGCCATTTTGTTAATTATGTATGAATTTTTAAAATTAAATACTGAGTACTAAAAAAATAAAAAAACAGTGTTTCACTTTTAACCTTGATTACGGGAAAAAATGAAACAGTTACGGGAAAATGTGAAACAGGTCTGTTACTCCCACGCTATAAGTAGTATTGAAATGTTTGTGACAAAAATGAAAAAAGCGGAAAAAACTGCATAGAAAATATACGCTGCAAGCCCTCATTTTTTATATTTCCGCACAAAATAACATAAAACACAAAACAAGGTAATGAAAACTATAACAAAGCTGAAATTAAGTAAAAAATACTTTACTCTACATTTGCCAAAATAATCAATCATTCAAAAACTATGAAAAAAATTTAAAGCCAATCAACATAAGATTATTATTTACAAAAAAAAACAAAAAAAACAAATAGATCGTATTATTTAAATAAAAATTTGAAATATGACAAACAACGGGAAAACTGAAACAATTTAATGGTTAGTTACATCTCAATCACTGGCACTAACTTTGAAAATAAACTTTTTATATTAACCTATTTTGCCTTATTTTTCACTTTTTTATAATTTCGTACCATTTTTAAATATAAACAAAAATTACTTTTAATGATATAACACTAATTTATTATTGTACACTTTTATAAAGTGACAAGTTAAACAAAAATTCCGAAAATATTTATATTTTGGAACAACATTGTAGAAGGTCAAAAAATTATGAATCCGATTGTTGCACATTTTTCCGCCTCCGGAATATTGTTAAATTATTAAAAAAAGAACGTAAATTTGTAATAATTATGAAAGAAATTCCGAAATTTATGCAATTCTTGTAGAACATTTTAATAATTATTACACATTTTCTATGAAGTTTTCCTGCTACGATGACCGGAACACTGCAAATAGTTAGGATTATTAATTTGCCTATATATGACTGCATAAGCAATTATTTACATACTTTTACAATTTTTTTCAACATGATATATACCAAAATGAAATTGATAAGCTACCATTTGCAATGTTCCGGTCATCGTAGCATGGTGCAAAACTGTATTGAATATGTGTAATAATTATTAAAATGTTCTCAAAGGTTTGCATAAATATCTGAATTTTTTTCAAAAAGTTATTGCAAATTCACGCTTTTTGTTAATTTAACAATGTTCCCGGGGGCGGAAAGGGGTGCAAAATCGGATTTATTATTTTTGTACTTCCTCCAATGTTGCCTCAAAATTGGAAATCTTTCGGAATATTTTCATACCCATTTTGCTACAATGACTGGCCTATAAACTTAAGACTATTCAATGTATAAAATGCAAGTCAAACTAATTGGAATGTGCTATTGCAAGCAGGATAATGTAGTACTTACCTACCTATTATTCTAGTATTTATTGGATTTCTAAGCAAACGTAGGCGTAGAATATATCACGATATGAATCAAAACATGCAAGTTAAGGATTACCATGCTACCAAATTTTACATTGAAGTACAGAAAGTGGTTTATATTTTCCCTGCAGCTGTTTCATATTTTCCCTGATTGCTGTTTCATATTTTCCCAAAAGTTTAATTTAATATTATAAAAAAGCACGTTATTAAAAAAATAAAACAAGTAAGGCATTCTCATATTTCATCTATTTTCTGTGTGCAAAATTAATATAAATCCAAAATTTCAATTTATATTGCAGTAATAGAGAAAGTTATACAACAAGAAATGAAATTAATTTTACATATTTTTAGATCGTTTACGAAAAGGCGTTATCTACAGTACTCCTAGGAAGATATAATATTTCAAATTTTTATATAATTGAAAATAAACTTTACAGAATATGATAGCGCTTTCAATTTTGTAATTAAGTCATATTGTTTATTAATTACATGCCTGTTTCACTTTTTCCCTTATTTTTAGGTGTTTCATTTTTACCCCACTTGACCCTATATAATTATATCTATTAATCAGATGATCATCCATCCAGAAAATTAATTATTCGACTTTTACATTTTCAATAAATGTATTAAATTATGTTTTAATTAATTACGGGAGAACGTTTAAACACGAACAATTAAAATTGTCAGTATTAGGAAACTATTATTTTTAATTAAGCCCGAAGAGGAGATCCACCGGTTAAGTTTAGGTTAGTGTTAGTGGTAGGAAACAATTTTGTTTTAATTAATTCCGCTAAAGAAAGGACCCATCGGGCTAGCTACCCATCCGTGGACGGGCTTTCCGCCTAGTTATATTATAATAGACATTAGATAGTATTTTTTAATATTCTGTTGATGTTTATTTGGGTTAGTAGTTATTAAAATTGATAAAATCAATTGTTGCAAGTTTTGTGCAAATCATTTTGTAAACTAAGAACAAAATTAACTGTTAATAAATTGTTACTTTCAGATGAAGATGTAATTTCCGTAATTAACTGTTAATTTTATATTTAAATTTATTATTTAATTGGAGCTGAAGGTTATACTGTACAAAATTGAAGTATAATTAAGTAGTATAATATAAAGTAAAATTTTAATTGTTGGTTTATCTCTGATTACAATCTGTGTATCAAGTACCTAACTATTAAATTTAATATAAAATAAAAAAAAATTAAAATGCTCATTTTTCTACATTTTTTAAAAGTAATTATTTCATTATTTGTATCGATGCGCACATAATCATTATAATATCATACAGGAAATTAAGTTACAAGGTTATGAATTAGTCATTACAATAAGACAGATTAGATAATTATGTAGATGCCAGTATATATATACTATCTTGTACTTAAAATAGTTTTCATTGTACTAGCATAGTTTTTCAATATTGTACTGTAATGGATCGCTGGGAAGGTAAAGTTGCAATTGTCACTGGAGCCAGTGCAGGTATTGGAACCGCAATTGTTGATCAATTATTGGATCATGGTTTGAAGGTAAATTTTTGATAGTAACAAACGAAATTTTTACTAAAATTTGAACATAAACTAGGTTGTGGGTTTAGCACGCCGGAAAGAAAAATTAGAAGAACTGGAAGAAAAATTCACGGATAAAAAAGGAAAATTTTATTATTTCGTAGCAGATATTGGTAAAGAAGAAGATGTTGTGAAAGCTTTCCAGTGGGTAAAGAAAAATGTTGGCGTGGTTAATATACTCGTTAATAACGCTGGAATTGTTCGATATTCATCGTTAATGGAAGGAAATAGTGAGCATATAAGAGATACTTTCGATACTAATGTGATTGGACTGTGCATTGCAACACGAGAAGCTCTTAAAGAAATGCAAAGTAATAAAATAGATGGACATATAGTTCACATTAATAGTGTTGCTGGTCATAAAGTTGTAAGAAACGCTAGCATGAATGTGTATCCAGCATCTAAGTATGCAGTCACAGCGTTAACAGAAACATTAAGAAATGAATTATCTTTAATGGAAAGCAAAATTAAAGTATCGGTAAGTTCTGATTGTCTGGTGAAAATACGTTTAAATAATATCTCGACTTGATTTTAAGAGTATCAGTCCTGGTGTGGTTGAAACAGAGATTTTTGAAAGTGCTATGAAGAAAAATGGATATACTAAAGATGATGTCCAGACCAAGGAATTGAATGAACTTTTAAAGGACGCCCCAATTTTGAAAGCAAAAGACGTTGCAGATGCTACAATTTATGTTTTATCAACACCTCCTCACGTTCAAGTATGATTTCTATTTTTTTGCAGTAGATAATTCTTTTACTTTTATATATCAGTACCTTTATCTTATCACATTTTTAAAATTTATATCAAGCCTTTAATTTAATTTGTGTTGCCGTTCCTTTTTTGTTCACCTTATAAACCTCGATCGCTTTGTTTTAAAAATTCTTTATCATTGTTGTACAATTATTCTACAAGCAATGATTTTTATCATGGAATTTTTATCATCATTCTCTAAATTCATTAAATCAATAAAATATCGGTTTTGCGTGTAAAAGTGAATCATCAATTAGGTACCTACATTATTTATTACTTTATTTTCATTTATGTTCAATTTTCATTATTGTACTTACCACTATTTTTTCAGATTCACGAATTAACGATTAAGCCTATTGGGGAAGCATTTTAATACAGTAAATCAAAAAAATATTAATTCAAATGTTACCAAGTTTATAAAAGTTTAGAAGTGATAATGAGATCCAGCTTTTTACCTTATCAGTTCTTGGATTGGCGGAGTTTCACACCATAAGCTTTGATTAATTTTAAAATAAAATTGTTTGGCATACTTATAAAATTCAATTTTATAATCTTTAATAATCCATGTAATTTTTTGTATCATTTACCTAATTGTTTTGGTTTTCTGATAGTTTCCAGTAAATTAATGCATATTAGGTACGACGTTATGCATATTATATTAATAAATTGCGTAACCATTTATTTCAACAATAATTTTCTTTCCAATCATGACATTGGATTCCATATCGTATCCCAATTTTTGAAAATTTATTTTTATGAACGAGTGACAAAAATGATTACCAGGAAAACTGTTACCAAGTTAGACAAATACAATGGTAATACTTGTGGTGTTAATAAAGATAACGTACAATATATTTCCTCCAGGCATAATTTATTATAGAAAATTTTTTTTTAAACTAATTTTCAAATCAGTTTGAGCCTATCCGATATAAAATGCACAGCAAAATTAACAAAGGTACGTCAATACATTCGTTCTTCCGTATCCGGCAACAGCACGTCTGAATATGTCAACCAAGTCACGATATGTTTTGACACCGATTTCCTGAATTCCAGCAGCTCCTTGCAGGAATTCTGCTTTCTGGTCCTAACAGTCTTTATCCAGCCCTTCGACCAACAACCACATTGAAGGATTAGGAGCTGCATTATAAATATACAAAGAAACTTGTACTGCTTCGTAGTCGCCGACCGTCTAATGTATGTAGGAATGTTTGAAGTAGGACCTACTAAGTTCGTTAATCCTTTCATATTATGCTATTTCATCAACTAGCAAGTCGAATGATTCACTAACATCATCAACTGGTACATGCGCGAGTACTGATAAACATCGACCACCTTTGCGCAGAACACTTTGATTGTGAGGGAAATAACATCCTGTTATCGATGCTTCTACATAATATCCTTGAGTAAATTGTGCCATTGCTCCCAACTACAAATCGGTTGGGATCGTTTGCGGTGATTCATCTCGAATGTGTGTATCTTCAACTCCCGCTGTAAGACGATCGCAGGTTGCTAAAGTCTTGTTAGGTAGCAGGCAATATACTGCTGCTGGATTAACTCCGTTCAAGAACTGGAAGTGGATACTGTATAGCTGGAAACAGAAGGAAGGTACTACATTGAAAGTGCCAACTGCCAACCAGACATTGGATCTGGCTAGATCATCTAGAAGTATTCTATCGTCCAATATGAGAATTCGATCATCTCCCAGTCCAGAATCGAATAGTAGTAGGTTGGCGAATTATAACAGAAACATAAACCAGTTATCAATTGGTTGCTGTTGCAAGGTCTGCTGGTTATCTTCAGTTGACAATGCGACTTGAGGATGACGACGAAGGATGCGTTGTTGAGAAGTTTTCTGCAGTAAGGTTATCAACACATCTGGATCCAGATCAGTCATAACAGCACCTAAAGACGAACTTGGTGTTGATATAGCTTCATTTTTCATATCAAATAATAAAGTCGTCTGTATCTGTTAACAGTTTTGATTTTCAATTAAAAGTTTGGTATTTTCCACAACCCCATTATGTCTGTCCCAGTGCGTTATCTTTATCTCCAGTATTCATAGTTGAGATATACTATGAGCGTTTGGCTTTCACGTTTCGAAAAGCTAAACTTTCCTGTTGCCATCGACGAATTGATTTCCACTAATTTTAAGATAAAATAAAACAATAATAAAGAATATTTTCTACCTTGCTTTAATGTAATTTTTTGTATCCTTAGAAAAATGATCATTATCGTAGAAAGAAACTAAGTGATAAGAATAGTCAACAAGTTAATTTCGTAGGGTTTAATAGAAGGTACACTACAATGTATCGCTGGGAAGGTAAAGTTGCAATTGTCACTGGACCCAGTGCAGGTATTGGAATTGCAATTGTTGATCAGTTATTGGATCATGGTTTGAAAGTAAATTTGTAATATTAACTAACGAAATTTTTACTAAAATTGAACACAAATAAGGTGGTTGGTTTAGCCGTCGAAAGGAAAGGTTTGAAGATCTCGAAAAGAAATTCAAGGACAAAAAAGGAAAATTTTATTATTTCGTAGCAGATATTGGTAAAGAAAAAGATGTTGTGAGATCTTTCTAGTGGGTAAAGGAAAATGTTGGTGTGATTAATATACTTGTTAATAACGCTGGAGTTTTACGATTATCATCCTTGCTGGAAGGAAATAGTTAGCATATATACTTTTAGCAAAGATACTTTTGATACCAATGTGATTGGGCTGTGCACTGCAATGCGAGAAGCTCTAAAAGAAATGCAAAGTAATAAAATAGATGGGCACATAGTTCACATTAATAGTGTTTCTGGTGTAACGAATTTTAGTTCTGTTGCATAGACTTCTCCACAAATAATTACTCAAATATTCTGAGTACGGCCCAGACTTAATTTTCTAGCAATATTTTAATATCTGCTATGTGTTACTGACCTTCGAATTTACATTTGGTTAGGGCTGTCATGTGATACGCGCTTGGAGGTAGAAGGGGAGACGCGAGGTAACTAGGATTGAGTGCCTTGCCATGATCGAAAACGGGTCGACAGAATAATTAAGTGCGTAAAAACATCATTTTTGGCGGAAAATGAGTGACGTCATTGAAATTAATATCATTGTGACCAGTGATTTTTGGCGGTCCTGTATGTGTATTTGGGATACCACCGGTACACAGTAGCATTTTTCTGTATCCACATCTGGATAAGCGATCGAGCTCACGCGCATTCTGTCGACGCAGGCATTTTCTGATTCGTATCAGCTCGAGCTCACTCGTGAAGGCTCGATTCTTTGTTGACAAACACGGACCAAAATTTAACCTTTTTGGGTTATGGTCAACTGTTTCACCATTTACATCTATGAGGAGATCCAACTTTACTTTAACATCATTTCAACATCATTCCAACCGTTCCAGCAGCTGTATCTGCACTTTTTTATAATCAAAGCCAGTTTGACAAGTGCGTCTGGAGTCGCGAAGCTGTCCAGGTGCTTCTGTGTTAATTAATGCGAATGCCAGTCCTCATTCAACTAGAGGACACGTTGGTCGAAAGTGGCATACTTGTCACCATTTTAAGATCTTCCAAGAGCTCTTGGGTGAGTTATCATTTTTTGTATCCATTTTGTGTCTGACGTGTATTGTTGTCAACACCATTATTAATATGGAACTGTGTATTTGTATTTGTTATTGCGAACACTTGTTTGATAGTAAAGTCAGTGGGCTGTGTTTTATTAATAACCAGCCGGTTCGGTTGCTATTGTTTGTAAGCAGAAAGCACGTCTCTAATTTTGTAATTTCCATCATTATACACTTGTTAAGATCACTGTGTTTTTTTTAACCCCTGGCTACAGAGTTTATTTCAGAACTTACGGTCCCCGCTTTCCACACAAGATACATGCTCAATGTAGCAAATCGGCCCTCTGAACATCAACCCCTAATGGGAGGGTCGATCCTGAACAGAGACCTCGACCTGCGACAATCCAAAGAAACTCACAGGTTTTGTTGGCCACGATGGTAAATGTAGGCTAGCTCGCAATTCCAAATTAACAATAATAATAATTAATACCAAATTAATCGTTATAACCTTAGCAATAAAATGGTAAAAAAACTCGGCGTTGCCTCGCGTGCTAAACTTTCCGTTCATGGATACAAATTGTCTTTACTCACTAGTCCCATAAATAACTATTTCAGACTTTTTCCTGGTTTTTAACACGAGCGACTAACGGCAGCCGGGTCTCAAAAGTCTCCGTCCAATAGGAGCGAACTAACGTCGAGCGCATTCGTTTTAAATTTGACGTTTAAAAATGTAGAAAGTTAACCTATAAATTAATGTTGTCTGTAATCATTAAATTTTGATGTTTAATTATTTAGAAATTTTAAAATTCTGTTGCAAATTCACGATGAATAATTTTTATTAAAAAGTAGCAAATAATAATTTACAAAACAAAATTATAATAGTAACAAGCGATAGATAAATTGTTAATATAGTAAATACGGTGTAGATTTGTTTTCATCGTGAATTTGCAACAGAATTTTAAAATTTCTAAATAAAAACGTCAAAATTTAATGATTACAGACAACATTAATTTATAGGTTAACTTTCTACATTTTTAAACGTCAAATTTAAACGAATGCGCGCGACGTTAGTTCGCTCCTATTGGACGGAGATTTTTGATACCCGGCTGCCGTTAGTCGCTCGTGTTTTTAACAACAATTGATTAAAAACGTAAAACATAAAAACAAAACCAAAAAATACAGTAAATATTTTTTCCAAAAATCGTCATAGAAACAACACTTCCCTGCGTATCTACGCGCAGGGAAATTGAATTATACTGACTAGTCCGGTAATGTCAGTAATTGATTTTTTCAATGTGTTTTGACATATTGACAAACTTGATTTTTGCTCATTTTAAAAATGCGTTGTTCAAGTTTTGACACATTGACAAACTTGATTTTTGTTCATTTTAAAAATGTTGTTAAAAAATTTCGATTTTTTACGATTTTTGGAAAAATTTAATACAAAATACGTCAGGAAAATATCTCACTTTACTCGGAGCTCTAAAATACTCGGCACAAAGTGCCTCGTATTTCAACATTGCTCCTCGTCAGTAATATATCATTTTCCTGACTTTCATGTAAATAACTATTTCATACTACCCCTTCCGTAACTAACGTTTATACTATTCCAATAATACGCATGTAAACGAAAGTGAAACATTCGAGGATCTAGTTGCTAGCCGCGGAAGTATCACTTCCGCGGCCTGGACAGTAAAATAGATCGTCCTTTGTTACATTTAATTTGACAGATCGCATATTAATTAAATCAACATCTGTCAAATCACAAGCGACAAATTTTAAAAGAAAGTAAATTTATAATTATTAAATTAGTTCTTTATTATTAAATGTAAATGTGCAATTTGTACAATTTGAAATTTGAATAGATGGATTTTTTTCTATTGAATTTACTTCCATATTTAAAAACTTTAGAAGTTGTCACTAACAAACATGTGAATTTTTGGTTTATACGTTGCTAGTCAACAAATTTTGAAATGATCGGCCTACTCAATAATAATACTATCATATAATATTATACATAATCGTTATTATTTGATATATAATTTTGAATTCGGTAGTATGAAAAGTTTAATACATCACATGCTGCTTAAGTCCTTTTTTTGGGCAAGGAGAATTACGGGCCTCGGCTTCACCTCGGCCCTTAATTACCTCCTTGCCCAAAAAAATTCACTTACGCAGCTAGTGATGTAAATAACTATATGTATATGAAATAGGCTCGTCAGTAGAAAAAAGTTAATCTATCATTAATCATTATAAAGCAAAATTTGATGATGTTTGTGTAATCTACTATTATAATTTTTAAAAGTTTATTCATGTCCAGTCAATAGAGAAATGAACTTTGCAAAAATTCTGCACAGCATTGATATTTTTAGCAGCGTTAAGTAGGCTTATAAAAAGCTTAAATTCAAAAATGAGAATTATGCAACATCGAGCGCTAGCCGCCATCTTGGAAAACGCGTTTCGTATCATATCTCGGAAACGGCTTACTTTAGGATGAAAAACATGGAGACCTTTTTTGTAGATAATTAAGAGCACTCCGGATCACGTGACTTTCTCTGTCTACGTAGGGAACGTTTAATTCGATTATTATATAAAAAAAAGTTAATTTTGCTTTTGCTATTTCATTTTTAAATGTATTTTGAATCGTGGATACTCCTTAAAATTTGAAAAAAAATTAAATTTTTTTTTTTTACTGAATTTAAATATTATTCGAAATAATATTGAGTATCCACTATTTGTCTCTATGTATTATTAATAATAATAGATAAAATTGTTTACATAAAATAATTGCGTTATAGCCTACAGAAGTTCCTTTCGTAATTAAAAGGAAGGCGTTTGATTGGCTCTCGACTGAGAAAATCACGTGATCCGGAGTGCTCTTAAATTTCTCACCTTTTTTGTTCGAAACTTTTTTGATTCAACTTACCGTTTTTCAATTACAGCTCGTTCAATGTTGCAAATCTCCTGTTATCCGCTGTAACTCCCTGGAAAGTCGATTTAACGATGAAACGTCCTGTATTTGCGACATTAAACGAGCTGTAATTGAAAAACGGTAAGTTGAATCAAAAAAAGTTTCGAACAAAAAAGGTGGGAAATTCAATTATCTACAAAAAAGGTCTCCATATTTTTCATCCTAAAGTAAGCCGTTTCCGAGATATGATACGAGACGCGTTTTCCAAGATGGCGGCTAGCGCTCGATGTTTCATAATTCTCATTTTTGAATTTAAGCTTTTTATAAGCCTACTTAACGATCCTAACAATAACATTGCTGTGACGAATTTTTGCAAAGTCACACATATAACGAGAGTCTCTATTGACTGGGCTATCATGTTAGTATTTTCATTATGCTATCATTCTAAATTTGATAAAGCTTCATGTTTTATTCAAGTAGGTAAACGATACAGTTACCGGACACCTTACAGTTATCGGACAGTGCTCACATAAACCTTAAAAATAAGACTATTACTAATGCTGCATAAACAAATAGTACGTAGATGACGCGGCATGTTTTCTTAATATTTTCTTAAGAAATGCATTATGCAAAAACATTTTTTAAACCTTCTATTATCTATTCTATAAATAGAATTTATGTGCTAATATAGAGGTACGGGTGTCTAGCAAATGCCAGTGACGTAGCAAGTCAAGACCGGGCCCTGGTGCAAGATCCACAGCGGGCCCTCTTCATTATTTTATTTAAAAAAAAAATTTAAATAACGATGTTATTGCACAAAAAACATGTAGGTAAGTGACAAAAAGTGGTGCGAGATCTCAATCCCCCCCCCCCGGGACTAATGAAAATTTAGTACTTATGAAGCTTCAGGCGCAATTCAATTTTGAGTCTCCCCTCTAAATAATTCAACCACCGGCACATGGGGGTGGGAAAAGCAACGTCTTTCAGCGCCGCAGGCAATTTTTTTGGAAAATACTACCTATTTTTCACAAAATGTTGCTATTTAACTAGAAAATTCTCATGAAACTTTGATGTTGCAACTGCGTCATTCGTTGCCTCGTAAATATAGCTATAATATTTCTTCTTCTTCTAGTGCCATATCTTCCTTAGACGTAGGCGATCTTCCTGGCTAAGCCAGGAAGACTTTACTAGGGAAATGTTAATGGGGTGGTTTCCCGTTGCCTTCCCCATAGTCCACAGATCGATTTTGGACTTTTTAGATCACAGCACATATCCGACGCAATCAGGATTAGAACAGCGGTTACCCGTAGTCTATCCGTGTTTGATTTACGCCAGACTGCTGGTCTTATAACTATAATATTTACTGAATGAATAATTACATTTTTTTTTCAAATATTTCTTTATTTTGGCGTTCCTTCAGCCCCCCCCCCCGGTGCAGACGCACCGCACTGGGGCCCTCGCTGTGTTCAATGTGCAAACTTACATAGATAATTTTTACAAAAATGTCTGTAAATAATAGAAATCAATTTTTTTGTCCGTGTACCGGGCCCCCACGGGGCCCGGGCCCTGGTGCCCGGCACCACTCGCACCACCTGTTGCTACGTCACTGGCAAATGCTAATTCGAACGTTTTTTAAAAAATTTTAAATGCAAACCTAAAATCAAGTGCCCAGTCACTGCATTATAAATATTATTGAAATTCCATTATCGGACGCCTATTCAGTAACCTTAAAGAGGTTCAAAAAATGTTTATACAGTAGACAAATGTCCTTCCAAAGAATATTATGTTTACTTTTTCGGCTAATGGTAACATTTGTGTACCTATGGTAATCTACCCCTATTAAAGAATCCCCCAAAAAATTGTAAAATGTATAAACCCTCAATGGGGTGTTAGCCGGAACAATAATGGGCGAATCACCTCTGAAACGTTTTACGAATACATGGCCAATGTATTTATCCTCATCTTGTGCAAAATAACATCAAATTTCCAATCATTCATTTTTAGGGATGAAATACAATGCGATGAATGCAAAAAGTATTTTCATAAACTATATGTGTACCAAAAAACCATTTTTTATTTTAAATTATACCTTGTGTTTTAAATAAATACATTTTCATTGAAAAAAATTTTTCTGGTCATCTTTAACCCTGTCCAACCATTGAGTCATAACCTGTCCGATAACTGAAAAACTGTCCGGTAACTGTACATATTTGCATACTTTTATTATAATTTCTTTTTTTTAAAATCGGGTTGTTAGAATCAAAAATTTAAATACGCAACGTTAACATGCAAGATCGAACTTGTGTAAAACTAAATTTGGTGAAGAAATAATAAGAAATAGTAGATATATGAATTTTATAAAAAATAATTTGCTTAACTGTCCGATAACTATATGCTTTACCCTACCTAATTTTTTTTGTTAGAATTCGTATATTTATTTGCTCTTTTATAAACACATGAAAGATAACCATTCGTATGCCATAAACATTGATTAATTGCAGGCCCGTAGCCAGGATTTCATTTTGGGGGGGGGGGGCACTTGTAAAAAACCTTTTGTAAAATGTAAAATTTTCGGTTGTTCCCTTTTCATTTTCTTTGTCTTTTCAACATTTCGGGGGGGGGGCACATGCCCCCAAGTGCCCCCCCCTGGCTACGGGCCTGATTAATTGTAACATTATTTTGTCACATACTTGAAATATTATATTTGAATTATAGAGCAGCTGAGTATATTTTCCGTCCCAAATGAACTTAGGTGATATATTTCTTGGTTTCTTGAATTAACCTGCTATAAGTTTTACATATTATATTATCATCAAACAAATAACCTTTAAATATAAGTTGTGAAAAATAGGAGATGCTATACTCTGTTTACCCAACAGGTGCACCAAAGCTCCTCCCTAAAAACGCGCGGGATATTAGAATAGAATTTTTCTATTGGTCGAATTTTGAAAGTCCAGTTTACAACACTAACGTCATAGTTTTTTTAACCTAGAAATTAATTTTTAATAGGTTTGTTCGTTTGTATGAACTAACCTGAACTGGGTTATCTTTCGAGACAAAATACTCCCACCACAAAAGTTAGATAGTGTTCTAACTTGCACTGCCTACTCCTCCTATGGAGGTCGAGCAAGAAGTTCATGTTCGGTTATGAACTGAGCAGCCAAACGGACACAGTACATTGCACTAACTTGAACCGAGCAAGTTAGTTCATACAAACGAACAAACCTAATGTCATACAATCATTTGAATTTTTATGTAACATTTTTTAGCGTGTAAAACTGGTTGATGCGCTCATTGGCTTAAATTTTTGGGGAGGATCCTTGGTGCATCTGTTGGGTAAACAGAGTATAGTGGGATCAAATTAAATATACTGATCTTATATCCTATAGGCCAGTCACTAGGGACTTCAAAAATGCAAAGTTCGACAAAAAGTGCCATATTTTTTAAATTTTGGGGAAACATTGGAAGAGGTAAAAAAATACTAAATCCGAATTTGCACCCCTTTCACCCCCCCCGGAACATTGTTAAATTGATCTCTTTTCTAAATAATTAAATTTTGCAACACCACATTGAAATAAAAATGTCTTTTAACGTTGAAATAAATTGATATCGAATTTATTAATTTATCGGGTTTAAATAAATTAATAAATGAAAATACTAATAACGTCTAATAACTTTTCCAAATCAAGGAAAATGCAGATTTCCAAAAAAGGCTAGAAATAATCATCGACAATGCAATATTTAAACTTCATTATTTCAAACCATCTAGACATTGTAGATGGTTAATATCAAAAATAAAATGTTAAATAATAAAAATTAACAAAAATAAAAAAAAAATAAAAAGTGTAACGATGTTCAAAAACCAAAATTACCGTACACCACTACAGATTCATACTAATTCATACGAAACAATCATATCATAAGTCAGTTTTTATATCCCACATAATCTCAATATATTCTTCATGGCATCTCTTCAATTTCATTCTACGGTCGGCAATATAAAGCTTTTGAACACAAATATCCTGTTTTTGGATTCACTTTGACAATTGTCGTAGTTTTATTATTATTGATTATTACTAATTAAAATAATAACCCAAACATCCTTATTTATAAATTTACTAGCTGGATACCCGGCTTCGCCCGGGGTCTTACATAAAATAAAATACTTATTTTCCCCGTGCATATAGAAAGAATTTGAGTCAGTGAATTACTAATTAATTTTTCTTAATTAATTTTGGTTTAGGAATATGTTCAATTCCTCCAGTGGATGCGTATTAAATAATTTACCTATTTATATTGCATTCATATCATTAGTAGCCTTCGAGAGATTATGTACAATATTAGGAAATATTTTGTCTTGAAGTTGTTCTATTGAGTTCACTATATTGCAGAAATATGTCGGTACCTTGATTGTGTCAGTGCTGGGTTCTTTACAAAGCCGTCCATCTCCTAAAGCAAGCAATTGATCAGCAAATGGTCCAGCATTGATATCTTGTTGTAAATAAACCCTCATGTTTGTAGTTAATTTTAAAGTTTTAACATGTCTCCAAAACTGGGATGATTTAAAACACGCCTTAAGCTCATTAGCTATTGTAACTCTAGGAATAACAGGAAACGTTTGCCTGAAATCACCAACTAGAACCACTACTGTTCCACCCGTAAGTTATCGATTGTCTCTAATATCTTGAAGAGATCTGTTGAGTGCTTCTAGTCCGTGCTTTTGAATCATATAGTACACTTATCTCAAACGATCAATTTACCTTGTTGTAAAACTGCCGCTTTGCCTGTTCCTTTACTGATGTTGCAAATTGGTTCTCCTCCTTGAAGTAAGGTTGCTGCTATTCCAAAAGAAGCCATGGCAATTGCAATATCCGATTGAAATCGAATTTTAGAAAGGAGCAAATTAATCACAAACGCATTTTCTGTTCCTCCTGGCACATCAATGAAGAATAGAGCGCTTGCGCCATCTTTCGCTTGTTCTAGAATTATATCGTAAACAATTCTTTGGTCTTGAACTAATAGTGGCTCGATGTCGATTATAAAATATACTTTACTGTAACACCATTGGGAAAACTTGAAAAGAATGAGGTCTCTCTCGTCCATCAATAAACAATACCAATCGATTTCAAACAGAAATACTTAAATAAACCGCTTACAACATCAGCGACTTAGTTCATTATATTTTATAATCGACAACTACTAGTCACGTCACGTGGATTAAGTACCAACTTAAAAATATTATGAAATAATTGAATTACTGTTGTATAACTGGATACCCGGCTTCGCCCGGGGTTTTACATAAAATAAAATACGTTTTAGAGTGTATATAGAAAGAATTTGTGTTAGTGAATTACTAATTAATTTTTCTTAATTAATTTTAGTTTCGAAATTTAATCAATTCCTCCAGTGGATGCATGTTAAATAATTTATCTTTTTAGATTATTATTAGCCTTCGAGTAGCAAGTCGTTCGGCTTGTGTTTGAAAGCATTGATCGCATTCATTTTCAGTTTCTGCGGCACTTCGAATGTTTTCTTGACTTCTAGCATTGGTCATTCTCGACCTATTAGTTTCACGTCGAATAACGGCAACATCTTCGTTTTCTTCAACTTTGGTATCGATCTTTCTGAACCTACTAGTTCAATATCGAACAACGGCAACATCTTCGTTTGCTTCAACTCTGGCATCCGCCATTCTGAACTTCTTAGTTTCACTCTCAAACAAGGCAGGATCTTCGTTTTCTTCTACTCTGGTATTGGCCATTCTAGGTCTCCGTGTTTAATATTTTGGATGCTATGTTTGGTTTTGTTTTACATTTGTTTGGTTTTTGTGTTGTTTTGACTTTACTTTTGGGTTTTGCTTTGCTTAAATCTTATTAATTAATTAGTAATTAATTATTAATTATTAATCATTAATTAATTAATTGTGCACATACACACACACGGACAAACTTTCGGAAATATATATTAGACAAGAAGAAGAAGAATATTACAAAAATAAAATTTCATGCACTCTGTGTCATTTATTATTTTACTCGATTTGCATTGCCACTAATTTATATTTTTTTATGATATTTTTGAAGCTCTTGCGAGATTTTTTATAATAATTGCAACTTATACCATGAAATAAAATTAGCGTTCTACATAAAAAATTTTTCTTTAATTATAAGCACATTTGCATCTATAATGTTCTGGAACCACAACCTTTTAACATGGAACATGTTTTTTTTGCGCTCGTTATCTGCCATAAAACCGACACTAAAAACCGACACTAAAAACCGATACCAAAAACCGACACTAAAAACCGACACCAAAAACAGACACCAAAAACCGACACCAAAAACCGACACCAAAAACCGACACCAAATTAACATATCATAACAACTAATGAATCAAAGCAAAGCAAAGCAAAGACAAAAGCAAAGACAAAAGCAAAGACAAAAGCAAAGACAAACCAAAGACAAAAGCAAAGACAAAATCAAAGCAAAGCAAAGACAAAATCAAAAACAAATACAAAGCCAAAACTAAATAATGCACGCTGTACCTGCTCCAACGTGTCATATTGTCACGTTTAAAACCCTCTTGTAGTTTAAGGTTCATCCTTGAACCCCAATTTATTAATTAGACATCTTATGTGGTTTGGGTTTTAACGGTTGGGTACCATAACTACTCTTCGAAGGGGGATTTAGTACAACTCATAATAAAATGTGTCTTCCACAATATACATTTAATAATTATTATAAATAAAACATTACATAAATAAGAGGCGCATGTGAGATTGGTCGGTCTATTAAATATTCTTAATTATTCATACCCTACGATGATCGGTACGGTGTACCAAGGAGGCGACATCCTTCTGTTGAGTTCGCTTGGCTGGTGGATGTCGATTCGGGCTGTGTTACTCGTGGATCCTCACAAACACTTAAGACACTGACGACTGTTCACTGAAGATTCATGATCTTAGACGGATGACCGAACACTGATCAATCACACAAATCTGTTCCTCTATTTATATTGAAAACTCCACTAGTTGAAGCGTTGCAAAGCTAAATGATCTAAGTGCCAAAATTTGAAATTTTAGTTTTTTGCATTAAAATAATCTAGATACCAAGGCGAATGCAGTGCTATATGATCTAAGCCACATTTCAATTTATTTACAGTTTGAAATGCGATAACAAGGTGACGCAGCGTATATGTCAACGCGTGTTTTATTTTTTCATTTAAATTTCTCCTGTTGGGTTTAATATCAAAAATGACTTTTAGTTACTCCATGTATAATGTCAATAAAAATTAATATCATATAAAATATAACATTTGTTTTATTACTTTCTAACAACACAGTTTACTACCATTTACTATGTTTAACACCATTTTCCCACAAAAGTACCTTTTGGCGCTTAGATCAATTAGCTTTGCAACGCTTCAGTTATTCCTTTGTTTATCAATTCTTTACATTCCAATGCAATTACATTTCTTAGAAGAATCTTGCATTTTCATGTTTGTTTACTTTAGATAATTAGATTCTTGTTATGATTACCAAGAATCTAATTATTAATTATGTGTAACTTGATATTAGCAAGTAATTTAATATTATTGGGAAAATATCTTCCTTTTATTAACGTGACTAATACTGTCATCTTGGAATCTGTTGTCTTATGATTTCGCAATTGTTATGAATCAGCATTTCTTTTAATTATTAAGTTTACTGAACTTTGGGGTTGTGACAATATTTTTAGGACACTCAACTCGCTTTGATTGGTTGTTGTCGTTGGTCGTACCAACTTAAAATCATCTCCCCTGGGAACGACACCAATCGGGTTTCCAACTTTGGCGAGCACCCGTCGGTGGATAGGCCCTTTCAGCGAACAATCAGCGACGAATGTAGTGAATTTCTGCAACGAGCGGGTTCACGGGATTTGTCTTTGCTCACATTTAACGTTCAAAGTTTAAAAGCGCATAAGGACGATTTAATAACTGATACTCTCCTGGCTTTATCGGAGACGTGGATTAATAACGATGAAAACATCACCTTATCTGGTTACCTAATACAAAAGAGACAAAGTTCGAGCAGGCGGTGCTACGATTTATGAAAAAGAAAATTGTATGGTGTTTTCAATGCCTCGTATATTGATGATATTTGACAAAACGAACAATATAGCGATTAGATAGCTCCGAAATTTCTTACAGTTGTGGAGACATCTGTGCTGTGGAAAGTACTATAAACGGACAACATGCATTGATGGTTGTTGTCAGTCAAAAATGTCAGTACTTACGTTTTTGCAACAAATCATTCTATTATTGTTATTGCAATAAAGTTGAGGTAGTCGAGAAGGTAGGAGAGACGGTCATTGCCTTGCAGCTAACGCAGTTGGATGCGAACGCGGGGTACCGGGTTCAAATCCGGGGAAAGTCAAACTTTCTTATGACCAAGTCTCCGTGCTTCGGAGGGCATGTTAAGCCGGCGGTCCCCATGAGTTGACAAATTGCCACCGTTAACAAAAAACAGGGCTACAGGCACATCTGAATGCTAGCCTAGCAAGCTGCTACCGGATGTAAAACAACTATAGTCCAAAATCGATCTGCGGACTACTCACCAACCCGTCTGGCGAGCGTGGTGAGTTATGGCCAAACCAACTTCCAGGTATCAGGTATCATACTTTGGCTTTTTTGGAGAAGTTATGGGTCCGGCCCAATTGTCTCCTTTATCTGTGTGAACATGACAGTGATTTATTTAAAAATGAAATTTTGATTTTTAATTGGAAGCGGCATTGAGCCTCGTCATTTTTATGATGCTGTGAATATGCATTCCGCCGTGACGCGACGGAAGCGCAGCTCTGATTTTTATTCGCCTGGATTTGTACCTGCCTGCACTCATTCGCCCTCGACACGCCATTTATTTTGCTTTATCCATCAACGCTCACTGCATTTACAATAACTATGCAGTGAGGAACATAAATACATATCAATAAACAGTTTACAGCATAAGTAATAATAAGCCTGCATTATTAACATTAAATAAGAATAAGACCTCATAAATCGTATAAACTATAGAACTGATCGTAAATTTACAGTTAGAACTTGAAAATAAAACATTGGTTACAAAAAATAATTGTTATCGTTTATATTGATGATCTTATTTCTATACCACCGGGTACAGATTTGTGTTCTTGCTTTCTTGATCTTGCATATCTGCTGCGGGAACGAATTATTGGGTGATTACTTGTTTGCATAACGGTTTGGCTTTGAACGACCAGTAGCATTTTGGGGGGGGGGGACACAATTGGTTTGGAGATCCTGGGTGAATTTAGATTCTCCATCGATTTTGGTCTTCTTCTTCATCGTCGTCGTCGTCGTTTACTGGTGACCTGATTCTTTGATCAGTTGCATTTGGGTGCACAGGCCTGGATCGAGGAGGGGAGAAACCTACAAAAATTTCCCCAGCTTGCTCGGGCTCAAACACGGGGGGGGGGATGATTAGGGTTTATAGGTAGGCGACCACCCAGCAGAATGACTTTTGGTCTCGGGGTGTTTGGAGTGTCCAGCGGGTCATATCGACCCAGCTGCCTGATTAGTGGGTTAGCGGAGAGGGCGCTGCTCTTATACAGGCCCTCTGTCAGGTCTTGTATGATTTTGTCCAGAGTTTTGGCTCCAGTGGCTGCGCGAATCTGTCGATTTGACACAAACCACGGAGCCTGGACCGCCTGACGAAGATTTTTATTGTGTAGCGAGTACAGCTCGCCCATGCGGGAATGGCTTGCGAACGCCCAAGCCGGGGCCGCGTATGTTATTATCGGCTGAATTACGGTCTGATAAACGCGAAGTTTATTCTTTGGCGAGAGCTTGCTATGGCTACCCAAGAGAGGATACAAGGCACCTTTTATCCCTTTCGCTTGTGTTTTGCAATAGTTAACATGTTTACTCCAGCATAGTAAGGGGTCCAACATGACTCCCAAATATTTGGCAGACGTGTACCAGGGAATCGTTTCCCCGAACATCGTGAGTTTGTGTCTCTGTGGCTGTTTATATGCCTTGCTGAATAACATTGCCGTACTTTTGGTAGGGTTTACCTTAAGCCTCCACCTATGGTACCACGGCTCAACTATTTTAATCGTGTCTTTCATAATTTTTACCAACCTTTGTCGACTTCTGGACTTGGTAATCATCCCAACATCATCGACGTAGAACGCCACCATTGCGTTTTCCGGATTCGGAAAGTCGTGTATATAAGCTGAAAACAGGGGGGAGAGGGGGGAGCCTTGTGGGACTCCGGCCAGCATTGGGTGCGGTATGGATCTGACGCAGTCTACCTTTACCTGGAACCATCTGTCGTCCAGGAAGGACGCCAGAAGCTGGACCAAGGCAAGCTTGATTCTCCCTCTTAACAGTTTGTAAAGCAGACCGGGCTTCCAGACCTTGTCGAATGCCTTTTCTACATCCAAGAACACTCCCAAGGCCTTTTGTCCCGCTGCGAAGGCTCCTGTGACTTCCTCAACCACTCTTAGCACCCGGTGAGTGGTCGAGTGACCAGCTCTAAATCCGAACTGTTCATTTGGTATGAGTTCGCATCTTTCCAACTCTTCTTTTAGCCTGCTTAGTATGATCTTTTCTGCTATTTTTGCTATCGAGGATTGTCAACAAATCATCCCTCTGCAAACACGACCCCTAATGGGAGAGTCGACCCCTACAGAGATCAGGATCTGCAACAATCCGGAGAGAACCTCTCCAGTTTGTTTTGCCACGATGGTAATTAGACTAGCCATATTTATGCGAAGGCACGGGTCAATGGGTTACTGAAAAAAAGACAGGTAGCTTGGGAAAACTCAAAAAAACGCAAATACAATCAAAATGCTATAATTGAACACACAGAACTTGAGAGATGTATCAACAGTTTCAACAATTGCAATGTAAATCACTGTGCCGACAATGCACACAGTAGCAACTGGAAGATTACGGTCACAATCAAAAAGTGCACCCAGCTTAAATTTAACAAGTACCAAAACACACAGTAACCGCTATGGGCTACCAGTAATTAATATACAAAAGCCCAATAAATGTACATCGGTCAGACGAGCAAGATAGAATAAAATTTACTTACATAAACGTTTCATAAGTTTACAAACTTAGATGTTGACAAACGCATCTTCCTACTCGACATTGACCACTGGCTTGAAGGTTGGAATCTGTAACTTATTAAATCACACAAGAAAACACTCGATTGCTATAATCGCGAACACTCAACCTTCTGCTTGTAGATTTGTAGCTGGAACCTGGACCAGTGAGAGATGGTGTAGAGATGTCAACAAGACGGAACCTTCCAAACGATGGAAAGAATTTCCCAAGTGCTCATCCATCCAAAAACAATAACAATAGGATGTAGCCAACTTGAAGAAATCCAAAATGGTCGCACAACTTGCACATCAACAAGAAAAAAAACTGTAATCGATTCTTGCACATTTGAGTTACCTAACTACTGTCAGATGTCATACAGTAGCACCAAAAACATAGCCAGAGTCGGAAAACCATATTACGAAATAAACTGGCCGATCAACCAGTGGTTTAACAAAAACACACTCCAAAACGGCAATCAGAAACTGACGCAACAAAAATATCAACCGCTCGGTTCTTAGGTACTCAGGTAACTGTCCTAAATACAAAATTCTACGCCGGAAATATGTCCCTATCAAATTCGAACGTTCACAGTTCACGACCATCTGCCTAACAAAATGCATTAAATTTGCGATAGCATTTAAAATAAATGCATGGGCGTACTCAGAAATATTGCGAAATGATATGAAAAGGAAACCAAAGTAAGAATTAATAAAAATTCGTTACACAGCCGCCTCCTCAAATCATCTCACGCCGATGAAGATGGAAAACTAATGCTGCAGAAAAGAAAAATTGGACGTGAACGTGACGTGAAAGTGAAGTGGACGTGAAGTGGACGTGATGGTAGTCCACCGTGTTCTCAGATGGTATCGAAGATGTGTCTAAATTTGCATTGCAAAAGAAACTACTAACTCTAAGGATGGTTAATCAATGCTTAATAGACTGTAGGAAAAACAAAAAGGCTTGATTTTACAATCAATAAAAATAAATCATAAACAAAAAATAAGGTGGCATTTCCCCTAGAACAACGAAACGTAGTCTACTATATCCGCATAAAAGCGAGAAGCCAAAATGACAAAGCGTAACGCACTAAAGGGTCATATCAAAAGGTGTATATAAAATATACAAAGTACTCCCATGCAGAACGTATGCATGGAGCCTGCTTGCGCAGTCACGGCACCCCATAGGACCCGTGAGAAAAAAAAATGAAAAAAAAGCAAATTGCATCTAAAACGCAAAACTGCTATAAAAATTTCCGTGATCACACCAATCGGGATCTACGGGACAGCTCACATAGGACCTGTTGACTGCTGAAGGCAAAGTGTTTGCGAACAAAGCGGACTCACCCAGCAGTAAAGGATTTCCGGTCGAGGCAATCAAGTGTCCTCGAAGCAACGGAAACAAATATTAAAAACAAGAATTAAACAGGGTCAAACAATCGACCTACAAATCCATCTACAGCTATATCGCAAAGATTATCGAGAGTTGGGAGAAAAATCTCCTATGGCTCAACTTGAGACTTACGATGGAACTGTCTACAAATCGATAAAAAAATTTGACCTAAGTCAATATGGTCTGATATTAGAAGGAAATTATACCAGGAAGTTACTACATTACCCATCCAAAACCTCCCTTGTAATGTATCTGATTCAGTGCAATACTGCTAGCCCTCCGCAAAATGGAAACAAGATCGCAATTTCAATAACGTACAGCGATCTTAATCGCAACAAATCCATCTAAAATCCACGATAATGTCCAAATGCAAATGAACATCGCAATGCTAAACTGCACCATAACATTAATAAATGTAAAACCCTCGGCTTTACCTAATCTGATCATAGATGGAAATTGATACAGAGAAGTGACAACATTACCCATCCTACCCCCCATGTAATGTTTCTGATTTAAGATGGAATTAAACCAAAAAGCTACAACATCACCCATCCATCCACCCTTATAATGTATCTGATTTAAGATGGAATTAAACCAAAAAGTTACAACATCACCCATCCATCCACCCTTGTAATGTTTCTACACAAAACACACAAAAATTCCACACACTTCAAAAGCAAAGTGCTGGCAGTCTACAAACACTGGAGTATCAATTAACTCAGACTTTCCCACCCCTTGAGAAATGACTAAATTGCTACAAAAAAATGATTCATACGATCACGAGGGCTTCCGAATTTCGTAACTCGGCTCAGCAAATCTACTCTAACCGAAATGAATCCACAAAACACACCATGAATCATAAGAATATGGGAGTGTCCGAATTTAATCGGCCTGGCAATCAACACATCAATCAAAATGATCCACAGAACAAACAACGATTCTCATGATCAGGGAAGCATCCGAATTTAATCGATCTAGCAATCAACCCACTGATCAAAAAAGAATCTTACAACACACGCAATCGGTCAAACTGCATAGAAGGAAACGCCTAAACTAAAAGACACAACAGATAACAAAAATAAACAGGTGCACAGTAACATGCAAAACTGAATTTGCCCAGTAAATCGAAAAATACCGTTACTATACACACACAAAAACAGAAGCGCAGATGGAAAAAAATCCATTACCAGTTCTCTCTCTCTCACTTGGTACCAGCCTGTAACAAAGTACACACAAATCTTAAGCAGGTTCAAAAAAACCATTGCAATTAATTGAAAAAGTGAACACTCTCAAAATTCGACAGGGCATCCCCAAAAGCTACCGTAAATGTGGCCCCACGTTGGGCGCCAATGTCAACAAATCATCCCTCTGCAAACACGACCCCTAATGGGAGAGTCGACCCCTACAGAGATCAGGATCTGCAACAATCCGGAGAGAACCTCTCCAGTTTGTTTTGCCACGATGGTAATTAGACTAGCCATATTTATGCGAAGGCACGGGTCAATGGGTTACTGAAAAAAAGACAGGTAGCTTGGGAAAACTCAAAAAACGCAAATACTATCAAAATGCTATAATTGAACACACAGAACTTGAGAGATGTATCAACAGTTTCAACAATTGCAATGTAAATCACTGTGCCGACAATGCACACAGTAGCAACTGGAAGATTACGGTCACAATCAAAAAGTGCACCCAGCTTAAATTCAACAAGTACCAAAACACACAGTAACCGCTATGGGCTACCAGTAATTAATACACAAAAGCCAAATAAATGTACATCGGTCAGACGAGCAAGATAGAATAAAATTTACTTACATAAACGTTTCATAAGTTTACAAACTTAGATGTTGACAAACGCATCTTCCTACTCGACATTGACCACTGGCTTGAAGGTTGGAATCTGTAACTTGTTAAATCACACAAGAAAACACTCGATTGCTATAATCGCGAACACTCAACCTTCTGCTTGCACATTTGTAGCCGGAACCTGGACCAGTGAGAGATGGTGTAGAGATGTCAACAAGACGGAACCTTCCAAACGATGGAAAGAATTTCCCAAGTGCTCATCCATCCAAAAACAATAACAATAGGATGTAGCAAACTTGAAGAAATCCAAAATGGTCGCACTACTTGCACACCAACAAGAAAAAAAACTGTAATCGATTCCTGCACATTTGAGTTACCTAACTACTGTCAGATGTCATACAGTAGTACCAAAAACATAGCCAGAGCCGGAAAACCATATTACGAAATAAACTGGCCGATCAACCAGTGGTTTAACAAAAACACACTCCAAAACGGCAATCAGAAACTGACGCAACAAAAATATCAACCGCTCGGTTCTTAGGTACTCAGGTAACTGTCCTAAATACAAAATTCTACGCCGGAAATATGTCCCTATCAAATTCGAACGTTCACAGTTCACGACCATCTGCCTAACAAAATGCATTAAATTTGCGATAGCATTTAAAATAAATGCATGGGCGTACTCAGAAATATTGCGAAATGATATGAAAAGGAAACCAAAGTAAGAATTAATAAAAATTCGTTACAGGATATCAGAGAAATAGGCCTATAATTTGACGGGTTGGCGTGATCCTTACCTGGTTTGGGTATTAGGATCACATCCGCTGTCTTCCATCTGCTTGGAAAATGCCTATATCTTAGCAACACCAACTTCCATAATATGGAGAGGCTAATGTCCAGCAGTGGACGGAAAAGGCTGATACAGAGAGAGAGAGAGAGAGAGTCAACAGGAGTGACTGTGACATCTTCAATGGATTTTTTGCTATCTTATGAATCAGTTGCGCTTCAGAACTTTATTAATAAAATTATTATCATTATCTACTCTATATATTGCAATGATATTCACCCTTAAATGAATAATCACCCCACAAAAGCCCCTAAAACTAACGTTTCGCCGAAGATGGGTTTTTCTCTTCCTCAGAGTCGATAGGTTCGACGAACGAAATAAAAGGGTGTAAATTCGTGACAAGCATAATTTATTAATTGCACGTAAAAATTTTTCATAGACAGTTTGCATCAAATTTTTTTAGGACAATAAGTTTGTCTCAAACCACAAGTATTCTGATGTAATGGCTCAGACATGCACGCAATATTTAACGTTTTAAATTTTTAACACTGTACGTGTAAATCTGTCCATTCATGTAATAGGTGTAATTTCACAAAATAACAAATACAATTTTAATTAATCAACTCACTTATAAATGGTAAACTTTTATTGAAGTTAGTGCGTTGCCGGATCCATGTGGTCAAACTCTCGTCAGCTGTCGCCAGCTGTTCCAATCTATTCCAATCCACCAAACGTTCCACACAGCAGCCAATATCCCAAAAACCAGTAAATTTTCCAACAACTTAATTCGTCAGAAATACACAATCGCACACTTATTTTAAATTGTAATAAGCAATTACGCGAAGATTCGATTTACGCTAATTATTCACTTCTTAGTGAAATCGCGAAATTACACTTCCCTGACCCTCGGATCAAAGAGAAGTTTTAGGAGTCCTTCCTTCTTTGAAGACCACCAAAGAACTTCACTCCGCTTGAGTTTCACCGGGGAACTGGCGTGTTCCCTCTTTGAGTTTCACCAAGAGACTCCTCTCTCCTTGAGCTTCACTAAGAGACTCCTCTCTCCTTGAGTTTCACTAAGAGACTCCTCTCTCCTTGAGCTTTGTGACGTAGTTTTTGGATACGCCGACTAAAGGCAATATTAGTCATGAATAATACTCTTTTAAATCGAGTTTGTACTAAAACTTCGTGATTGTACCTCGTATTTGTCGAAAAGTAAAGTATTTGTCCGTTGAGTAATAAATTATTAGATTTTATGGGATTGTTAAATTAAACTTCATAGTTATTAGTATAAGTAAAATAATACTTTTGTTAAGTGCAGCTGAGAATAATAAAACGAGACCAAAAAGCAATTAGGATACAGTAAAGTCATAGTTTTGGGAAAACTAATATTATATAGTTAAGCTGGCCTCGAGGTTGATTACTTTTTCGAGGAAACTAACAAAGAACGCAGCTGTGGATTAAGTCATATGCCGCGCGCCATAGTACCCAAAAGGATACCGAAAGATATTTATGACATTGTAGCGTCGGTCTGGCGAACGGTAAACCAAAGTTAGACACGTACGTCGTATAAGCTAACGCCGATAATGGATTTTAGGAACCTATTAATTTTGGGTGTGGGAGTAAGTAAGAATTGCATGGGAACTAACGAAATGAAGAAAGCCCATTGGAGGTTTCCCTCCTTTCGTAGTTGTGACATTACGTTAACAAGTGGGACAGGACCGGTAGGTCAAGCCACTCGCCAATTAGCTCTTGTAAGATCAACATCGGTTGGTTTTTTTACAAAGTAATTGTGAAACAAATAACATCTAAGTTTTCGAGTCAAAAAGTTTAAAGTTTTTGTTATATAAACTGATCAATGTATTAATTTTGATAAAGTGTTAATATTTTATCATCATAAAATTAATAAATCAAGTAAACGGTTAAGAACATTTAGTGATTGAAGTAAAATATGATAAAACAATTATAAATTGGTTGGGTTATGTGTTGTTTAAAGTAAAATATTAGTTATTTATTCGAAATAAAGTAAACAGTCGTGGAATCAAATCGAGCAATTCTTTAATTGAATCCTATAAAGAAAATATTAATTTCTTATATAAAATGGACTAGAAGTTGTAGCAAATATGCAGATTAAAAACTAAGATTCACCATAAGTCGATGGGTATCGCGGTCGAAGTCATTAGTGATTATAAGGCGCTCGATTAATAACATTCCATGGAGGTTCTTGCTTAGGTCCAAAGCGGGTATTTTTATAAACCAAATACGTGTCGAGTAAATTAACAGAATTAAGAAGTAATTATTTGGAAAACAGTAAGATCGTAACGTAAACCATTAAGTGTAAATTAAAACCGAATAAACTTTATAATTGTAAACCATTGGGGAATTGGGACATCCATAATTCCAAGAATTATCATATCACCGTTTGTTATCATTCTTGTGAAACCATCATAAAGTTCAAACACCGTATTTAACATCTTTTGTGGCCAAGGAGCCGTTTCATCAATCAAATCAAGTATCGACACTATCCAATCTATTGCAGTCAAGGAATATCCACAACGAGTGAATCATTGTGTAAGACACCTGTATTCAGCCATAGTAAGTGATAATTTGTTATTCTTAAAAACGCATAATTTTCAAGAATCGGTGTGAAGTTTATTTAATTGTTGTTAGGTTATTTAAAGTTTGCCTAATTTTATTCAAGTTTTGTATTAATTTCGTTACATATATTTCATTAGAAATATATGGATGCGAGTAGCTGACAAAATCTGTGTTTTAAGTTCAGAAATTAAAGAATAGGGTTGTAATCCAAATCGTCATAAATTTAATTATTAATTCTAATTTTGTCTATGGTAAATTTGGGGATTTTATTGAAATTAAGGGAATTTTACTTTGATATAAAGATTAATCAGTCAGTTGCTCAAATCATTAAAAATTATTATTGTCAAAATCATTATTTTATTAGCATTAAGAAAATCTAGCTTTGCATCGAGCTCGAATAATTTTGATAGGTTTTATTATTAGGATTGATCAGTGCTTTTGGCATTGAATGTAAGTAAGTTTGTATTTTGAAATTATCTTATTATTATATATTTGTTTTACAGTTTTTCATTTGTTTTTATTGCGTAACTGTGTTACGATATTTATTTTACAGGATATTCCATATTGTGAGACTCAATAGATTTACGATAGTCCATCGTCCCTTGATAAGTTACATCTAATCTTTTCACTAAACAATTTTTTATTCATTACATACAAAAACTATTAATTCCATACCATCAGCCGTGCGTGGATAAAGGGGATAAACCGTGTTCTCTGTTACATCGTTTACCGATCCAAGCAATTAAGATCAGGGGCGGGCCGGAATTAAAATTAACAGAGTGGCGCCATTAGTAACCCCACAAAATCGGGTTACCAGTCGAGCATTGTAAATAGTAACCAGCGACATTACGCCATAACACTTTTTCCCGTAATTTTAGTAAGTAAAGAATCTACGCCGAAAACCACTGAGTTAGTTGAGTGCTTTCCTAAGTGTCATAACCTTTATTACGTGATCGAGGGAAAAAAGGGCGTAGTGTGAAAATAACACGTAATAAATTGGCGCCCAACGTGGGGCCAAAAAGTTGATTAAATTAAATTGTCATTGAACGTGTTCAGTGTAGGATAAATCAGTTTGGTTACTTTTAGTAACAAAAAAAAGTTTGTAGTAAAAATATTTGTGAGGTCGTCGTGGAATAAATAGCTATTGCGTAGGAGTATTGGTGTAGGTCGTTAAGAGTTGTTGTAGCGTACGTGGTTGACAAATCTAGTACCGTGGTAACAAAAATTTTGACACCCTAGTTTGGGACAAAAAGTTGCTATTGATCGTGTAGGTCTGAATTTTTTTTTGTCATATAATTTGTTAGCGGTGTAGGAAGTCAAAGTAAAGTAGTAAGGAAAACGGTTTTGATTAATTCAAATTAACGAGATCGAAATTTTAACGAAGGCATTAGTAGCTAAAGGGTGAAGCGACGGACGCTCATGAAATAAAATAGAATAAGTTTGTTAGATTCGGACATTGAAGAAATTAATTGCATTAAATTAGGACGATTAAAGTTTTCATAAAAGAGTAATAAGAAAAGTGGTTATTAAATATATGAATTATTGAAGGTTTACGTATTCAAGTACTAAGTATAAAATATAGTGATAAAATTTTAGAAAACCAGTCTTGTTGCTTCGGAGTTGAAAATTCGTAATTTAATTATTAAGTAATAGAGGGATTAATTTTGTTTATTATTATTGTAGTGCAAATTTTTTTTATTCAACGCTCGAATTTTATTTAGATTGTTATTTTATCAATATAATAATAGATTTTAATTTTCATATTCATATTGATTTTGAATTATTTTTAAGTTTAATAATAGGATAGGTTCGGATTAAATTTTATAGTATTGTCAAGGTTGGTAAGAGTCAAGGTCGTATTTTAATTATTTGTTTTGGTGATAATTTTTATGAGGTCAGTTATTTAGGTAAAGGAAACTTATACGATCTTGAGGTCAATTAACTTGAAGTACTTAAAAGTTTTTTTTTATTGTTTTAATTTTTGTAATTCTGGGATTTAATTAATTAAGATGGGTTTGATTATGATACCAGAAAAACTTTTGAAACCAGAAATTGTTTATGAATTAGCGGTACGAGGAATTGCTACGGTAGGCCTAGCTAAGGAATTAAGACAAGTGTTCATAGATACATTAAAAGAAGAAATTGAGGGGGAATATCAAACTATTCTTGTGTATCCTTATACGTTTAAAGAAGATCAGAGGGCTTTACAGGACGGAATAGAAATTTTAAATAAACTTTTAATATCATTCGAAACGTCACCAGTTCGAGATACCGGAATAATTTTCGAAACCAGGTTAACGCATTTTATAAATAGAGCAAAAAGATCATGTCCTTCAGATGAAGATGAGAAATTAACTAAAGATCAGTTGTTGGATGATTTGTCTAAATTAATGTTGAAATATCAAATCTTAGTTAATGATACCGATAGTTTTAAATTAGATTCAGTTAATCAAGTTGAAATTAGTAAACCAGTTGTACCAATTACACCTTTAAATAATACAGTAGTTAATGAAACATCTAGGACGGTGATTGCAAAATCTACTCCTGTTGTCAAGTGGGATTTAAAATTTTCAGGTGATAGTCGTTTGTTATCATTGAGCGCATTTTTAGAAAGGGTTGATGAGTTAATGATTGCCCGGAGGCTTAATTCAGTTCAAGTTTTTAATGAAGCAATAGATTTATTTTCTGGGAATGCATTAATATGGTACAGATCGATTAGGCACAAAATCAATACTTGGGAAGAGTTAGTCAAATTATTGAATGAAGAATTTAGACCGGTTAATTACGATAAACGTTTATTGGAAGAAATTGATCGTAGGTCTCAAGGAGAAGATGAGTCAATTTCAATGTATGTAGCTATTATGATTACAATGTTTGCTAGGTTAGTTGAACCGTTGAAGGATGAGAAAAAGTTGAACTTGGTATTGAAAAATTTAACACCATTTTATCAGAAACAGTTAGGGTTAAAAGTTGTCAAAAGTTTTGATGAGTTAATTAGTTGTGGCAAAATTATTGAGGAGAGACGCTTTAATATAGATAATTATGTACCACCTTCAAAGAAAAAGAATGATTTGGAAACCGATTTAGCATATGTAAATTCGTCAAGTAAAGATAATTACAGGTACGGGGATCAGAATGAGGCAACATCTAAACAAAAATTTTATTCAGATGATGCATATCCTAAAGTTTGTGAATTTGAATGTCAAGGTCAGAGTTCGGATAATAGAGAAAGTAGAGGTAGTCGAAGTAAACGTGGACGAGGTCGAGTTCGTGGTAGAATCAAATCTGTTTCTACGACAGTGCCGTGTACATTGAGCTGTTGGAATTGTAAATCCAATGGACATCGGGCTAGAGAATGCAGAAAACCGCAAAAACAAATATATTGTTTTAAATGTGGAAATCCAGGTGTGACTACTCGTCACTGTAATCGTTGTAATTCAAAAACAAATCAGTCTGAAAAACTAGAAGGGGATACATTAAATTGTCGTGCGAAGTATTCCAAGGGTAATATTAAGTCTACTCATACAATAAAGAAAATATTAGAGAACAACAAAATTCAATTTAAGGCGAAGCATCACCACGTGACTAAATATTGGTGTAAAACGTTCTTTAAAAAGATTTGTTAAACATGTTTTTCAAGAAATATTTAGATATTTTTGGAATTTTAAAAATTCAGCTTCGTAGCTCAATAGAATGATCGTTTCTGTAAAGTAAAGTATTACAATAATTGTCTTTATTACTACATTTGAAGAGAAATTTGACATTCCTTTTTTTGAAAATTCTGAATATTGGAATTCGAGATTTCTTTAATATACGTATTACTAATAGAATTACCAAAAGTTGACAGTATCAAGAAACAATTATTCTATTGAGCTACGAAGCTGAATTTATAAAATTCCAAAAATATATAAACATTTCTTGAAAAACATGTTTAACGAATCTTTTTAAAGAAGGTTTTACACCAACGTGGTGTAAAATTAGTAGTAAAATTGGTAGTAAATATTTTAGGTTGTAAAATAAGAGCACTTCTGGATTCAGGAGCGACTCATACATTGTTAGGTAAAGAAGGTTGGGAAATTTTAAGATCATGCGGTGTAAAACTTAACGTTAGGAAAGATGCGAAACTAGATTGCACCGTTGCAAATGGTAAAACAGTTAAAAGTATAGGATCAGTTTATTTACCAATTCAGTTAGAGACGCGTATTGTTAATATTAATGTTATTATTGTACCGGAGATTCAGCAGAATTTAATTTTAGGGGTGGATTTTTGGGAATCAATTGGATTCGTTCCTGATTTAAGGAATGACCAATGGCATTTCGCGACACCTAAAGCTTTTCCAATTGAAACCACTAAAAAGGTTCCGTTGCAGTCAACATTTACTATGTCATCATCACAGCATCAACAATTAACAGCATTGATTGATGAACATTTTGCTCAAAATAAAGTAGAACTTGGGAAAACGGAATTAGTAAAACATGTAATTAAGACAGATTCAGAACCCATTAAACAAAGATATTATCCGGTGAACCCGAAATTACAAGAACATATTGATAAGGAATTAGATAAGATGTTGAAGTTAGGGGTTATTGAACCTTCGAAAAGTGCTTGGTCAAATCCGATTTTATTAGTTAAGAAGAAAGATAAGAGTTATCGTTTTTGCGTCGATTTTAGGAAACTTAATCAAGTGTCAGAGAAGGATGCTTATCCTTTACCGTATGTATCTGCTATTTTAGATCGTTTAAGAGATGCTCAGTTTATAACATCCTTAGATGTTAAATCAGCTTACTGGCAAATTCCAGTAGAGGAAAATTCTAAACAGTATACGGCCTTTACTATTCCAGGTCGAGGACTCTTTCAGTTTACCAGAATGCCGTTTGGTTTGCACAATGCACCAGCGACATGGCAGCGACTGATAGATCAAGTTTTAGGACCTGATCTAGAGCCGTATGTTTTTGTGTATTTGGATGACGTAATAATTTGTGCGCCTACGTTCGAGAAACACCTCGAAATTTTAAATGAAGTATTAAAGCGTTTGCAAAACGCCGGTTTATCATTAAGTCGAGATAAGTGTAAGTTTTGTCAGTCAGAACTCAAATATTTAGGGTATGTCATTAATTCGCAAGGATTATTGGCAGATCCAGATAAAGTAGCTGCGATAGTGAGCATGCCTGCTCCGCGGAATCCTAAAGAAATTCGGCAGATTATTGGCATGGCATCTTGGTATAGACGATTTATACCACAATTTTCATCCATAATTGCTCCAATGACAGCGTTATTGAAAAAGAATGTAAAGTTTGTTTGGGATGAGGTATGTGAGGTCGCGTACACTACAATTAAGAATTGTTTAGTTACAGCTCCGATATTGTCGTGTCCCGATTTCTCGGTTCCTTTTACCATTCAAACTGACGCATCCGGTTTCGGGATTGGAGGAGTTTTGACTCAACAAATCGATGGGGATGAGAAGGTTATCTGTTATATAAGTAGGTCGTTAACGCGCAATGAACGAAATTATTCAGTTACTGAAAGGGAATGTTTAGCGGTTTTGTGGGCTGTGGAGAAACTGAGGCCATATGTTGAAGCCTCTCATTTTACAGTAATTACGGATCATTTTAGCCTTATCTGGTTACAGAGACTCGAATCTCCAAGTGGAAGACTCGCGAGATGGGCTGTACGACTTCAGCAGTATGATTTCGATATAGTCCATCGAAAGGGAAAAGAACATTTGGTCCCAGATGCTTTGTCTCGTACGGTACCGGAGATCGATCAAATCAATGTCAATCTCGTACAGTCGGACAATGCATCTGAGCAATCAGATGTTCAGAGTGAAAAATCTGCTCCGTCTTCCCCTGAAATTCGTGACCGATGGTTAGATAAGATGATATGGAAAGTAACAAAATATCCTTTAAGATTTAGGGAATGGAGAGTAGAGAACGGTAAACTATATAAACATCTACCTGGTAGATATCCTAGTTTAAACGATTATTCACAAGAATGGAAAGAGGTTATACCGCGAGGAAATAGAAAGTTATTGGTAAAGAAATGTCATGATGAACCGACTTCGGGTCATCTTGGAATATTTAAAACGTTTGAGCGATTGGCCCAACGGTATTATTGGCCAAAAATGAAATACGATGTAACGCAGTACGTGAATAAGTGTGGTATTTGTATGGCCCATAAGCCAGAACAAAAGAAACCAATGGGGTTTATGTCCAGACATCCCGTAGTAAATAAACCATGGCAAATGATATCGGTAGATATTGTTGGTCCATTACCACGTTCAAATAAAGGTTTTACGTATATTTTATCAGTAGTTGATTGTTTCACAAAATTTTCTCTTTTCTTTCCGATGCGTTCAGCTACTGCTGCTCAAGTCATTCAGAAATTAGAAGAGAATGTTATTCTTTTATTCGGAGCACCACAGTATTTAATAACCGATAATGGAGTACAGTTTAGGAGTGGAGATTTTAAAAAATTAATGTCATCTTATAAAATCAAAACTCTTTATACGGCGTTATACCATGCGCAGGGGAATCCCGTAGAAAGAGTGAATAGGGTATTAAAGACTATGTTAGCTTCCTATGTAAAGGATAACCATAAAACTTGGGATTTATATCTGTCCAAAGTTGCGTGCGCAGCACGTACAGCTGTTCATGAAGTAATAGGGATGACTCCGTATTTTGCGAATTTTGGTAGAGAAATGATACTCGAGGGAGATCATCACCCTCGGGAGAATAATGAAAAGGAAGAGATAGTTTATGAGAATAGGGAAAAGTTATTACAACGTGTACCAGCCATGAATAAAGTATATGAAGATATAGTTAAAAGGTTAAAAATTGCGTATGATAAGTCCAAACGTCAGTATGACTTACGCAAAAGACCTGCACAATTCGAAGTGGGAGATTTAGTATATCGACGTAACTATGTATTATCTGATGCTGCCAAACACTTTAATGCCAAGTTAGCACCAAAATTTGTAGGACCTTTTTCGATTCATAAGAAGGTATCTTATGCCACTTATGAATTGGCGGATAGTTCGGGAGATCTAAAGGGTATTTGGCATGCAAAAGATTTAAAAGCTAGTTCAGAAGACTAGAAATTTTGTTATTTCATGTATATTAATCATTAGGTTTTAGGTTAGTTTAGTTGTTTTCGTGGAATTAGAATGGTGTGTAAATATGATTGCCAGTAATAAGTTGACATATATAGTTTTGGGTCCTCAGCACGACCCTAAAAACTGCCATTCGTAAAATTCTGCAGACGTATTCTGTAGTTAAGATAATTAGGTTTAAAAGGACTTATAGTTTTGGGTCCCCAGCATGACCCTAAAAACTGCCACTCTTTGGAACTCGATGTCAAGCTTGTTGGTGATTCTAACGAAAACCAATCATAATAATATTTAAAAAAAAATTTTTGGGGGAAAAAACAAATAATTGATGAGAAAACATAGATTCGGATAACGTAGAAGATTGGTAGAGTTGCAGGGTGATTACCTGTATTGAAAGATAGGTCGAGTTGAAGGTTGATTACCTTCATAATTAATTAAGTATAGTGAAAGGCTAGTTACCTTTATTGTTGAGAGATAGTGGTAGATAAGAAGATCGTTTATCTTCATAATTAAGTATAGTGAGAGATACTGTAATGTTACGTAAGGTTAGAGAAAGAATATGTTAGTAATCATTGACATTAAGAGTTCTTAACATTTTAAACTTGTAGTGTTGAGAGTAGTAGATTGAGATTAATAAGAAAAGAAATTATAAAGGATAGTAAGTGATAGGACGAAATTTAGTTGGGAAGTAGTATTTATTGATTTGGGTGATAGTAATGTAAGAATTGTCTTCAGAATGCAGAAATGGAGAAAGTCGTGAAAATCTTTCGTTGAAAATTTGACGTTTGCGAGTCACTGTTGCTTCTTGATCTCGGATGGAAGGGACAGCGCTGACATATAATTAGATGCGAGGATTACCTCACATTTTCACTTGATCTGTATGGGAGAATTTTTTTTATTATTATGATCTCACCAATTTCATAGTCAGAGTTAGGGTAACGTGAAGTTCGGAGAAAGAAAGTTTGGCGCTATGTTCTTATCTGTCTTCATATTCCGGAAACGAAAAGAACAGTTGGATATTGTGATTATAAGATAAACATATGGTTTATACCAGTAAAATGGATAGTAAAGAGAAGAGTTGTAAAAGATTGGTGCCCATAAGAGGAATCAGAACTCATCTGCCTCTTATGTTTGTTCGAAGTGTTCAGCGTCACTGTGCGACGAACGGTTAAGACAATTTGCATTGTTGTCTTCTTAAACATAATGTTTGTTTTCTAATGGAAGAATACATTCTGTACATAGGGGGTTGGTTAATTTCGTGTACAGTAGGGGAAATCTAAAATAATCTAGCTATTAGGCAACGATGATTATATCCAGTCAATTTTTATCATAATGGTATGGGATTTAATAATTTTTTTTTAAGGGGAAAACATAAATTTGTAATAAAGTAAATTTTATTTTAAAGTTCAAAATTTTTAATTTTTTTAAGTAGATCAGCTATGGATTCTAGAGCCAAGAAATTTTAAGATCAATTAGACGTTTATATTATTGAGGATTGTAAGAGGATAAAGTGTGATTTGATTTTGAGTGACTAAGTCTTATGTAGGGAAGGAAAATTTTCAAAATTTTTCAAAAAGTTTTTCAAATTTTTTTTTTTCTTTGATTTAAAGCTGAGTTCTCAGTTTAGATCATTTTGGGAAAAATAATCTTCAAGTAAGGGGGGTGTGACGTAGTTTTTGGATACGCCGACTAAAGGCAATATTAGTCATGAATAATACGCTTTTAAATCGAGTTTGTACTAAAACTTCGTGATTGTACCTCGTATTTGTCGAAAAGTAAAGTATTTGTCCGTTGAGTAATAAATTATTAGATTTTATGGGATTGTTAAATTAAACTTCATAGTTATTAGTATAAGTAAAATAATACTTTTGTTAAGTGCAGCTGAGAATAATAAAACGAGACCAAAAAGCAATTAGGATACAGTAAAGTCATAGTTTTGGGAAAACTAATATTATATAGTTAAGCTGGCCTCGAGGTTGATTACTTTTTCGAGGAAACTAACAAAGAACGCAGCTGTGGATTAAGTCATATGCCGCGCGCCATAGTACCCAAAAGGATACCGAAAGATATTTATGACATTGTAGCGTCGGTCTGGCGAACGGTAAACCAAAGTTAGACACGTACGTCGGTTAAGCTAACGCCGATAATGGATTTTAGGAACCTATTAATTTTGGGTGTGGGAGTAAGTAAGAATTGCATGGGAACTAACGAAATGAAGAAAGCCCATTGGAGGTTTCCCTCCTTTCGTAGTTGTGACATTACGTTAACAAGTGGGACAGGACCGGTAGGTCAAGCCACTCGCCAATTAGCTCTTGTAAGATCAACATCGGTTGGTTTTTTTACAAAGTAATTGTGAAACAAATAACATCTAAGTTTTCGAGTCAAAAAGTTTAAAGTTTTTGTTATATAAACTGATCAATGTATTAATTTTGATAAAGTGTTAATATTTTATCATCATAAAATTAATAAATCAAGTAAACGGTTAAGAACATTTAGTGATTGAAGTAAAATATGATAAAACAATTATAAATTGGTTGGGTTATGTGTTGTTTAAAGTAAAATATTAGTTATTTATTCGAAATAAAGTAAACAGTCGTGGAATCAAATCGAGCAATTCTTTAATTGAATCCTATAAAGAAAATATTAATTTCTTATATAAAATGGACTAGAAGTTGTAGCAAATATGCAGATTAAAAACTAAGATTCACCATAAGTCGATGGGTATCGCGGTCGAAGTCATTAGTGATTATAAGGCGCTCGATTAATAACATTCCATGGAGGTTCTTGCTTAGGTCCAAAGCGGGTATTTTTATAAACCAAATACGTGTCGAGTAAATTAACAGAATTAAGAAGTAATTATTTGGAAAACAGTAAGATCGTAACGTAAACCATTAAGTGTAAATTAAAACCGAATAAACTTTATAATTGTAAACCATTGGGGAATTGGGACATCCATAATTCCAAGAATTATCATATCACCGTTTGTTATCATTCTTGTGAAACCATCATAAAGTTCAAACACCGTATTTAACATCTTTTGTGGCCAAGGAGCCGTTTCATCAATCAAATCAAGTATCGACACTATCCAATCTATTGCAGTCAAGGAATATCCACAACGAGTGAATCATTGTGTAAGACACCTGTATTCAGCCATAGTAAGTGATAATTTGTTATTCTTAAAAACGCATAATTTTCAAGAATCGGTGTGAAGTTTATTTAATTGTTGTTAGGTTATTTAAAGTTTGCCTAATTTTATTCAAGTTTTGTATTAATTTCGTTACATATATTTCATTAGAAATATATGGATGCGAGTAGCTGACAAAATCTGTGTTTTAAGTTCAGAAATTAAAGAATAGGGTTGTAATCCAAATCGTCATAAATTTAATTATTAATTCTAATTTTGTCTATGGTAAATTTGGGGATTTTATTGAAATTAAGGGAATTTTACTTTGATATAAAGATTAATCAGTCAGTTGCTCAAATCATTAAAAATTATTATTGTCAAAATCATTATTTTATTAGCATTAAGAAAATCTAGCTTTGCATCGAGCTCGAATAATTTTGATAGGTTTTATTATTAGGATTGATCAGTGCTTTTGGCATTGAATGTAAGTAAGTTTGTATTTTGAAATTATCTTATTATTATATATTTGTTTTACAGTTTTTCATTTGTTTTTATTGCGTAACTGTGTTACGATATTTATTTTACAGGATATTCCATATTGTGAGACTCAATAGATTTACGATAGTCCATCGTCCCTTGATAAGTTACATCTAATCTTTTCACTAAACAATTTTTTATTCATTACATACAAAAACTATTAATTCCATACCATCAGCCGTGCGTGGATAAAGGGGATAAACCGTGTTCTCTGTTACATCGTTTACCGATCCAAGCAATTAAGATCAGGGGCGGGCCGGAATTAAAATTAACAGAGTGGCGCCATTAGTAACCCCACAAAATCGGGTTACCAGTCGAGCATTGTAAATAGTAACCAGCGACATTACGCCATAACACTTTTTGGTGGTAGGTAAGTAACCTCAGCTCGGATTTTTAAAATTTCCACTGTCAAGAATCATTAAAAACGGTACAAAAAGCTATTATAAAACAAAATATTTGCGAACCATTGTAAATAGGGCTCTAAAAAGTCAAATTTTCAAAATTTGTATTGTCCGATGCAGTCTTACGAGTTAGAAACGGTTTAGAACATTCCATTGGCTGCCGAAACCCCGCCTCTAACATATCCCACCAAAAGCTTATATAAGGTGTGTACTTCATAAAATGCTCTCAGTACATACTGGCGATCACAACAATGTGTCGTGTGTTGAGCGTTAAAAAACAGTTCTTTTTAGGGCCAAAAATACTTAGAAAGGGTTACGGTTTTAACGACGTTGAATCTCGCTTTTTTTTTAAACTCTGGCGGGGGTGGTTGTGTTGCCGAAATGGGCCTTTCGCGCGCTACGCTGCGCTCCGCACGCTACAGACCCATTTTTCGGCAACACTAAACTCATTAAAAACATCCCTCTAGGGTGATCCAACTCGGCACATTGTGCTATTAGCAAGGGGTAAATCTCGCTTTTGTTATGCATCTCTGGCGGGTGTGTTTGTGTTGCCGAAATGGGCCTTTCGCGCGCTACGCTGCGCTCCGCACGCTACAGACCCATTTTTCGGCAACACTAAACTCATTAAAAACATCCCCCGAGGGTGATCCAACTCGGCAAATTGTGCTATTAGCAAGGGGTGAATCTCGCTTTTTTTTGCTGCAAATTTAAGCCAAAAATACGTTGAAAATGTGAATTTACCTCGACATTAACTGTACGATGAATTTCCCCGTGTTTTTTAGTCAAAAATACCCCTAAAAAGGGAAATTATGTCGATGTTAACTGCGCGACGGACTAGGTACTACTGGGTGCGTAAGCGAGCTCCGGTTTTTCCACGTGTTAGAGTAACTCACACCACACGGACTGACGACAGAATGACTGTGACGTTTAAAAATCGAGTTAAAATTGGCAACTTTAAAATCGATTATTGGCCAAACTAATCGATATACGACTTTCATCCTCACCTTAATCGCTTCGTCTATATTTTTTCTATCTAAATCCGTCGAGTTTTTTTTAATAAATTTAATATTCTCGAGCTGAGCCTACTTACCTGCTACCCAAAAAATATTGGCATCTGAACTTGAAAATCGTAAAAGCGAAGCCTCGTTTTATTACCTCTACGATACGTATGCTCATTGTTAGATAGATCCATTTTAATCAATTTAACAAATTATTTTCGAGTACAAACTGGAAAACACTACTAAATTTGAAAAATTTCACCCCTCCTGCAATATTTAGTAATGACTAATGAGTCCTTTTCAAAACCTTTGGTCATGATCAAATTAATGAACTAATTAAAAAATCACAAAAAATTATTACAGTGAGTATGTCGCCCAGAGTGATTCCATTTTTTATTGGTGATTCTAGTAGCTAAAAAAATTATCACTTTTTCGAATTTTAGTCGATTGCCTTTTAGTTCTTGAGTTATGAATTTTTGAAAAAACTTATTGTTTTTTAATTTCTATTACAATCATTAATTTTACAATAAGTAGTGGTGGTCGAGTGGAGAATATACATAAAGAATACTTTGTGGCTAGGATTCGTGAGATCGATCCCCCATGGGAACCAATTTTTTTTAATTTATTATTGGAATTAAAACTTTTTTATTTTATTTTTTATGGTAAAAAATAAAAACTGCCCATTTTCAAAAATTCATAACTCTTTTCATAATTCATAAATTATTATCATATTCATATCATATTCATATCATTATCATAGTTAATTATCATTAACATTCAATAAAAAGACAAATCAGGTATTCAGAAAAAATATGTCTTAATTTGTACACTTATTTTTCTTTTTCGATTTTTCAAATATTCCTCTCTTTTTTTATTGCTAGAAGCACGTAAGGTGGATCTCTAATTTCCATGCTTCTGATTTCTCTACTGTCTACTAATTCGGGAAGCATACAATCGTAATAAAAATCTTGTAGTTGCTTTTTCATTTCCCAAAATACATCATCTTTAGATATTTTTTCCAATTTTAATTCTTTTGGATTTTACCATTACCATACACGCATACACCAAAGAATAAATGGATCACTTTTTCGAATTTTAGTCGATTGTCTCTTATAAGGAGACACTACAGTGAGGTACCCACCAATCGAGATCCCAATTTGTTTGGTGATTCTATGTACTAAACAAATTATCACTTTCTCAGCGTTTTGTCCATTGGGCCTTAGTTTTTGAGTTATGAATTTTTGAAAATAACATGTTGTTTAACTTCATTACTATCGCAATTTTTAATAAGTAGTGGTGGTCCAGTGGAGAATATACATAGAGAATGCTTTTTGTGGCTAGGATTCGCGAGATCGATCCTCATGGTAACCAATTTTTTTTTTTTTAATTATTATGCAATTTATTATCGGAATGTTTTTATTTAGTTTTGCAATAGGCGCTAATTTTAAGGTCAAATAACATGTATAATATATAAATTTCAATTAATAGAAAGATTTATGCTTTTGCCATGAGTTGTACGTTTTTATGTATTGTATATATACAGTGTCAGTATTGAAAAATACGACTCCTTTTATGACATCTTATGAAAAACAAAACATTATGCAGATGGTTTCAAAATAAGTTCTAATGCATTAGAATCATTCAACATAATATACCTTATTTTCTTATTCCACTTTCTCGTATTTTGCAGGTACGAAATATAATAATGGTAGGGGTTGGGTCACATGGTTGGGTAGCACCTCCTCTTAAAGGAAATTCCCCTTACCCCGCACACCAGAGCGTAACTACTTGTACCTAATCGTAGACTCTTAACAGTTAATTTTGTTCTTAGTTTATAAAATGATTTGCACAAACCTTGCAACAATTGATTTTATCAATTTTAATAACTACTAACCCAAATAAACATCAACAGAATATTAAAAAATACTAATGTCTATTATAATATAACTAGGCGGAAAGCCCGTCCACGGATGGGTAGATAGCCCGATGGGTCTTTTCTTTAGCTGAATTAATTAAAAAAATATTGTTTCCTACCACTAACCTAAACTTAACCGGTGGATCTCTCTAATAGTACTGACAATTTTAATTGTTCGTGTTTAAACGTTCTCACATAATTAATTAAAACATAATTTAATACATTTATTGAAAATGAAAAGTCGAATAATTAATTTTCTGGATGGATGATCATCTGATTAATTGATATAATTACTATTATAGGTAAAACTTACTTGATGTGCAACTCGATACCAGGAGAGGTGATTTTAGTTTAGTAAAAAATTGAATCAATTCAGTTATCGGACTGATTAAAACAAGTGGATCAGATTTCTGGTTTTATCTATATAGCTGGAAGGCTTATCCACGGACGGGTAGCTCAATTTCTATTTCATAAAAAAAGTCGGCGATGCGCGCCTCGCCAGGGGGCTCTGCACCCTGGACCCCCGGTTTCCTTCTATTTTAGTCTCTGACCTGACTAATGTATTAAACATGGAACATGTTTTTCGATACCGAACTACCTCTGCTGTTCATGATACCGAATACAATGATTTATTTGACATCTGTTTTTTTTATGTTGGTAATTACTGGTAATATAATTAATAAAATTATTATTTTACTAGGGGGGCTCCGCCCCCCTGGCCGCTGACGCGGCCCAACCCCCCAGGGCCGCTTTGCGGCCCTAATAACTTCAAGTTATAAAACTTATTTACATACAACATTTTTTATGTCGCTTTCACTTTGAATTTGTATTCCATCCTTCGCTCGACATCTTGATAATGCTACATATAACTGTCCATGACTAAACAAAGGCCTATCGATGTATATTGAAGTGTTATTTTCCACCCTTAAATATTAAATATCGAATCGGCGGAGAAATCACCTTCTTACCCGGCTGGCTCAATCGGTTATCTTTCAGTATCGCCCACTATCAAGCGACCTTGTATACCTTTTCCGAAATAATTCCACTTGCATTTAGTATAATCCACAAAATTTTCTCTTCTAAATTCTCAATCTAAAAGAAATAACACTGCTTCAAACTTTACTTGTCTTTTATTCTCAAATAAATCAAATTTTTACAACTAAAAATCGTCAGAAATCAAAATGTCGACCGTCCACGACTTGGACGGCGTACGCAAGTCTTCTTCTTCACTGCTCGCGCTCTCTCGGCTTCCCCGAAACCGCGAAACATACAAAATTCAAATTATTTACAAAAACTTAAGCAAACCATTTCCTTATTTCAAAAATTACACGACAGCAAACCAACTTTGTTAAAGCTCTGCTAGCATAACAACAGATCCTATTTTGAGTTTTAATTTGTGTACCGGAAAGCCAGGGAAATTCAACGAATTTAAATATTCGACTTCATATTCCAACCGAATGTCCTCATCAGTTTGATCGACTCCTCGATGTTTAGCTGTATCTTCAATTAAGTAGGTATGAATCTCGCCCTCGACCAAATTTAATATTTTATTGTTAAGTGTGCGAACATCATCATTGTGGCAGGCTAATATAATTCAGTCGGAGAGATCGGCATTAGAAGCAATTGAATTGCTGTAAATGTCCTGAATTATATTTATAGATTTCCAGCTATTCGGTACTTTCAATAATATAATGCTGCTTGGCCAAATTGATGTTGACTTTAAAGTATAATTGACTATCTCCACAGGTGAAGCGTATTTTATAACAGGTAAAACTTGAAGAAAGTCACCACCTAAAATAACAAATTTGCCACCAAACGGATTTTTGCATTTACATAAATCTTTCAATCTTTGTGTTTTTGCGTCGCATGGTTTTGTTGCTTTGCGTTTACTTTTTGCTTTTTTGTATTTGCTTTTGCTTTTACTTTTTGCTTTTTTGCATTTGCTTTTGCTTTTACTTTTTGCTTTTTTGCATTTGCATTTGCTTTTGCATTTGCATTTGCTTTTGCTTTTGCTATTGCGTTTGCGTTTGCATTTGCTTTTGCTCTTGCTCTTGCTCTTGCTCTTGCTCTTGCTTTGCTTTGATTCATCCGTTGATGTGATTATAATGTTGATTTGGTGTCGTCCAATAGCTGTTCTCAGCGTTGCATAAAAACGTTGCATAAAACGTTGCACAAAAACGTTGCATAAAAACGTTGCATATTTTGTCTTATCTTTTTATATATTGTGGTGGTATTTTGACCATTAGAGGGTATAAGCGAGCAAATAAAGGGAGTGTTTCGATTTTGTTTAATTTTAATTCAATAACCAGTTAATTTGACTGATAAAATAGACTTTTGCATCAAATTAATAATAAACCGCCGCATGTAACATTTTACACATAAAACCACACAAATTTGAAGTGAATTATGTAAAACAAGTATTTTGCAACACTCTGTGAATATTATTAAACTTTTGAAATGACAACAGTTTCTTGTGAAATAATAATTTAGTGAACAAACAATTATAAACACCATGTTACCTATAAATAAGTACGACATTAGTGATCAAAAATGTCAAACCCCACCACAGAATCCAAATTTTGAAAACTAGGAGAGGAGTCTCTTAGTGAAGCTCAAGGAGAGAGGAGTCTCTTAGTGAAACTCAAGGAGAGAGGAGTCTCTTAGTGAAGCTCAAGGAGAGAGGAGTCTCTTGGTGAAACTCAAAGAGGGAACACGCCAGTTCCCCGGTGAAACTCAAGCGGAGTGAAGTTCTTTGGTGGTCTTCAAAGAAGGAAGGACTCCTAAAACTTCTCTTTGATCCGAGGGTCAGGGAAGTGTAATTTCGCGATTTCACTAAGAAGTGAATAATTAGCGTAAATCGAATCTTCGCGTAATTGCTTATTACAATTTAAAATAAGTGTGCGATTGTGTATTTCTGACGAATTAAGTTGTTGGAAAATTTACTGGTTTTTGGGATATTGGCTGCTGTGTGGAACGTTTGGTGGATTGGAATAGATTGGAACAGCTGGCGACAGCTGACGAGAGTTTGACCACATGGATCCGGCAACGCACTAACTTCAATAAAAGTTTACCATTTATAAGTGAGTTGATTAATTAAAATTGTATTTGTTATTTTGTGAAATTACACCTATTACATGAATGGACAGATTTACACGTACAGTGTTAAAAATTTAAAACGTTAAATATTGCGTGCATGTCTGAGCCATTACATCAGAATACTTGTGGTTTGAGACAAACTTATTGTCCTAAAAAAATTTGATGCAAACTGTCTATGAAAAACTCCACGTTCATTTAATAACTGATGTCTGCTATAAATTACTGCCTTTTCATTTCGTCTCTTTTGATTAATTGTTAGGCGCCGCAAGTGGGGCTAAATAGGGGTAGTTATTGCATCTATTGGCGCACGAACGTTGGGGCAAGAAAAACGGACGAAATTAGGGGTAGTTAGACGTAAAAATCAAAAATAAAAATCAAAAATTTAAAATTAAAAATTTAAATTTTTAATAAAATTAATTTCTAATGTGTTAGAAAGAGAACACATTTGTTAACTTTGAAAGGTTTTAGAACACATGAGGTTGAAAAGTTAAAAATAAAAGGTCGAAAATATTGCAGCTGCAAATAAATCCATTGTTAGGTTTAACAAAATTTAACAAAATAAAATTTGATAAACACATGCGCAAAAGTTCAACATTCCTGAGGCCAGGTAGATAATTTTAAATAAATTTAATTTGCACATTTAAATTAAAATAAAATTTTTTAAAATGGGTGATAATGGACAAAATAATCCGGTTATGACCTTCGAGGATTTCGGAGCCATCTTTCGAGAGTGGGCAAAGGACCCCATAGAAAGCAAAAGAAAAACCGACGCTATGATCAATGACTTCAATAATAAATACGAGAACCCCAAGAAGAAAATGTACGAAATGTTGGGTTTAAAATTTTGTGATCCGGATTCTGAAATAAAAGAAGATAAGATAGCCGAAGTTATCGCGAGCGAGGGGGTAGATACCCTTGCGAAAGAAAATGTCACAGGCGACATTGTACTTAAAGAAGTCCTGCAGGAAGAATTTGAAAAATTAAAAGAAAATAAAGTTAATGAAACGGAAGCTAAAATCGATAAAACGGAAGAATTAAAATTAGAAGAAATCGTCAAAGAAAATAAAACAATAAAAAAAAAAGAAGACAATGTCACAGGCGGCATTATAAATAAAGAAGTCCTGGAGGAAGAAATTAAAAATTTCAAAGAAAAACAAAAAGAAACTGCAGTTGAAACAATTGAAATGGGTTTAGAAAATGAAATAATTGTAAAATGGGAAGAAGTAGAAGACCTAATTTTGGAAGAATACCCCATCGAAAAAGTCCTGGTTATGGAAAATTTTAAAGTTGAAGAAGTCCCAACAATAGAGAAGGAAGTTATAATTGCAGAGTGCGAAGAAATAATCGTAGAAAAATTTGAAAATAAAAATTTGAAAGAAAATGAAAAATTAAAAGAAGTTGGGGTGAAAGAAGTTATCGCAAATGAGGGGGTAGTAGCAAACCCGATGGTGGAGGATGTCGCAGGCGACATTGGTAATAAAGTCCTGTTAGAAGTTTATTCAGACGAGGGGGTAGAAATCCCAACAGAAGAAATCAAAGTTGAAAAATGTGGTGTAGGCGCCACTATTAAGAAAGTCCTGGTTTATACAAGGAGACAAATGAGAGGCAAGAGATGGAAAAAGCTGAAGACAAAAAGAAAATTTAATTGGTTACGAAAACAAAATTATTCGATAAAAATTAAAAGTGTAGTTAAAATGAAAATTAATTCTAATAAGACAAATGAAGAGGTGGAAAGTACTCCGAGTTCAGGGGGTGACAAATTGGAAGAAGTGATAGCGGATGAAGATGTCATACCGTCAAACAAAACTTTATGGTTTTTCCAAGTTGAAAAAATTTCCAAGAAAAATAAAATTAAAATTGTGAGAAAGAAAAAATTTGAAAGTTTTCAAGTTAAGAAGATGAAGGTGGTAGAAGAGATAGGGGTAGTGATTCCCTCTAAATGGCAATATCGGCGAGTACGTTGGAAATTCACCAACGAAGACAACCCACCCCAATAAATTAAGTAAAATGGGAAATTGAAAATTTAAGACAACCGCGAGAAAATGGAAAGTGTAAATAAAAATTAATAGTGTAAATAATTAGTGAATAAGGACTTGTAAATTTGATAAATAATTAAACGCGAATCGTCACCAAGAATGAGAAGAATTTTTAAATCATAAATAATTAAACAATCATGTTAATTAAACAATTAATTTAATAATAACAAACAAAAATTTAAAGCTACGCACATGGAATAATTTGAATTTGAAGAATAAATAAGAAACTTAAATAGCAGTGAAATTTAAAATAACACGATAAACAATAATCTTCGAAACAGAAGCAAATTAATAATTAAAGATTTTATAAAGTAATTAAAAAAATAAATAAATTTTTCGGAAAATTAAACATGGACTTAATGAAAAATGGAAAATAAAAGTTGTACTGAGCAAGAAGAAAATGGAATTATTTAAGAATGAATTGAAATTTTAGAAAAGGATTTGCCATTGCGAAAAATTAAGATAATGATAATTAAGAAGTTTGAAGGTTGAATAGTTAAAGTGAAGTGAATTGAATAGAATTGAAGTATTGCTACCGCTCATGGTATGAAGTAGCCAGTTAATGAAGAAAAGTTTAATAGAAGAATTGATGAAGGTAATGAGTTGCTACCGTTTTCAAGAAAGAAAATGTAGCCAGTTAATGAAGAAAAGTTTTGATGAAAATTAATTTGAAAATTATGAATTTAATTCGCAATGGAGGATTTGACAATGAAATGAATAGAAAAATTGAATGATAAAATGGAAATTGTGCAAGTACGATGTTATAGAAAAGTTTTTTAAAAAGGTCCACTCCACGTTCGAAAAATAAAAGTTTGAAAAATTATTGAATGAATTTTGAAATGAAAAGATTTGAATTTTTGAAGAAAAGTTTATCGAATCACTGCAAGTGAAGATTTATGAAATCATAAGGGGTAATTAGAATTTTGTGCAAATTGACTTTGAAAAGTTTTGAAATTTGATTGGAATGATGAAGGTTGGTGACGATAGCAAGATTTTTGATTAGGGGATGATTTTATTTGAAAGATTTTATTTGATTTGGTTAGTAGATTTAAGTTAGGATAGTTGTAAATTTGATAAAGTTTTGATAGATTTGAATGAGGGTGAGATTTTTAAAATTTTGAGACGCAAATCATGGATGAAACACAGCTCAGCTGGTACAAGATAATGTTGAAACCCACGTGTTTTATAGTAATTACGAAGGGGTCTATCCTAAATCGCAATTTAGAAGGGAGATTGCACTCATTTAAAAATTTAGGGGATGATTTCACCTCGGATTTCACTTACGTGAATCATTGAAGGGAGAGTTTAATTTTGATTATTATTACTGTAAATTTGATTATAATGAAGGCTGAAACTTGTTATGAGGTAGATAAGATTCAAAATATCACCTCTATTTTGTGTAAGAAATACCAACAGGCCGCACTTATGTTGGAAAAACGTTTGCTGATGGCATTACTTACAAGGGGGTAAAGCTGTGGTGGTATTTTGACCATTAGAGGGTATAAGCGAGCAAATAAAGGGAGTGTTTCGATTTTGTTTAATTTTAATTCAATAACCAGTTAATTTGACTGATAAAATAGACTTTTGCATCAAATTAATAATAAACCGCCGCATGTAACATTTTACACATAAAACCACACAAATTTGAAGTGAATTATGTAAAACAAGTATTTTGCAACACTCTGTGAATATTATTAAACTTTTGAAATGACAACAGTTTCTTGTGAAATAATAATTTAGTGAACAAACAATTATAGGTAGCAGGTAAGTAGGCTCAGCTCGAGAATATTAAATTTATTAAAAAAAACTCGACGGATTTAGATAGAAAAAATATAGACGAAGCGATTAAGGTGAGGATGAAAGTCGTATATCGATTAGTTTGGCCAATAATCGATTTTAAAGTTGCCAATTTTAACTCGATTTTTAAACGTCACAGTCATTCTGTCGTCAGTCCGTGTGGTGTGAGTTACTCTAACACGTGGAAAAACCGGAGCTCGCTTACGCACCCAGTAGTACCTAGTCCGTCGCGCAGTTAACATCGACATAATTTCCCTTTTTAGGGGTATTTTTGACTAAAAAACACGGGGAAATTCATCGTACAGTTAATGTCGAGGTAAATTCACATTTTCAACGTATTTTTGGCTTAAATTTGCAGCAAAAAAAAGCGAGATTCACCCCTTGCTAATAGCACAATTTGCCGAGTTGGATCACCCTCGGGGGATGTTTTTAATGAGTTTAGTGTTGCCGAAAAATGGGTCTGTAGCGTGCGGAGCGCAGCGTAGCGCGCGAAAGGCCCATTTCGGCAACACAAACACACCCGCCAGAGATGCATAACAAAAGCGAGATTTACCCCTTGCTAATAGCACAATGTGCCGAGTTGGATCACCCTAGAGGGATGTTTTTAATGAGTTTAGTGTTGCCGAAAAATGGGTCTGTAGCGTGCGGAGCGCAGCGTAGCGCGCGAAAGGCCCATTTCGGCAACACAACCACCCCCGCCAGAGTTTAAAAAAAAAGCGAGATTCAACGTCGTTAAAACCGTAACCCTTTCTAAGTATTTTTGGCCCTAAAAAGAACTGTTTTTTAACGCTCAACACACGACACATTGTTGTGATCGCCAGTATGTACTGAGAGCATTTTATGAAGTACACACCTTATATAAGCTTTTGGTGGGATATGTTAGAGGCGGGGTTTCGGCAGCCAATGGAATGTTCTAAACCGTTTCTAACTCGTAAGACTGCATCGGACAATACAAATTTTGAAAATTTGACTTTTTAGAGCCCTATTTACAATGGTTCGCAAACCCCACCACAGAATCCAAATTTTGAAAACTAGGAGAGGAGTCTCTTAGTGAAGCTCAAGGAGAGAGGAGTCTCTTAGTGAAACTCAAGGAGAGAGGAGTCTCTTAGTGAAGCTCAAGGAGAGAGGAGTCTCTTGGTGAAACTCAAAGAGGGAACACGCCAGTTCCCCGGTGAAACTCAAGCGGAGTGAAGTTCTTTGGTGGTCTTCAAAGAAGGAAGGACTCCTAAAACTTCTCTTTGATCCGAGGGTCAGGGAAGTGTAATTTCGCGATTTCACTATTTCACTACGCTGCGCTCCGCACGCTACAGACCCATTTTTCGGCAACACAAACACACCCGCCAGAGATGCATAACAAAAGCGAGATTTACCCCTTGCTAATAGCACAATGTGCCGAGTTGGATCACCCTAGAGGGATGTTTTTAATGAGTTAAGTGCTGCCGAAAAATGGGTCTGTAGCGTGCGGAGCGCAGCGTAGCGCGCGAAAGGCCCATTTCGGCAACACAACCACCCCCGCCAGAGTTTCAAAAAAAAGCGAGATTCAACGTCGTTAAAACCGTAACCCTTTCTAAGTATTTTTGGCCCTAAAAAGAACTGTTTTTTAACGCTCAACACACGACACATTGTTGTGATCGCCAGTATGTACTGAGAGCATTTTATGAAGTACACACCTTATATAAGCTTTTGGTGGGATATGTTAGAGGCGGGGTTTCGGCAGCCAATGGAATGTTCTAAACCGTTTCTAACTCGTAAGACTGCATCGGACAATACAAATTTTGAAAATTTGACTTTTTAGAGCCCTATTTACAATGGTTCGCAAATATTTTGTTTTATAATAGCTTTTTGTACCGTTTTTAATGATTCTTGACAGTGGAAATTTTAAAAATCCGAGCTGAGGTTACTTACCTACCACCGTAAGAGTTATTAAAACTGAATGTGGTGCCATCTGTTTAGTAACATTTAAATTAAAACGTGATTTTCTAAATACCATTTTTTGGATCAAATATTCATCTATAATATTATTAAAAATTATAGGTCATAAGAGAATCCCCTAATCTATGCGTATTGGTCAATAATATTTTAATATTTACCATTATAGGGTGAATAAAAAATGTTTGAAATAACCTAGATTATCGAGTTTTAAATTGTAAATATTAGATAAATAACATACTAATTTTAATAACTAATAGCAATAACCCTTTGACTATTATCCCTTGTTATGTATTTTTTTTCATATCAAGAAAAAGTAACTTTATAACGGAGAAATTAAGTAAAACGTAGGTAATGTTTTGCTGCACCTATAAATGGGTATCGTAGACTCTTAAGGCGAGATTTTAGTCGACCACGTTTTAAAATTGAAAGGATGTTAGGGGAAGTGCACTATTCTCATTCCACTGTAGGCTGTGTGGGCGAGTTTTATACTATTTATCTAGAAAGGTAATGAGATATCTAAACATATGATATAGCTTATATTATTTCTTATCAGTTATCACTATAAAAACGTATAAGTTGAATAACGTGATTATTATTCAATATTATTACAATAATAATGTGTACACTAAAACTTGTTTGATCACAAAATTATTATAATATAAAAAACGCAAAAAAAAAAATTATTCCGAAATTATTTTCTCTAATAAATTATAAAAATTATTGTTCACATTTAAAATTTTGATTTACTTTTTATGCCATATAAAAATAATCACATAGAAAAATCGTTCTATGTCTGTTTTTTTAAAAAACGAGTAAAAAATTTCTATTCCACGTGGATAACTTGAATATTAACCAATGAAATTGCTTGAAATTTAATTTTAACCTTGAATAGGGTTCAACCTTGCTTGAAATTTAATTTCAACCAATTTCTAAATCCACGTGGAATAGAAATTTTTTACTCGTTTCTTAAAAAAACAGACTACAGTGTAAAGTTACGTTACAGAAATAAAAAAAGGCGGAGCTAATGTGCAGTAAGAGGCGGTCGGAGCATAGCGTTCACGCGAGTTTACTATGAACGCTAATCACCCGGTTCGAATCCGAGTGAAGTAAGAACTTTATACTGACCGTCTCTCCCCTCGGAAGGCAATGGCAAACCACCGGGGTGTAATCTGCCATGAAAGCCTTTAACAAGCATTGTTAAAGGTCACGACGCTTCTGTCAAGAAGCAATACGACGGAGAAGAATGTGCAGTAACGAGAACTCGTACAGCGTGTTTATGTTAGTATCAGTTGGTGATACTAACATAACGTAACAGTCTCTACTGCGCCGGATTTCGGCTACGCCTTTTTTTCTTTCCTTAATTTTACAGGCAGTCATCGTAGTTCTTTATTTCTACATGCCCACTATCAATAATTACTGGAAGCAAATAATCAAAATAGGATTTTTTAAATTTTGGTTTCATATTATTAGAGCACAGATTCTAGGCAATTTGCCTTTTTGTCCTTTATTTAGGCAATTCAAAATTTTAAATACAGAAATTCCTTTCGAACGATTTTGGAAATTATGAACCCTGAACCCTACTTTACTTTGCCTAAATGCCTATTTTCGATGTTTCTGACCTAAAATAGAGTTTTAATGCCTAAAAAGCCTAAACGACTAATAAATTTATCCTGTATAATATGTTACTAAAAGTAAAAAAAATTACATTTTATGTTTTTAAATTTTGTATCTCACAATCAGTGGCAGATTTAGTACTTGAGAAGCCCCAAGCACAATTCAATTTTGAGGCTCCCCTATAAATATTTTCACTGTCCCTACACCCTACAGTGTGCATTCTATGCGCACGCTTTTTACTATAATAATAAATTTATGTACTATATTGTTATGGCTTAAAGTTAGATAGGTATCCTCAAATACAAAACTGTAAATGGCAGAGGTTTTCCCGGTCGGATAACGGGGGGGGGGGGAGGTGAATTTTCCAAAAATTAAGAATTTCTGCAGATTTCCCCAAACGGTTACATAGTGTTTGTAGATTGGTTTGTGGATTGGCCAAAAAATTGGCAAATCAAAATTCGGTCGGGAACATGGTTAAATAAATTTTTTATATCGTAAAACCGAAAAACATATACTTACAAGCAAAGATATAATATGAGATGTAACGATAGAAAATACAATCAAAACTCTCTAAATCAAATTCTCATAATGTATTAAAATTTGTTCGAATTAGGGGGAGTTCGAATTAGAGAGTAAGAATTGGATTGTAAGTTAGTTGGACGTGCCAAATAAATAATTCGATTTAGAGAATATTTCGAATTAAAGAGAGGTCGATTTAGAGAGTTTTGACCGTACTATCCAAAATATATAATTATGCTTTTTTCTCCAGTAAATAGATGGCATTACTACTTTTTTTCCTCCATTTACAAATGGCGTTACCGATTTGGGGTTACTATTTTTAAATATCGTGAATTTAGTAAAAACATAATATCATAATTTTTTAGAAATACTAAAATTGTATTAAACACTTTTAGATTTAAAAAAATAACTATTAGCAATCAATCCTCAAACTTCAAATTTGAAATTGGAGTAGTAAACTAAATATTTTTCCAAGTTTAAAGTAAAGTAGGTTCGTTTTTCCGTTATCAGTGCAATAACTAGGGTAAAAAATATCAACTGAAAAGCAATAAACTAAATTTAAAATAAACTAAATTATTAAAAACATAAACAAAACTAAAAAGCGAAAAACAAGCTCTGCAGGGTGTGTTCCACTTCAAGCCCACGACGACCACGGTCGATCGCCAGTCCAATCAAATAACCGCGTTCGATCTTTAGTCCAATCAAAGATCCATGGGACCACGCCGCGGTCGTCGTGGGCTGTAAGTGGAAGGCACCCATAATCTATACAAATTTGTAAGATCAAAAGGTATTGCAGGCGGGGACAAGCTAATAGTCCAAGTTGGTGATCTTTAAGTGAAGTGTTTTGTAATTCTTTGCTTGTCCCCGCCTGCAATACCTTTTGATCTTACAAATTTGTATAGATTATGGGTGCCTTCCACTTACAGCCCACGACGACCGCGGCGTGGTCCCATGGATCTTTGATTGGACTAAAGATCGAACGCGGTTATTTGATTGGACTGGCGATCGACCGTGGTCGTCGTGGGCTTGAAGTGGAACACACCCTGCAGAGCTTGTTTTTCGCTTTTTAGTTTTGTTTATGTTTTTAATAATTTAGTTTATTTTAAATTTAGTTTATTGCTTTTCAGTTGATATTTTTTAACGCAGTCGGGTTTTTTGTTTATTTTTAATAATTTATTTATTTCTAGCTTTTTAGTTCACATTTTTCATTTTAGGTAAAAGGTTTTTTTTAAATTTTTTATTTCAATTTCTATTGAAATTTTTAGTCATATTTGTTTCAAATAAAGCTTCTGTATTTAAGGCGGGGGAGGGGTATACCTTGTCGGCAAAAATTAGAACTTTGTGAATTTTTTCAGAGAAAATGAATGTAGTTAGATCAATTTGGGTTTCGAAACATTATTGTACAAGTCTTTAAGAACATTTAACAATTTGTTCAAGTCAAAATATTACAAAATGGCTCTTAAAATGCGGTGGAAGATATTCCAATGGTGTCGTTAGACCTACAACATCGGAAATAAAAAAATTTAGTTTAATGTATGTTTATCCAGTCCGCCTAGATCCAGATTTTTTATATTTTAATTTTTTTTTGAGTTAGTACAATAATGTGCCGAAACCCAAATTGATCTAAATACATTCATTTTCTCAGAACAAATTCACAAAGTTGGACTTCTTATTTTTGCCGGCAAGGTGTACCCTCGCCTTAAACTAATGCAACTTCATCCTATCAGAATTCTCCAGGTATGTGTTTTAGATGTTTGATGCTTCGCCCTGTATACATAATTCAAGCTCAATAGATAATGTGCTGATATTTTTTTTTCGCGGACTCTTTAATTAAATATTATAGCCTATGTCACTCCCACAATGAATACGATTCTAATGACACCTCATATGTTAAAATCCGTCAAACCGTTTAGCCTGTAGAGCGTGCCAAAGAAATAGACATACATACATACATACATAGCTTTGTACAACCGCTTATACAGACCCGAAACGCTATGTACAACCGACGTTCCCAAGCCAAAAGAGACGTTGTCAGACCCGTCCGCGGGTCTGGTAACGTTTACAATGCTTTTTGGGTTCCCTAACCGTTTAGGTGCATTCTGACCCAATTTAAGCTGGGTCTGGAAAAGCGGTTCAACATACCATTATATATTAATCTAGTACATTACTTTGCTCGCCAGGGAGCGCGCCGTAAAAATTGTATATAATAAATACAGCGAAATGAGACCCGGTAAATCTATTCGACGTTACCGCTCCCGAAATTTTGCAACACCGCTTTTGTTAATTACTATTATTAAACTTTGATGTTTCTCATCATGTTACGCAAAATACTCGTCATAATAATATTATGCTGTAATATTATTTCATTTATTTTACCTTAAACGTTAAACCCATAATTTTGTAGAGTTTGTTTTTCCAATTATTATTTTATTTTGCCTTTTGTATTTTAGTGAGTTTTTTTTTATTGAATAATGCAAACATTTAACTTTATTTAAATTGACGACTTGCTGCTTTATGAGGAGGTTCTCATCAAGCGACTAAAAAATAAAGTGATTTTCTTGAATTTTTTTTTCATGGAAAGAAGTAAATAAACAACTTAAGGTTTTTGACACTTATTTATTGATTCTTAAAGTACAAAAACTAATTTTGTTTTAAGAATAATAACGTCATGGGAAATCTTTAAAGGCGTTTATTGAAAAAGGACGTTTTTTATATGTCTCCACGATAACTCAAAAGCTACTCAACAGATTCACAATTTTCTTTTTTTATTTTGAAGTTCATTTAATTTATTGGAGGATAAACCTAAATGCAGATAATATTTGCTGTTTTTCTTCTTTTTATATAACAAATTGATATTTTAATATTCCAGGTAATGAGAGGTCAATTTGTGTTTGCTTTCGGAATATATTGCTTTTGTTGCTTCGTGAAGAATAATAATCATTAGAAATTAATAATAAACAATTAAAGATAACATAATTTCTTTAATTATATAGTAGGTACATAACATAATAAAAAAAATATTAAAAAAATATTACCTTACAAAATACTATCTTAAAAAAATTAAACTTACAAAACTAAATTTAAAAAATCTTGTACGGCATGAATGCCCGATTTCATCAACATTTATTTAAGAATATCCTAGTAAAGAATTCCTTAGCTAGGTATTTCTTAAATGTGATTGGTGAAATTTGACATAGTATTGACATAAAAAACTCATATGTCAAATTTTACCAATCAAATTTATGGAATCCTAGCTAACAAGGGGACATTACAGTGAGGTACCAACCAATCGAGATCCCAATTCGTTGGTGATTCTATGAGCTAAAAAAATTATCACTTTCTCGGCGTTTTGTCCAATGGGCCTTAGTTTTTGTGTTACGAGTTTTTGAAAATAGACAGGTTTAACCATAAGTTTTACCCTATGCTAATTCTAATCCGTAGGTCCTGAGTTCACAGCTCACGCCGGCTAACTTTTTATTTTTAAACCATCCGCAATGTCTTATTTTACACAAGATAAAGGGAGGTCGGATAAAAGGCCGACTTAATAAAAATTTTAAAATATAATTTTAATAATTAAAATTTCTAAATTGTTTAGAAATTAAATTACACAATTTAAAAAAAAATGTCCTCCAAGTGGGAAGCGAACCACGGACCTCCTGATTACCATTACCTATACGCTACTTCTACGCGACTACGTCTTGTTATAGTAACAAACATTATTAATAGCAATTCATACCTCAAAAACTAAGACCCATTGGACAAAACGCTAAGAAAGTGATAATTTTTTAGCTCATAGAATCACCAACAAAAATTGGGATCTCGATTGGTTGGTACCTCACTGTAATGTCCCCTTGTAAGTAATTCTTTACTAAGAAATTCTTAAATAAATTGTTGGTGAAAACAGGCAGAAGTGTCGTACAGCGCTATTTTTTGCGATATGTATTAAAAACCAGTGTCTTAATACGAACTATATGTGCTATATTTTCTTCACTATCTGTTTCTTCATTTTCATCCTCTTGATTTTCTTCATTTTCATCCGCGTCGATGATATCTTCAGTTACTTCAATTTCTGCTAAACTCTTTCCTTTAAATTCGGCCCCCTTTCCTGCATTTAGCAGCAATAGCACCTTGGCAACTTTTGCTGTCTGGTATACATCATCTGTAAGTCTAAAAAATAAATAAATAAATAATATTATTAAATGAAAACAACATGTAGACTTACCTATAAAATTCTGCATGAGTTTTTTCAGAATGACCCATAAAACGAGCAATTTGTTCCATTTCGGGCTTTTCAAAGCTCATTAATTGTAAGATGGTAAATGGAAAATGGTAAACTTTTTTAGAAGTTGATGTTTTTGGTAAGTCTTCCAAAACCTATGAAATAAATAATACTGCTTAAGCATAATGTTTTTGTCGTTTACAAACGAAAAATGATAAGTAATAGTTAAAGTGATTTCTATCATTGAACCAAATAATAGTTTTACAATAGTAATTCTAAATTATTGCTTTAATAATAAAGTAAGGAATTTGTTCATACCAGAATTTTAATGTTACCACATTGCCATAATATAACTAATAAGGGGTCACTACAGTGAGTATGTCGCCAATCGAGATCCCAATTTTTTTGGTGATTCTAGTAGCTAAAAAAATTATCACTTTTTCGAATTTTAGTCGATTGCCTCTTAGTTCTTGAGTTATGAATTTTTGAAAGGGCAGATTTTACCATAAGCTTAGCATTATGGACGTTGTAACGCGTAGGTCCTGGGTTCTAATCCCAGTCCGTGCAAATTTTTTTTCTTTAAATTATGTAATTTATTATCGGAATTAAAAAATTTATGACCTACGAATTACCATTACAAATTATTAACCGCTAAACCACCACGGTTTTTTGTAATTATAGCTAATAATAATAGCAGTTAACTCACCATAGTATTTTTAAAAATTCATAACTCAAGAACCAATAGCCAATCGACTAAAATTCGAAAAAGTGATAATTTTTTTAGCAACTAGAATCACCAAAAAAATTGGGATCTCGATTGGCGACATACTCACTGTAGTGACCCCTTGTAAGTATATTATGGTAATGAAAATTTTACTGATTTTCAACTCTTCATTTTCTCAAATCAAAGCCGGATAAAAAATTAGCTTATTTATTATTTGAAATTATGAATTATAAAAATCGCTGAAAATTTGAAAAATCCTAATTGAATATGTTGTGCTATCATCATAATTTATGGGTGAGCCATACAGGCATTTTCACATGCACTAATATTTTTAGAGAAAATAGAAAACTTGGAAGATTATTTTGGAATCGAGATAAAAACATGTAATTTGTTTTACATTTCCGTTTATTTATTTGGAAATATCATATATTTGGAATCTTAAGTCCATTAAAATTAAGATATGAATAAGTTAATAATTATTAAATTCTTTGTAATAAATGAAATTAAAATAATTTTCCTTTTGTTGTAGAATACAACTTGCCAATTTTAAGATTAATATTATTTACAAACTTGTTAAAAATTAGTTTACCTTATTTTCCAATGGTATAATATCATGTTTCAAGTTATTTTCCATATTATCTGATGAAGAATTGGGGATGCACGGCATTTGTTTTTCTAAAACGAAACTGAATAAGTAAGTAGGTAGTAACACTCAAATGTCTGTAAATGAAATCTCAAAAAGAAAAAAATTTATAAAATGCACACTTTCGATGCAGAGTATTTTAAAACTAAACCAAAACTAACAATTTAATTTGTACATACTTTTTGTGAATAAATTTTGATTGGTTTAAATTTGCGCTAACTTACAAATCAATCCAAACAAAATTGGTTTAAAAAATTATGATGCAATATTTCACGTGTAAGTAGGCAGGGGCTACCTTCTCCGAAAATAATAATTTTACGATTGAAAACTCAACGGAATAATAATGAAAAATAATATTTTTATTAAGCGTTTTAGATATGGTCGAATGTCATATAATCGATTAGCTTACCCAGAAGTCGATTTTAAATTTATCGATTTTCATGGTAGGTATTTTTTCGATATTCGCTTGAAATCGTTAACTTCAAAACCAATTTCTGACCAAATTAATAGAAATATTGCATTCGCCCTTATCTAAAACGCGCAAGTATTAAATTATCTTTCATATTCTGTTTAGTTTTCTATCGTAAAATTGATATCTTCGTGGAACCGTTACGTAATCCGCACCTAGCTTTTAAAAATTTTGGCGCCATTTAATTTTTAGTTAATTTGAATTTTATCTTCAATAATAATAATATATTAAAATTATACTGTACCTGATTTATATTTTTTCGTTGCCAATTGAACCAAAAATTTACCACGATTCATTTTTTGCACTAAATCACACACTTGTAATATAAAATTGTAATTAGAAGTACACTGTCGACGTTACTAACCCCGAGAGCATAATTATTTCTGTGGTACGATAAAGCAAGTGGGTGGATTGCCTGAATTTGCACTTTTGCACATTCCGTTAAACCAACCAACAATAATTACAAAAAATCAAAAAATATTTGCGAAGCAGACTTACATAATGCATTTTGTCCATTTCTTGTAATTTTCAAAATTAGAGAAAAAATGTTACAAGGTAGTAGATTGATGAATAAAAAAGTAAGTTTTACAAAAAAATTATAACAAAAATCATAACGAAATCATCTTCGTCGTTATTACAATAATATAACATGTCATCTGAATTTTCATCCTCAATATTGTCGTTATTGTTATTACTTATTATTCATAATTATTATGAATTTTTGTTAAATTTTTTGCAAAACTTACATTTTTTATTCATCAATCCACTAACTTGTAATAATTTTTCTCTATTTCTGAAAATTACAAGAAATGGACAAAATGCATATAGAAAGACTACTCCTCATTTTTTTGTTCTTGTTTGAAAAATATCATCATTAAAAGATATTTTATTGGTTACCGTACTACCGTTACTACCTACGGGTAGTAACTTCATTTTTGAGTTTTAGCAAATATTTTTCCATTATCATAAATAGGAAATATTGGTCACCTTAGCAATTACAAAGAAATGCAACGAATGATTACCCACGTGATAAAAGAAAACGCGGGAAAACCATAAGATAAATTTGATTTGCATATTATATTAAAAACTACTGATACAAATTTAAACAAACGGGAAAATTACATAGTACATAATAATTTCAAATAAATTTTTACTTAGAAACTGTTTAGTTACCTTTAAAGTGAACTAAAAAGAAGCTTTAAAAGTGAGCTGTTCAGTTCGCGTATTACTCAGAGCAAAGCTTTATATTTTAAGTTGTAGGCAGCCGATCTTAAGAAATTAAAACTTGTTCTAATAAACTTAACAAACAGGAAAATCATTTTTGTTTTAAATAATAAGACATTTTTTTTATAAACAGACTAGGTACTCGTATTTCCATCCATACCTACATAGTACATAATAATTATGTGCCTGCAAAAGATTAAAGCAAATAAATTTTTCACCTAGAAACTGTTTAGTTACCTTTAAAGTGAACTAAAAAGCAGCTTTAACCCTATAATGCTATCGTACGTAAAATTTACGTATTTTTTGTAGTATGTAATACTTATTGTACGTATTAATTTACGATAGCATTCTAGGGTTAAAAGTGAGCTGTTCAGATCGCGTATTACTCGGAGCAAGCTTTATATTTTAAGTTGTGGGCAGCCGATCTTAAGAAATTAAAACTTGTTATAATAAACAGTGTTACTAATATAAAGAGTGGCGTAACGCAAAACTTCAAGGTTTCCCTAATATTGCATTTGATGTAGAAAATTTTATAGTTAACAGTATGAAATTCCGTTCGAGTCAAAGCTTATATTATTTGTGATAAAAATTAATTTTTATCTTTAGTAGGTATTTAATTTTTTAATTAAATTTTAAATAATTTTAAATTTATTTAAAGTTCTTTCAGTTCTTTGTAACGTAAGAAAGAGGTGTTTATTATGGTAGCCACAAAACATGCCAAAAATGTTAAGTAAATTTTTAAATGAAATTAATATAAATCTGTCACACAATTTTATTGTGTAACACAAACTTATAACGAGTATTATTATGAACCTTAATCAGGCTTGTATATTTTTTCCAAGAAAATATTGTCACCTTATGTAGTTTTAATCTTTTAGAACTGACAACGTTGCTGGAATGAGGAACGTCGATTTATTATAAAAAATTACATACACCGGGTTTGATAATGTGGTTAAGCGTACTGGGTTTGTTAACGACCATTAAATTTAACAAATTTTTATTATTCAAATTTTCCTACCCCTCAAGAGTTGCTCATATAGTTATATTTGATTACGTCAGAATTTAAAAATATATACTTCTCTAAAATGATAAATTCTAAGGGGTCTGTGGTTGCCTGTTCAATGTATCGGGTCTGGAAGCGGCGTATGAATCTATATAAATACATACACTCGAAAAACATAACCCTCTTTTTTTTTGGCAGTCGGGTAAAAAGAGCCTGTGGTGAACGGTTTAATTTACCCCCCCCCCTCTTCTAACCAAAGACTTTCTTAAATGTTAAATATTTATTTACACAATTAAAAACATTGTTGAACCAAAATAAATTTCTCATATTTTATTCAGCAACAGACAAATAATGAAGCAGAAATATTCTAATGTAAGAAATGTAAAAAATACCTTTTTAACCCCCATTGACGTAGGGATATTGAAAATTAATATTAATTTTTGTTGCATGCAACTAAATAATGGTGAACTTATAATCTTTTTGTCTACTCTGAGAAAAATCAAGTTTTCTCCTTGCTCAACAAAAAGTTACTCTTTTGTAACCCCCTGGCCAAGATTTAATTATATTTTCTTCTTTGAGAATTATTGCCTTACCTACTTTTATTTTAATTCCGCATTATTTATTACCTACATTTTTTAACTTCTAGTTATTTTACATATTTAGCTTGACATTGATTCTATTGTTTTTAAAAAAGTTTTTGAAAGAAAAAATAGTTTAGGAAAAATATAATTTATTTTGCGCTTCAATCATGGCGTGCACCTCCTTTCCATGCTCCTGATTACGGAACTGTTAGTACTGATTCATAAGCCGAAAAACATCATTGTACAATACAAGAAGTTATGAGACAAAATTTAAAAGAAGAGATAATAAAAATACAAGAACTCGTAACGTTATAACATCTCCAGTTTTTCTAAAATTATTCGTTTAGGCTTTTTAGGCATCGAAAATAGGCATTTAGGCAAATTAAACTAGGTTTCCAAATATTAGAATGCGTGCTCTAGTAATGAGAAAGCCTCGTATTACCCATTTTTCCGCTAATAATAATATTACAATCACAGCAACAAAGATTATAAGCAGTAGGTATGTAATAAGAATAAGTTAAAATTGTGAAACGATTCCGCGACTATAATGTACCCCTTCCACAACTCGACCGTCTGATGCTATAAAGAAGTATAGGAGTATTCCCCTGATTTGTCTAAGTTTATAATGCAAATAATTTTCAAAACAACACATTTTGAAACTTAAATTACTCAATTATTAAGTTATCAATAACAATGAAATTTTTTTCTCGGGCAGTTAAAGGTTGTCTTTGGGTATAAACAGAAAAAGATTATTCGATTTATTATTTATGATGGTGCAATAACATATTAAAAATGTCTTATATTAACGAACTTTGTGAATTTTTTAAACTCCTTTCTAAGCAAAAAAATACCAAAATTTTGCTATTAGGGCCTGAAATAACATCTTTTTAATGCTTGGTAAAAAGAATAGATCGATTCGTTTACAAATAACTCTACAATTTAGGATATAAATTGCATCGATTTCAAAGCATTTTCAACTGCTAAAATCCCACCTTAATAAAATATTACTTTCAGATGGAGATGTAATTTCCGTAATTAACTGTTAATTTTATATTTTAATTTATTATTTAATTGGAGCTGTTGGTTATACTGTACAAAATTTAAGTATAATTAAGTAGTAAGTATTGTTGTGATATTTTGACCAATTTAAGGGTATAAGCAGACAAGTAAGGGAGCAATTTAATTTAATTTAATTTCAAATTCAATAGTCAGTTGATTTGGCTGACATAAAAGTGAAATTTGCATCAATTACATAAAAACCATCACATGTAACAGATTTTACACATAAAACAAAACATTTCTGTATTTATTTGTGAGGTACAAAGTTTGTGACACGCCTTGTGTATGATTTTCATTTGAAAATAGCGCCAAGTAACTGGAATAAAGTAAAGTGTTAATAACAATTCAGTGCGTACGCAATTAATGACGTTGGTTTACCTGTCAATAGTATCAATTGTGGCTAACAAGGAACAAAATTCCCACCATAAAAATTCGTTTTTGAAAAACTTTGAAAGGGACAGAAAGTCTGCGAGCAAGAAATGAAGCCAGTTCCTTAGTGGCCTTCAATAGAAGAGCATGTGAAGTCTCTTGGTGAAACTCAAACCGGGAACACGTGAAGTTCCTTTGTGAAGAGCAAAGCAGGAACACGTGCTTGGCAGTTCTTTGGTGGTCTTCAAAGGAAGAACTCGTAAAACTTCTTGTTGATTCGGGATCAAAGAAGTGAGATTTCGTGATTTCACTAAAAAGTGAATAATTTGCGAGGATCAAGTCTTCGCGTAGTTACTAATTACGATCCATAATTAGTGAACAGTTGTGTATTTCTAACGAAATAAGGTATTAGTTGATTGAATACCTACAATAATAAAGTGATTATAAAAATTTGTACACCTGATACAAATTGAAGGTTAAGTCCACACGTGGTGAACAAATTGAAATTAATAAACCAAGTAGTTACTTACCTAGATGTTGTTCAACACAAGGATTATTTAATCAACAAGTTGGAAAGTTGATTAACAGAAAGAACAGGATTTGATCGGCACTTGAAACACGAAAATTAGCACAGTTTGCTGGTAGCGGTGAAAATTGCGAACAACTTCCGACCGACTAGACAGAAAGATGGTTGCCAACTGTTTTCTTGTGATGCACTGGACAAAGTGAATAGTAATAAGGTAGAAAATTTGTTCTTTATTTTAATCAATCCAATTTTGGAACGATTTGTGTTATCACTGGATTGATTAAGAATTATTGTTAAAATTGATTTAAAGTTTACACTTGACACACGAATAACCGGACATCCAAATTTAGCGCCTGAATTTAATGAGGAATTAAATGTAATTCTGGATGTCTGAATTATTGCACATTAACACATTTGGTTCAGGACAAGTTTATTGTCCATAACAAAATTGATGCAGATTTTCACAGGGAGTTATTTTGGTTTAATAAATTATGTGTTTTTCAAATTGTTATCTTTTTATTTCGTCCGTTGAATCCATCTACCCTGTGGAAGAGAAAAACCCTTCTCCGGTATAAAACTAGTCCAGCGGCTTTTGTAACAGTTTGTTTTGACCAAAACATCATAACAGTATAGAAAGTAAAATTTTAATTGTTGGTTTATCTTTGACAAAGATCTGTGTATGAAGTAACCATTAAATTTAATATAAAATAAAACAACATTAAAATGCCCATTTTTCTACATTTTTTAAATGTAATTTTTTGTATCGATGCCCACATAATTATTATTATCATACAAGAAATTAAGTTACAAGGTTATTTATTAGTCATTACAATAAAATAGATTAGATAATTATGTAGATGCCAGGATATATACTATCATGTAGTTAAAATAGTTTTCATTGTACTAGCAAAGTTTTTTCAATATTGTACTGTAATGGATCGCTGGGAAGGTAAAGTTGCAATTGTCACTGGAGCCAGTGCAGGTATTGGAACCGCAATTGTTGATCAATTATTGGATCATGGTTTGAAGGTAAATTTTTGATAGTAACAAACGAAATTTTTACTAAAATTTGAACATAAACTAGGTTGTGGGTTTAGCACGCCGGAAAGAAAAATTAGAAGAACTGGAAGAAAAATTCAAGGATAAAAAAGGAAAATTTTATTATTTCGTAGCAGATATTGGTAAAGAAGAAGATGTTGTGAAAGCTTTCCAGTGGGTAAAGAAAAATGTTGGCGTGGTTAATATACTCGTTAATAACGCTGGAATTGTTCGATATTCATCGTTAATGGAAGGAAATAGTGAGCATATAAGAGATACTTTCGATACTAATGTGATTGGACTGTGCATTGCAACACGAGAAGCTCTTAAAGAAATGCAAAGTAATAAAATAGATGGACATATAGTTCACATTAATAGTGTTGGTGGTCATAAAGTTATAAGAAACGGTAGCATGAATGTGTATCCAGCATCTAAGTATGCAGTCACAGCGTTAACCGAAACATTAAGAAATGAATTATCTTTAATGGAAAGCAAAATTAAAGTATCGGTAAGTTCTGATTGTCTGGTGAAAATACGTTCACATAATATCTCGACTTGATTTTAAGAGTATCAGTCCTGGTATGGTTGAAACAGAGATTTTTGAAAGTGCTATGAAGAAAAATGGATATACTAAAGATGATGTCCAGACCAAGGAATTGAATGAACTTTCAAAGGACGCCCCAATTTTGAAAGCAAAAGACGTTGCAGATGCTACAATTTATGTTTTATCAACACCTCCCCACGTTCAAGTAAAATTTCTATTTTTTTTTGCAGTAGATAATTATTTTACTTTTATATATTATCATCTTATCACATTTTTAAAATTTATATCAAGCCTTTAATTTAATTGTTGTTGCCGTTCCTGTTTTGTTCACATTATAAACCTCGATCACTTGGTTTTAAAAATTATTTATCATTGTTGTACAATTATTCTACAAGCAATGATTTTTATCATGGAATTTTTATCATCATTCTCTAAATTCATTTAAATCAATAAAATATCGGTTTTGCGTGTAAAAGTGAATCATCAATTAGGTACCTACATTATTTATTACTTTATTTTCATTTTTGTTCAATTTTCATTATTGTACTTTACCACTATTTTTTCAGATTCACGAATTAATGATTAAGCCTGTTGGGGAAGCATTTTAATACAGTAAATCAAAAAAATATTAATTCAAAGGTTACAAAGTTTATAAAAATTTAGAAGTGATAATGAGATCCAGCTTTTTACCTTATCAGTTCTTGGATTGGCGGAGTTTCACACCATAAGCTTTGATTAATTTTAAAATAAAATTGTTTGGCATACTTATGAAATTCAATTTTATAATCTTTAATAATCCATGTAATTTTTTGTATCATTTACCTAATTGTTTTGGTTTTCTGATAGTTTCCAGTAAATTAATGCATTATCTACCTACTATTATACGTTATATAATATGAATGAATATGATACGTTATGAATATTATATTAATAAATTGCGTAATCATTTATTTCAACAATAATTTTCTTTCCAATCATGACATTGGATTCCATATCGTATCCCAATTTTTGGAAATTTATTTTTATGAACGAGTGACAAAAATGATTACCAGGAAAACTGTTACCAAGTTAGTCAAAAATACAATGGTAATACTTGTGGTGTTAATAAAGATAACGTACAATATATTGCTATGATTCTTCTGCTCAAAGAACTATTACAAAAGCCGCTGGACCAGTTTTACGCCGTAGAAGGGTTTTTCTCTTTTACAGGGTCGATGGATTCAACAGACGAAATAATAAGATAATAATCCGAAAACCACATAATTTATCGTCGTCGTCGTCTGCTTCACGGTATAGGCTCAGGCCTGTTCCGATTCTCAGTCAGCCCATCGCTTTCTTGGACGTCCTATATCTCTCTTTCCTCTTGGGCAGTATTCCATGGCGCGTTTTGGCAGCCGCTGGTCTTCCATCCTTTCCACATGCTCTCTCCATTGACGTTTGTAGTCCATCACTCTCTCTTCTATAGAGAAGATATGTAATTCTTCTCTGATGTCTGCATTTGCCTTCATGTCCAACAATGTACAGCCATTCACTGATCGCAGGAACCTCATTTCTGCTGCCTGTATTCTAGCTTTCTGTTGGGTTGTTGTTATCCAAGTCTCGCTGCCGTAGAGTAAGGTGGGAACCGCCATTACCTTGTAGAACTTCATTTGTGTTTCTCGTCTACATTGCTTTCCTAGCGTTCGTCTAATTGTTCCACACATTCTTTGGAAGGAAGTTACTTTATTTGCGATATCGTTGTCATACTCGTACGATACGTCGCATCCTAAGTACTTGAAATGCGAAACCTGTTCTAGGCAGGTATTATTTATACATATTTTTGACCTAATTGGATCCTTTCCTTTAAAAGCCATTATCTTCGACTTTGTGATAGATATTTCGCAGTTATATTCCCTAGACAAGACATTCAGCAGGTGCATTGCTCTTTGCAAATCATCCTCTGTAGCTGCTATCAGTACTTGGTCATCTGCAAATAATATTGTGTTGACAAATTTAGCCTTCCCAAGCTGTATGCCATGTGGAACCATTGGCTTCCAAGTTTTTATCATATCATCTATGTATAGATTGAACAATATCGGCGACAAACCACACCCTTGTCGAACTCCTTGATTGATACGTATTACTTCTGTATCTTCGTCATTATTTATAATTTGTATAGCAGTGTGTTTGTATAAACTCTTCACGATATCTATTAGGTGTCTTGGGAAACCTCTTCTCTTCAACACTTTCCACAGTTTCTTTCTGTTGACCTTATCGAAAGCTTTTGTATAGTCCACGAAGGCAACATGTGTCTCTAAGTTTTTCTCTCTTCTTTTTTCTATTATTTGTTTAAGCGTAAAGACAGCGTCCGCACAAGAACGCCCTTTTCTAAACCCATTTTGCTCTTCTTCAAGGAGAGTTTCCGCTATTATTTGTACTCTGCTTGTTATTATTCTTGCGTATAGTTTGTAACCTGCGTTCAGCAAACTTATTCCTCTGTAGTTGTTAGTGTCTGATCTTTCTCCTTTCTTGAACAGTGATACTACCTTGGCTATTCTCCACTCTTGTGGTATTGTCTTGTAGCTCCAGCACATATTAATAAGATGTAATAGTCGGAATTCCAGCAAAGGTCCACCATACTTCAATAGCTCAATGTTCATATTGTCGGTGCCCGCAGCTTTACGATTGCGCAGTACTTTCATTGCATTGTGAAGTTCTTGTATCGTTATATGATCCACCCCATCACATCTGTCAGTTGCGTTGACGTCGTCATGGTTTTCCTCTGTGTTTTGGTCATACCACAGTTTCTTATAATGGTCGATCCAGACATTGGAAGGTATGGTGTTAATTTTAGAAGAGTCCTTTTCATCTTTGTTCAGGTGTTTCATTATTTTGTAAGCGTTTAGCTGTCTTCCGTGAATATCGTCTTCCATATTAGCGATATATCTTCTCCAGCTTTCATCTTGCGCCTCGCGTATTATTGTTTTTGTTTTATTTCTCAATTCTTTATACTGCTCCTCATTCTCTTGTGTTCTTCTAAATTTCTTCTATCTTTTCTTCTAAATTCTAAATTTATTAAATGAAAAATATTCAATTACGAAACCTTGCATCAATTTACAGTTGACACTAAATTTGTTCCAAACCAAATGTGTCCGGTCATGTAACAATTCAAAAGATCCAAGCCACATTTAATTTTTAAATTCAGAAGCTAAACTTGGATATTTTAACCATTCGTGTAAATGTGTGTAAATAACAATCAATTCTACAAATTTTCTAATAAATCCATTAACAACACAAATCGTTGTTCTAATTTGGATTTATTAAAATAAGATAAATTTTTACCTTACAAATTCTCACTTTGATCAATTTTCACTCGATTGATTACGTCACTGAAGACGCGCTGGCGACCATGTGTTGATCTACGTAGTCCAGTACCCTCGAAGTTGCAAGCGTTCCAGTCCGCTACCGGAATTCTTGTGCTAATAACCGTTTGGAAGTGCCGATTAATCTTGTTTTTTGGTTAATCAACTTATTAACTTGTTAATTAAACAATCGTTGCCTCGCTTCATTCACGATGCACAATTTTCCACTAATTACCGAATGTAATTAAATATTACACAATCTCACAATTCTCACGACTTATCTACTTCTGTAAATAAGTAAATTTTATGCTTTGGTTTTCGGGCCAAAGAAGCACATATGAGTTCTTCAATTGGAATCTACCAAAGAACTCCAGACACGAGTTCCCGCTTTCGTCTTCACCAGAGAACTGGCTGCTTTTTTTCTGCTCGCTGGCTTTGTGTTCCCAGTTTTCAAAATTGGATTTCTGTGAGTGGGAGTCTTTTCTTCTTGTTAGCTAAAATAGCTCTACTTGCAGGTAACATAACGTTTTTAATCGCGTGTGCACTGAATTATTATTAACACTTATTATTAATATGGCGCTGTTTTTTAAAATGAAAATTATGCACAGGATGTGACATAAACTTTGTATTTCACAAATAAATTCAAAATGTTTGTTTTATGTGTAGAATACGTTACAAATGATGGTTTTTGTAAATTTGATGCAAATGTTTCTTTTTATGTCAGTCAAATTAACTGACCTATTGATTTTAAAGCAAATTAAGTTAAATTACTTCCTTATTCGTCTGCTTGAATCCTTAAATTATGAAATATCACCACAATATTTCCTCCAGGCATAATTTATTATAGAAAATTATTTTTATAAACTAATTTTCAAATCCGTTTGAGCCTATCCGATTTTAAATGCACAGCAAAATTAACAAAGGTACGTCAATACATTCGTTCTTCCGTATCCGGTAACATCACGTCTGAATATGTCAACCAAGTCACGATATGTTTTGACACCGATTTCCTGAATTCCAGCAGCTCCTTGCAGGAATTTTGCTTTCTGGTCCTAACAGTCTTTATCCATCCCTTCGACCAACAACCACATGGAAGGATTGTACTGCATTATAAATATACAAATAAACTTGTACTGCTTCGTAGGCGCCGACCTTCTAATGTATTGTAGAGATATTTCCTACAACCCTTAGTTGTACTTCCCTTTTTCCAGGACAATATCTCAACACTAAAGTGCCGTCGGTAGCTATGTAGCGGTTCACATATAATCTCTGTACGAGAACAATCTTCAGGGCTTGAATTCCTACTTCTCTCCTCTCTGGGTCGCCAAACGAAACAAATGTGCGGCCTAATTACCGCATTATTGTCGCTAAACTGAAATTCCTCTTTTAGGAACAAAATTGCATAAATTGCCTTATTCAAAATAACTGTCGTTGCAGACAACGCTACTAAACTGAATTGGGGTACGGCCCGTTGCATGAAATCAAAATCAAACGCAGCTTCGTACAAAATAACAAATTTAATTTTCATAAAATTAATTAAATTCAATAAAAAAAAAAAAACACAAGTCGAGCATGTGATGTTTATGCACAAAATCGTTTTGGTCGTTAATCTGTTTTTCTAACGGTGTCAATGGCAACGTACTTTATAGGATATAAAATACGTTAAAATTCTAATTTTTATATTAGTGTTAGAAAAAATATTGAAGACAACGCGTGTTTTATAGATTAAAAATCTTTCTCTATTAAATCCTCACTCCCTACGGTCGTTCGGATTTAAACTACAACATCGATAAATTCAAATCAACCTCAAAATACTTCAGGTTCCTATTAAGGTGTAAATCGTGTGACATAAATAAATTATAAATGTGTACAGATTCAAATTGTTTATTTACCAGTTACGCTGCACTTGACGTAAATTGTTTGAGAACCACTGTTTTCTTGCTTCCTAAATTCCTCACTTCCGCTTGCATCTGTCATACGGTGGCACCTGTTTTCAGATTCCAGCTTCTGTAACTTTGTGGCAATTTTCCAAATAAGTAAAGTGACGTCTTCACACACAAATTCAATATCCAAATTAAATCGATCGTCAATCGTATAAAAAGTACTTGTTGGCAAATATTAAACAATTTGAACCAAGCATAAAATAAATCGTGCAACTAACCTCAAAATTGGTACGTAAAATTATTTAATTCAAATTTAACTAACTTGAATTCATCCTTCTAAATTTTCTAATTGTAGGCACGTAATCGTCGTAATTACAAATAACATTCGATCATTTGTCAATGGCGGACCGGCAATTTTATCCACATGTGGGATACGAATTTTCCAATGACGCCTTTACAAAAATCGCTGTAATTTGAAGATTCTGCTTCCAAATCAACTAAAAACTCTCGTCCACGTCGGACAACACTTTTCACTAATTATCAGCTTGAAAAACACTTGGGTTTTTCAAGAAAACTCGAAATTTCGTCACTTATGGTGGACCTCACAAAAAACGCCTCCAGTTGGCTTCAAAGTCGCACGCCAACCTACGCCAACATCTTCTACCTTCTATGTTTGAAAACTTCAACCTACCAACCAAAAATTGAATTTCCAGCCAAATTTGCACTTCAAAAAAGGTGAAATCTCGCGCTCAAATTTCAAATGCCAATAATTAAATTTATTCATTTTTAGGTTTTAAATGCCGCAAACAACTTTATAATCACTGGATTTTAATCAACGTTCAACAATAATAGTGTACTTGTGTCAGTGGTAACATAAATCGACCTTAAATAACAAAATCATGCTCGCTTATACAAAGCTGGGTCTAATTTGTTTCACCACAGTATGTAGGAATGTTTGAAGTAGGACCTACTAAGTTCGTTAATCCTTTCATGTTATGCTATTTCATCAACTAGCAAGTCGAATGATTCACTAACATCATCAACTGGTACATGCGCGAGTACTGATAAACATCGAACACCTTTCAATACATTTTCATTTTCATATTCGGTTTTCATACCTAATATGTCGACATTGCGCAGAACATTTTGATTGAGAGCTAAATAACATCCTGTTATCGATGCTTCTACATATCCTTGAGTGAATTGTGCCATTGCTGCCAACTACAAATCGGTTGGGATCGTTTGCGGTGATTCATCTGGAATGTGTGTATCTTCAACTCCCTCTGTAAGACGATCGCAGGTTGCTAAAGTCTTGTTAGGTAACAGGCAATATACTGCTGCTGGATTAACTCCGTTCAAGAACTGGAAGTGGATACTGTATAACTGGAAACAGAAGGAAGGTACTACCTTGAAAGTGCCATCTGCCAACCAGACATTGGATCTGGCTAGATCATCTAGAAGTATTCTATCGTCCAATATGAGAATTCGATCATCTCCCAGTCCAGAATCGAATAGTAGTAGGTTGGCGAATTATAACAGAAAATTAAAGCAGAAATCAATTGGTAGCGGTATGGCAAGGTCTGCTGGTTATCTTCAGTTGACAATGCGACTTGAGGATGACGACGAAGGATGCGTTGTAGAGAAGTTTTCTGCAGTAAGGTTATCAATACATCTGGACCCAGATCAGTCATAACAGCACCTAAAGACGAACTTGGTGTTGATATAGCTTCATGTTTCATATCAAATAATAAAGTCGTCTGTATCTGTTAACAGTTTTGATTTTCAATTAAAAGTTTGGTATTTTCCACAACCCCATTGTGTCTGTCCCAGTGCGTTATGTTTTTCTCCAGTATTCATAGTTGAGATGTACTATGAGCGTTTGGTTTTCACGTTTCGAAAAGCTAAAATTTGCTGTTGCCATCGACGAATTGATTTCCACTAATTTTAAGATAAAATAAAACAATATTAAAGAATATTTTCTACCTTGCTTTAATGTAATTTTTTGTATCATTAGAAAAATGATCATTATCGTAGAAAGAAACTAGGTGATAAGAATAGTCAACAAGTTAATTTCATAGTTTTTAATAGTAGGTACACTACAATGTATCGCTGGGAAGGTAAAGTTGCAATTGTCACTGGAGCCAGTGCAGGTATTGGAATTGCAATTGTTGATCAGTTATTGGATCATGGTTTGAAGGTAATTTTTGTAATATTAACTAAAGACATTTTTACTAAAATTTGAACACAAATAAGGTGGTTGGTTTAGCTCGCCGGAAGGAAAGGTTAGAAGATCTCGAAAAGAAATTCAAGGACAAAAAAGGAAAATTTTATTATTTCGTAGCAGATATTGGTAAAGAAAAAGATGTTGTGAGATCTTTCCAGTGGGTAAAGGAAAATGTTGGTGTGATTAATATACTTGTTAATAACGCTGGAGTTTTACGATTATCATCCTTGCTGGAAGGAAATAGTAAGCATATCAATGATACTTTTGATACCAATGTGATTGGGCTGTGCACTGCAACGCGAGAAGCTCTCAAAGAAATGCAAAGTAATAAAATAGATGGGCACATAGTTCACATTAATAGTGTTTCTGGTCATAAAATTGTGAGAAATAGTACCTTTAACGTATATCCTGCATCTAAGTATGCAGTCACAGCGTTAACCGAAACATTAAGGAATGAATTGTCTTTAATTGAAAGCAAAATTAAAGTATCGGTAAGTTCTTATTGTACTGTGAATATATACGTTTATATAGCACCTTGACTTGATTTTAAGAGTATCAGTCCTGGTGTGGTTAAAACAGAGATTATCGACGCTGCTATGAAGAACAATGGATATACTGAAGATGATGTCGAGGCCAAAGAAATAAAAGAATATTTACAAGACGTCCCAGCTTTGCAAGCAAAGGACGTTGCAGATGCTACAATTTATATTTTATCGACACCTCCTCACGTTCAAGTAAGATTTTTCTTTTTTGAAGTAGAAAATAATTGTAAACTTATCAGTAGTACTTTCATTTTATCGCATTTTAATGAATATTATCGCTTTGTTGTAAAAATTCATTATTCTTGCTGAACAATTTTTCTTTTTCATTCAATGACTTTTATCATGAAATTATTAACATTAATTAATCTTTAAATTGATTTAAATCAATAAAATATCAGTTCTGCGTATAAAAATTTTTATCAATATAATTTATTTCTTGATTTTCATTTATGATCAATTTTCATTATTATGTTTTCAGATTCACGAATTAATAATTAAACCTGTTGGGGAACCATATTAATCCAATGGATAAAAAAATATTAATTTAAAGGTTAACAAATTTAGAAATGCTAATTAAATTCAGTTTAAAAATAAATATTAAATATTAAAATAAATATTAAAATCATTTAACTGTTTAGTCGGTTTTTTTTATAGTTTCCAATAAATTATTGTATACATTTGATTCTACACGTCAATACAAAAATTGTACTTAAATGTAGAACAATCTTTGTCTAGATTACCTACAAGTACAAATTGTGTGAAAATTTAGTACAATTTGTGTTGAAAACACCACCTTCCTAAAATTCGGAGAGCGCCCTGCAGTAAGGTGCAAAGGACATCCTCCAATTTTCCATTAAGCAGTATGACGATGTCTTGAGTTTGTAAGCCTCTTTTAAATATTGCTTTCTTTATGAATACAACGGCTATTATTTATGATTCAACAAAATCAGTACAGGTAACCATTATTAAAATTATTAAAATATTTTTAACAGCTTTAATCTTATTAGAATATATTGTGGTATTTTGAAATAGTACCTACAAGTTAAGTGGCGGAAAAGGAAGGAAAAATTTTATTGATTCTAGGTTTTTAATCAAATAAAATTTTAGTTAAAAAAATTTCAAACAAAATATTAGCATGAACGGAGTTGTACAAATGAGTACCTACAATAATAACATTTTGAGCAATCTTCTTCTCAGTCCTTTTACCCTAAAGAGGGTTTGCTGAGCCTTTTTAACAAAGGCTTCTCATGGCAGATTACACCCCGGTGGTTTGCTCCGTCTCCGAGGGGAGACGGCTATAATATGATTTTTACTTCGCCCGGAATTGAACCGAGTTCTCTGTATTAGCAGTCTATGCGCTTAATCGCTATGCTAACGACCGTCTAAGCAATCAACCATGAAATATTATTAACGGAGAGAACAATAAATTATTATGAACTAGGGTGATTTATTTATTTCAATGTACAAAAATTTAAGTGGGTTCGTGAAATTTCCATAGCGCGGTAAGAAGGCGCTGGCCAGGTTGGTCGAGTGTGGCGGGAGAGAGAAGGTTCGGTCTCTTCCATTTTGAACACGCTGAAGGAAGGACGCTAAAGTGAAGCGTATAAAATTAATGAGTGAAATAAGTGCGACAAATAAATATTTCTGCTACTAAGAGTAGCAACCGGAAGCGAGCAAAGTGTCGACAAGTGTTTTGAACCGTATACAGGAAGATGCAAATCAAAAATCAAAATTTTTTATAAAATCCACTCATGAACGAGCAGTTTGGTAGAAGTATTTGGTTGATGGATAATATTTGGTCACAAATGGAGCAGAGCCATCATCATCATTTTAATTCTACATGTGTGTCGCGATACGTGTGGAATTATTAAGCAATATTGTCACGTTAAAACCCTTTGTGATTTAAGGGTTCCTCCTGAACCCTAATTTATTAATTGGGACATCTTATGTAGCTTTGGGTTTCAACAGTTTGGTACCATAATTACTCTTAGTCGTCAGGGGGTTTTTAGTACAACTTTAAATAAAAGACTCTATTCCACAATATACTGAAATGTCATAAAGTCAATCAAAGAAGTCGGTTAAGGAATTTCTTTAAAGTTTAAATTTGTCGTTTATAAGACCCAATAGAGATAATTTTGAATAACTAGCAATGAAATTGTAACTTTAAACACATAAAACTATAACAGATTTGATTTTCTTATAAGTGTGATGTGCTTCTTGCGAATTTGTGATGTGTACGCAGGTGTATCTATTAGTTACCTGAAATTGGAAAATTTCCGTAATTTTGAATAAATGGCGCTAGGAAGTGACCACTTACAATTTTTGTGTTGTATTTTTGGATGTTTATGGTGGTATGGAGAAGTTTGATAAGGCCGTTTCCGTGGAGGTTGTCTTGAACCAGCCGTCTTGGGACACGTTTGATGCTTGCGGATGATTATTCGCAATTATTCCCAAAAAGACGAATTTAGTGAGCTTTTGAGTCACAAAAGCGATTATATCGACGAGATAATAAATCGTGAGTATTCTAAAACGATTTTTATTACTGTGGAACGAAGTTTTCACACGTTTTCTGTGGGACGCAAGTAGATTTGACCACGATATTAAAATTGTACATTTTGGGTTCGTAAAACCTGAAATACGGCGAAGAAATTAAAATTAATAAGTGATTTGTTATATGGACGAGATTTATACCACTTATTACCATCGATGACCAGTAAACTTGCCGATTATAAAATACCATATGAAAATTTTGAGGTTAATGGAAAAGTCGCACGTTTTGACTACTATTTTGGTTTGGAAGCCGCAAATATTCGTTCAAATCAATCTTTGAGATTTGGAACCACCACAGGAGAGATTTCACATGTCACGTCACTTATTTTCTGGATAAAATCACTGGTTTTGGAAGATTACAGAAGCTGTACTACCGTGTGTATGGAAGTAGGAAGCCATTTGACATTTGGGTGCGTTCTACAGATTGGAACCGTTGCCGATGTACGGAGTGCTACACAAATTGCGTTCAACACCAATTTATCATTTCACGTAAGAAATCTGAATTCTTTGTATCAAAACACCATTGTACAAAATCATTTTTATTATTGTAACACTTTTTACATATACCAGGCGATAAATAAAAGTATAGCTGAGTTTTTGATAATAAATGATACTTTTTATTTATCGTTTGTACACTTTACACACCATATTGCACATTGCTTGACATTTGTGTCAGTAATACTCCTATTAATAAAATATTACAAAGAATAGAGGCGCAAGTGTTAGTTAGTCGGTCTACTAAATATTCTTAAAGTACTCATACCCTACGATGACCGCTAGGGCGGATCTTGAAGGCGACATCCTTCTGTATGATGTAGCTTGGCTGGCGGATGTTGATTCCAACGGTGTTGCTTGTTGATCCTCACCAGCACTTTGGACACGGACGATCGTTCACTCAAGATCCATGACCGAGACCGACTCACGACTCAACTTAAGACTAGCTGAAGACTAACTTAAGACTGTCTTAATACTAACTGAAGACTGACCGATGACTACCTCTTACACAAATTAGTTCCTCTATATATAATGCAAACTCCACCAGTTATTCCTTTGATTGACCCAAATTCTTCACATTCCTAAGTAATTACATTCTCAGAAGAATCTTGCTTATTCATACATATTTGTTTATTTTAGTTAATTAGATTCTTATGATTACCAAGAAGAAATAATTATTTATTTTGTGTAACTAGATATTCGAGAGTAATTTGATATTCTTGCAAAATATGTTTCTATTAATTTGCGTGACTAATATTGTCAACCTGGGAACTGTTATCTTGTGATTTCGAAATTGTTACAAATCAGCATTCCTTTTATTTATAAAGTTTATTCAACTTTGGGGTTGTGACAATATAACTCGCCGTGAGAATAGAGTGGGGAATTTTAAAGCAAATTTTCAACGAATGTACGGTCGGACCTACAAACATAAAACTTTATGCAGCGATGAAATTTAATTTGAATACTACAATTTTAAATGAATTTGATTCTTTTGTACATAATTATGTAAATTTGATTGTTAGATTAATTGATTCTCTCGTTGGATCACAGCAAAATTATAGAAGAATTCTAATTAACTAAATGTGTGAATTTTGCCGTTATCGACGAATTTATAGGGTGATTAGAATAATTGTTTCCTTAATATCAAAGGACAAGCGTCATGCTAATATATTCGTGTAAATTAAATAGTTGTAAATCAAACCTCCTTTCTTTTCAAAGACAAATAAATTTAGTTTATTTAAAAACAAGATTTTTCCAAAGTTTTATTGAGACGACTGAGCTAGTTAGGATTGATAAAGGGCCCACTTGTTCCTGATGCTGATGGAAAGCAGAGTATAAGTTTTAAGCATTAAGTTTTAAGGGAAGGTAAGAGGACAATATTGAAGCTGGTTAAGAGGTTAAATCAACAGGAAAGAAAAGTTTAGCTTATTTATTACCCAAAAAGCAAATTACATAATATTATATTAATATTACGATTCACTATTAATTGGTAATTTTGAATACGTAGTAGCATTTCAATATAGTTCTGCAATGGATCGTTGGGCAGGTCAAGTTGCAATTGTTACTGGAGCAAGTGCAGGTATTGGAGCTGAAATTGTTGATCAATTACTGAACCACGGGATAACGGTAAACTTTTAAATTTTTAACATGAAATAACGAAGTTTTACAAAAATTTGAACATAAATTAGGTAGTTGGTTTAGCACTTGGGAAAGAAAACTTCGAAAAACTGGAAAAAAGATTCAAGGATAAAAAAGGAAAATTTTATTATATCGTAGTAGATATTGGTAAAGAAGAAGATGTTGTAAAAGCCTTCCAGTGGGTGAAGGAAAATGTTGGTGTGGTTAATATACTTGTGAATAGCGCTGGAATATTACGATTATCAACCGTGATGAAAGGAAATAGTAAGGATATAAGAGATATTTTCGATACTAATGTGATTGGACTGTGCATTGCAACGCGAGAAGCTCTTAAAGAAATGCAAAGTAATAAAGTGGATGGGCACATAGTTCACATTAATAGTGTTCTTGGTCATAAAACTCCAAGAGAAAGTGACCAGAATGTGTATTCTGCATCTAAGTATGCAGTCACAGCGTTGACAGAAACATTACGAACTGAATTATATTTAATTGAAAGCAAAATTAAAGTATCGGTAAGTTCTGATTATTGTCATAGGTGAAAATACGTTTACATAATATCTCGACTTTATTTTTAGAGTATCAGTCCTGGTTTCGTTAGAACAGAGCTTTACAATGTTGCTATGAAGATCAAAGGATATACTGACGATGATGAAGAGGGCAATGAAATTAAAAGACTTTTAAATGAAGCCCCAGCTTTACAAGGAAAGGACGTTGCAGATGCTGTAATTTACGTTTTATCTACACCTCCCCACGTTCATGTAAGATTTTTGCTCTTTATGGGGTATATTAGTAGATAATAATTTTAAACTTATCGGTAGATACAGTGAAATTACTTTGACTTGACTAGGTGGTGCCAAATTTCTGCGCAGTGGATGTGGAGGGAGAACGATTGACACCCAATTCCACCAATTATGACAGCAATAAGGACTCGGCCGGACGAATATTCGTTTCTGTACATTAATCCCGCCTTGGCAAATCAATGTATAATTTTACTCTACTTATATCTTATCACATTTTAATAATTAATAATATCAATTCATAATCCTGATAAACTTTAATCATTGTGTTTACAAAAATTCTTTTCCTCGGTCTACAATTAATTTATTATTATTGTTCCATATGATTTTTATCCTGAAATCTGTAACATTCTCTGCAAAATTTGTTTAAAGTCTTTTATCTACGAAGGCGTCCTGAGGATATAAGGTAAAAAAAAATTTTTAATTGTCAATTGAGAATTGACACTTCGATCTCGCAATTGCGACTTGCAATTGAATCGTGTAAATTGCGACTTCGTAAATAATTAATAATTGCAACTATAGCCATTGTAAGTTCGAAAACCTAATTGACAATTTATTGTAAGTCGCAATTGCGAGATCGAAGTGTCAATTGCGAATTAAAAGTCGCAATTGCCAATTGCAAGTCGCAAGTCGCAATTGCGAGATTGAAGTGTCAATTGCGAGTTAAAAGTCACAATTGCCAATTGCAAGTCGCAATTGCGAGATCGAAGTGTCAATTGACAATTAAAAATTTTTTCATTACCATTATGTCCTCAGGATACGAAGGCGTCCTGAGGACATAATGTAAAAAAAAAATTTTTAATTGTCAATTGACACTTCGATCTCGCAATTGGCAATTGCGACTTTTATCTCGCAATTGACACTTCGAACTCGCAATTGACACTTCGATCTCGCAATTGCGACTTGCAATTGGCAATTGCGACTTTTAACTCGTCACATTATATGACTTAACTAAAAAATTAACTTTCCATAGGGGGAAAGTTTTCGAAGAAATGTTGGAAGCCTTCTGCACCTTTAATTTAAAACACGAAATTTTGGAAATCGAAATGATTTCCAATAACGGTAACGTCGAATTAGGGGTGGATATAGGTGGAGTTTTTAGATATGCGCTCTCAGAATTTTGGGAGTCATTTTATGACAAATGCACTTTAGGTACATTATTTAACAAAATTCCATGTTTGAGGCATGACTTTGGGGAAACACAGTGGAAAGCGTTAGCCGACATAATAGGTCTGTTCCAACAACGAGGAATTTCCAGTAATATTACTACAAAGCAAGCGCAATAGATAAAACGCAACACTTTTTGTCTTCTGCGCATGACTTATTATCTATTGCGCTTGCGTTGTATTAATATTACTGGAAATAATCGTTGTTGGAACAAAGCTTTTATATAATGGTTGGTTATATGAAAAATATTGGCCAATAAAAATTTCAAAAACATTTTTCCATTACATCATAGAAAAAAATTATGAAGTGAAAACTATCGAATTACACAATGATTTTCTAAATTTTATTTGGATATCTGATCAAAAGCTGGTGGAAGATGCAATTATTGATTTTGATAAAGTCTATATTGATGACATCATTGAGTTTGTCGATAGTTTTGATTCCAAATGAGTTCGAAGACGCAATTGCCAATTTATTGTAAGTCGCAATTGCGAAATCGAAGTGTCAATTGCGAGTTAAAAGTCGCAATTGCCAATTGCAAGTCGCAATTGCGAGATCGAAGTGTCAATTGCGAGTTCGAAGTGTCAATTGCGAGATAAAAGTCGCAATTGCAAATTGCAAGTCGCAATTGTGATATCAAAGTGTCAATTGACAATTAAAAATTTTTTTTACCTTATGTCCTCATGACGCCTTCGTATCAGGACGCCTTCGTATCAGGACGCCTTCGTATTTATCGCATTATTATTTTCATTTATATTTATTTTCATTGTTAACTCTACCTTTTTTTATGTTACATTTTTTTCAGATTCCCAAATTAATAATTAAACCTGTTGGAGAAACAGCATTTTAACGCTATGGATAAAAAAAAGGTAATTTCAAGGTAACCATGTTCATCATTAATATTTAGAAGTTATGCATAACTGGATACAGGATTCTACTGGCACATTTTTTGGGTTAAGGGGATTTTTATAGCTTTGATGAACTTGAAAATAAAATATACGTTGTGGAATGCTAAATTCCATCTTGTAGAAAATATGTTTCTTCCTTTATATCATTTCATTAGATTTCTGTCGCACTGTATATTATAAATAATACGATAAAGTTTTAAAGTATGTAATGTTATATTAATATGAATAAATTGCTAATGCTTTAATTGACCAATAATTTTCTTTCCACACCCGATATTAAACTTATTATTTTGTGGGTTTAGTGGACAATTAAAGAAGCTTTATTTTTTTAATCGATTTACTCTCCTTCAGAACCTGGACACCTAATTATAGTAGTGGACTAATAATAATAATTGGTTTTAAAGAAAACCCATCAATATAATATTATAATATATTGAAATGTCATAAAGTCAATCAAAGAAGTCGGTTAAGGAATTTCTTTAAAGTTTAAATTTGTCGTTTGTAAGACTCAGTATGGAGATAATTTTGAATAACTAGCAATGAAATTGTAACTTTAAACACATAAAACTATAACAGATTTGATTTTCTTATAAGTGTGATGTGCTTCTTGCGAATTTGTGATGTGTACGCAGGTGTATCAATTAGTTACCTGAAATTGGAAAATTTCCGTAATTTTGAATAAATGGCGCTAGGAAGTGACCACTTACAATTTTTGTGTTGTATTTTTGGATGTTTATGGTGGTATGGAGAAGTTTGATAAGGCCGTTTCCGTGAAGGTTGTCTTGAACCAGCCGTCTTGGGACACGTTTGATGCTTGCGGATGATTATTCGCAATTATTCCCAAAAAGACGAATTTAGTGAGCTTTTGAGTCACAAAAGCGATTATATCGACGAGATAATAAATCGTGAGTATTCTAAAACGATTTTTATTACTGTGGAACGAAGTTTTCACACGTTTTCTGTGGGTTGCAAGTAGATTTGACCACGATATTAAAATTTCACATTTTGAGTTCGTAAAACCTGAAATACGGCGAGGAAATTAAAATTAATAAGTGATTTGTTATATGGATGAGTTTTATACCACTTATTACCATCGATGACCAGTAAAATTGTCGATTATAAAATACCATATGAAAATTTTGAGGTTAATGGAAAAGTCGCACGTTTTGACTACTATTTTGGTTTGGAAGCCGCAGATATTCGTTCAAATCAATCTTTGAGATTTGGAACCACCACAGGAGAGATTTCACATGTCACGTCACTTATTTCCTGGATAAAATCACTGGTTTTGGAAGATTACAGAAGCTGTACTACCGTGTGTATGGAAGTAGGAAGCCATTTGACATTTGGGTGCGTTCTACAGATTGGAATCGTTGCCGATGTACGGAGTGCTACACAAATTGCGTTCAACACCAATTTATCATTTCACGTAAGAAATCTGAACTCTTTGTATCAAAACACCATTGTACAAAATTATTTTTATTATTGTTACACTTTTTACATATACCAGGCGATAAATAAAAGTATAGCTGAGTTTTTGATAATAAATGATACTTTTTATTTATCGTTTGTACACTTTACACACCATATTGCGCATTGCTTGACATTTGTGTCAGAGATTATTAAAATTGCTCCATTTTTGAATTTGCTTAGTTTAAATAAACTGCCCTCTGACTTATTGAGATCTTTGATTGCCTTAAATTCATTGAATTCACGACCCTGTAAATATTTGTGGCCTCAAGATTTGCAAACCGAACTTAAAGCTAGCTGGCACTCAATTGTTCGAGTGCACACATTAGGCGAGGTTTCATCCCTGACTATAATTAGGGGCGTCATTGAGCCGTGTTACACGACAATATTTTATGAGTTACACATTAAAATATATAATTCAAATTACTATATAACAATAATAATTACAAGAAAATATTAGGCAAAAGAATTCTTAAACAATTTCAAAACAACAATAGGTAAGCAGGAAAAAGAAAGAAAAGAGTTCTCAATGATCTTACTCTAAAACACTAGATGGAGGACCGGTCGAATAACGATTCATGGGGACTCATGCAACTTATGGGGCAACTGGATGACACCGCTGTAAATTTTGCTCAACCCCATGGTAGCTTCCAGGAAGATGACACAATCATGCATTTGATGGAACGAATGTAACTCTTTTAGCACCTCTCCTTCCAACCCAGAAGCGATATCAGTAATTGGAACTAAATGTAAGGTCATCCGACGACGACTCTTCCAATAAACACGACATCTAACGGCGGACGATTCTTCGTCAAATAGGCACGACATGTATCGACGATTTTTTGGATAGCAACACGGGATAAACCCGCTAAAATAATGAAGGCCAACACCGAATTATAAGTCAGCAGTTTTACTTTTGCGTGTTACGTTTACGATAGTTTAACGTGTAATCCTAAACACGGCACAGATAAATTTAAGAGCGAACAGGATTCAATCCTATGACCTTTAGATCTATAGCTCCACTCCTAACCACTACACCGAACTACTCAATTTTCGCTCTGTTGTTAATAGAAACGGTAGAAGCAGGATATTTAAATTAGTAAATATATTTTTTTCAAAAGCAGAAGAAAATTATATTTTCCATCATTAAATTGTTCCAAAATTTCATTAAGGGTTTTCTTTTTAATTACAAAGAGGTCAATCATCCTATTTTCCTTACAATTTAACAAAATTTGAGAGTCGAAAAGGGTGGCCTGAGCAAATAAGTGTGTCTTTGCTAATTGCTCGAGAAAGATTCCTTTATATAATTTTAATATCACCATTAGGGCAATTAGGAAAGTACACTATAATAATATATATTATTTATTTATTTATTTATCATGTGCCTTGGTCATACTAAAAATGCGCTCAGATCACAATGACCAACAGTTTTTATGATTACACTGTGCAATATGCTTATAGTATATGACTTTTCTCATTCAATAAAATATGTAATCATTAATAACATTAATATCAAATTTAAGTTTTCTTACATTCTTCAAATATATTTAATAACTTTTATCGAAATCAACAGGAAAGTAAAATTTAGCTTATTTATGAACTAAATGGCAAAGAATATAATAGTTAATATATTACGATTCACTATCATTTGGTACTTTTGAATACACAGCAGTATTTCAATATTGTGCTGGAATGGATCGTTGGGCAGGCCAAGTTGCAATTGTTACTGGAGCAAGTGCAGGTATTGGAGTTGAAATTGTTGATCAATTACTGGACCACGGTTTAAAGGTAAACTTTTAAATTTTTAATGACATAACAAATTTTCACTAAAATTTGAACATAAACCAGGTAGTTGGTTTAGCACTTGGGAAAGAAGACTTCGAAAAACTCGAAAAAAAATTCAAGGACAAAAAAGGAAAATTTTATTATATCGTAGTAGATATTGGTAAAGAAGAAGATGTTGTGAAGGCTTTCCAGTGGGTAAAGGAAAATGTTGGTGTGGTTAATATCTTTGTAAATAATGCTGGCATTTACCGATTATCAACCTTGATGGAAGGAAATAGTCAGCATATAAGAGATACTTTTGATACTAATGTGATTGGGCTGTGCATTACCACGCGAGAAGCTCTTAAAGAAATGCAAAGTAATAAAGTAGATGGGCATATAGTTCATATTAATAGCGTTGCTGGTTATAAAATTCCAAGACACCATGCATTGAATGTGTATCCTGCATCTAAGCATGCAGTCACAGCGTTAATTGAAACATTAAGAACTGAATTATCTATAATTGAAAGCAAAATTAAAATATCGGTAAGTTTTGATTGTAACAGTGAAAATACTTTTACATGATAGCTCGACTCAATTTTAAGAGTGTCAGCCCTGGTGTCGTTAAAACAGAGATTTACAATGTTGCTATCAAGAACAGGTATACTGAAGATGATGAAGAGGGAAAAGAAATAAAAAGACTTTTAAATGAAGCCCCAGCTTTGCAAGCAAAGGACGTTGCAGATGCTGTCATTTACGTTTTATCTACACCTCCCCACGTTCAAGTAAGAATTCTGCTCTTTATGGGTTATATTAGTAGATAATAATTATAACATTTTTTATGTTGCATTTTTTTCAGATTCCCAAATTAATAATTAAACCTGTTGGAGAAACAGTATTTTAACACAATGGATCAGAAAAAAGTTAATTCCAAGGTAAGTTTATCATCAATATTTAGTTGTTATGCATAATTGGATTCAGTTTTCTACTGTCATAGTTTTTGGATTAAGGGGAGTTTTATAGCTTCGATGAACTTGAAAATAAAATATAACCTTGAGGAATGCTAAATTCCATTTTGTAAAAAATATGTTTCTTCCTTTATAATCCTGGTAACTTTTTATATCATTATTATTTTACATTTCTATAGTTTCCAATAAATTAATGCCCATTAGATTTCTGTCGCACTGTATAAATATTATAAATAATAAGATAAAGTATTAAAGTATGTAATGTTATATTAATATGAATAAATTGCTTATGCTTTAATTGAACAATAATTTTCTTTCCACACTAGATATTAAACTTATTATTTTGTGGGTTTAGTGATCGATTAAATCTAAGAAATAAGCTTTATTTTTTAATCGATTTACATTTCGAAGTTTATGGTTCCTCTTCTGCAGAACCTGGATACATAATTATGGTAGTTAACTAATAATAATTTGTTTTTCAGAATGAGTTACACATTGAAATATACAATTCAAATTATATATTACAATTAATAATTAAAAGAAAATATTAGGTAAAAAATTCTTAAAAAATTTCAAAATAACAAACGGTAAACAGAAAAAAGAAAGAAAAGAGTTCTCAATGATGACATGACATGCAACTTCTGGGGCAACTGGATGACACCGAGGTAAATTTTGCTGAACCCCATAGTATCTTCCAGGAAGATGATATAATCATGCGTCGGATGGAACGAGTTTAATTCTTTCAGCACCTCATATTCCAACCCATAGGGATAGAAGTACCTGGAATTACATGTAAGGTAAGGCAACATAAATTTGAAGTATATAATACATAATATAACTAATTGTAAGAAAATCTTTGAAAACATCAATAATAGAGTGGGCCGGTGTTTGTGGATGATATTATTAGCCCCATCCGGCCCCCACCTTATGTTTGTCGTATATATATTGTCATATTGCGTTTAGATCTTCGGGTCTGCATTCCAAAATAAGTGAAGAGGTCAGGGAAAGAACGATATAAGTCACAAATTTTGTAAACCGAGATAAAACGATTTAAAAGTTTCAAGACTCGATTTTGGTTTTTTTCTAAATAATATTGTAAAACTCATTATAACAGCAAAGTATAATATATTTGACTCTTAAAACACAAAAAAAAATTTCCAGATAAAAACAGCGTTTATTAACTCTACTTTCGCGTCCACTTAATTTTTGATATAATAATATGATAATAACACAATAACCGACGACGATTGCTTATCACTGGGAACTAACAAGATCGCACCTGCAGTTGCAGTTTCATGCAAACTTTTATCAGGTGGCTTCGGATCGTTTTTCCAGAAGTCTAGAAAATAAAATTTTTTTAGGCCAAGAAATTTTTTTATAGATGAAAGTTAACTCCGCCATTTTCGATAGTTCTAAAAATTTTAATTGTGTTGGATTGTACTCCATATGTGCAGCTGTGTGGCACCAACTAATAAATGTTATTTTGAAGAATGAAAATTTTTGAGCACAAATAGATCTTTACAATTGCATAGTTGAGATGAAGGACATTAAATAGGTAAATTCGCCCTCCGATTCTGTTGTCGGTTTTTAACCTTTGCATTTCAGGTAAATTATAAACGTAAAAATCTTTATTGGTAAAGATTATTCGGATTATCCCTTATTCGAAGGAATATTACTTCCCTTATTAACATCCAATTAAATTCTGTACAACCAAGTTTTATAAAATTATCATAATAAAAATTTTAACGTTTTATTTATTATCTTTTTAATTTTATATTATACTAGCTGGATACCCGGCTTCGCCCGGGAATCTACATAAAACAAAATTCTTTTTTATATATAATTCCTTTGTTCTGCTTGAAGTTGCCAATCTCCAACAAAGTACAATTCAAGAAGCTATGGCTGCTTATCATGGCAAAAACATATAGTCAACTGATCAATTGGCTGATTGGAAATTAGTCACAATTATCCCTGGAAAGCAAGATCATTGTATATACGAGTATATTAAAACCCATTATGGACATACGGTATCCAACTTTAGAGATGTGCCAGTGCATCCAATATCAAAATTTTGCGGAGATTTCAGAATAAGGTACTCAGAACAATCGTAAATGCACCATGATATGTGCCCAACTTTGTCATACAACAGGAATTGAGTCTAATTCATTCCGGGATGAAATTCACAAGTTTTTGTGGACAACACAAACGAAATAAGACAATTGAAGCTCTTCAAGATAACTGATTTAGCCACTCGATTTGCCCAATGAATTAAATTCTGTAAATACCTTAACATAATTGTTTATTAAAACGATACTACACGACCTTACTTATTGTCATTCCATTTGCTTATTGTTTATTGTTTATTTGTATAAGCAGATATTAATATTATTGAAAACAAAAATATGTATATAATATATTATTTATTTTGTGTTTTGTTAATATTGCAATATCATCAATTTCGTCCAACTATTTTTGAATAGTCATAGCAAAATAGACACCGTCGTATTCTGAATATCATTTTTTATTTTGCTATGACCGAGCTTATTATTTAGCCATGACTTCTACATATAATATCAAAAATCATAATAGTGTGAACGGAAGAAAGTTTTCATGTGAGAAATCATGTGACTATAGTAGTCACATGAGAAATCACCTAGTGTACCTACTCCTAATTGGGATTTTACACCGTATTTTCTTTATAGTAGTACTACTACAGGGTGCGGCAGGGGAACTTACTTATTTGAAACGCGCACCCTGAAGCGACAATTAATCCGAGAAGGCTGGGGTGGCGTTCATTCGAAAGATCGGATCTTAAAGTTTTCTGTCATGTAGGTTTTGTAACGATCATGCAGTGGACAAGGGAGGAGTGCGCGTTCGCCTTAGAAGCCTACTTTTCAAACTGCTGTTCAATCATCACTACGCAAAATGCATTCCGAAATCATTTCAATATCACGCCCGTGGATCGTGTTTCTGATCGGAAATCAATTCTTTTATAGACAGCTTTAGGAAAACCGGTGCTGTGCAGAAAACGATTCTGGAGGTTCAAGGACGATCAGGATACCCGAAAACATTGAGCATGTTAGGCAGTCAATTTTGCGATCTCCTAGGCGATCTGGACGCAAACATGGAACTGCTGTTGATATCTGATCGTTTTGTCTGACGAATTCTTCATAAATAACTGCAATTTCATCCATATACATTGGTATTGGTAGTAAAACGTAATCCGAGCGATTTTCTTTTACTAAAAAAATGTATGCGAAGCCGTTCTTAACAATATGCCTCATGATGCCCTTGTGTTCTTTAGCGATGAGTTTCATTTTCATCTTTCTCAACTCTCAGCTCAACTGAAGAAAAATATTCAAGCTGTTATCGATAACATACTCGTCAATATAATGGAAAGAGTGGAGAGAAGCGTCAAAACTCGACTATCTCAATGCATTGACCAGAACGGAGGCCACCTTAACGATATAATTTTTAAAACATAGTAAATAATAGCTATTTACGATATAAGCATCGTAACGTATCATATTACGATACGAGATGGGAAAATTGACCAACGAGCCCGAAGGGTGAGTTGGTCAAACCCATCGAGTATCGTAGTATGACGTTACGATGCGAATATTGTACAATGCTTTATCTACTATCATTTAATAATGAATTATATTCTAAAATTTTGCGTCTTTTTAAATTTGACGTAAAAGAAATTAAAATGATCAAATAGGTATTTAGTTTGGTATCCATAGAAAAATTTTTATTTACTTATACTTGTTTTGTATAATATTTACTTCGCTAAAATGGCGGACAGTGATAGTGATAATATTCCTTCAGATGTGGAAATTCTTGCAAACGCAGCACTTTCTACCATAATACCGAAGAAATCCAAGCTAAAGTATGAATTGGAATACGCACGATTTCAAAAATGGTGCGAATTAAAAAAGGTAGGAGATGCTCTCTCTGTAAAAATTTTGCTTGCCTACTTTTCTGAAAAAGCGGAAAAGTACAAGTCCTCTACATTGTGGACACACTACTCTTTGCTCAGAACAACAATTGCCTTAAAACGGAAAGTGGATATAAGCAAATATACAGAATTAATTGCATTTTTAAAACGGAATGGAGATGGATATAAGCCTAAAAAATCCAATATATTTTCAAAGGACGAAATACATAAATTTTTGCAAGAAGCCAATGACGATCGATATTTAATGATAAAGGTAATAGATACTAATATTATTTTAATTTATCTAAGAATAACTTATTCGTATTGTACTTAGGTTTCTTTAATTATTGGTGTTTTCGGAGCTTGCCGTAGAGAAGAACTGTGTAATTTAAAAGTAACCGATATCGAAGATAATAAAACTTTTATTAAAATTATTTTGCCGAATACAAAATCCAAAGTTATAAGACAATTTGTAATTACTAAAGGAAATATTATTGGATGTGACTGTCTAGATATTTTTAAAAAATATTTTCAACTTCGTCCAAAAGTTATAAATCACGAACGCTTTTTCATATATTATAAAAATGGTAAATGCACATCGCAGCCCGTAGGTATAAATACCTTTGGACGCATACCAAAAGAAATTGCTACTTTTCTTGGTTTATCCAATCTGCAAGACTACACTGGTCACTGCTTTAGAAGATCATCAGCAACCTTACTGGCGGATGCCGGTGCTGATATGGACACATTAAAGCGACACGGCGGTTGGAAGTCGTCCAGGGTTGCCGAAGGTTATGTAGAATCTTCCATTGAAAACAAAACGAAAATTGCAACTAAAATTATGGGAGTAAGTGAAAATATTGTTAATGTTCAAAATTCTTCTGCCAATATTAGTTGCGTTGATTCAACTTCTGCTGGAATTAATATTTCAAATTGCAAAAAATGTATAATCAATGTTTATAATAAATAATAATGGTATTCCATTATTCCATTATGGAATACCATTATTATGACACTTTTCATAAGTTCAAGATTATTCCTCACTTGAGGAACTTCGATAATAAAATAAGTTTCTTCTTTAAATGCATTATAATTTCGACTTAATTTACCCGTGTGGTAAAGTGTTACTTTACCACACTAGTGCGGTAAAGTAGTCTATTACGATTTTTCAAGAATTGTCATAAAGTTTGACATTATTAAATGATAGTAGATAAAAACTTTAAAGGTGTCTCTGTGATATGAAAAAATAATTAAACTCTTATCTCCTATACTGTTTGTGTTATTCATTTTTAAAATAAGATAGTTCCCCTGCCGCACCCTGTATTATCTACAAAATAGCAAAGCTTTGTTTGATTGGATGTCTTGTTCAAATTTTAACAAGAAATCGACATATTATATATTCAAACAAACTATCATTTCCACAACAAATTTCTAAAATAAATTTATAATAATTATTATCAATAGTTGCCACTAAAAAATTGTCATCTTTTTTCGAGTCGTCACGTTCAATATTTTTTGTTACAGTTGAGCAAAATATTTTTAATAAATTTTTATCGTAGAATATCTTTAATCTAATTAAGAGGTTAAATCAACAGGAAAGTAAATTTTGGCTATTCATCACTCAAAGAAAAAAATTATGTTATAATAATAATATTACACTGCACTATAATTTGGTACTTTATGTAGAATACATAGTAGTATTTCAATATTGTGCTGCAATGAATCGTTGGGCAGGACAAGTTGCAATTGTTACTGGAGCAAGTGCAGGTATTGGAACTGAAATTGTTGATCAATTACTGGACCACGGTTTAAAGGTAAACTTTTAACATGAAATAATGGAATTTTTACTAATATTTGAACGCAATCAGGTGGTTGGTTTAGCTCGCAGGAAAGAGAAATTAGAAGAACTCGAAAATAAATTCAAAGATAAAAAGGGAACATTTTATTATTTCGTAGTAGATATTAGTAAAGAACAAGATGTTGTGAGAGCCTTTCAGTGGGTAAAGGAAAATGTTGGTGTGGTTAATATACTTGTGAATAACGCTGGCGTTGTACGATTATCATCCTTGATGGAAGGAAATGGTCAGGATATAAGAGATATTTTCGATACTAATGTGATTGGACTGTGCATTGCAACGCGAGAAGCTCTTAAAGAAATGCAAATTAATAAAATAGATGGGCACATAGTTCACATTAACAGTGTTTTAGGTCATATAATTTCAAAAGAAGGTGATCTGAATGTGTATCCTGCATCTAAGTATGCAGTCACAGCGTTAACAGAAACATTAAGAACTGAATTATCTTTAATTGGAAGCAAAATTAAAGTATCGGTAAGTTCTGATTTTACGATGAAAATACTTTTACATAATATCTCGACTCTATTTTAAGAGTGTCAGTCCTGGTTTCGTTAGAACAGAGTTGTTCGATGTTGCTATGAAGAACAAAGGTTATACTAAAGATGATGTGGAGGTCAAAGAAATGGAAGAACTTATGAAAGAATCCCCAGCTTTGCAAGCAAAGGATGTTGCAGATGCTACAATTTACGTTTTATCTACACCTGCCCACGTTCAAGTAAGATTTTTGCTCTTTATGGGGTATATTGATGTAGTAGATAATGATTTTAAACTTATCAGTAGATATAGTGAATTTACTTTGACTTGACTAGACGGTGCCAAATTTCTACGCAGCAGATGTGGAGGGAGAACAATTGTCACCCTATTCTACCAATTGACACGAACGTGGATTCAACAGGACGAATATTTATTTCTGCACATTAGCTTCGCCTTGTCAAGTCAAAGTACAATTTCACGTTACTTATAGCTTATCACATTTTAATAAATTATTATTATTAATATCAATCCATGAATTTGATTTACGTTTATTTAATCCTTATTAACTTTAAGCATTTTGTTTATTTGAAAAATTCTTTCCTAGGTATACAATTAATTATTATTCTTCCATATGATTTTTATCCTGAAATCTTTAACATTCTCCTCAAAATTTGTTTATATCAATAAAATATCAGATTTGCTTATAATAAATAAATCTTTTATTGGATTTATTGCATTATTTTCATTAATTTATGCTTAATATTCATTGTTAAGTATTATATCTTTATTTATTTTACCTTCTTTCAGATTCACGAATTAATGATTAGACCTGTTGGAGAACAATTTTAACACAGTGGAAAATAAAGTTAATATCAAGGTAACCAAGTTTATCATCAATGTTTAGTTTTTATGCATAATTGGGACCAGTTTTATCAAATCATAGTTCTTTGATTTAAGCGGTGTTTTATAGCTTTGGTGTTTTTTGTAAAAAAATGTTGTTTCTTATTTTCTAATCTTGGTAACTTTTTATTTTATTTCTTTGCCGAAATCAGTTTAGGTTTTTTAACTTATTATTATTTAATTAGTTTTGATATATTCCGTAGACTTTGTTATTAGGTGATATTAATATACTGTACCATTCACATGTATGCAGATGATTTCCAAACACTCAAAGAAAACTACAATCAAATATTACGGAAATAGAAAATTAGTGCAATAGAAATCGTTACTAATCAATCCGCACAAAACCCAAATATTTAATTGAATTTGGAACAGCACAGGAAGATGTTAATATATTATAATGAAGCAAACTAAATGCCACGGTAGCTATTTTGCCGGAGAGCAATAATGAGAACTCATCTCAGGGAAGACTAGATTAAACTCTAAAGATTAAAAATTAATTTTAATGAAGCAAAAAATATAAAGGTGTTGAAAACACTTCAGTTTTGGACAACAATTTGTGTCCTGAGCCGTTGGTGTAGTTTGTATGCGATCGTTGCGAACCGCAATTGCATTTCATTTTAAATTGATAGCTAAATTGCGTCTCGCAACTTTCGTGTGTTCAATGTGTTAGAATAAATCATAATTTTTCACAATTTATTAAATAATGTTCGGTGTACAAAAATTAAACTAATCTAAAACCGCGTTTCAGAACTGCTGGGTTTCGCTGCACCTACTGCGTGCATGTGTAGGTGTTTTCCTTTCCACGTTCATCCGCGGTTTGGCTAACAGATGTGAGGTCCGCTTGCGTTTGACATCGAATTTTGTTATCCAATTCGACCAAATCTTCTTGCTTGTGCTCTCGTTGTAGTAGCAATTAAGTTTTAATCAGCCGTCTCTCATCAACCGGCAAGTTTTTCAAATATTAATAATTTTGCTCTTGAAACAAATTTTTACTTTCTCACCTTACATATGGGACGCATTATAGCTCTTGAAATCAACCTGAAGTCGCTATATCAACTTCAATCTATGCAAAACTTTCACTTTTCTCAATGGAAGGCGTCCAACCTCTGTTCTCCATCAATGACGTGTGTATCATACATTAAACATTACTATAGAGGCTTTTAGTTCTCAAAGGCAACAAAATTGTTTTAACGACCTATCATCGCGATATGAAATTGATGCTTATTGAATCATTCATTAGTGCTGAATCACCGGAATTAAGTAGATTGTATTTATGTGTAATATCTAATGTATAATATCTTTATCCGCTTAAGAATGCTTAACACCGGTAAAGTCAGGGTCTTGTAGGCTGTGCGCGATGAAGAGAAGATTGCTCTCAGTTCAGGACAACTTTGAATAAAATTCATAATATGACGGAGTTAAGTTGACCTGGGCTGAGGAACAGTAACTTTAAGAACAGTGGTAATTGGACATACAATTATTTAAAAGATTGTATGTTTCCATAAACTTAAAAGGTAATAAAACGTATCGGGTGCACTGTTTATAAATTGAATAAAATTTGTCATATAAATTATTATTGTAAGGTATTTGGACATTGTTAATTTAATTTGTTGTTATGATATTGAAGGTAGGTGTTCCTTATTGACGGTAGTCCATAAACAAATCTAGAGAGAAATGATAACGGAAATTCAAATAAAGAAACAAAAGAGAAGCCGAGTTTGATATGGTAACGGAGCGAGATAAACAATTTAATTAAGCAAAGTTACTCAAGGCGAGAAGTCGCATTTTGGGGTGAATGATTTATTAATTCAAAATCAATAAATTTTAGAAGAAAATTATTAAACACTTGCTATAGGACAACATTCTCCGAGATAGGGGACAATCAGTGACAAAATTTATAAATAAATTATTTGGAAATATTGAGTGAAGACCATATAAGTATTTTTAAATTCCTAATTGGAAATAAATTATTGGATCCCAATTTGGAAGCATTGTGGGACGTAGCAGAAGTAGTGGATGTCTAGTTGGATTGTTAAATAAAGAAGCCGGGGAAGAATCATTGGTCTTGGTGGAAGTGGTTAATGTTTATTCGTACCAGGAATTGCGTATGTGGGAAGACTACCGTCAAAAAGGACACGGATAGGTAGATAATTTTATTTGTTGTATTTGATTTTGTGGGGAATTTTAATTGTTGGGATAAACGGGGAACATTTTAAGTGTAAATAAATCGATTCGAAATTTAACTTCTGTAAACGTTTTATTATTTATCAAATTGAAATAATAAGGATCTCAACTGAAGGTTGCTGATCGGTGATAACGTTCTCTCAGACGGAGATAAGCGGCAAGATACGTGCTAGCCGGTATTAAGCATTCTTATTCTTCTATTAGTGGAGAAAGTATACGGTAAGTGTGTGACGTCCAGGGGCATAAAGATAATTGCCGGTGGACACTACAGTATACTCGTATAATATTTCTTCTTTCTTATTAATAAATGTTATTATAAAAAATAAATAAATTTTAATTCTATTGAACAATATCTCAATGATCTATACTCTATAGCATGGGTCTCCATACTACAAAATTCGGCCCGCGAGCACCACCAATCCGGTCCGACACAGTTTAGTTTAGTTGCATCTCAGAATAAAAATTTTTCGTCTTCTTGATGACGAATATCCGTTATTTGTGTAGTTTTTGTATTACATTGTGACTGATTTAGCGTAATGATGCGTTTTCACGCTCCCGAAGTTTGTGCAAATTGGCTGGTGCAAGCCAATAAATACCTAACAATAGTTTGTATTCTTATTTATTGGATTGCACCAGCCAGCTTGCACAAATTGCATGAGCGTGTAAACGCACCATAAGCTAAGTGTCCTAACGTATGAAGAAAAGGGAGCATTATGTGCTCTTTTTGTAAATTTTAAGTTTTATTTATGCATAACATAGTTGTTTTGAAATTTTCATATAGTATCCACTGTTTTAATATGTAATACTACTTAAAATTTAGATATGCATTATAACATCAAATATTTTTCAATATTAAATATATCCCAATAGTATCAGTCATAATTCATAATAATATAAAATAGCAATGCTCATCAATCATCATATATATTTCATACACCAACAAATTGATAAAAAGCAATATTATATTCATAAACTTACAGGATATTATGTTACCAAAATACATGTGACTAAATTAAATTATCTACAATTAAATAATGTTAAATTGGTTAGTTGTTAACACGTAATAATAAATTAATTGGTATTATTTTAAATAATAATATTGAGATGATGTTTTCCATTATAAACCTACAAAAGCCGCAAGACCAGCTTTACGCCGAAGAAGGGTTTTTCTCTTCTACAGGGTCGATGAGTTCAGTAGACAAAATAAAAGGGTAAATCACAGTAAACGTAATTTATTCAATAAAAAAAATTAATTGTGAAAATTTGCATCAATTTTTATTATGGACAATAAATTTGTCCTGAACCAAACGTGTTAATGTGCAATAATTCAGACATCCAGAATTACATTTAATTCCTCATTAAATTCAGGTGCTAAATTTGGATGTCCGGTTATTCGTGTGTCAAGTGTAAACTTTAAATCAATTTTAACAATAATTTTTAATTAATCCAGTGATAACATAAATCGTTGTAAAATTGGATTCATTAAAATAAAGTACAAATTTTCTACCTTATCATTTGGTAATTTTTCACTTATACTATTGTGCCACTGCAAGTCGAGTCATCAGTAGTCTCCTCCCGTTCCTACGTCTTGAGAGCAGCAGATGTTCCAGACTCCGGCTATGTTCCAAATTTGAAGTCAATCTCCAATTTCAGGACCACGTGTAGAATTTTACAATCACTCTTCATTTACAGGTATTCAATCAACTAATACCTTATTACGTTTGAAATACACAACTTTTCACTAATTATGGATAATAATTAGTAACTACGCGAAAACTCGATCCTCGCAAATTACTCACTTTTCAGTGAAACTACGAAATATCGCTTCTTTGATCTCCGGATCAACAAGAAGCTTTTATGAGTTCTTCCTTTGGAGACCACCAAAGAACTGCCAAGCACGAGTTCCCGCTTTGGTCTTCACAAAGGAACTGGCTTCATTTCTGTTCGCCGACTTTCTGTGCCTTTCAAAGTTTTTCAAAAATGAATTTTTGTGGTGGGAATTTTGTTCCTTGTTAGCTAATTACCAAATTTGTAATTTGTTAATTTTAAACATACTGCCATCTCAAATGCTGATTGGTGCGTTATAGGGGCTGGATCTGGTACCTTTCTAGACTTGGGGTGTCCATCTGCAACAGCGATATTAGGATGTTTGTATGCAATTTGTTGATGCCTGGTCGAATTGACGAAAATATGTGCAGCTAATGATAGTTGGACCATTTCCATTTGAGTTGCCGATTTGTTGGTGCGCTTTGCATGAGTTGAATGTGGTTGGTTTCTGAAACTGTTTTTGAAATATAAATTTTCTTACTTCTTTTGGTGCTGATTGTTGTTGGTGTTGCACGTTGTGTTTACAGGAGCTGGTGAAACGAGCTCATGTAAGCTGCCACGCCCAAACGAGATGTGTAGTTGGGTTGTATTGATGAATAAAAATGCGGTCGTAAATTGCATAATTATTTGGAATGGTTGGCTTTGCTGTTTTTTCCAATTTGTAGGTTGATTCTTGTTTCTTGATTCTTGTTTCGTTGTAGGAATTGTTGTAATTTGACTGGTTCAATTTTTTGAATTTGCTTGCAATTTGTTCCAGGTGTGTACTAACTTCATACTTGATTGTTGGTTTTGACGATTTCTTGTTAATTTCGGTGTTGCGCTTAAATTGATGCTTGGTGTAAATTTGCTTGGAAATATTGGTTTCCTTGTTGCTTGTATTTTGGTTTTTGAGTTTTGTGAGCTGTTGTCGTCGCTTAATTGTTCTGCTTCTTCACTTGCCGTTTTCGTTTCTTTATGTGTTATCACTTCTTCCAGTTCCCAAAATTTCTCTTTTTCCTGCTCTTCTCCTTCTTCTTCCCTTGGCGTTTTTGTTTCTTTCTCTATTATTACTTCTTCCAGTTCCCAAAATTTCTCTTCCTCCTGCTCTTTTGTTTCTTCCCATTTTGATTCTTTAATTTCTCCGAATGTTGGTTGCTTATTCTCAAATTCTTCCCAAAATTTCTCCTCTTCCTCACGATTGAACACGCCGATTATTTCTGTTGGTTTTTGTGTTTCTTGTAAAATGCTATCTGATCTTTTTCTTTCTTTTTTATGCATATTTCTAAATTTTCTGCACTTGTCAATTTCGTGATCTTCATCGCAACAGATACATCTTAGCTGATTGAGAAATTTTGTTAATTCATTTTCAACTATGTTTGGTAATGTAATTTTGAATTAGTATGTTGATTTTTCCTCTATTTTTTGTTCTAATTTGTTCATTATTTCTTCGTATATTTTTTCGGTTTTCCAAATTTTGTCATCATATTCGTCTTCGTTTGCCCATATTTCATCGTGAAGTTCTTGTATTGCGTTCCATTGTATTTCTATGTTGTTTAAAAATCTCTCGTACGTGATTTGTGGTCGGTCTTCTAAAATTTCGATTGCTGCATTTCTGATATCTCCAAATAAGGAATCTATCCTCTCATATTGTATCTTGATTAGAATTATTTGACTTCTTTCCATTTCTGTTCTTTTCTTTAAGTTTTGTAATTTGATTTGAATTGTCGCGCCACTGAATATGACTGTGAGTTGGTTTGTATTCGATTTGCTGCTTGATTTGAATGTTTAGACACCGCTGTGGTTTGCTTGCTTGTTTGACTCGTTAATTTTCTTTGCTTGATTTGCACTACTAGCCGCTCGTGAGTTTGATTTGCTTGTTGAATTCGTTGCTTGGTTTGTTCGGGCGTCGCACACTGGGCTGAAAAATGATGTAAAAATTTATTTTCCAATTAATGTTTATATAGTAAATTTTTTTAGTTGGTAATATTAAAAAAATCGCACATTACATTCGCAAAATTCGTTATGTTCTGGTGGATTGTTTTGCGTTTAAATGCTTATGAATATTAAATATGATTATATTAAACAGATGATACTCATAGCAATGCGTTTATTTTAAAATTTATAGGTAAAATAACGATTTTAGGGTTTATCTTAACTTGAACTTTTCGAGCGTTCTATAAAATTGAGAACTTTAAAATTTAGACCTGCGTTACTGTTACCTAAACATCTATATCGTGTATCAATTTCTCGCTGGAATGTTTGCCTATAAGGAAGATATTGTCATTTCAAGTTTTAATCTCTTAATTTTATGTACCAAATCCGCTCATTTTCGCTAAAATATGAAAGCTTTCATGCTTCAGAATCCATTGATCCGTATATACGATGAGATAATATGCCTATAAAGGTTTTGAAAATCGAGAAAATATAAATAAAAAAGGAAATAGAATAGAGAATTAGAAAAAAAGCAAATCAAATCAAGATGAATTATAATTTAAGAACAAATTATGATCTTTATTTATTACTTAAAAGCTCCCCTGACACACATCTTGATGATTACAAGAAACTTTTTGAAATGGTTACTTCCAGACTTGATATCAATTTTTGTGAATCAGAACTGAATACTTTAAAAAATAGTATTAGAATGCTTTGTTTGAAGCTGCGTAGGAAGTGGAAACAGTCCAACCGTACTGAAAAAATTTTTTTGGAGAACAATAATTCATGGTTGCATTCTGAGTTTAATTGGCCTCATTGTATAAGACTGAAAATTAAAGATATGGTAGAAAAGACCGAATTTATTCAATATAAGGATACGCAGGAGCTCATGTGTTCTACAATCAGGAGTATGTACAACAATGGACTTAACGATGTTGCAAGGATTTTAGAACATTTACAAGAAAATCCTGAATTTGTTATAAAAATAAGAAAAATTCTTGATGATAAATTTAAACCTGTCGTGTACTCGAAAGAAAAGGCGTTGTCTATATACACATCTTTGAATTTGTCCAAGTCCCAATATATAATACTTAGAGACTCGGTTTCAAAAGAAGAACTTCAATTATTTCCCTCATATTATAAAATTCAACAAGCAAAAAATGATTGTTATCCTAGGAGAGAATCCATAACCGTGACTGAAACTGTTGCACAAATTAATTTGCAAGAACTTTTAGATCACACTGTTAGCCGAATTTTAAAATATGTGCAAACAAATGAAAGTGGCGAATTCACATTAATAAGTAAATGCGGCTTTGATGGAGCTTCCGGTCAAAATACATACAAACAAAAATTTTCAGATGAAACTGCTCATGATTCAAGTATTTTTATGACAGCTTTAGTTCCCCTAAAACTTTATCATAAAGATGAATCTGATATCATTTGGACTAATTCTCGACCATCTTCAACTTTCTTTTGTCGCCCAATTAAATTTGAATTTATTAAGGAAAGTACAGAAGTTATAAAGAACGAAATGAAATTTTTGCAAAGACAAATTGATACGTTAATATTGACAAAATACAAAGAAAATATTACAATCAGGCATATAGTATGTTTCACTATGGTAGACGGCAAAGTATGTCAAACACTAACAGAAACTACTTCCTCAATGGTATGTTATATTTGTAAAGCAAAACCAAGCGAGATGAACAATTTCCAAAAATTAGAAGATAAAATTCCTAACGAAGATAATTATAAATTTGGAATTTCTCCTTTGCATGCTTGGATTAGAAGCTTCGAGTGTTTACTACACATTTCTTATAATCTCGAATTTAAGAAATGGTCGGCTAAAACTGCAGAACAAAAAGAAATGAAAGAAAGCAAAAAAAGAAAAGTTCAAAATCTTTTTAAAACTCGACTTGGCTTACTCGTCGATATAGTAAAACAAGGACATGGCACGACAAATGATGGAAACACTGCTAGAAAATTTTTTGAAAATGCAGAAATATCAGCAGAAATAACTAGTATAGATGTTGATCTTATAAAAAGAATTCGTACAATATTACATGCAATAGCGTCCGGTGAAAAAATTAATCTGACAAAATTCAAAATATTTGCAAAAGAAACAGCGAATTTGTATGTTTCACTATATGAGTGGTATTATATGCCAGTTTCACTTCACAAAATACTTTTTCATGGTGAAGGCATTATTAAACACGCTCTTCTTCCGATTGGCCAGTTATCAGAAGAAGCTTCCGAAGCAAGAAATAAGGATTTTCGAAAATATAGAGAAACCCGATCTAGAAAGTTTTGCAGGGAAGCATCCAACGAAGATATTTTACATAATATGCTAATATCTTCAGATCCTTTTATATCAAGTATTCGGCCATTTCAGAAAAGACAAACAAAAAATCTTTTACCCGAAACTTTGGAATTACTGGAATTAACTCCAGAAATTGAATTAACAGACGCTACTGAAAGCGATACAAATTAATAATTATGTAGCTACTAATAATTTATTTTCATATATTAATAAAAATTAATTTAAATTAGTTTAAATCAAATATAAATTTGTTTAGGTGGGTTCTGGTAACAAAACTAATTTTAAATTTTCGCTGATAGGTAACTCTTTTACGCTATGTATAATCAATGCAACAATAATAAATTATTATAGTATTTTCTAACTATAATTGGTTAGTTTTTAATACGTGATAGTAAATTAATTGATATATTTTAATAATTTACTAATCTAATTCCTTTTACGTGTTACAAATATATTTGATATACATTTATATTTTCATTTTTTTCATATTTTTATGATGAAAATGAGCGGATTTGGTACATAAAATTAAGAGATTAAAACTTGAAATGACAATATCTTCCTTATAGGCAAACATTCCAGCGAGAAATTGATACACGATATAGATGTTTAGGTAACAGTAACGCAGGTCTAAATTTTAAAGTTCTCAATTTTATAGAACGCTCGAAAAGTTCAAGTTAAGATAAACCCTAAAATCGTTATTTTACCTATAAATTTTAAAATAAACGCATTGCTATGAGTATCATCTGTTTAATATAATCATATTTAATATTCATAAGCATTTAAACGCAAAACAATCCACCAGAACATAACGAATTTTGCGATTGTAATGTGCGATTTTTTTAATATTACCAACTAAAAAAATTTACTATATAAACATTAATTGGAAAATAAATTTTTACATCATTTTTCAGCCCAGTGTGCGTCGCGTCGTTGCTAGACCCTGTGTGTGTTTGGATTTGTTTGTTGTCGCTGGTGGACCTGGTGGATTGATTGCTTTGGCCGGCGCACACTGGGCTGAAAAATGATGTAAAAATTTATTTTCCAATTAATGTTTATATAAAAAATTTTTTTAGTTGGTAATATTAAAAAAATCGCACATTACAATCGCAAAATTCGTTATGTTCTGGTGGATTGTTTTGCGTTTAAATGCTTATGAATATTAAATATGATTATATTAAACAGATGATACTCATAGCAATGCGTTTATTTTAAAATTTATAGGTAAAATAACGATTTTAGGGTTTATCTTAACTTGAACTTTTCGAGCGTTCTATAAAATTGTGAACTTTAAAATTTAGACCTGCGTTACTGTTACCTAAACATCTATATCGTGTATCAATTTCTCGCTGGAATGTTTGCCTATAAGGAAGATATTGTCATTTCAAGTTTTAATCTCTTAATTTTATGTACCAAATCCGCTCATTTTCGCTAAAATATGAAAGCTTTCATGCTTCAGAATCCATTGATCCGTATATACGATGAGATAATATGCCTATAAAGGTTTTGAAAATCGAGAAAATATAAATAAAAAAGGAAATAGAATAGAGAATTAGAAAAAAAGCAAATCAAATCAAGATGAATTATAATTTAAGAACAAATTATGATCTTTATTTATTACTTAAAAGCTCCCCTGACACACATCTTGATGATTACAAGAAACTTTTTGAAATGGTTACTTCCAGACTTGATATCAATTTTTGTGAATCAGAACTGAATACTTTAAAAACTAGTATTAGAATGCTTTGTTTGAAGCTGCGTAGGAAGTGGAAACAGTCCAACCGTACTGAAAAAATTTTTTTGGAGAACAATAATTCATGGTTGCATTCTGAGTTTAATTGGCCTCATTGTATAAGACTGAAAATTAAAGATATGGTAGAAAAGACCGAATTTATTCAATATAAGGATACGCAGGAGCTCATGTGTTCTACAATCAGGAGTATGTACAACAATGGACTTAACGATGTTGCAAGGATTTTAGAACATTTACAAGAAAATCCTGAATTTGTTATAAAAATAAGAAAAATTCTTGATGATAAATTTAAACCTGTCGTGTACTCGAAAGAGTACTCGAAAGAGTAGAGAAACCCGATCTAGAAAGTTTTGCAGGGAAGCATCCAACGAAGATATTTTACATAATATGCTAATATCTTCAGATCCTTTTATATCAAGTATTCGGCCATTTCAGAAAAGACAAACAAAAAATCTTTTACCCGAAACTTTGGAATTACTGGAATTAACTCCAGAAATTGAATTAACAGACGCTACTGAAAGCGATACAAATTAATAATTATGTAGCTACTAATAATTTATTTTCATATATTAATAAAAATTAATTTAAATTAGTTTAAATCAAATATAAATTTGTTTAGGTGGGTTCTGGTAACAAAACTAATTTTAATTTTTCGCTGATAGGTAACTCTTTTACGCTATGTATAATCAATGCAACAATAATAAATTATTATAGTATTTTCTAACTATAATTGGTTAGTTTTTAATACGTGATAGTAAATTAATTGATATATTTTAATAATTTACTAATCTAATTCCTTTTACGTGTTACAAATATATTTGATATACATTTATATTTTCATTTTTTTCATATTTTTATGATGAAAATGAGCGGATTTGGTACATAAAATTAAGAGATTAAAACTTGAAATGACAATATCTTCCTTATAGGCAAACATTCCAGCGAGAAATTGATACACGATATAGATGTTTAGGTAACAGTAACGCAGGTCTAAATTTTAAAGTTCACAATTTTATAGAACGCTCGAAAAGTTCAAGTTAAGATAAACCCTAAAATCGTTATTTTACCTATAAATTTTAAAATAAACGCATTGCTATGAGTATCATCTGTTTAATATAATCATATTTAATATTCATAAGCATTTAAACGCAAAACAATCCACCAGAACATAACGAATTTTGCGATTGTAATGTGCGATTTTTTTAATATTACCAACTAAAAAAATTTTTTATATAAACATTAATTGGAAAATAAATTTTTACATCATTTTTCAGCCCAGTGTGCGGCGTCGCTGCGTGGACCCGGTAATTTGTTATTGTGGCTGGTGGCCTGTTGATTTGTTTGATTGTCTGGCGTCGCTTTGTGTGGACCCAATGGTTGCTGTGTGGCTAGTGGCCTGTTGATTTGTTTGATTGTCTGGCGTCGCTCTGTGTGGACCCAGTGGTTGCTTGTTGTCGCTGGTGGACGTGGTGGTTTGATTGCTTTGGCCGGCGTCGCTGCGTAGACCCGGTGATTTGTTATTGTGGCTGGTGGACCTGGTGGATTGATTGCTTTGGCCGGCGTCGCTGCGTGGACCCGGTGGTTTTGTTGTTGTGGCTGGTGGCCTGTTGATTTGTTTGATTGTCTGGCGTCGCTCTGTGTGGACCCAGTTGTTTTGTAGTTGTGGGTGGTGGACGTAGTGAAAAGTCGCTGGTGTCGTGGTTGAATAACTATGCGGGCGTAAATCGCATAATTATCCGTCGACGTTCAATCCGGCTCGAAGGACCATGAATAAATTACCCCCGACCTGGAGATAACTTATGGTTGGAGCCAGAAATGATAACTACTAGAGCGTTCAAATCTGACTTAATTTTATTAACAAACTATCGGTTTATATACAGTTTTTTAACAAAGAAATATGTACAGGTTTCATTATCTTGCTAAAAATATTTGATGAGTAATATAATACTTTGATTTTTACCTATTACTAGTTATTTGAATTATGTTAAGATTATACATTTTAAGTTCGTTGTCTGCCCTACTTATTAGTTATTACTCATGCATTAGTCTGCATTATTAAATTACAATGTTGCAAATTGCATTACAAATGTGAATGAATCTTAAATTAATTGCCAAAATTGTTTAAAAAATATAATTCTGTTTGAATTATATTTTGCATGGTTAAAATTACCAAATTTGTAATTTGTTAATTTTAAACAATAATGTTTTTGTACTTTTTATAACACTGCCCAGTATAATATATTATATACTGCCCCATAATAACGTTTCTATATAAAACCCTATTTCCGAAGAACAAAATTTCACTTCTTTTATCTAAAACGACCTCGAACTAGAATTAAGATTAATATAATTCATCACTGTATTATTTAGGTTTTATCATGTCATAAAAAGCTGTTAAAAATGTGTATTTTTTAGACCGATAAACAGAAAAAGTTGGTCTTTTATTCGCTATGTGCGTGGGTAGAGAGGGGATACGAAAACCGATCGAAGCGTTCGGAGTGGCCGTAATAGAAACGCAACTGGACTTATTTATCTATTAATTAATTATTATTTATCTATGCCTTATATGACTAGCATACACATCAATACACCACGGACCTCTTAAACAAAGTTTAAATTTAAATTTCCTTCAAAAATCCTTAATTAAAACAGTCGCTATTGCTGAAACAGTCCAAATTCATTTTCTTTATCAAACCAACAGAGAGCAGCAAGAGGAATGCACACAGTGAATATACTTCGTATTTTATTGGCCTCATATCGACCAATAGGAAAACAAAATATCGGCAAACCTAGAAAAGGATGGACTGAACAAGGGTGGCATAGTGTGGAACGAAAATTATAGTTTAATAATTAAAGGATAAGCAATTTATTCATATTATAATATAAATAACATTACATACTTTATCGTATCATAATATATAATATACCATGCAACAAAAACCTAATGTGCATTATTTTATTGAAAACCATAGAAAAGTAAAATAATAATCCATTAAATGATATTTATATAACAGAAAAAACAACATTTATTTTGCAAAATGTAATATAGTATTCCGCAAGGTATATTTAATTTTAAGTTCATCAAAGCTATAAAACTGCGCTTAATCCAAAAACTGTGATGGGAGAAAACTGGATCCAATTATGCATAAAAACTAAATATTGGCTTGGTATTAACTTTTTTTTAAACTACTGTATTAAAAGCGTTCTCCAACAGGTCTAATCATTAATTCGTGAATCTGAAAAAAAAGGTAAAATAAATAAAGGTATCCTTATCAATTAAATTAAATGAAAATAATATAATAAATGAGATACAAGATTTATTATCAGCAAAACTGATATTTTATTGATTTAATCATATGGGAGAATAACAATTAATTGCATACCGAGGAAAAGAAGTTTTGTAAATACTAAATGCTTAAAGTTTATAAGGATTAAAAAAGGGAACGCCAATATAAATCAAATTAATGGATTGATATTAATAATAATTAAAATATTATAAGATATAAGTATAGTGAAATAATACATTGGCTTGACAAGGCGGAGCTAATGTGCAGAAACGAATATTCGTCCGGTCGAGTCCTTGTTGGTGTCAATTGGTGGAATTGGGTGTCAATATCTCTCGCTCCATATCTACTACGCAGAAATTTGGCACCGCCTAGTCAAGCCAAAGTAATTTCACTATATTTCTGATACGTTTAAAATTATTATCTACTTATATACAAATACCCGATAAAGAGCAAAACTCTTACTTGAACATGGGGAGGTGTCGATAAAACGTAAATTATAGCATCTGCGACGTCCTTTGCTTGCAAAGTTGGGGCTTCTTTTAAAAGTTTCTTTATTTCTTTGGCCTCGACATCATCTTCAGTATATCCTTTGTTCTTTATAGCAACATCGTAAAACTCTGTATTAACCACACCAGGACTGATACTCTTAAAATTAAGTCGAGATATTATTTAAACATATTTTCACCTTACAATCAGAACTTACCGATACTTTAATTTTGCTTTCAATTAGAGATAATTCAGTTCTTAGTGTTTCTGTTAACGCTGTCACTGAATACTTGGATGCAGCATACACATTCAGATCACTTTCTCTTGGAATTATATGACCAACAACACTATTAATGTGAACAATATGCCCATCTACTTTATTATCTTGCATTTCTTTAAGAGCTTCTCGCGTTGCAATGCACAGCCCAATCACATTAGTATCGAAAGTATCTCTTATATGCTGACTATTTCCTTCCATCAACGACGATAATCGGTAAACTCCAGCGTTATTCACAAGTATATTAACCACACCAACATTTTCATTTACCCACTGGAAAGCCTTCACAACATCTTCTTCTTTACTAATATCTACTACTAAGTAATAAAATTTTCCTTTTTTATCCTTGAATTTTTCTTCGAGTTTTTCTAAGTTTTCTTGCCGACGTGCTAAACCAACTACCTGATTAATGTTCAAATTTTAGTAAATATTCGTTGATTTCATGTTAAAAAATTAAAATCTTACCTTTAAACCGTGGTCCAGTAATTGATCAACAATTTCAGTTCCAATACCTGCACTTGCTCCAGTAACAATTGCAACTTGACCTGCCCAACGATCCATTCCAGCACGATATTGAAATACTACTAGGAAATATTCAAAAGTACCAAATAATAGTGAATCGTAATATATTAGGTATGATACTTATAATCTGTTTTTTAAGTGATGAACAAGTTAAAATTTACTTTCCTGTTGATTTAACCTCTTAACCAGCTTAAATATGATATTCTACTTTTTTTTAATTTTTATATTAATATAGCCCTTTCAAATAAACATTTAACCTCGGAATGAAAGATATAAGATATAAAGTTGTATAAATCTTTGTTTTGATATTTGATAAGTTAGCTCAAAAGTTCCATAGAATCTCGTGTCCGTGTCTTAAGATATTCAAGGTCAAAGGTCCCAAAAACCGGTTTATCATAGATATCGTGTTTCCTTATTTGCTCTAAATGAAATTTGATAGTTTTAAATAATAATTATTGTAATCTGTAACTCTAAATAATTGATATTTATGGATATTATTCATAAATAAGACATCCGTTTAATAATATTTAGTTAATTTATATTAATAATAAGATATTAAAATGAATTAGTTTAAATACATTATAATAATTACATTTTTATTTACCATCAGTTTATGATAAATCTATTACAATACAGGTTTAAAAGTAAAGAGGATCTTTTTTTTTTAAAATCGGATGAAAAGCAGCTTTTGCCTCGTTTCCGAAAATGGTTGCCGGAAAGACCTCTTATCTTTCTACCATTTGTTGCACCCAATCACACTTTTATTAATTATATAATTTCAGTTCCCACACAAATGAATAGCCAAATAACATAACTTCTTAAAAAAACTATAATTGACATTCCCCGAAGAGTTAACCATTCCAAATTTGAAGTAGGACAATATCAATTCTCATAAAATTAATAATCTGTTGGCAGAGTTTCCAACATTAAAACCTTAGCCTGAAATCCAGCACACAATTTTCAAACATTTTCTTTTCAAAAATTTAGAAAATCAAATAATATGAGAATTCGAGGTCATCCTTCCTTATTTCTGCTACCATTTAAGGGCTTAGATATCCCTGAAAATCGATTTTATTTTTTTACAGATTTGCTTGCTTATACTTTTAAGAATTTTTCATTTACAAGAGCTATCAGCTACACAAAGTACAGATTACTCGCTGTGTAAGTCCACTACGAGACTTACAAGTCCACAAATAAATAACCCACCCATCCAAACAGATAAAGGACAATGGGTGCATTCACACCACTTCTAAGAGCGTGCAATTTTATTGATGAAAATCAATTTATCAACTTCTCGATTTACCTTGTCGATGATATCCACCAGTTGCAAGATTCACCAAGATCCACCAAAAGCACCCGGATTTTGGTGTATCAGCTGTATTGGTATCAAGTTAGAATGCCAAAATCTTCTTCTTCTTCTTCTCAGTCGTATTGCTTCTTGACAGAAGCGTCGTGACCTTTAACAATGCTTGTTAAAGGCGTTCATGGCAGATTACACCCCGGTGGTTTGCCATTGCCTTCCGAGGGGAGAGACGGTCAGAAATAAAGTTCTTACTTCACTCGGATTCGAACCGGGTGATTAGCGTTCATAGTCAACTCGCGTGACCGCTATGCTCCGACCGCCTCTCCTATGCCAAAATAGCCTCACAATATTTAAAAAATCACATCAACAAGATCAATTTACATTAAGGAGGGTAACTTGTCCGCCATCAAATTTGGTGGCCAGCCAATTCTACAGACAGACGATGTACATAGAATACTAGGCATTCATTTAGACAGAAGGCTTACTTGGGCGCCGCACATAACACACCAAGAAAAAACAACTTGAATTGAGGTTGACAAAATTATATTGGTTGATTGGAAGAAATTCTCCATTATGGATGCAAGATAAAGAACTGGTTTACAAAACAATTTTGAAACCTATCAGGGCCGGTATTCTGAACTCGCTCCACTCCAAGTGAGTGAGTGGTTTAATTTATTGCGAGTGGAGTGGTAATTTTGTATTCTCATTGATTCTCATGTGCCGCTCCAGCCATATGACAGCTATATCGCTGCGCTCCTCTAAAAGCGAGGACCTCAGAATACCGGCCCTGGACATATGGGTTGCAGCTTGCGCTATGGGGTTCTGCAAATACTAAAAATATAACCAAAATTCAATTATTCCAGAACACACACTACCCTAACAATGTCATACACGACCAACTGAAAATACCAACGGTTCTGGAAGAAATCAGAAATCAAAGCATAAAATGCCAACATCGTCTTCAAGACCATCCTAATCCAGATGATGTAAACTTGCTGAACCCTCGCGTGATGAGGCGACTCAAACAATATGACCCTATGGACCTAGTGCGTTTTTCTAGTTGCATTCGATAGGGTTTTTATTATCTAGAACTTTCTAATTTAACTTTATTTTGTAGGATGCTTCGTTTATTCTTAAATCGCAAAAACCGCTTTTTCGACTTTGTTTAATTTTTTAGGTTATGTTCTACATCAGCTAGAGCGATGCAAAAAAACGCTATATTTCTTAGAATTTTTTCTTCTACACGACCCCATTATGTGTTCCCGGGTAGTATCATTTTCGTACATTTTCGTACAATGACTGGACTATATAAATAAAATTAGCAAATGTAAACGTAAAAGTTGTGACTTGCGATATAGTTTATTTTTCCTACCTTCACGTGCTCTTAAACTTGTTACTTTAAAAAATGAGTCAAAAGTGGAACTCTGATAACATAATAAAATTTTTAGAAGCTTACGAATAATCAGGCCCGGACTGGCTCCTTTGGGGGTCCTCGGCTAGAGACTGATGAGGGGCCCCCTTGGGTTGGGGGCCCTCGGCGATCGCCGATTAGCCGACCTGGACAGTCTGGGCCTGCAAACAATGCCCTTGTTTGTGAGAAGTGCATGCCAATTCTAATAAAAATAAGTTCGCAAGGTAAGAAGCGAATTTCGTCGACATCTTTACGCATCAGCATACAATTGCAAAATAAGACTGGCAAAATAAAATTACATTTTATGTGTAAACCTTTGGTGTCGCGCCATCGACGACTGGAATTAAATACTTATTGTTGTTTAACAGATTATAACTTGTAACCTGGTATAAATTTAAAACAATGTTACGTTTAACCATTATTAATATAAAATTTTAAAAAATTTAAGTTTTTTTATATTTCTTCAAGTTCAATATTTGACGCAGTTACGCAAACTATTTTATAAACATTTATAATAGAACATGCTATAGTTTCAAGATCAAATCAATTGGACAGTAAATTCTAGCTGATTCATCACGCAACAAAACAGATTATATAATTATATATTACCTTTCACTTTTATTTGGTACTTTTGAATAGACAGATAGTAGTATTTTAATATTGTGCTGCAATGAATCGTTGGACAGGTCAAGTTGCAATTGTTACTGGAGCAAGTGCAGGTATTGGAACCGAAATTGTTGATCAATTACTGGACCATGGTTTAAAGGTAAATTTTTAACATGAAATATCGGAATTTTTACTAAAAATTGAACATAAACCAGGTAGTTGGTTTAGCACGTCGGAAAGAAAACTTAGAGAAACTCGAAAAAAAATTCAAGGATAAAAAAGGAAAATTTTATTATTTCGCAGTAGATATAAGTAAAGAAGAAGATGTTGTGAAAGCTTTCCAGTGGGTAAAGGAAAATGTTGGTGTGGTTAATATACTTGTGAATAGCGCTGGAATTTGTCGATTTTCATCCTTGATGGAAGGAAATAGTCAACACATAAGAGATATTCTTGACACGAATGTTTTTGGGCTGTGCATTGCGACCCGGGAAGCTCTTAAAGAAATGCAAAGTAATAAAATAGATGGTCACATAGTTCACATTAATAGTGTTACTGGTCATAAGATTATAAGAAATGGTACCATGACCGTATATCCTGCATCTAAGTATGCAGTCACAGCTTTAACCGAAACATTAAGAAATGAATTATCGTTAATTGGAAGCAAAATTAAAGTATCGGTAAGTTGTGATTGTATGGTGCAAATATGTTTATGTAACATATCAACTTTATTTTTAGAGCATCAGTCCTGGTGTCGTTAGAACAGAATTTATCGATGCTGCTATGAAAAGCAATGGATATAATGAAGGTGATGTCGAAGTGAAAGAAATAAACGAAATATTAAAGAACTCACCACGTTTACAAGCAAAAGACGTTGCAGATGCTGCAATTTACGTTTTATCAACACCACCTCACGTTCAAGTAAGATTTTTGCTCTTTATGGAGTATCTGAGTAGATAATATTTTAAACTTTTCAGTAGATACCTAAATTTTATCGCATTCTTTGATTTTATTTATGTTGCCCTTAATTTTTTTAATCCTTATAATCTTTAATTATTTTGTTTAAAAAAATCATTTTCCTCGGTATACAATTAATTATTATTGTTCTTCCATATGGTTTTTATCCTGAAATCTTCAGCATTCTCCTTAAGAGTTGATTAAATCAATAAAATATCAGTTGTGCTTGTAATAAATAAATTATCGCATTTATTACATTATTTTCATTTATGTTTAATTTTCATTTACCCATTACCATTTTTTCAGATTCACGAATTAATGATTAAACCTGTTGGAGAACCATTTTAACACAATGGATCAAAAAAATATTAATTCCAAGGTAAACAAGTTGATCATTAATATTTAGTTGTCATGAATAATTGGATCCATTTTTCTAGCAAGCAGTTTTTTGATTAGGCGAAGTTTTATGGTATAGCTTTGATGAACTTGAAAATGAAATATACCTTCTGGAATGCTAATTTCCATTTTATAAAAAGCATGTTGTTGTTTATAATCCTGGTAACTTTTTATAATTGATTATTATTTTACTTTTTATAGTTTCCAATAAAATAATGCACATTAGGTTTTTGTCGCACAGTATTTTATTATAAATGATACGATAAAGTATGTAGATACTGTTATATTAACCATAGCAAAATATAAAATATACAATAATGATACTCGAGCATTTTTGCTGTTCAAAATTTGTATATGAATATCTGAAAATAGTTTGAATATGTATAGGAGTTCACAGATGTTGCAGTCCGTTTCAATTGTATTTGGCGCTATTTCGAATTGACATACCATTTTATAGGTTATGGTTTCCACGAAACTTCAAATTTATAGCTTACAATATGGATATAATTCACAAACAACAAATGTAGCCCCCCAGGATACTACAGATGAACTCACACTATTTAAAATTATTGGAACACCCAAGAACAAAGGGTCGACCAACGACTGTCCTTACTTATGTTTCTTATACTCTGTATTAATATTATTATATGAATATGAGACGGTATTATATGAATGGAGACGGTCATTGCCTTGCAGCTAACGCAGTTGGATGTAAATACGAAAGGGGGGGGTACATGGTTGAAAACTGGAGACAGTCAAACTTTCTTATGACTATTCTCCGTGCTGCGAAAGGTACGTTAAGCCGGTGGTCCTCTGGGTTAGTGAATTTCAACCATTAACATAAAAAAAACGGGATACAGGTACATCTGAAAGCAAGTCTAGTATGCTACCTAATGGATGTAAAATATTTATATGCTCAAAGTCTCAAACACTACCAAGGGAACGATGCAGATGCTGGGAGATAACAGGATTAAGGCCTACTAAGAGGAAATTCTCTAGAGAATTGCTTCTAGAAAGAAGAAGACGAATATTGAATAAATTGTTGTTAACCTTTTTGAGTTCTTCCACTCGTTTTTTTCCCAGGTAATACGTTCATATTTGTAAATAAATTATAAATATTAAATCACATATAAATTGGTTAGTTATTAACTCGTGATAATAAATTAAATGGTATGATATGGTAGAGGTAATTTTATTCATAATGGTTGGGAGTGGCTAATGTGCAGAAACGAATATTTGTCATTTCGGTTCTACGTTTGTGTCAACCACTATGAATAAAATTTCCTATACTTGAAAGCTTAAAAATATATTATAATTTATTTTAATTATAATACCTTTGACAGACTGAAAATTAATCTTCATTAACTTTTTCATAAATTGTAAATCCACAATTAATTTAATTTATTAAATTAATGATAGTGATAATAAATAAATGATAAATGATACTTAAGTAAATAATACAAGTTGTGATTTGAGTATTTTTATTATGTGTATCAGATTCGTGGAATTCTGACTGAAAGGATCGTTAATAGTCATTAACGTTTCAGTATGTGTCACAGGTATAACTCGTAAAATTATTTAAAAGTATCTACTATTTAATTAAATCATATAAACCTGGATCAATAATTTATTGTTAGTAAAGCAATAGGCGCTAAGATTAAATTATTGTTACGTATTCTTTATCTTCCCCAAAAGGATAACGCGGTCTGCGTTAAATCAAAGTTGGGAGATTAAAAATCCATCAACTTTGTTTAATTTTAACGCAAGACCAATGATCATCCGGCCAGCTACTGCAATAGCGGTATGCTAAAGATAACAGTTGCTGTAGACCACTGCCAGCCATTATTTTTTTAATAATTGCTCCCATGTACGACATTACTAGGTGGAAACCTCCCTGAAACCTCATGATTATACCTATTAGCCAATTCTGGATCCCCATTTGCAATAATATCCCTGGCTTTGAAATACAATTACTGCTCGAATGGCACAAAACATGTCTTTATACCATGTTCTTTGCATTATTACGATGCCACGAACAGCGATGTATACACAGTGTTGAGGTGAGATGGAGGACTGTTGGTGAATGGAAGGCAGACGATCTGTGAAAGCTCATATTTCTTCTTTGTTGTCAGTTGTTCCAAAAAACCATTCCACCCTGGAACACTTGGCTCTTGTTTCCACTTACTATAAAGCCAAACTACATCAGTATTCAGTGGAGTAATTTCATTTTAAATGTGATTTAGGTTTTGCAAACCATCATAATCTCCTAAACCATCGATTAGAATAACGATTAGAAGTATGTGCAGAGGAACAAGTGCCTTTTTGACTGTTTCAGATAAGGATTGTTTTGCGAGACATATCATGCAGGCTTCATCGGTCATGACTGCATTGTGAGGAATAACAGCAATTATACCTCTTATGGCATTTCATGCTTTTCACGCTCCATTGCCGTCAAGTGTCTTGATATTAAAATCCTCATTGTCAAAAAGATATTGGCAAAATCGTTCATCTTTTATTTGTATTTTTTGGGAGTTTCCAAGGTTTTAAAGTGTGAACCTTCAACGTAGGAAATTGAAAAGCCAAGGTAGGATAGGATTTTGATGAGATGTTTGGAACCAAACTTTCTGCTTTGCCGAAAAATGTTATACAGTGTCACAATCATTTTATTATAATCTTTAATTTTAGGAAAGAATTATTATACAACCGAACATTCAAAAGAAAGACCGTTATCAAAATTTCCAAAGAAAACGTAATGGGATTAAAACTTGATGAAAAAATTAACGATGAGGCCATCTTTTATCTTATTAGTAGGAGAATAGTTGTTATGTAATTAAACTATTTACAATAATTACTATTTCAAGTTTATCCTCAGTTATTTATTGTAAGTACAACTATGTATTACACATTAACAACATATTAGATAAACTCATTGAACTGTAACTTTAAACCTTAGTGCTTTCATATTACTTTGTTATTTTCCAATAATATTACCATTTATCTTATCTGTTTAATTAATATTGGGTTTGCCTAGCAGCAAACTAATTTTATAATTTAGTTCAAATCTATTTATTGTAAGAGTAACTTGTATGTATTTGAATTCAACTATTTTAATTAATAAATATTTATAAAAATAGTAATAATTGTTGTGTTGCGTACATTTATTTATGTATATAAAGTTATACAAAAATTTGTAATTACCGGTTTATCAGTCAATAAAATATGTAACCAATAATTAATATTTTATATAAAATTTAAAAAAAAATAATATTTTTATATTTCTTCAAAGTCAAATCAATTATAAAGTAAATTTTAGCTTCTTCATCGCTCAAAACCAGATTATTTAATAATATATTACGATTCACTATTTTTTAGCACTTTTCAATAACATACTGAGTTGCAATGGATCGTTGGGCAGGTCAAGTCGCAATTGTTACTGGAGCAAGTGCAGGAATTGGAACTGCAATTGTTGATCAATTACTGGACCACGGTTTAAAGGTAAACTTTTAAATTGTTAACATGAAATAGCGTAATTTTTACTAAACTCTAAATATAAACTAGGTAGTTGGTTTCGCACGTCGTAAAGAAAACTTAGAAAAGCTCGAACAAAAATTCAAGGATAAAAAAGGAAAATTTTATTACTTGGTAGTAGATATTTGTAAAGAAGAAGATGTTGTGAAGGCTTTCCAGTGGGTAAAGGAAAATGTTGGTGTGGTTAATATTCTTGTGAACAATGCTGGAATCTACCGATTATCGTCATTGATAGAAGGAAATAGTCAGCATATAAGAGATACTTTCGATACTAATGTGATTGGGCTGTGCATTGCAACGCGAGAAGCTGTTAAAGAAATGCAAAGTAATAAAGTGGATGGGCATATAGTTCACATTAATAGTGTTGCTGGTCATAAAATTCCAAGAGAAGCTGACCTGAATGTGTATGGTGCATCTAAGTATGCAGTCACAGCGTTAACCGAAACATTAAGAAATGAATTATCTTTAATTGGAAGCAAAATTAAAATATCGGTAAGTTCTGATAGTACGGTGCAAATACGTTTACATAATATCTCGAATTTATTTTAAGAGTATCAGTCCTGGTGTCGTTACAACAGAGTTTTATGATGTTGCTATGAAGAACAAAGGTTATGCTGATGATGATGTCGAGGCCAAAGAATTGAAAGAATATATAAAAGAATTCCCAGCTTTGGAAGCAAAGGACGTTGCAGATGCTGCAATTTACGTTTTATCGACACCTCCTCACGTACAAGTAAGATTTTACTCTTGATGGAGTAGATCATAATTCTAAAGTTATCAGTAGATATAGTGAAAATACTTTGACTTGATTAGGCGCAGTCAAATTTATGTGCAATAAATGTGGTGGGAGAACGATTGACACCTAATTCCATTAATTCACACGGACATGGACCCAACCAGACGAATATTCGTTTCTGCACATTAGCTCCTCCTTGTCAAGCGAAAGTAAAATTTCACTCTATTTATAGGTATCTATCTTCTTCTTCCACTTTCTAGAAGCAATTCTAAGAGAATCATCTTCTAGTAAGCTAAAGCCTGTAATTTTTCCAATTACTGCGTCGTTTCCTTGGCGGGGATAGAAACCTTGAGCATATAAAATATTTTTACATATTTGGACTTGCCTTCAGATATCTTATCAGCCTATCACATTTTAATAATTATTAATATCAATCCATTGATTTGATTTGCGTTGTCGTTTTAGCATTGGCCTCAAAATTTGTTTAAATCAATAAAATATCATTTATTTTGCTGATAACAAATCATTTATCTCATTTATTGCATTAATTTCATTTATATATAATTTTTTATTTATTTTACCTTTTTTTAGATTCATGAATTAATGATTAAACCACTTGGAGAAGCCTTTTAACGCAGTGGTTCCACAAAAAAAGTTAATACCAAGGTAACGAAGTTTATCATCAATATTTAGTTGCAAATACATAATTGGATCAAGTTTTCTACTCTCACAGTTTTTGGATTAAGCGGAGTTTTACAGCTTTGAGGAACTAAAATAAAATATACCTTGTTAAATGCTATATTATTACATTTTGCAAAAAATATTGCTTCTTCTTTTATTTTATAATCCTTAACATGAATCCTTATTATAACATTTTATATCATTTATGCCCGCTTGCACCCAATTTTTAAGGCCACTTGGCAATACCAATTAATAATTACTAAGATAATGATAATAATAGTGATGTTAGACCACGGTGTGGCGTGATGTGATCGTTGGTTGAGTTACGGAGCGGAAATTCTGAGTTCAAGTCACGGCTTAGCCCGGCCTTCCGGTGGACATCCACACGCTGTGGTGAAAAGTTGTAGTAAAAAGAGTAGAAAAAGAGGATTAATCTACTTCGTGAAATGGATTGTAAAGACTTCAATAGAAGTGGCAATATTCCGACAGGAATGGAAAAGCCCTTGATGATGATGTTGCACAGAGTTCAAATTTTATGTTCAAAAAATTACACAAATAGAACTTAAAATAAGCTATAAAAATTGACTGCTTTAAAATCGTAGTTATCCATTTGCAAATCACGAAATTATTGAATAAAATTGTAGTTCTTTATAGTAGGTAGCTAGTACGTGCAAGTGTCGTCTATTTCAAAATAAAAAGTTATAAATAATTATAATGATGGAACTCATTTTAAAATTCAGTCCCCTGGAAAAGAGGATGCGGAAATATTTCGAAACAGAAAACATTATTTTTCCATAAATGTTCAAGCGGTTTGTTATGGAAAGCTTGAAATATTCAGATATAGTTGCGAGTTGGACTGGTTCAAGTCATGATGCTACCATATTCAATAATAGCTTGGTAAGGGCTCGTTATGAAAATGGTGCTTTTCAAAATGGGTTGCTTTTAGGTAAGTCAAATATTGGTACTTTCATTTGACCACACATATTTCAATTTAAAATTATGCAGGTGATAGTGGATATCCATTAAAAAATTATTTGTTCACACCTTTCGATAACCAAGTCACTCAAGCTGAGCAGAGATACAGCGAATCTCAAATTGGCACTAGAAATGCTATCAAGCGTTTATTTGATTGGTTGAAAAGAAGATTTCCGATATTGGCATATGGAGCTCGAATAAAATTGGAAACGCGTGAAAACAGTTTTAACAATCATTGTGGCAACTTCTGTTCTACATACATAATTTATGTAGACAGATGAATTTAGAGGAACCACCATCAGAACCAGAAGAAATTGAACCCGGAATGTTGAACAATCTTATTTTAGATGCTGAAGTGCCTCAAAAATAGAGCATAAATTATAACTGATGTCAACATTTTATTCGATTGTTTTTGCATTGATGTCAAAGTTATTTCCGGAAAATTTAAGCACTACTTAAATTAATTCTTAAAATCGGTGCAAGCGGGCATTATTAAATTTAATTAATTTTAATTAATTATTATGTTACTTTTCTATGGTTTTCAATAAAATAATGCACATTCGGTTTTTGTCGCACAGTAGGTACCTTGTATATAATATTAATATTATGAATAAATCTTGGAGTAAGTAAACCATTTTAAATATCACGGCGCAGATCTAACCAATGATCAGCATCATTATACAATTTTACAATCCTACAAACATCCCAAGATAAACATTTTTTTTTATAAAAAACAAAAAGAAACGTACGATATTAAATAGAAAATGGAACACATGGAAAATTTAGAAGAACTGAAACAAGACCTCCAAAGAAAAGAAGAACCACATGTGTCACATTCATTATTAGTGTATTCAAATTTATTACTTATTATTTTCCAATAATGCTACTTATTATCAATTATCTTATCTATTTAATTAATATTGAGATTGTCTAGGAGCAAACCAATATTTAATTGTTGCGTTGCGTACATTTATTCGTGTATATAAAGTTATACAAAAATTTGTAATTACCGGTTTATCATGCAAGAAAATATGTAACCAATAATTAATTATAATTATTAATTATATTATATAATTATAATTATTATTAATAATAATAATATATAACATTTAAAAAAACATAATTTTTTATATTTCTTCAAAGTCAAATCAATTGGAAAGTAAATATTAGCTTATTCATCACTCAAAAAACAAATTATAATGTAATAATACATTACGATTCACTATTCTCTAGTACTTTTCAATACACATAACTACCTAGTAGTATTTCAAAACTGAGCTGCAATGGATCGTTGGGCAGGTCAAGTTGCAATTGTTACTGGAGCCAGTGCAGGTATTGGAGTTGAAATTGTTGATCAATTACTGGACCACGGTTTAAAGGTAAACTTTTAAATTCTTAACATGAAATAACGGAATTTTTACTAAACTCTAAATATAAACCAGGTAGTTGGTTTCGCACGTCGTAAAGAAAACTTAGAAAAGCTCGAACAAAAATGCAAGGATAAGAAAGGAAAATTTTATTACTTTGAGGTAGATATTGGTAAAGAAGAAGAGGTTGTGAAAGCTTTCCAGTGGGTAAAGGAAAATGTTGGTGTGGTTAATATACTTGTGAATAACGCTGGAGTTTACCGATTATCGTCCTTGATGGAAGGAAATAGTCAGCATATAAGAGATACTTTCAATACCAATGTGATTGGGTTATGCATTGCAACGCGAGAAGCACTGAAAGAAATGCAAAGTAATAAAGTAGATGGGCATATAATTCACATTAATAGCGTTGCTGGTCATAAAATTGTAAGAAGCAGTAGCATGAATGTGTATCCTGCATCTAAGTATGCAGTCACAGCGTTAACAGAAACATTAAGAAATGAATTATCTTTAATTGGAAGCAAAATTAAAGTATCGGTAAGTTGTGATTGATTGATGCATACATCTGCATAATATCTCGACTTTATTTTAAGAGTATCAGTCCTGGTGTCGTTAGAACAGACTTTCTTGACTCTGCTATGAAGAACAGTGGATATACTGAAGATAATTCCGAGGCCAAAGATATAAACGAATTAATAAAGAGCTCTCCAGGTTTAGAAGCAAAAGACGTCGCAGATGCTACAATTTACGTTTTATCGACACCTCCCCACGTTCAAGTAAGATTTTTGCTCTTTATGGAGTAGATATATAAAATTTAATCATTTTGTTTAAATAACTTAGTATGTAATTAATAAATTAATACTTTATCTTCCATATAATTTTTATCCTGAAATCTTTAACATTATCTTCAAAAGTTTAAATCAATAAGATATCAATTTTTAAATCTTTTATCGCATTTATTGCATTAGTTTCATTCATGTTTACTTTTCATTGTTATGTATACTTTTATTTATTTTACCTTTTTTTTCAGATTCACGAATTACTGATTAAACCTGTTGGAGAACCATATTAACACAGTGGATCAAAACAGTTAATTCCAAGGTTTCTTAGAAAAAATCACCTTTATAGCTTTGATGAATTTTATATTATATTCTGAATAAATTGCTTTATCCTTTAATTGAACAAACATTTTATATGATTATTTTTTTCCTCTTGTAGTCTTGGGGATGGCTCTTAGTTAATAAAGCCGAAACGTCGACCAACAATTTATTTGTCTGTTTTCATACATTATTGCTGGAGGAGATTCTCTGCTTAACAAACATTTTCGTTCCACATTAGGTATAATTTATGGATAACGACAAAAATGGTTTCCGAAAAACAATATTGCTCGAGTCAAAAGCCTTATAACAATAATCGTAATTTATTACTAAAGGCAACATAAATATCTAAATATATTTTCCAAGCATCTTAATTCTTCTTCTTCTTCTGCACGTTTTAGGTTTTATCGACCGGTTACGTCACCCTTGATCAGCAGTCCATCCTTTTCTAGGTTTGCAGATATTTCGTTTTCCTATTGGTCTATATGAGAAAATTTACTTTTTTTGATATAAATCTACTCTATATATTGAAGTGTGCAAAAAGTCAGTAAATTTAGCCAGTTGAATTTTGCCTAAGGTTAATTTTGTCAATTTAAAGACACTAAAGCTGGATGCAATTTGGCGACACAAAAGAGATATTTTTTGTAACCTATGACACATAAAACAAACAAATTTGATTTTTCCATTTGTAACTTGAAGAAAGTTTTGTGTTACCTGAAAAGCAAAACGTGGTGATTTGAATTGTCGCGGTAAAAGTGTGGCGGATACTTACGATTTTGTTCAGATTTTATTTTATAATTTTGGTAATTTGAACTTTGAAGCCAGTTTTGGCGAGGAAGTCTTGTCTTGTGCCGTGAGTGAAGGGAGACGCTTTGTAAATTGCGTACATCTTCGCGATTTTACAAAAGAAGACCTTTCTGCAAGCTTTTCTTGCCACAAAAGCTAATATATCGGCGATAAATATGACGAGTGAGTTTTGAAACTAATAATCTTATACCTCCTTTTCCCCACCGTTATGGTGGTCCAGGAAGCGATTATTGCTCACCAGGTAGAGAGCTACCTGTTAAAATGTTGCCCTTTTTGACAGCTTAGCTCCGACGGTAGGCTAGGGGGTGAATTACCCTGAAAATTGACTTCAAAGAAAACACTTGAAAATCAAACCACCAATCAAAGTTAACAACAATATAATAAATGCTTATTACAAAATAAAACTATTTTGGTACAGGCTTCAACTCACGACGGATCTGGATGATGTAAATTACGTAAATATGAAAAATCAGTCAAAGGACTGCACTTCCAGTCGAAACTATCCAGTTAAAATATAGGGCAAATACCTTCCACGAAAATTTAAAATCTTAGCAACTTGCAGAAAGACGCAATTAAATACTAATAAAAATCTTACCTTCACTTCCAAAGATCTTTGTTGGAGGAGGTTTACAAACTTCTACCTTATACAATGCTTAGTAAGTAAATTGTCAACTGCAGTTGCTCTGGAGATGTTGATCAGTAAATATCCGGAACTGGTGGTAACGCTACTGGGGTGAAATCCGACTTCCGGAACCAAAAAACTATCCAGTACAGAGTTGTAAAATTGCAGGATGCACTAAATGATCGAGTACCACTTGATAATGGGTTGAATAAGATGCTGATAACCACCAAACAATAAGTTTGTACGAGCAATTTGGCGATATTGATAAAGGCACTGATAATAAATGTACGCACAATCAATGACGGCCGTAGAAAAATTGCTTGCTATGTTAGGAACTCACAACGACCAGCCAAAAAAGAATTTCCAAGCGTAGTAGACGTCGTTACTATTGTGAATAGTTAGATTCTGGTGTAATTAACACGATTCTAATAAAGTAATTGGTAAATAATTACCGATGTTCGAAAACACGTCGTACTCGCTCAAAAATGGCGTACCCCTCCCCTTATCAAACGTGCGCTGTAAAACGTCGCAAGTCTGCGTCGTACCTATTGCTAATTGCAAATATATACACGGTGCTGTAAAATTTAAGTAACGAATACAAAATTCGTTACAGTTTGTTGAATATTTTACTGTGTAAAACTGAGGTTTTTACACTTTTTTGTGAATCGAGCACATTTTTCGATTCCATTATAAATTTGCGTTTTGGATGCCATCGCGTCTAAAATATCCTGGAAATCGACCATTTCATGATTACTGCGTTATATAAATCAAGGTTTATTCTACTAACCGATTTCGATGCTTAAATATTTGGATGATTTAATTACCATTAAAATTTGGAGGTTAAATTTCACAACACATGTTCGCATTTTTACGGTTCGACACAGAAGCCGTACAACTTTATTTAAATCGAAGTTCGAGATTTAAATACCACATGAGAAGAATTCACTCATCGTTTTCACTGTTTTCTTGCAAAGAAGGAAGATTTGGACAAAATACAGGAGTCGACCACTGCTTATACGACCAAGTCGGAAGCCACGCTGCCGTGCAGTTTGCCTACCACTCTACCCCAACAATTTCGACTACGAGGTACAGGGTGATTCAAATATTTGTGTACATCAATAATTTAATGAAAAAGGTACTGAATTTTATATTTGTGAACATTTTTGATTTTCTATTGTTTTCTTACACATTAAACATTTACACAGTGTTAAATGGAGGTATAGGATATTGTTTGCTTTTAAATAATACCATCCATTTTATACCGTGCACACAAGTACATAAATTTACATTCTTTTTGACATTTGTGTCAATTTTGTCTCAATTTGCTCCAGTCTTATATCAAAATAATTCAAATAAATTACCACTTGACTCTTTGCACTCTTTAATTGACCTGCAATCGCCGATAACCATAACCTGCAGATATTGTGGTCCCGATTTTGTGAACCGACTTAAAGCTGGCCGGACTTCTACTGTTCGAGTGAACACATTGGGCAAGATTTTATTCTCGGTAGTATCACTTGGGGGTTTGATTGAGCCGTGTTACACGACAATATATAAAAAGATAAGAAAAATATGCAACGTTTTTGTTCAACGTTTTTATGCAACGTTTTTATGCAACGTTTTTATGCAACGTTTTTATGCAACGCTGAGAACAGCTATTGGACAACACCAAATCAACATTATAATCACATCAACGGACGAATCAAAGCAAAGCAAAGCAAAAGCAAGGCAATAAAACCATGCGACGCAAAAACACAAAGATTGAAAGATTTATGTAAATGCAAAAATCCGTTTGTTGGCAAATTTGTTATTTTCGGTGGTGACTTTCGTCAAGTTTTACCTGTTATAAAATACGCTTCACCTGTGGAGATAGTCAATTATACTTTAAAATCAACATCAATTTGGCCAAGCAGCATTATATTATTGAAAGTACCGAATAGCAGGAAATCTACAAATATAATTCAGGGACACGGACAACTCGGCACCGGGAAAACTCGGCACCGGCATAACTCGGCACCGGGGAAACTCAGTTCCGGGCTAACTTGGCACCAGTTGAAAAACTTAAAAAAAATATATGAGGATCATTATTAAATGGTAGATCCCGGTCGAGGCTAGGTTAGTGTTAGGAAACGACTTGTTTTTTAAAAGAGAAAGATTAATTACTAATAAAGAATATTTGAATGTGTGACATAATATGGTCCGGTACCGAAAAAAAATGCGAGATTCACCCCATTCCCAGTAGCACAATTTGCCGAGTTTGAAGGCCCTAAGGGGATGTATTTAAGGAGTTTAGTGCTGAAAAAATGGCTCTGGAGCGGACTCGGCACCAGTTGAAAAACTTTAAAAAAATTAAAATATAAAAAATTTATTATATATATTAAAGAAATTATATATCTTTTTATAATTTACTTTCCGGAACAAACGCTACCGAAGTTATCATATGTGACTTTGCGACGGAAATAGTCTTAAAAATCCGAGGTGACCTTCTCTTTAAAAAAAAAGTCGTTTCCTAACACTAACCTAGCCTCGACCGGGATCTACCTTTTAATAATGATCCTCATACATTTTTTAACAGTTTTTAACTGGTGCCAAGTTATCCCGGAGCTGAGTTTCCCGGGTGCCGAGTTGTCCGGTACCGAGTTGTCCTGTACCGTATAATTCAGGACATTTACAGCAATTCAATTGCTTCTAATGCCGATCTCTCCGACAGAATTATATTAGCCTGACACAATGATGATGTTCGGGCGAGATTCATACCTACTTAAGTCAAGATATAGCTAAACATCGAGGGGTCGATCAAACAGAAGAGGACATTCGGTTGGAATATGAAGTCGAATAATTAAATTCATTGAATTTCCCTGGTTTTCCGGTACACAAATCAAAACTTAAGGCGCCTCTCTACCTGCTTGAAATGTAGTGTCTTGAATAAGTTCATTTGGTGAAGTTAATAATCAATATTTTTAAATGGTTAAAAAAAAATTAATTAGGTAAAACATTGATCTATTTTGGTACGCGCTTGAAATTTTGAAAATTAAATCAATTTCGTAGTAATAATGTCTTCAAATATGATAAACTTTCAGCGCTTATATATCATAATCAGCACACGCTATCAAAATTTTAATCGCGTACCAAAATAGAATGAACCTTTATTTTTTGACTCTCAAAAAATGAACATTTTTTATTCATTGAGCGAGGTGTGACTTAAACTTGAAAAAAGGCCGTTTTATTAATTTTTTCAATACAATTGCCTATAACGTAGGATAAAATTCTTATTTTAATTTCAAAGAATTCGCGTGATACATAAATCTCATCTAGGTACGTGCTTTAAACGTAAACATGTTCTAGTATTACTTACCGCAATTATTACATTTTTATAACGTATACGGGTGTTTTACAAAAAGTTAAATAAGTCGATTTATTTTAATTCCTATTAAACTTTTTATTGAATTTCGCTATTTTTACAATTTGGTAAAATTTAAAATTTTGAAAATAAATTTAATTTTGAAGAAATAGTTTCAAATAGAAAAAACTTTTACTTTTATTAGTTTTAAGATTTATCATTAAATTATATTCTAATAATTTATTATTATATTAGAAGACAGTGGCGGATCTACAGTGGGAGGGCTGCAGGGGGCTAAATTGAATAAACTTAAAGTTTCAAACAGGTTTCTGTCAATTTATTTACGCATAAAGTATTATATTTTATCAAAATATACATTTAGTCAGATTCATTATTAGATTCAATTCTAACATCTTTAACTTTTAATTTCTTTGGGTATTGTGGATCCAAGGCCGCCGCGCCCTATTTTTCACTGTGTACAAACACACGGGCGGCCAAAATTAGAGGCGGCCAAAATCCCAAAAATAGGGGTTAAGAAAAGGTCATTTACTTTACGGCAGTGAATAAGTAGTAGAAATTTAGGAAATTGTATTAAAAAACAAAAAAAAACAAAAAAAAACGGCTACAAGGGCGGTCAAATTAAACTTTGCACACGGGCGGAAGTACCTCTAGCGGCGGTCCTGTGTGGATCGATTAATTCGGGTAACGCGCACTTAAAATAAAAGTTTTTTATTGGACTGATCTTTCGATTCCAAAATGCTTGTTCTTTGATATATAGGGTGTTTTTTTAGCTGCATGAGAACTTCAAAATGAAATAAAACATTAAAAACCTGACGGAATGTTTGATGTTTGGGTTATAATTTTTTTATGAAAGTACAGTTAGAGGCATTTATGATTTGAACATGACTTCCGGCATGTGACCACCACGACTAATGGTTACGAAGCGCATCCGTTCAGTCCAATTTTTGACCACTTTTTCCAATATTTCTGGCTTTATTTCATAAATGGCTTGCTGAATATTAGCCTCCAATGCTTCTAGAGTTGTTGGTTTGTTAGCATAAACCATGGATTTAACATACCCCCACAGAAAATAATCTGGACGTGTCAAATCACACGATCTTGGAGGCCAATTGATAGGACCACGTTTTGAAATAATGTTGTCACCAAATTGTCCTTTCAATAAATTGATGGTTTCGTTGGCTGTGTGGCACGTAGCACCATGCTGTTGGAACCATAAGTTGTCAATGTTTAGCTCTTGAAGTTTTGGAAACAAAAATGTATTGAGCATGTGTCGATATCTCACACCATTCACCGTAACGGTAGCTCCTTCCTCATTTCGAAAGACATATGGACCAATGATGCCGTTGGCGTGTATTCCACACCAAACAGTCAATTTTAATGGATGCAATGGAGTCTCAAGATAATGTCCCGGATTGGTCTCACTCCATATACGGCAATTTTGTTTGTTCACATACCCATTTAACCAGAAATGTGCCTCGTCACTGAACAAAATTTTACGGTAAAAAAATGGATCCACTTCCAATTGGTTGTGAGCCCAATTTGGTAGCGTTGTTCAATGGTAAATCTATGCATTATCAAATGCCAAACCTTGCTAAACACAAATGTCAAAAAACTGTTTCCATAGCAATCTTGATTCAATTGTTATCCCTATTGAAAGTTCTCATGCAGCTAAAAAAACACCCTAAATTATAAATATAAAAATCTATTTTGGTACGGACCCACTCCGGTCCACACAAAATAAAGTAATTAAAAAGTCTTATTGTTATACGGTATAATTACATTTTTATATCTTTTTTTTTAAGTCGAATTTTGGGGTGAAATCAGTATCAAACGTTACAACCTAAATGAGCTTTCATTGTTGGTTTAGGATTACTTTTTGTAATCGAAACAAAAATTTTACGCTCTAACGTCTGACACCAATTTCACCAAAAACTTCAAAAATATAACGAAAATAGAAAAACACGTCTACTCCCCCCCCCCAAAAAAAAAGATTTAGCGAATAACTTCGTGACGGTTAAGGCTCAAACGAAAAAATGGAAGCTCAGTTAGACTATAACGATGCTTTAACGTCTGACACCAATTTCACCAAAAACTTCAAAAATATAACGAAAATAGAAAAACACGTCTACTCCCCCCCCCCAAAAAAAAAGATTTAGCGAATAACTGCGTGACGGTTAAGGCTCAAACGAAAAAATGGAAGCTCAGTTAGATTATAACGATGCTTTAACGTTTGACACCAATTTCACCCCAAAATTCAAATAAAGAGGGAAAATAGGAAAACAAGACTACGACCCCTCCCTCCACAAAAAGAAAAGATTACCAGCAAGGAATTAATCGTTTGTGGAAGGAGGCAAAGCTGAAGGTCACCGATAAGATTGCTCTATGTGAAGCAAAATACACCAACATATCAAATTATTGATTAGTAATTAATTAATTTAAATTATAAGGTAAATCTCATGCGAGGGGGAGGGTGGCTCCACCACATTTTATCAAATCTCACCAAGGGGGGGAGGATGTCCAAATCAAAAAGAAATACCACAAGTAATTAATTAACGACCCCAGTTAGGGGGCTAACGTTAGGCTCTAACGAAGCTCTAACGTCTGACACCAATTTCACCAAGAACTTCAAAAATATAACGAAAATAGAAAAACATGTCTACCCTCCCCTCCAGGATTTCGCGAATAACTCCGCGACGGTTGAGGCACAAACGAAAAATGGAAGCTCAGTTAGACTCTAACGACTCTCTCACGTTTGACACTAATTTCACCCCAAAATTTGACTTGGAGGGGGACAAATGTCTACTTTCCGGTATGGGGTTAATTTTATTAGTTGCGTAGACTCATTGCTCCTCCTCCATCTCGAATTTTGAGGTGAAATTGGTGTCAAAGTTTAGAGCCTCATGAGAGCATAAATGAGCTTCTATTTGTTCGTTTGAGCCTGAACCATCGCAAAGTTATTCGCGAAATCTTTTTTTTGGGGGGGGGGGAATAGTAGACTTGTTTTTCTTTTTCGCTCTTTAATGAATTTTTTGGTAAAATTTGTGTCAAACGTCAGAGCTTATTTAAAACCTGAATGAGCTTCTATTTTCATAATTTTAATTATATTTTCTACAAAGTTACGGGAATTTTAAATTTTCAAGTCATCCGAGCAAGTTCCGTACGATAATCTTCAAGTTTAAATCTGTTTGATTAGATTATTATTTTGTTTCAATTATGAAAAAATAGACATTTTCAAGAATTTTTTTGAACTATTGCATAGTGTTTTTATTTAATGCATAACATAAAATTGTTACAGTATATTTTAGGTAACTTTTACCAAAATTTGATATTATGTTGTGTATTTTGCTTCATATAGATTATAAAGCATTCTGAGCATTCTTATCGGTGAACTTCAGCTTTGTCTCCTTCCACAAACGATTAACTTCTTGCAGGTAATCTTTTTGTTTTTGTGGGGGGAGGGGTCGTAGTCTTGTTTTCTTATTTTCCCTCTTTATTTGAATTTTATAAAAATACGCATTATGAGAGGAGTAAGACAAGGATGTGTCTTGTCACCGTTGCTGTTCAACCTCTATTCCGAATATATCTTTAGAGAAGCACTTGAAAAGATTGACGCGGGAATAGTATTGAATGGTGAGCAACTGAATAACATTAGGTATGCTGACGATACAGTAATCCTAGCGGATAGTATACTGGGACTGCAACAGCTAATGAATAAAATAAACGAAATTAGCAGTAAATATGGGTTGGATATTAACTTCAAAAAGACCAAATTTATGATAATCAGCAAGGATAACATCACAAACTGCCAACTAAATGTCAACAACCAGCCAATAGAAAGAGTGAATAGATACACATACCTGGGCACCATCATCAACGAACAATGGGACCATTCCCAAGAAATCAAGTGTCGCATCGAAAAAGCAAGAAGTGCGTTCATTAAAATGGCTGCAATGTTTAAGAGCCATAATTTGACGATGGAAACAAAGATAAGAATGATGAAATGCTATGTTTTTCCTGTATTGCTCTACGGAGTAGAGGCCTGGACGTTGACGGAAGCAACGACAAAGAAGCTCCAAGCATTCGAGATGTGGATTCTGGATTCTGGATTGAGTGTGGAGGGCAAACCAAGGTTTACATGCACTCAGGCCACAAAACCGGGCCCATTATGCTACCTCCGGTGTCAGCAGCCCCCATCCTCCTATTCCTCAAGCCATCCCAAACTCAAGACGAACTCGAGTATTTTTGAAGGCGGTGTGCTACTAATACTGGCCATGCTAGGCCAGAAGCTACCCAACATGGATCCTCTTTTCGATGCTAACACTGGGCAGTCGCAAAGCACATGTTCCACTGTTTCATCTTCTTCTTCACATCCCCGACACAATGGGCTGTCAACAAGTCCCATTGTGTGTAAATGCTTGTTTAGCTTACAGTGCCCCGTAAGACATCCCACGATAATTCGTAGGCTGTCCCTAGACAACTTCAGATAGTATCTTGCATGTTTGTCAGACGGTGCGTTAATTGCCGCCTTAGCCTGACGGCATCCAGCGACATTCACCCATCTTTCCGCATGCAGTCTGCGGGTTTCCCCTTTTATGATAGCATCAAGGGTTTTAACAGCCAGTGTGAGAAAAGGTTCCGGACCGCATGGTGCATTTCCCGAACCCAGCCTCGCCAGCTCATCAGCCCTCTCGTTGCCCTCATTCCCTTCGTGCCCTTTAACCCAGCTGAGAGTTACGACATTATGAATTGATATCACGTTTAGTGTCTCAATGCATTGTAGCACAAGACCAGAGATGATCTTGCAGCGATTTAGTGCCGCAAGGGTCGCCCTACTATCAGTGATTATTTGAATTGTTTTGCCCCGGATATTACTTTCCTGGACTAATTCTGCGCAGCGGAGCACTCCAATGAGTTCCGTCTGGAAAACAGAGGCGTACCTCCCCAACGATATCTTCATATCTAGCTGCAGTTCCGAGGAGAATATCCCCACACCCGAGCCAGTCTTGTTTTTGGAGCCGTCCGTGTACAGACATATGTCAGCACGGTTAGATCCTTTTGTGTCTAACAGAATTGTAAAATTTCTCCTAAACACATATTTGGGGGGGATCCTGTCAGCATCCAGACTCAGAAGAGGCACCCTTTTAGAGTAGTCCTCCAGAATCATTCGAGATGTGGCTATACCGAAGAACCCTGAGAGTGTCGTTGGTGGAAAGAGTGACAAACCAAGAAATACTTAGAAGAATAGGTAAAGAACTGGAAATTATCAACACAGTGAAGAGCAGAAAATTGCAGTATCTCGGCCACATAATGAGGAACGAAAGCAGATACCAGCTCCTGCAATGCATCTTACAGGGGAAAATAGCAGGAAAGAGAAGTGTCGGTAGAAGAAGGATATCATGGTTGAAGAACCTTAGAACATGGTACTCCATGACGACCACGGAGCTATTCCGAGCAGCGGTAAATAAGATCAAAGTGGTCAGGATGATAGCCAACATCCGGAACGGATAGGCACCTGAAGAAGAAGAATTTGAATTTTGGGGTGAAATTGGTGTCAAACGTTAAAGCGTAAAATTTTTGTTTCGATTACAAAAAGTATTCCTAAACCAACAATGAAAGCTCATTTAGGTTGTAACGTTTGATACTGATTTCACCCCAAAATTCGACTTAAAACGTGTCTACGTCCTGTAAGTAATGAAAAAGATATAAAAATGTAATTATACCGTATTCGGCCCTTTTAGTTTTTCAGAAACGTGTGCAGTTTTTACAAATTCTTGCAATTTAACTTACATTATTATATGAAAAAAGGGCGTGCACACTTTACATTAGTGGGAAACAGAATTGAAACATAAAAGTATGAAAAATTTTGTAAAATTAATTTTTCCATTTTTATTTATTATGAAGATTATAATGGCAAGGAGGATTAATTTTTTTAATCTAAACAAAAGATTTAATCTGGTAAAATAAAATAAAATTTGAGGATTATCGGACGCAACTTGCTCGGAGCAATCGAAAATTTGAAATGCCCGTAACTTTTTAGAAAATGAAATTAGGATGTTGGAAATTGAAGCTCATTTAGGCTCTAACGAAGCTCTAACGTTTGACACCAATTTCATCCAAAAATTCGTAAAAATAACGAAAATAGCAAATCATGTCTGTGGCCCCCCCCCCAACTGTTTCGCGAATAACTCCGCGACGGTTGAGGCTCAAACGAAAAAAATGGAAGCTCATTTAGGCTCTAACGAAGCTCTAACGAAGCCTTAACGTTTGACACCATTTTCACCCCCAAATTCGACTTGGGGGGGGCAACGTGTCTGTGCCCCCCCCAACTATTTCGCGAATAACTCCGCGACGGTTGAGGCTCAAACGAAAAAAATGGAAGCTCATTTAGGCTCTAACGAAGCTCTAACGATTGACACCAAATTCACCCCAAAATTCGATTTGGGGGGGGGGCCAGCGACATGCACCTACAGTTATATGTAGCAGTATCAAGATGTCGAGCGAAGGATGGAATACAAATTCAAAGTGAAAGCAACATAAAAAATGTTGTATGGAAATAAGTTTTATAACTTGAAGTTATTAGGGCCGCAAAGCGGCCCTGGGGGGTTGGGCCGCGTCAGCGGCCAGGGGGGCGAAGCCCCCCTAGTACAATTATGAAAAATTATACGTTGCATTATAAACAAATACGGAATAATATATTCGGAAAGTCTACGGTGTGCACCACATGCTCCCATTTCTTCATGCGACAGGACACTTAGCTTACTCTAAATCAGATTGTTGGGATTATCTGATAGGTTGAAAAGTTGTATTTATTTATAAAACAATGCATTGCTTATATAAGAAAATTTTGCAGTTGGTAATAGGTGATTATTGGATTACATTATCGGATTGCATTACGTCACTACATTACCCCCTTCCTAGTGAGATAGCCGAAGGACATCAAACGATATGTATCTATTAAAATATTAATTGTACTCGGTCACAATATCTTGTTGGAAAATGTACTTTTCTCCCGGATCTTGTTGTTCGTACTAAATTTTTGGGAGAATGTGCTGTTGCTTTTTCGTCAGTCTTACTAGATTGAGGTAATGATGGTGCTATGATCTTAGGTATGGGTGCTTGGTCTTCGTCAGATGCTGTTAAATATGCTGGTTTCAAGCGGTCGATAGAGACTACATGTTCTTTGTGATTGATTCTAATTGTGAAATTTTTCGAATTCCTGCTTATTACTTCGTATGGGCCATTGTAAGGTGCTTGCAATGATTTCTTTACCGCATCAAATCTTAGAAAAACATGGGTACAAGATTCTAAATCTTTGGAAATGAAAAGTTTTCGTTTGCCATGTGAAACTGGTTGCGTTGGTCGTAGTGTATTGAAATGTTTGCGTAAACGAGTAATTACTTCAGTGGTGTTTTCAACTTGATTATTCGGCGAAAAAAATTCACCAGGTAATCTTATTCCTTCTCCATATACCATTTCTGCTGCAGTAGCTTTCAAATCTTCTTTAAATGATGATCTAATTCCTAGTAATACGATAGGTAGTGATTCTGTCCAGGATTCATTCTCGTGGCTTCGGATTGCGGCTTTTAATTGTCTGTGGAAACGTTCAACCATGCCATTTGCTGCTGGATGATACGATGTAGTTCGTATGTGCGTAATTCCTAGTAAAGATGAGAGATTTTTAAATAGATTAGATTCAAATTGGCGTCCCTGGTCAGTTGTTACTCTTAAGGGTACGCCAAACCTTGCGATCCAATTGCTTATAAATGCTTTCGCGACTGTTTCGGCAGTAATGTCTACTAATGGAATTGCTTCAGGCCATCTGGAGAATCTGTCGATACACGTTAAACAATATGTATATCCATTGGAAAATGGAAGCGGTCCCACTAAATCTATGTGAACGTGTTCGAATCGTGTTGAGGGTAAGATAAATGTGCCAAGTGGTGCTGATGTATGTCGTTGTATTTTTGAGCGCTGACAAGGTAAGCATTGTTGTGTCCACATCTTGCAATCTTTGTTCATTCCAGGCCATACAAAACGAGTTGTGATTAACTTTGTAGTTGCTCTTGCACCGGGATGTGCTAATCCATGTAGTTTGTTAAATACTTGGGCGCGAAATGGTTGTGTAATGTATGGTCGAATCACATCTGTTGAAACGTCGCAATAAATATTGACATTGTACTCAGGCAGATGCATTTTCTTCAATTTCAGGGATGTTTTAGATTCGTCCAGGAATATTTTTAACTCGGAATCGATTTCTTGAGATTTTTGTAGTTCTTCATAATTAATTGACTGTGTTGCTTGAACCTTGTCGATGTCTAATCTTGAAAGTGTATCAGCCGGAATATTTTCTAATCCTTTAACATATTGAATATTCGTTGTGAACTGTCCTATAAAGTCGAGATGTCGAAATTGTCTAGGAGTGCTTTTGTCTGCTTTTTGTTTGAAAGCGTAAGTTAAGGGTTTGTGATCGGTAAATAGTATAAATTCGTGTCCTTCTAAAGAATGTCTAAAGTGCTTGATAGCTAAGTATGCAGCCAAGAGTTCGCGATCGTACGTACTGTATTTTTGTTGAGCAACATTGAACTTTTTTGTGTAAAAGGATAGCGGTTGCCATTGGTTGCCAATTCTTTGTTGAAGTACTCCACCGACGGCGTCGTTTGATGCGTCTACCATAAGTGATAATGGTGCAGATGGTGATGGATGAGCTAGTAGAGCGGCTTGTGCGAGAGCTTCTTTAATTTGTGCAAATGCGTTTTTGCTTTCATCGGTCCATTCGATTGGGCTGTTGTTTGATTTCTTGCCAATAAGATATTTGTTTAACGGACTCTGTATTGTTGCTGCGTTTGGTATAAATCGGCGGTAAAAATTTATCATGCCCAGAAATCGTCGCAGTTGTTTGACAGTACTGGGTAGGCTACAGTTTCTAACTGTGTCTACTTTGTCTTGTAGTGGTTTAATTCCGTTTTTGGTTATTGTATGCCCCAGAAAGGTGATTTCATTCTTACCAAAGATACATTTTGACGGATTAATCATTATCCCATAATCCTGTAGTCGTTGGAACAATTGTTCTAAATGTTTTAGGTGTTCCTCATACGTTTCGGAAGCAATTAGTAGATCGTCGATGTATGCGTAACAAAAATCAAAATCGTGAATTACCTCATCTATGAAGCGTTGGAAAGTTTGTGCGGCATTTCTTAAACCAAACGGCATACGTGTAAATTCAAAAAGGCCAAACGGAGTTGTTACTGCTGTTTTGTGGATATCGTCTGGATGCATTAAGATTTGATGGAAAGCCTTGATTAAATCAATTGTAGAGAATATGTTTTTTTTAAAAAGTGATTGGGAAAAATCCTGTATGTGCGGAATAGGATAACAATCGTGTACCGTTTTTGCATTTAAGGCGCGATAATCACCACACGGTCTATATTCCTTATTTTTCTTTTCCACGAGATGTAGCGGAGAGCACCAGTTGCTTTTGGATGGTCTAATAATTCCCTGTTCGATCATGAAATCAAATTCTTGTTTAGCGATTTTCAAACGGTCTGGGGCTAATCTTCTTGGGCGACATGTAACAGGCTGTCCTGGTAGGGTTTCAATTCTGTGCATTGTTTTTGATTTAGTAGCCATGTTTGTTACGTTGGGTTGAGATATTGAGTGGTATTTTTGTATTAATTTGTGGTATTCGTTTGTTCGGTCAATTGTATGTACAGTCAATTGTTCACATGAATTGATGTGACCTTTTGTTTTTAGCCGTGTTGTGTTGTCAAGTAATTTACCATTGCGAATATCTACCAATAAGTTGAAATGGTTTAAGAAATCCGATCCAATTATAGCTTTATTGACGTCAGCAATTAAAAATTTCCATTTAAGTTGTCTTCGTAGTCCAATTTCAATGTTAAGTGTTATTAACCCATATGTGTTGATGGTCGAGTTGTTGGCGGCGTATAACTTAAAATCTTGTAAGGCTTGGAAACCTTTACAAAACGTTTTCGGATATACGCTTACGTCTGCTCCAGTGTCGATTAGGAATTGAACTTTCGTTACCCTGTCGGTAACTACTAAGCGGCTGACTTTGGATGGAGATGGGGAACCGGTTGCAGCGCTTACCGAGTCCCTTGATGGTTTTCCGATGCCTTATAGGAACATGGCTTATTACATTTATTTGCTTTGGAGCCAAATTTTTCGTGATACCAACAGATGTTCGAATTTGAATTGCGTTGGGGAGTAGGACTTCTGTATCGTGTATTTTTATATTGTAATTGAACCTTACGTCTGGGATCTCTTGTCATATTTCTCATTTTTGATTCTAATTCAAAGATTCTGTTTTGAAGTCGATTCATTTCGTCTGATTCGTTCGATGCGTTCGTTGCTGCTATACATGTATTTTGATTGCTTTCTTTAATTCTATCGGCAATTTTTGCTATAGAGTCCAAGTCTTTATCGTTGAAAGCTATGACTATATGTTTAATATTTTCGGGAAGGCGGCCAATCCATAGTGTTCGTATGAATGTTTCTGTTACACTGTTGCCAGCAAGACTTCTGATGTGCCTTAAAAATTGTGATGGGGAACGCTCACCAATTTCTTCCAGCTCCATGAGTTGTTTTAATTTTGTTTCAACAGAACTTGAAAGGCGATTGATTAATTCGGTTTTTAGTTTTTCATATTTTCCGGTTGCTGGTGGATTTGTAATAATGTCAGATACTTCGATTGCAAATTCTGATGATAGATTGCTTGCCACATAGAAATATTTGGTTTCATCGTTTGTAATCCCAATCAAGTTGAATTGCATTTCCAATTGTCGAAACCATAAAGCGGGTTCCTGTTTCCAGAATGGTGGTATTTTCAAGGCAACGCGATCAACCGTGAGTGTTGATTTTGTGTCGTTTTCGAAATTGTCGATTGTATTCGGCATTTTAATGTTCAGTTGTAGGGGTCACCAATGTTGGGATTATCTGATAGGTTGAAAAGTTGTATTTATTTATAAAACAATGCATTGCTTATATAAGAAAATTTTGCAGTTGGTAATAGGTGATTATTGGATTACATTATCGGATTGCATTACGTCACTACACAGATCATAAAATGTACTAATGAGACATAAGTATCTTGTAATCACAAATGTTAAATTCTGGAGCTGTCATAATGTACAAAAACTACACAAATAACGGATACTTATCATCAGGAAGCAGGAAAATTTTTGGTCTGAGAACTGGCCTGACATGACAATACAGCAATCGCTAATGAGATTAATAAATATCTGCTGATGTCTTCTTCGTAGTCGAGGGCTTTCCTATAGTATTCTGGATAATAAAAGGATTCTAATAGAAACTCCTAACCTCCAAAATATTTGCAAAGCTTTGGAAGATTTTTCTTCCAAACAAGAAGCAAGACAACATGTTGTTAAAAATATGAAGGACTTAGAAATGGAACGTTTGTCAGAATTCTTTCTTTGGAGGTTGCTAATTCCAAACTCATAATTCATAATACTGGAGTGAATAGAACTGCGCTGTTGCGTTTTCACAAAATTAATTAAATCAAAGAAAATTATCAACAGATAGCTGATTATTTTCAATTTGTGTTTTCCCCGTTTCCACTATCCCGTTTTAAAGATTTGAATATACAGTCATAAAAATCGAATTTTAAGGAGATCTTTTTCAGCTGCGTCAGGTTGTGTGAGATAAATTCATAATTATTTTAACATCTGTGCTACCTAAGTTAATTACATCCATATTCATTACGGACTTGCAAACAGGTTGATTGAGAAAACAACAGTAGAATAAATTATACTATTTTTCTAAAGCAATTTCCATTGGTGGTAAAGATGTCGGCTTAAATTGCCTTTGCATCAGAGGGGAACAATTATTTTTATACCTCCAAACATAGGCAATGCGCAGGGCGCCATCGCCAAGGTTTTTCTGCGTTTGAATTAAAAAAGAGACCATTAAGTCCTTAAGGCCTTAGGATCCTACATCATTATTTTTCCTAAAGGGGACATTATTAGAGATTATTAGAGAGTCCACTCCCATACCTTTCTCGGCGATCTCTCTTCCTCCACATGATTTAGGTGGCCATACCATATCAGCCTTTTCTTCTCGATTCGATCTATGATATCGCATCCATCTTCATTTTCTTCCTTATCGTGGTATTTGGGATATGCTGCAGCCTTGATATTATACAGCTACGTCTAAGAGCATTCATTTCCAGGGCTTGCAGTCTATTTCTCACTGAGACGTCCCATACCTCTGAATTATACAAAGCAATACCCTCAACAATTGTCTAATATACTGTCGTATTTTTTTTGAGCCCCAATTGACAAAAAGATTTAATGGGGAAAATGTTTGTACAAATTTATAGTTGGTATTGTTAAAATGAGAGATAATAGGGACTCGCACTTTGACCGCCGTGCGGGCAGGTTGCGAATTTTGGTTAATTATATTGAAAAGAGTAAATTTTTGAATAATTGTGAAAGAAAAATAAATACTGTTAATTTGAAAAGTGTTTTTATTTTAGAGATAATTAATTTGAAGATTTTTTTATTTGAAATTTGAAAGTGGAATTTGTTTAATATTATTAGAAGGTCACGCGTAAAGTGGTGATAAAAATTTTGGAACCGACGAGCAAGCCGCGGCGTATGTTCGAAGATAATTCAGCGGCTCGATTAAATTATTTTTGAAAAGTTTTCGAAGAAAAGTCGGAGGCTGAGTTATTTTACATCTTTTTTTTTTTTTTTTTTTCAAAATTAATCGTATTTATTATTCTCTGATTTAATAAATTTTCACTATTTTACATCATCAACCAAAAATCATCGACTCGCTCGCACGGCGGTCAAAATGCGAGTCCCTTATCTTACATTCGGCGCTCTTTCCTTCATAGAGGCCGCGAAACATACAAAAATTCAAAAATTTTACAAAAAAATTAATTCCTCTACAAAAGCTAAACTGATCGCTTTTTTATTACAAAAAATACAAGACAATACATATCCTGTTCTTTGTGGTATTCCGGATTCTTTTACTTCACCATACACTAAATATTCTTGTATGGCTGTCCCTGGTTTATTTTACTCTCAATATCTTTCTCACAGTTTAGGATTTTGGTAAAAACCGTTCCAAGGTACTTAAACTCCTCGCTTTAGCTAAAAAACACTAAACTGTTTTTTTACGAGTTTTAAAAAAACCGCACAAATCTTTTCAATAGTTAAATGTTAGGAAGAATGAAGTTTCAAAATTAAAGCATATTTTATTTCTTCGAATCAGTAAAGTTGCAAATTTTATTCTGTGGTTTAATCTTTACACAAATTTCGAAATACAAAACAAAAAATTTTAATTGTTTGTTTATATTTTTTTATTAAAAGCAATTTTGATCATTAATTGTAAAAATAACTATTAAATATAATCGCAGGAGAACGTAATATAAATAGCAAGGTGAAAATAATTATTACGCGAATTATTGCTTATTCATCACTCAAACGATAGATTTGATAATAGGTACTTTCAGATAACCCAAAAAACTATGAAGTTTAATAGTAGTATTCCAATATTGCGGTACAATGGATCGTTGGGAAGGAAAAGTTGCAGTTGTCACAGGAGCAAGTGCAGGAATTGGAGCTCAAATTGTTGATCAATTACTAGACTATGGTTTAAAGGTAAACATGTAATAGAATGTAACTAATTTTGACTAACATTTAAAAATATATCAGGTAGTTGGCTTAGCACGCCGGAAGGAAAGATTGGAAGAACTAGAAAAGAAATTTAAGGACAAAAATGGAAAGTTTTATTATTTTGTAGCAGATATTGGTAAAGAAGATGATATTGTGAAAGCTTTTCAATGGGTTAAAGAAAATGTGGGTGGGGTTAATATACTTGTTAATAATGCTGGAATTTCTCGATTGTCATCTTTGATGGAAGGAAACAGTCAACACATTAGAGAAGTTCTTGATACCAATGTTTTTGGGCTATGCATTGCAACGCGAGAAGCTCTCAAAGCAATGCAGAGTAATAAGGTAGATGGGCATATAATTCACATTAATAGTGTAATGGGTCATAAAGTTATGAGAAGTGATTCCGTTAATGTTTATCCTGCATCTAAGTTTGCAGTTACAGCGTTAACTGAAACATTAAGGAATGAATTGTCTCTAATTGAAAGCAAAATAAAAGTTTCGGTAAGTTTTATTGTGATTGAAACAATAAATTTACATAAATATCTCGATTTTATTTTAAGAGTATCAGTCCTGGTTTCGTTGGAACAGAAATTGTTGACGTGGCTATGAAAAATAGTGGATATGATGAGGCTAAGCGCAAGCAAGCAAACGATTTTATGAAAATGTCACCGATGTTACAAGCAAAAGATATTGCTGACGCTGCAATTTACATATTATCGACACCTCCTCATGTTCAAGTAAGATTTTTACCTTTAGTGCATATAATAATTTTCCCAAATCCTTGTAGTTGGAAAAATGGTCAGTGGTATTGCAAAATAGCAATAAATTAAACTCATCACTATATCGGGTGTATACTACCACCACAAATATTTCCTTTCAAATATGAATATAAAAAAAAATGCTTAAAGAAATTATATTAACTTTAATTTCAAATATAGTTTTTCAACTCTTCTTCAAATTTTCCAAATTGGATTTCTGTAAAACTCTTGACTACATTTAACTTGTGAAAATTATATTATCTAATTTTTTTAAAAAGAAAAAATTTTATCAGTATATTTTATTTTCAGATTCATGAATTAATTATTAAGCCCATTGGGGAAATATTTTAATTCATCGTATAAGCAATGTAAATTCTAAGATGCCTGATTTTATTCAAGTTCAAAAATGGTTAATAATAATTGATCTAGTATATATTTTTAAATTCTAGATCTAAGCTTTACAAAGAAACTGAAGAATTAATGTTAAGGCGATATGGTAGTTGGGCAATGACACCAAGCTCATGTCCACTGTTAGGGGGGGGGGGGCTATTTTCCCATAATATCTGTGTACCTTTAATTTAAGGTATCAGAATAACCTAGAAATTTTCAAAATTTTTACCAATAATGCAATTTTTCATTCTAACCTTTGCTCATCCTTTCTGCTTCTTCTTTAACTTCTTTGATATAATTTTTGATCTCTTCTACCAACAACTGCATCAAGTTTTCTTGGCACTGTGAGCATGTTTTTTTACATCTGGTAGGTACCTATAACTTACTGGGATGGCCTTCAGATGTACGTGTACCTTAGTTTTTTATGTTAATGATAGCAATTCATTAACCCAGGAGGACCACCGGCTTAATGTGCCTTCCGAATCATGGAGACTAATCATAAGGAAGTTTGACCCTGCCCTGGATTTGAACCCAGTACCTCGCATTCGCAACCGATTGCGTTAGCAAAAACCTAACATTCCTCTTTACCTGTTTGAATTTTTTGTTAGTCCCATTCTGAAGCCCGGTTATTAATTTTTTCAAGAACTTCCAACATTTTTCTTGTTGTTCTTGCAATTATTACGATATTGTTTGCATGATATTCTAAAACTTGAGCCTCTCCTGTTATTATTATACAAGTATTATAATTATTATAATATGTTTATTATATTGTATAGGTTTATTCATTAAATTTTGTGTAACTCGAGCAAATTTAAAATGTTATTTTAATTTTCTATTTAAAGCAATTTTCTTCATTGTTACAAAATTAATTCGTTTAATCGCAGGAAAACAAACTTAACAGCAAGGTGAAAATAATCACTACGAGAATTATTGCGTATTCATGGTTCAAATGAGAGATTAGATAATATTTTCAGATATACGAGTACTATAACTATGAAGTTTAATAGTGGTATTCCAATATTGTACTAGAATGGATCGTTGGAAAGGAAAAGTTGCAGTTGTCACAGGAGCTAGTGCAGGAATTGGAGCTCAAACTGTTGAGTAACTACTTGACCATAGTTTGAAAGTAAACATTTGATAGAAAGTAATTAGTTCCATTAACATTTAAGAATAAGGATATCAGGTAGTTGGCTTAGCACGCCGCGCCGGAAGAAAAGATTGGAAGAACTACAAAAAAAATTCAAGGACAAAAATCATCTCCATTGTTGTGATTATACAAAAATAATGAATTTTTTAGTAGGTGCTAAACTGTATATAATTTCATATAGCAAAAAGCAGCTTTTGTCAAAAATACGGGTGCATGATGGCAATCAAAAAACCAGCAACTTCTTGAGTGCTTCAAATTAAGATTTCTTACTATTTAAGTCCTATAATAAAGTGAAAGAAAATTAGTTGATCTAGTTTGAATTCATGTGTGGTTTAAAGTACCTACATATTGCAAGAGAAATTAAAATGTCACATCAATCACTTATCATTATTATCAAAAGATAACAAAATAAACATTAGGTACGAATTGCAATGTCATCTTCTGATTTGCAGCACATTACCTGTTCACCTTTTACTTTCCCATTTAGTAAAGGTAAGTATTGTAATCGAGTCAAGAACAAACGATGTAAAGAACTGATTAGATTTTATAGTTGAAATCCCGCCGCTGAAAGCTCTTCTATTTGAGTTTCGTTGATTTTTAATGACGCGGGTGAATGGATTCCCTTTGTGCCAAAAAAATCTTTATAAAAAATGACAGACAAAAAATTATTTCTAATATGCCCAAAGGTTTGAGTGATGCTATAGAACAAAGTGGGTATCCCACAAAATATTAAACAATATGCCTAATTGGTCAAATTCTCAAAACTAAAGTATTGGGTATCTAGTGCCCGGGTTATTTTTCGGCGATGATTTCCAGTATCAAATTATTAAAACATTAAAATTTTCGATAAAAAACCATAAAAATACCACCATTTTCAATTATCCAGATTTATAGCTTAGGTTATGTTATTTGCTCATTAAGAACAACTTGACGGTTGCATTTTTACTAAAGGAAAATTGAACAATAAATCTTCAAAATTTGATTTAGCAAAGACTGTCGTTCAATCGTATTCGATGATGATCAGGCCCGGACTGGCCAGATCGGCTAGTCGGCGATCGCCGAGGGCCCCCAACCTAAGGGGACCCCGAGGAGGCCTCAAAAAGTGGTTTATACTTGAGGTAAAAGTTGTTTGTATTATATCTATACCTTCCAAGTGTCAAAATAGCTGAAAATGTGATGTTCAAAAAACTTCGCTCTTATAGCCGAGGGCCCCCAAAGGAACCAGTCCGGGCCTGCTGATGATTTATGGTCCCTGGTCATCAGGGTAGGTGGGGTTAACATTGTAGCTTAAGCATTTTTGTATTTTGGCCTTTGTAGTTCCAACTTTCAATTATCCCTAAAATTTTTATTTTATACTTGCATTTGACGCCCTGTACTAACATTCTTTACTTCGTTAAGTTTTAAATTCTTGTACCTGGTTAGCTCGCTATAACCATTTCGCTATAACAAAATCGAATAAATTCCCAAAATACGTACCATCGTTGGCAGCGTACACTACAGCGAATTGTTATGTAGGTGTGAAATTATCAAGTCGCAAAAATTCACAAAATTCGCCATTATATAATAAAGTGCCTTTTATTGATACTTCATGTGGCTGTGACGACAAAAAACAAAGACTATCCTGTCAATTTGGCATAAACTTGACTCTGGGCATTTGATTTTTACTGTACCGTGGTGCACAAAAAATTTGTATTTTATCAAGAGCCATCTATTTAATTTTTAAGGTAAATTTTGGGTATGAAGAGACTTAAGGTGGCCGAGAAATTTACTTAAAAACACTAAATCCGCTAGGTGCCGCGACTGTAGCGCGAATTCCCCATAGCAGCTGAGGGGTTGAAATTACCCATAGTTTGAAACAATCCCTTTCTTTAGGGATCCAACAGGTTATTTAAAAAAAAACATACATACATGAGTTACTAAAAGGATTTCAAAAGACATTTTCCATTCGACACAAAACTCAAAAAATAGAAAATTTTAGCATACCGACTTTATGAAATAATGTTCTTCAAAGTTGACGCTACAACTAGAATCCAAATTTTGGCTTGAAAAATTTAGGATGAAAAAAATATAGGTAAAAATTCTCAAAAAAAAATTTTTTTCGCGATATTTTTTTTTGAAAATCACTCACCTTGTAGTTTCAAACTTAGGCTTTTTGAATCTGTTTTCAGAATTTTTTTAAATTTATTCGTTTTTAAGATTTGTGTCGAACAAAAAAAACCAATTTCTCGGCCACCTTAACTCTCGGCAATTGATATAAAATTTAAAACTAATTTGATTTTATCAAATTTTAACATAATTTTGTGCCATTTCTAGTGATAATGATTAATTATTGTATAATCATTTTCTTGCTTGCAAAACTAGTTATTACCTACCATAACATCAATAAATTAATAGATGATAAAAAACTGCAAGTAAAAATGTTTGTTCATGAATCATTCAAATGACAGATTAGATAATTATTTATGAAATATCACCATGTGTACTTATACCTACTATATAATATAGTCCAACAAGGTATACTATATAAAATAGTATCGTATACGAATACTTTCGTAAAACAATATTGTGCTGAAATGAATCGTTGGGAAGGAAAAGTTGCAGTTGTCACAGGAGCTAGTGCAGGAATTGGAGCTCAAATTGTTGAACACTTACTGGATCATGGTGTGAAGGTAAGATTTTTATAGATACTAAGAAATTTTTATTGACATTTAAAAAAAACAGGTAGTTGGGTTAGCACGGCGAAAGGAAAAATTAGAGGTATTCCAAGAAAAAGTCAAGGACAAAAAAGGAAAATTTTATTATTTCATAGCAGATATTGGTTCGGAAGAAGATATTGTGAAAGCCTTCCAGTGGATAAAAGAAAATGTTGGTGTGGTTAATATACTTGTGAATAACGCTGGAATTGCCTATTTTTCAACTTTAATTGAAGGAAATAGTCAACATATAAGAAACATTCTTGATACCAATGTTTTTGGGCTATGTATTGCATCGCGAGAGGCTATCAAAGAAATGCAAAATAATAAGGTAGATGGGCATATAATTCACATCAATAGTACTTTAGGACATAAGATCGTGAGAGGCAATACGATGAATGTGTATCCTGCATCTAAGTTTGCAGTTACAGCTTTAACCGAAACGTTAAGGAATGAATTGTCGTTAATTGGAAGCAAAATAAAAGTGACGGTAAGTTCTGAAGAAGCCATGTTACCAATAAGTTTACATAATATTATGATTTTATTTTAGAGCATCAGTCCTGGTTTAGTTCATACAGAAGCTGTTGAAACTGCTATTAAAAACAGTGCATCTGCTGAAACTGATGCCAAGGCCAAAGAGATGGGCAATCATTTAAAAACCGCATCTGCTTTGGAAACGAAAGACGTTGCAGATGCCTTAATTTACGTTTTATCGACGCCACCTAATGTTCAGGTAAGACTTTTTACATATCGTCGTCATACAACGAAACCTCACTAATATTAATTTTAATAATAATTATATTAATATTTTAACGTTTAGTTAAGTTTTTGTTTAATTTATATCCCACTAACATTTTTGGTGAAATTGAGTTATTACCATTATTAAATGCAGTTTCTCATGATCTATCTTTTGGTTTTATTCAAATTTATTTATATATAATGTTACAGTTAAAACTAAAATTAACGGATTTCTAATAAATCTTTTTAGTAAATTCTAGTTTTAACTGATATAAATTTAGTTAAAACTAGAATTAACTGTTTGTTGTTAGTAAATTCGCGATCTATCACCGTTACAACTAGATTTAAAATAAAAGTAGACATAATTAAATAAAAATGCTAGTTTATAATATAATAATAATAATAATTTCAAATTTATTTATAAAAAATATAGTAATTACATCAATATTATATACAGAGAATACAGACAACATTATCATAAATGAAAATCATATCCATCAAAATTTCCATCAACAATCAATTTGTTATAGTTTTAAAAAAATGAAAGGAAACGCACGATAATTTAGCATTTTCTTGTATCTCATATTTTGAATTTAAAATAAAAATTTCAAAATCTTCTGCATTTTGTACTTCAAATACCCGAAATACATCTTTCAAACAATTACGTTTATAAAGTTATAATTTATAAATTATAATATAATTTATAATTTATAAATTTTTTAAAAATCTTTCTTGATAACTATTGTTTAATAAATTTTTTCATTTCTTTTTATATGGTAAAGACCTTGTACCTACTAATTATTAAAATCAATTATTACATTATTATTAAAAATAATTGTTTAAAAAAATTTAAAAATTATAACAAGTGAAATTGTAACTGGAAAATTCAAATTTTGTATTCGAAATGTATTTTGAAAGATGTTTTTTCGGATATTTGAAGTACAAAATGCAAAACATTTTGAAATTTTTATTTTAAATTTAAAATATGAGATACAAGAAAATGCTAAATTAACGTGTTTCCTTCTATTTTTTTCAATCCAAAACACAAATGTATTTGCCCCCCCCCCTGTAAAAGTATAAAGAATTAGCATTTTTATTTAATTACTACTTCTACTTTTACTTTAAATCTAATTATAATGGTGATAGATCGCGAATTTACTAACACCAAACAGTTAATTCTAGTTTTAACTAAATTTATATCAGTTAAAACTAGAATTTACTAAAAAGATTTATTAGAAATCCGTTAATTCTAGTTTTAACTAAACTAATACCAGTTAAAACTAGAATTTACTAAAAAGATTTATTAGAAATCAGTTAATTCTAGTTTTAACTAAAATTAAACCAGTTAAAACTAGAATTAACTAAAGAGGTTAGTTAAAACTAGAATTTACTAGTTACATCGGGTTTTAACTGATTTCGGGTTTAAACTGTAACATAGATATTTATTTATTTAATTTATTCAAAACTATGGTTTATGTAGTTAGTGGATTTTCGTCATATATTGCGGCGATATTCGGTATTAGATATTAAATTTTCCTAATCGTTGGATATGTAGTGTTTGCTATTTTTTCTAGAATGATAATAATAATATAATATTAAACTTATCAGTTATCATATAATATATTCCAACTTTTATCATAAATATCACTTTTTTTATTAGGTAATTCTCAAGAGTTTTGAACCTTTTATTTGGTTTTCATTAATATGCCTCAAATAATACAAAATTATTTTCCCGATAATTACAAATTTTACTTATTACATTTTTATTGTGCTTACTCATATTAAAATGTGTGTTCCGAGTGATCAATCTTAAATCGACAGAAATTTAATTTGGATCATGACCAATCCGAATCACAGTTTTATTTTTATTCCACAAAATAATATCATCAATAAGATGACGTCCACAGTAGTACACAAATATGTTCTAAAATGAAATTCTGCATTTTATTTTGTTATTTAATTTGGAAAAGAAAATCTTAAAAATGTTAAATAAATTGAATGTTCCATTTTAAAAGATGATTAATTTGATGTACCTAACATCATATTAATTTCTTCTTTAATTCTGTAACTTTGATTTCTTTTCTCAATTAATTTAAATTAATAAACTATTTTACCTTCAGTTGATTTATCAATCAACATGCATTTTAACAATCAATCATATTTATTTTTTACTTTTTTTTTCAGATTCACGAATTGACTATTTCATCGATTGGAGAATAATGATAATCAATATATTCCATGACGCTCAAATTTATTAAAATTTTAAACTGTTTCTTGAATCCAGTATTCAATTGATTGTTTTGTAAAACTGTCATATAAAATTGTAATAAGTATTAGAAAATAAATTATATTTTTCAAATTAAAAAAAATTCCTAATCTTTATTTAATGTCTAGATGAATGAATCAAAGGTTATGGGTTTTCGTGGGTGTTGGCTCAAGCATCGTCTCTCCTAAATTCTGACGATGCTGGTAAGTAATAATTTAGTCTTCCAATATTCTAACCATCCGTGTGAACCTCTATGCTTTTTTATTCCAACATAGAAGATTCAAATAGTAAATTAGCTTTTGAGAGTCTTTTTAAATTGTTTAAACTAAATTTTTTAAAAACCTGTGGCTAATTAGATAAACTTAATAATCACTACGCGAATTATTGCTTATTCAGCAATCAAACGATAGATTAGATAGTAATTTCAGATATATGTATAAATATGAAATTGCATAATAGTATCCCAAAATTGTGTTACAATGGATCGTTGGAAAGGAAAAGTTGCAGTTGTCACAGGAGCTAGTGCAGGAATTGGAGCTCAAATTGTTGATCAATTACTAGACCATGGTTTGAAGGTAAACATTGAATAGAAAGTAACTAATTTTGACTACTATTTAAAATTATATCAGGTAGTTGGTTTAGCACGCCGGAAGGAAAGATTGGAAGAGCTTGAAAAAGAATTCAAGGACAAAAAGGGAAAGTTTTATTATTTTGTTGCAGATATCGGTACAGAAGAAGATGTTGTGAAAGCTTTTCAATGGGTTAAGGAAAATGTTGGTGTGGTTAATATACTTGTGAATAACGCTGGGATTGTCCATTTTTCAAGTTTAATTGAAGGAAATAGTGAACATATGAGAAATATTCTTGATACTAATGTTTTTGGGATATGCATTGCAACGAGGGAGGCTGTAAAAGAAATGCAAAATAATAAGGTAGATGGGCATATAATTCACATCAATAGTGTTGTGGGACATAAGATAGTGAGAGGCAGTACGTTGAATGTGTATCCTGCATCTAAGTTTGCAGTTACAGCGTTAACCGAAACTTTAAGGAATGAATTGTCGTTAATTGGAAGCAAAATAAAAGTGACGGTAAGTTCTGAAGAAGCCATGCTACCAATAAGTTTGCATAATATTACGATTTTATTTTAGAGTATCAGTCCTGGTTTAGTTCATACAGAAGCCATTGAAAATGCTATTAAAAACAGTGCATCTGCTGAAACTAATGTCAAGGCCAAAGAGATGGGCAAACATTTAGCATGTTTGGATGCTTTGGAAACGAAAGACATTGCTGATGCTTTAATTTACGTTTTATCGACGCCACCTAACGTTCAAGTAAGCCTTTTTACATATACGGTATAAGATAATCGTTGGATATGTAATGCTTGGTATTTTTTCTAGAATGCCTAGTAATACAGGGTGGACCAATAATCTCATGACATTCGGGAAGCCCGCTGTTGCTGAACGGAAGGTGGCATCGGGGTGGGGAGGGTATCAAACGCGAAAACGGCTAATAGGGATTTAGTGCCATGTTGTCATTCACCGGCCATAAAAAATAAACAAGCGGTATTAATCAAGAACTGTTTATTGTATTTTAAAGTACAGTGAAACTTGATTATTTTTACTTTCCTGCAACCTAGACTGAAAACTTTTCATGACCACCCGGCAAGTGATTGGTGAAATGTTTTGCATTTCGTTGCATATCTTTTCTTTTAATTCTTCAATAGTCTCGGGGCTGCTGATGTAAGCTTTGCTCTTAAGGTATCCCCAAAGGAAAAAGTCTATTGGGGACAAATCCGGGCTGCGGGTGGCCAATTAATGTCACCTCTTTTGGATATCAGTTTTTGGGTAAAAATTTCACGAACTACCGCTATAGAGTCGTTGGAGGTGTGACATGTAGCCCCGTCTTGTTGAAACCAGGTTCTTTGATTGTAGCCTGAGAAGTTATCTGTAACGCTGCACTATGGTTTCTATGAACCAATTTATTGGCCAAAAGTCTATTTTACAAATTTGTAAAAATTACATCTTTATACGATAATTTTGAAAGAAAACACCCCAATGGACCACCTTTTAAGTAAGTTTTTTTTATTCCGCAACCCGTAACCTGATACGGGCAACTTTAATGTGTACCTACCAGTAGTTCTGTGTTGTTAGTAGTTGGATTCTTGTTCAAATTTGAAGTGTAAAAGTGTGACTTTATTGTGTCTTTTTGAATTTTTATGTGCAAGTACATTGTTTTAGTATATTCTATGGGTATGCATTTTTAATACATTTAATTTAAAATCTTTTATGCATATCCGTTTATTGAAATATAATTCAGAAATTTTCAATTAACTTATAAAAATTGGCGGCGATTGGCTGCGATAATTTTTGATGGAATGTATTCAGTATTTACTAGACATTGTTTTAAAATTTAGTTTAGCTGCAACTAGCTGCAATTTTTGACGAAATTATTTTTTTTCTTAGACTTCTTTTTTTGTCATTTTCGACTGTATTTCATTGTTTTTGCCTATTTAGTGCCATTTGAACAAAAATTTTATTTTGTTTTGCTTATTTTTAATTTATTTCTTAATTTTAAAATGTTATTAAAAATTTCCTGGGAAAATTTCGTAAAAATTAATTATTTTGCAAATAATTTTTTTTTAAATACTTTTTTGTATGTTTTGGTTGGATAAACATTTTGTTTCATCAGACACCGTTTTTGCCAATTTTTTCTTAACCTTTTTTCGTCTTTTTAGTGACATTTTTGCATTTTTTTGCCTTTTTTGCTTATTTTTAATGCCTTTTTGCCTGACTTTTTTTATGTTTTACTTTTCTTAACTATCCTGTCTTTAGTTATTACTTTAAAAATACTTCCTAAAGCGTTTTTGTAATTATAACTTTAATAAAAGTAATTTAATTAGTTTTGGCCAAGAAATCAGGTCTCAGAAACCATAGTGCGCTGGTGCAAAAAACTTCTGTAACATCGCAATGTTATCGCTCTGTGTTGACAGTAAGAGGAGGGTTTCTCTGATCTTCATAAAATTATAGACCGATGATGATTCTTCTCGCTGATAATGCAGCCCATAAAGTATAAGGGCTTTTGGTATGCTTCAATTGCGTGTTAGTGTCACTCCAGCCTAACTTTGGTAGCAGAATCGTTGTTTCGATAGTACTCGCGAACGCAAAGCGCACGTTGTGCTCCGGTAAATGACGCCATGGTACTAAAGCCCTACTAGCCTCTCTCTTATTTAATTTGGAAAAAATAATCTTGAAGATGTTAAATAAATTGAATGTTCCATTTTAGAAGACAAAATTGGATGTACCATATTAAGCTCTTCTTTAATTCTGGAACTTTGGCTTTATTTTCTCAATTAATTTAAATTAATAAACTGTTTTACCATCAGTTAATTTATCAATCAATATGAATTTTAACAATCAATCATCTTTATTACTTTACTGCTTTTTTTCAGATTCACGAATTGACTATTGCATCGATTGGAGAACAATCATAACAAATAGACGAAATCAATAATATTATCGCGCTCTAATTTATTAAAATTTTAAACTGATTCTGGAATCCAGTATTCAATTGATTGTTTTGTAAAAGCGAAATATAAAACTGTAATATTAGAAAATAAATTATATTTTCCAAAATTAAAAAAAAATGTCTAATCCTTATTTAATGCTGAATGAATGAAAGGAAATGGGTTTTTGTGGGTGTCGGTTCTCCTAAATTCCGACGATGCTGGTAATAATTTAGTCTTCCAACACTCCAACCATCCGTGTGATAACTGGTCGAATAGCTTCTTGCCGGATAGTTTGTATAGTTTCCACCTCTATGCTTTTTTATTCTAACATATGAGATTAAAATAGTAAATTAGCTTTTGCGAGTTTTATAAAAAAATTTTAAACTAAATTTTTTAAAAACCTGTGGCAAATTAGATAAACTTAATAATCACTACGCGAATTATTGCTTATTCAGCAATCAAACGATAGATTAGATAATAATTTCAGATATATGTATAAATATGAAATTTAATAATAGTACTATCCCAAAATTGTGTTACCATGGATCGTTGGGAAGGAAAGGTTGCAGTTGTCACAGGAGCTAGTGCAGGAATTGGAGCTCAACTTGTTGATCAATTATTAGACTATGGTTTGAAGGTAAACATTGAATAGAATGTAACTAATTTTGACTAACATTAAAATTATATCAGGTAGTTGGTTTAGCACGCCGGAAGGAAAGATTGGAAGAGCTTGAAAAAGAATTCAAGGACAAAAAGGGAAAGTTTTATTATTTTGTTGCAGATATTGGTACAGAAGAAGATGTTGTGAAAGCTTTTCAATGGGTTAAAGAAAATGTGGGTGTGGTTAATATACTTGTTAACAATGCAGGAATTAATCGGTTTTCATCTTTGATGGACGGAAACAGTCAGCACATAAAAGAAGTTCTTAATACTAATGTTTTTGGGCTGTGCATTGCAACGCGAGAAGCTCTCAAAGCAATGCAGAGTAATAAGGTAGATGGGCATATAATTCACATCAATAGTGTTGTGGGACATAAGATAGTGAGAAGTGATTCCGTTAATGTTTATCCTGCATCTAAATTTGCAGTTACAGCGTTAACCGAAACATTAAGGAATGAATTGTCTTTAATTGAAAGCAAAATAAAAGTTTCGGTAAGTTTTTATTGTGATGATGTTGTAACGATGAGCTCATATAATATATCGATTTTATTTTAAGAGTATCAGTCCTGGTGTCGTTGCGACAGAAATTATAGACGCTGCTATGAAGAGCAGTGAATATAATGAAACCAAGTTCGAGCAAGCAAAAGAATTTTTGAAAATGGCACCAATGTTGCAATCAAAAGATGTTGCTGATGCTATAATTTACGTATTATCGACACCTCCACACGTTCAAGTAAGATTTTTTCTTATTTCTGTTCATAATAATTTTCCCAAATCTTTAGAAAACAATATTCTACTTATCAGTAGACCAGGTTTCTATTCTATAAGTTTCTACCCCAATATTTCCTTTGAAATATTAATATAAAAAATAACTGATTTACGAAGAGGAAAAATTTAATAATATTTTCGAAATTTTAAATTTCACAACCCTCAACTTTATTATTTTAAATAATATACCACTCTACCATTTTCTTTTGGTATAATTTCATATTTCATTTTGTTGAGAAAGCTTAAAGAAATTGTATTATATAAAACAAATTATAGTTGAGAAACGAAAAAGCACCAAACAACCAGGGCCGTCATTAGGATACGACGTATATTCAAAAAATTAGCAAATAAAATTCTAAAATCAAAGAAACACCTTAACGGGTAATGCATTTCAAGATTGGTTACGTTTCTACACGTAACATTTCTATCATCAGACCCGTATTGATTTTATGAAAATACAATTTTACTCACCAACTTTCCAAAAATACTGCAATCCTTTAGATCCTGATGGTTAAATGCCTTGTTGGTAATGAAATGTAAGAAGTTACACGAGCTCCTTTAGATTAGAGCGTGGACGTGCAAGTATTGCCAACTGCTCAGGCGGTTGATAAATAAAATGTTTCCAAAATTTGAATTTGAAAAACCCAGAATTTTAAAAAACGTAAATAGTTGATCTTAAATTAATATAAAACAAATTATAGTTGAGAAAAGATCTAGAATAATCCAACAAGTAGATTTTAAATTTACTTCTTACAATGTTTCTTTGATTTTAGAATTTTTTTTGCTAATTTTTTGAATATACGTCGTATCCTAATGACGGCCCTGGTTGTTTGGTGCTTTTGTGTTAATGGATTGTAAGAAGTAAATTTAAAATCTACTTGTTGGATTATTCTAGATCTTTTCACAACTATAATTTGTTTTATATTAATTTAAGATCAACTATTTACGTTTTTTAAAATTCTGGGTTTTTTAAATTCAAATTTTGGAAACATTTTATTTAAATTGTATTATCTTTCACTTCAAATAACAACAAAATTTCTGCTGATTTTCAATAAAAATCATTAATTGCATTTATAATATTTTAAATTTTTAACTTATAAAAAATATAATTAGATAAATATTAGTATTTTAATAAAATTTCAATTTTCATTAATACTATATTTTATTTTCAGATTCATGAATTAATTATTAAGCCTGTTGGGGAATCTTTTTAATTCAGTGCATAAAAATAAAGTAAATTTCAAGATGTCTAAAGTTATTGCAGTTCAGAAATAGTCATTTATATAATATTCTATCAGTTCTTGGATCAAAAATTTTGTTAGAAATGTTCTAAGTTCTGCAACGTTTATAGTTTTCAATATTAATTTATTAAATTGGATTTTCTTTGCAGGAGATATTATATGATAATAAAGCTATGTTTCAAAAGATTATAATATTATTTATTCTTTACACTTTTAGTTTTTCAAGACCAACCTTTCGAAACACACTTTTAAGAAAAAATAAGGAAGCTAGGAAATACTTGGAGACGGGGACGTTAGACATTTGTTCAAACCATCACCATGTTTGCCTAATTCAGATTGTTGTACGTTTGTTCCGTTTAAAATATTAATTGGTGCTGTTTCCATCTTTTCGATTATCTACAATTCAATTCCAAATCCAACCATAATCGTTAAATAACTGTGCAGTTCACAAATTATGCAGTTCTACCTGTGACAGCAAAGCAACTTCTGAAAATGTAATATCTGGTTTTAAAGTTGTGGATATTGTTCCATTCAACAGGGACATTTACACTGGTGAGGGCTTCCTATCTTCTGCAGTAGCAGGTAGTTTCCTTCTGATGGAGAGTGAAAACATTCCTAGATGCAGCGCACTAGCAAAAGTCCCCAAACTCTTGAATCAAGTTCTGTAACAATTGCTGGAACAAGCTCTTAGGCAATGAAACTCTTAAGTTATACTCCACTCCAAAAATATCCAGTTCAGAAACTCACATAAGATTTTCTAAGATACAGATATTTTTATCCTTTCGCTTTCAGAATGAAACTTTAAAACAAATTTTAAATAAAAATAAATTAATTAGGACCTACAGGACGAAAAAAACTGTTTTGAACTTCAAAAGTAAAAGAACATTTTGTTCTTTTCAAAATAATACAAGTATAACTAAATAATTACTACTCTACTAAGGGCCGATTTTACAATAGTTGATTAACGCTGACCTAGGGATAAACTTATAACTATTCACCAATCACAGTACAAGCTTGTAGTAGCTTAGTAGCGTTAACCGACTATTGTAAAATCGGCCCTAATACGATTATGAAGATAAATCAAAATTTTAGGGTTAAACTGTTCGCTCGTAGTAGAGGTAGCAACTTGTTTTGCCCCGGTCTCAGCTCAGTATTTGTTTTTTCTCTTCAAATTTGTCAAACGCAATGGTTTAAAATTTTACCACAAAGAAATTATTTTAAAATAAAATAAACTCTTCTGAAAACTGTAGTATAATTTACTTTAAAAGGATAATTTTTTGAATTATTATTATTTATAATTTTACCCAAGAACTTGTATAAAGTATATAAAATTTAAGAGGCTTTTCCAGCTCTCAGTAGCAAAATAACATCTTCTACACTCGAAGACACTAATTTGAAGAACACTCGCTCCAATTTTTGGATTCATTTGCCCAAAATTTTGGACTCAAAAATGAAATCACTAAGGATCCAAGCTTATATGTCTGGCCCGCTGTAATGCCATTTTGGAAGAGATCGTTTTACGTGGTTTCATTTACCAACTCAAAAACCCCACTTTTTTAATAATTATTGTAAAACATGTCCACAAACTAAAATTTTTAAAACGTTAAATTAATTTTCCAGCAATCAACACAATGTTTACATATTTAAATTCAAAATTATAAAAATTTATAAAGTTTTCCTTTATTGACGGTTGACTACCCGAAATTTGAGGAACATATAGATGCCTTTCTCAACTTGTCGTGCCTATAATATTCTTTCTAATCAAGAACTAAAATTAAACAAAATACTGAGGTGATGTTTTTCCCTTTTAAACCTACAAAGACCGCAAAAGCTAGTTTTTCGCCGGAGTAGAGTTTTTCTCTTCCTCAGGGCTGATGGATTCGACGGACGAAATAAAAAGATGAAAATTCGCAACAAACATAATTTATTAATTGAAAATAATTAATAGTTAATTTTTGCATCAATTATCCTTGACAATAAACTTGCCTCAAACCAAATGTGTAGTGCGTAATAATTAAGAAATCCAAAATTACATTTAATTTTGTCAATTTTAGGTGCTTAATTTGGATTTCCTATTATTTGTGTTGTGTAAAATCATAAATCAAATTACAATAATTTTTAATTAATCCAATGATGACACAAACAGTTCCAAACTTGGATTTATTAAAATGAAAAACAAATTTTCTACCTTATTACTATTCACTTGACCCAGTGCATCACCAGAAAACAGTTGGTAACCATCTTTCCGTCTTGAGAGCGCCAGATGTCCCAAACTTCAGCCAATGTTCCAATTTTGAAGTCAATCTCCAACAACTTCGAAGACACGTGCAGAATTTTTATAATCACTTTTTATTTTTAGGTATTCAATTAACTAATACCTTATTACGTTTGAAATACACAACTTTACTAATTATGGATCGTAATTAGTACCTACGCGAAAATTTTATTCTCGCAAATTATTCACGAAATCTCACTTCCCTGATCCCCGGATCAATGAGAAGTTTTAGGAGTTCTTCCTTCTTTGAAGACCACCAAAGAACTTTTTATTTGAGCTCCACTCAGTGACTCCTCTCTGCTTGAGTTTCACCCGGGAACTTCTCTGTTTGAGTTTCACCAAGAGACTGCCGTTCTTGCTTGCCGACTTTCTGTCCCTTTCCCAGTTTTCGAAATTGGATTTTTATAGGTGGGAGTCCCTTCATCCCGGTTTGCTAAAATGGTTCCACTGACAGGCAACATAACGTCGCTAATTGCTTGTGCACTAAACTGTTATTAACATTTTACACTTTCAAGGACTTTGGCGCAATTTTCAAATAAAATTATACACAAGGCGTGTCACAAACTTTGTACCTCACAAATGATTACAGAAATGTTTTGTTTTGTGTGTAATTTTGTTTCAAACAATGGTTTTTATGTAATTGATGCAAATTTCACTTCCTTATCAGCCATATCAACTGATTACTGAATTTAACTCAAGAATTTTCAAATTATCTCCTTAATAATCCATCCGGATCTCTTAAATCATGAAATATCACAACAATACATTGGTGTAAAATGTATCTTTTTATCAAACTTTTTAAAATAACTAAAATTCAACTTTTAGGAAATGTTCAACAAAACTAAATTTATTTAATGCCATTTTGAACCATGACAATACTGTACACTTATTTTCATTTTCTTCCCTTATAAATATTTTGAAAAGAAATACCGACGGAAAATAATAGACACTAATAATTTTTGTAATCTGGTAGCTCAGTCAAGGCTTCAGCAATGAGACTCTTAAAATGTAAATGTCGGGGCGATGGGCTAGCTCCTCATCACCTGTAAAGAAAACTAAAAAGCTTTAAACCATGACCAAGCCTCGCAAGAGACTTGGGAAATGGGAACGGATAAACAATTACTAATTGTAGGCTTGATATGTTGTGAGGTGTTTATTTACCTTGCAATGCAAAAAGCAGTCCGAAATATATACATAGATATATTGTCATATATCGGAAGCCTTATTAAAATTGTAAAAAAAATTAAAGAAGCTCCTCCGATAAATACATCCCTCTACTCCTGCTAGCTCAAATATTCCTATCCCTATAAAAAAAAAGAACGTAGCACAACTGTGGAAAAACGCATTCTAAATTTTAAATCAAATTCAATGTTATAATAAATTGAGTTTTATTTGGAAAAGATAAAATTTATTTAGTTTGATTTGCATTACTATCAACATCAACAGACTATTTATATGGTTGGAACTTTTAGTTTACAGTACTCGATCCACCAATTCTCTCATCCATGCAAGTGGACATTTAAAGTTCATAAATTCACTACCCCTTGCATAGACGAAGGAACAAAATTCAAATTTAATTACAAAAAAAAATGTTTATTAATTCGGTACCTTTTAATTGTTTCTATTGGTAAAACTCGAGTAAAATCACCACGCTCATGCAAGCATTTCTCAAAACAATGATCTTTCCAAATTACGTCTTTCCAGATTTATCCAGATTCATCCACTAACATCCAATATCCAAAACGTTCGATTAGTTACAATAATTTCACCAAGTTGGACCATGTGTTAATTTCAAATCTCTCAATTTTTCCACTTTTAAACAATTGTATACTTCCATCTTCCATCAATCAGCAATAACGCAGATTAACTAATTATAACAGTTCCTGAACCGATCGTGGCCCCATAAACTCAAATTTCACAATTCAAACTCGGACGGAAAATTCTCCAGTCCGTTTCTCAAAATGGTCGCTAGCGGAAGACCTCCTTTCCTCGTATCCAACTTGTAAAACCAAAATTTCCACTTATCGCTGACGCGGTATATTTTAAATTTTACCATTCGCACCTCACTAATTATTTTAAATTGTAAAAACTAAACATAAACAATATTTGAAAATCTTATTGAAACTTTCCTAGAAAGGTGAAACGTTCCAACCGCAAGAAACGACAAATTTCATTTATTAAACTCAAACAGTCTGTTGACGGAGCCTTCTTGCATTAGAAAACTCAAAAAAAATTTAAACAATACTGAAACCTATTCAATTAAAATCATCTCTTCCAAATTATTTTCATCTAATTAATTTTACATTTTTCCCGAGCATTTTTCATCAATTTGCCACCGTTTATTTTTTTATCAAAAATAATATGACAATATATTTCCTTGAAACCATCCAAAATGCATTTTAAAAATATCGAATGTTAACACCAATACTCTTCATTGATTACATATTATACTACTATTATAATATTATGTCCTACACCTACAGTTAAACCAGTGGTTCAAGTTACTCTTATGCAATGGACCATGTAACCCGAGCATTGCGGCTGAATTGCAAAATGTTAATAACAATTAATTTTCCAGAGCTGTCATTTTGTCATTTGTCAAATCAAAAAAGAAGAAAAAACAACATTGTGACAAGAAGTGGTACAAATATCATCCTGTATTCATCATACTAATAATTAAATAATGGCACTGCGGTTCCTTTAGATTAGACAGTCTAAAATCTATTACTCTTCTCTATTATTAAGATCTTAGCCGTTAATTAGTATATTTTTAATTCTATAAAATTAGGAAAACAACTTTATGTCATTTCGAATTGTTACAAATGATAATGTGTAATTTTCTGCATGCAAAAATAATTTAGGAGAACGTAAATAAATAGAAAATTGACAAAAACCAGCAAACAAATTTTTGTACGTGAACCACCCAACAACGACGAATTAGACGATAATATTCTAATATTGTGCTACCATGAACCGTTGGGAAGGCAAAGTTGCAATTGTTACTGGAGCAAGTGCAGGTATTGGAACTGCAATTGTTGATCAATTACTAGACCATGGTTTGAAGGTAAATTTTTAATAATAACTAATGGAATATTTACTGAAATTCTAATGCAAATCAGGTTGTAGGTTTAGCACGCCGAAAGCAAAAATTGGAAGAACTTGAAAAGAAATTTAAAAACAAAAAAGGAAAGTTTTATTATATCGTAGTAGATGTTGGTAAAGAAGAAGATGTTGTGAAAGCTTTTCAATGGGTTAAAGAAAATGTGGGTGTTGTAAATATACTTGTTAATAATGCTGGAATTGGCCGATTTTCATCTTTGATAGAAGGAAATAGTAAACATATGAGAGAAACCCTTGATACCAATGTTTTTGGACTGTGCATTTCAACACGTGAAGCCCTCAAAGAAATGCAAAGTAATAAAGTAGACGGGCATATAATTCACATTAATAGTATTTTAGGGCATACTATTATTAGAAACAATGTCTTTAACGTGTATGCTGCATCTAAATTTGCAGTCACAGCGTTAACGGAAACATTGAGGAACGAATTATCGTTAATTGACAGCAAAATAAAAGTTTCGGTAAGATATGACTATGACGATATTGCACTAACAAGTTTCTATAATATCTAGATTTTATCTTAAGAGTATTAGTCCTGGTGTCGTTCAAACAGAATTCTTTGACGCTTCAATGAAAGGAAATGGAAATACTGAAGGTCATGTCAATACCAAAGTAATTGAAGAAACTTTTAAAAATGCACCAGGTTTGCAAGCAAAAGATGTTGCTGATGCTGTACTTTACGTTTTATCTACACCTCCTCACGTACAAGTAAGATTTTTCCTTATATCTGGAAAATAATTTTCCCGAATCCTTGAATTTGTGGTAGTTTGATAAATGTTGTTAATATTATAGTAAATTTCAAGTAATAAATCAAACGATTTGGTTTCTATGGGCGGTTCTTATAAATTATAAGACTCAAATATAGCAAAATAATTTTCTTCCAAATTTTATTTAGTAAATTTTTATTTCGGTTTTTCTACTGTTCTTCCAAAACATGAATTTTATTATAAATCAAGATGATTCACTGCAGTTTTTTTCAGATTCACGAATTAATTATCAAACCTGTTGGTGAACAATTTTAATACGATGTATCAAAATAAGATTGTTTCGAAGAAGCTCAAGTTATTCAAGTTTAAAAATGGTTTTTGGATCTAATATTTTACAAGGTTTTGGTTGAAATCAAGATTTTCTGCTATAACATAAAAAATAAATTTCTAAAATAAATAATGTTCGTGTTTGCTGTATTCAATTTTATTAAAATTTTTATTGCTTATAATATAATGTCTGAATAGATTTCTGTATATTGTGGTGTTCTAAAACCAACTGCACAGTCCGTCACTCGGAAACTGAGGTAGTTGTAATAGCTTTGTTCCAACAACGATTATTTCCAGTAATATTACTACAACGCAAGCGCATTCATAAAATTTCGTTCCAACAGACTAGAACTACTAGTACAGAATTCTAGATTACTATAAATCTGCTGTTCCAACGAGTTTAGAATCAGTAATATTACCGGTCAAACTAGTTCTAACGATTCTTGCTTCGAATCAAGAACCGAGCGTTCTGCGTGGTTAAACTTAGTGGCAGCAAAAATAACACTTGTTTTCATACCAAATTTATTCGTCTTCATTATTTTAAAATTTTGGGCAATTTTAGATTTAGGTAGAATCGCTAAAATAAATTTTTTAGTTAAAAATATTGCTTAAGGTTTGGCAACAAGTTATGGTACAGTGTCTATCATCCTAATCCCAAAACTTTGAAGTACCTCCTTGAAAGGTCTATGCATCAAAATTTTACGTTTAACCATGTCACTCACACCTTTTTTTGAAAACAGAACTGCAACCGTTCCAACGTGCTTTTACGTATTGCGCGTAATTTTAGTAATCTTGTTCACGCAAGCGCAGTTCCTAGTTCAATTATTGGTAGAGAACGATAACGGAACTACTTGTTGGAACAAAGCTATTAGCTTTTCGAGCACTCACAGGCACAGGTCAAGTTCCGACCGCTTCTTGTCAGTGGAGCATAATATTTGAAACCACGGATTCTATAGGGAAGGCTAGATTCTAAATAAAATTAGAGAGACTCGTGCAATTTTATACTGTTCAATAATTTGGATGTAAAAAGTAAAAATCTAATCTTGTTAAGTGGACTACAAATAGTCCTTTAGCCGTATGTGTCGGTTTGTGTGATCGTATCAGACCACCATTACATTTTAACTTCAATTTTGCTAAATGGCGATCTGATCAAATCAGTGATAATTCGTGGGGCACGATCAAAATTTGTACAAAAATAATAATTTAATAATAAAAGCTTTCACGAACCAATAAGTTGTTTGATTAGGAACTGCTGTCTCGCAAGTGACGGCCTCAGAAATTTGGTTGGTAGAAGACCATATGCAACCAACAATGACCACACTCCCGTACATTGGAAAACTCCTCATGGTTGTCACATTTTATCTTCTTTAAACTTTATCAAATTCTAGTGAATCCGTGGAATCGCAGTTATCCACGTACAAATTAAATGCTTCTTGTGTGAATTAGTAGAATCGAACATCTGGATTCAACAAGAGGTTTTGGTACATAAATTTTTTTTTTTAATTTTTTTTATTGTTGTAATCATCAATACAAACAAGAATCGTTGTCGGATTATTATCACTGATTTAATTTGAAATATCAAAATTTGTGGATCCAGTCCACGCTTTCATAAAATGGTGGGTGCTGCCTTTGCTTCACTGCTTCTATCGCAATTATCAAATAATTCGGTGATCTCGAACTAGGAAACTCACCCCTCAATCTCTTGAAAGGACTCCCTGGACCGAATCCTCGTTCTAAAAAAGGAATCAACAAAATCGGATACTGATACGGTGATACGGATAGCCGGATACTGGGTCATATCCCGCCCGCTACCGCGGATTATGGCCATCGGGCCATAGTTTGGAGACTCACAATGCTCTAGGTCAAGGGTGAGCAACCCGCGGCCCGCCACACCTTTTCGTGAGGCCCGCCAAAGATTTTTAAGTTGGTAATTGTTTAAGTTGATAATATATTTCTAAATTTGAAAACGAATTTTATCAATCAAAACTTAATTTTTTATAATAATTTTATAAACACTTGCCCTTCAGAAAAAAATTTTTGTTTGTTTGAACCTCCCCTTATATACGGCCCTGCATGCGACACGATGAAGATTTTTTAATTTGTAAGTGGTCCGTTGCAAACAAAGGTTGCTCGTCCCTGCTCTATGTCTTCATTTCTTAACCTGGGTGTCGTGAACAGGTATACCTGATGGAACCTGGGTCTCCAAACTTCACGGGGTAGCAAAGGAGAAATACACCTCCGGACGCAGGTGGAGAGTCGCGAAAGACAAATATAACATGTCATTGACCTTTTAAGGGTTTGGCGGTAAAAAAGGTCATTCCAGCTCCTGAGGTGACCGCGAGCTGTTTTTATTTATTTTTTCTTGCTCATTTGTGTGTAAAAGGCTTCTTTTATCAAAGAATTAAATCAGACTCATTACGATGCGATCCAGTACTGGACACTTCCCAGTGAGATATTACCTCAAAAAATGGGACTTAAAGTCAATGAATGCCAGGTGCAGACTCGGAGATGTCGAATCCGCGGAACACAATGCTCTGTAGCAGCAAAGCTTTAGTTAGAGTCAGACTAAAATATTTGAGGCAGACACAACTTACATCCAATGAGTAGAAAAAAAAACATTCCATGCTTTGCTAGCAAGATTGAATTCCTGGAAACCTGTAAAAAGATTTTTTTTTACAAACAAATTTTTACACAAAAATACAAATTTTTAAAAACTGTAAGGTTTTTTTACAAATCCATTTCAGTTATTATAAATTATTTGTAGTCTTTAAATTTTCTTTGTTTTCGACGATTAGGGATGTTGAGATTTAATTGGTTTTTTATTGGCGCCAGAAGCAGCCATCCTAATGTTTCCAGAACGCTCCATCCTATTTATCTTCGGATTGTTTCCTTTTCCTTCCAATTTCCCTTTAATTTTTCTTTGTTCATTTAAATCACAATACGTTGTCTGTATGTCTGTATAAATTTTAATGATTATTGAAGTTAATCCAATTTTATTCATGAATATTTCATATAATATTATCACACGTGTTGGCTTTATTTTGTAATTTATATGATCAATCATTTTTATCTTTGGTAAGAAATTCAGTATGAGGTTAATTGAATTTTGACCACCGTATGGACTTTCTGTGTCGTCCTCTAATTATTCACCCACGAATAAATTGAATAAAAGTTAAATTAAATTGTATCAAAAGAATGTATTTCTTATTTTGAATATAAGGGAATTCCCATGTCCTTGAGGGCATAGCTCAATCGGTTCTTTGTGTCGCATGAAATCTCTTTTCCAAATAATCGCAGTTTGTAATATCAAATTCAAATAAAGATATATTTTCAAAATTAAATAAATTAATGACAGATTTATTAAAATCACCTATCTCAAAAGAATAATTAATTTATTCTCAACTGACATCTATTAACATTTAATAATAATTAACCGCGCTTTTACAGTCATTCGTGTTCACAAATTTATATATTCAATCAGCTTATAATAATTGTACCAGATATTATTGAACGTTCATAATTAATATTTTTTTTTTAGATAGTGAAAGTAAGCTATGATGGAACATCAAATATCGATCATATATCAAATATCATAACATCAAATAGCCCTCGTTGGAGGTGGGCATGAAGTGCCCAAATTCACAGGTATCTCATGTGGCTGTTGGTGACAAAAAGTAAAGACTATCAATCAAAAGACTATCTTTATCCAGTTGTTTTGTCAAAAATCAAAAATTTGATTTAACAAGTAACAAAATATTAATCTCTATTTAACTTTTCAGGTAAATTTTGGGTATGAAGAGACTCAACTCTCGGCAATTGATATAGAATAAAACAAAATTTAAAAATTCTTTGATTATATTATCAGTTATTCTATAAAAATTTAAAATAATTTTGAGCCATTTCTAGTGTTAATCAATAATTCTGTGCAATCATTTTCTTGCTTGCACAATAATTATTATTTACGAGAATATCAATAAATTAATGGAGATAAAAAACTGCAAGTAAAAAGAAAGTTTGTCATTCAACACTCAAATGACAGATTAGATAATAATTTCTGAAATATCACTATTTACTTGTGCTATATATAATATATTATTCCAATATGGTATACTATATAAATACTATCGTATACGAATACTTTCATATTCCAATATTGTGCTGCAATGAATCGTTGGGAAGGTAAAGTTGCAATTGTCACAGGGGCAAGTGCAGGCATTGGAACTGAAATTGTTGCTCAATTACTGGATCATGGTTTGAAGGTAAACTTTTAATATAGTAACTATAGCGGAATATTTACTAAAATTTTAATCAGGTTGTAGGTTTAGCACGCCGGAAAGAGAACTTAGAAGAACTTGAAAAGAAATTCAAGAACAGAAAAGGAAAATTTTATTATGTCGTAACAGATGTTGGTTCAGAAGAAGATATTGTGAAAGCTTTCAAGTGGGTAAAAGAAAATGTTGGTGTGGTTAATATACTGGTTAATAATGCCGGAGTTGGTCGATTGTCATCTTTGATTGAAGGAAATAGTCAACACATAAGAGAAACTTTTGATATCAATGTTATTGGACTGTGCATTGCAACGCGAGAAGCTCTCAAAGAAATGCAAAGTAATAAAGTAGATGGGCATATAGTTCATATTAACAGCATTGTAGGGCATAAAGTTGTGAAAAGCAGTACCACTAATGTATATCCTGCATCTAAATTTGCAGTTACAGCGTTAACCGAAACATTAAGGAATGAATTATCTTTAATTGGCAGCAAAATAAAAGTTTCGGTAAGTTCTAATGATATGGTATTAATAAGTTGCATAACACCTCAATTTTATTTTAAGAGTATCAGTCCTGGTGTCGTTCAAACAGAATTTTTTGACGCTGCTATGAAGAGAGATGGATTTGATGAAAGTGATGCCCCATCTAGAGAAATGAAGGAATTGTTTAATAATTCACCAGCTTTGCAAGCAAAAGATGTTGCTGACGCTGCAATTTACGTGTTGTCGACACCTCCCCACGTTCAAGTAAGATTTTTGATTATTTTATGGTAGATAGTAATTTTTCCAAATTATTAAAGTGCTTATAATATTGTACAATCTAATAAACTAATAATATAATAATAAACAAAGATTATCAGTTTACATCAAAATATAAAGTGCTTGCATTGATGATTATATGGAATGTGACTGCACGATAATAAAACACCAGTAATGCTCTCTAATTTGTGTTAATGGACAGCAATAAATGTGGATTATAATAAAAAAAAAATAGATAACTGTAGGTCACTTTTTTCCAAAGTTATCTTGGTCCCTTATTTTATTTGCTCTAAATATTTTATTATTTTGAGTAAGATATTTTGTTTTTTTTTTATGGTCCAACAGACGACTGAGAAATAGAACCCACAACTACTTTTTCGTAGTCGTTTACGTTTTGGTCTGCTGGGCTATCAATCTTTTGTTCTAATATTCTAAAAACTAAATTCAAAAAATAAAATATCGGTGTTATCCATCAAATGGAAGCATCAGTCGCTTATATTGCTTTTCAGTTTTTATCACTTATTTTTTTTCAGATTCACGAATTAATTATTAAGCCTATTGGGGAACAATTTTAATCCTGTGAACGAAAACAAAATAAATTCCAAGATGTCCAAGTTTATTCAAGTTCAAAAATGTTTATTTTTCATTTGTAATAATTATACAAATTCGAAAATAAACCATACATTGTTTTGGCTATACTAAAAATTTTTCTTGTTTAATGTCTGAATAGCTTGTATATTTTTTGTGTAATAAATTTAATGTTCTGGTTATTAAATGAAATTGAATAAATAATAAATTATTTATAAACATGGCATTGCTATTGTTTGATTTGTAGTAATATAATTTTCAGATTGACAAAATAGCTAACAAACAAAATAAGTAAACGCACCGGAAAAGTGGACAATCACCAGGTCGGATCGTACAGGTCAAATACCGGACCTTCTAAGTAAATCAAATTTGCAAGTTAGCAGTTGACATAAATTAATAGAATATGTTAGCAATCAGGCCCGTAGCCAGGGGGAACACTTGGTCCGAAATGTTGAAAAGACAAAGAAAGAGGAAGGGGAACAACCGAAGATTTTACATTTTACAAAAGGCTTTTTACAAGTTACCCCCCCCCCCCGAAATGAAATCCTGGCTACGGGCCTGTTAACAATAAATCAATAATGCAAACTAAGGCAATAAGTTTGATGTCTTAGAAGGATATGGATCAGCACTTTATGCAAAAATGTGTAAAGGAACTTATGCTGACATGAGGCGTCAGTCAATTCATTTACATACATAAAAGCGTCACTTTACCAATGGCTAGGCAGTCGAAAACGAGAGGTGAATCGAGCAACAGTAAAACTAGTTGGCGAGCGGAAGCTAGTGGCATTGTTGTAAGGTTGAAGGGATTAAGGCCGTACCTTAAACGACTAAAGTTTACAATTACAAGTGTGGAAACCCTTAGCCCCCAATTAAAAAGAGTAAAACCACCACGCGACAATTTGTTATCTCGAAAGATCGTAAATAAATGCAAACAAACTTTTTCTGGTTATTCATCACTTAACTACAGATTAGATAATAATAATTTTAGAAATATCGCCATTTACTTTAATAGCGTTCTAATATTGGTCTGCAATGGATCGTTGGGAAAGTAAAGTTGCAATTGTCTCAGGAGCAAGTGCAGGCATTGGAGCTGAAATTGTTGCTCAATTACTGGACCATGGTTTGAAGGTAAACTTTAATAGTAACTCAGTTTTTTACTAAAATTTGAACGCAATCAGGTGGTTGGTTTAGCTCGCCGAAAAGAGAAATTAGAAGAACTAGAAAAAAAATTTAAGGATAAAAAAGGAAAGTTTTATTATTTCGTAGCAGATATTGGTACTGAAGAGGATATTGTGAAAGCTTTTCAGTGGGTTAAAGAAAATGTTGGTGTGGTTAATATACTTGTTAATAACGCTGGAGTGGGCAGACTTTCATCTTTAATGGAAGGCAATAGTCAACATATACGAGAAACACTTGATACCAATGTTTTTGGGCTGTGCATTGCAACACGTGAAGCTCTCAAAGAAATGCGAAGTAATAAAATAGATGGGCATATAATTCACATTAACAGTGTTGCGGGACATAGGGTTCGGAGAAACGGTTTCCTTAATGTGTATCCTGCATCTAAATTTGCAGTCACAGCGTTAACCGAAACGTTACGGAATGAATTGTCGTTAATTGAAAGCAAAATAAAAGTGACGGTAAGTTTTGATGGTAATGGTACTAACAAGTCGCATAATATTATCTCTGTTATCTTAAGAGCATCAGTCCTGGTTTTGTTCAAACAGAATTTTTTGACGCGGTTTTGAAAAGAGATGGTTATACCGAACAGGATGTCCAGTCCAAAAACTTAAAAGAATTTTTGAAAAATCCAGCTTTGCAAGCAAAAGATGTTGCTGATGCTGCAATTTACGTTTTATCAACACCTCCCCACGTTCAAGTAAGATTTTTTCTTATTATAAAGTAAATAGTCATTTTTCCAAATCCTTAAATTGGAATTGTTTTTAATTGCTTTTAACATGGTAATAAATTAAGTTTATCAGTAGATATAAATGTGAATCTTATCAGACTGTATAATAATAATTCTTTATTATATTATAGTGATACTGATAAGTGATAAGCTACAAGTCCAGTGTATACGAAATTGTTTCATACTAAACTTTATTTATAAAATTTTCATTTTGGTTATTAAAATTGGTATAATATTGGAAAAGTGGTGAGTAAATGACCAAGAGGATTCTTGTGCCAATATTCAGAGGTTTGAATCCCATAGTGTACCAAGTATGGAATAATTTTTCATTCACCTAATATCTAACTGCTGTCCCCAGGAAACATTTAAATAGCCTTTTTACTTCCCTAGTCAGGAATTCACTATGTAAAATTCGTCTATTCCTCTGGTTCAGAATCCATGTTAAGTTGTAGGTAAAAAATGGAGTAAAAAAGTATAATTTTTGATATTTTTAAATCTTTGGTGGAATGCAATGCACGTCACAGTACTAGAGAATTAGCTAACATAGTAAACACTTCACAATCCACCACAGTAAGCTTCCACCTAGAAGAGATAGAAAAGTCATCAAGCTGGGTATTTGGTTTTTACACTTCCAATAAATCAGAGCATATAAGGTATAATGTCACTTGCTACAAGTTTTCTGTCCTGACCAAGAAACAATCCGTTTCTTGACTAGATAATTAATAATGTGAAAAATAAATCACATACAACAATGTTCTACGCAAAAGGCAGTTATTTGACAAGAATAAACATTAACAGCCGAACTCAAAACGAAGTCCAAAATTGTCTAGCATAGTTTTAGTTATTGAAATTACCCTTACACTTCATAATAGAAAAATGTTATCTCCGCAATGAGAACATCGGAGGAATAAAGCTTGGAGCTGGCTAGTCTGCTCTAACACCTGGCCTAAGCACTAACCGATTATCATCTCTTTGCATCGCTTTAATGATAAAAATTCTTTGATAATTTCCTTGAGAGTCCGTTGAAAACTTTTTCATCATCCAGATGTATCGGAAAGCTTCCTGATAAATGAATCGATTGTTATTACTTATTAGTATATTTGGTTTTATTCTTAAAGTATACTAAAAACAGCAATTTTATTCATTACGAGATGAATAAAATTATTCGCATTTAATCACTGTCGTTTCTTTCAGATTCACGAATTAATTATTAAGCCTGTTGGGGAACAATTTTAAAACAGTGAAGAAAAACATCATAAATTCCAAGGTGTCCAAATTTATTCGAATTCAAAAATGGTTATTGGATTCAGTATTCTACCAGTTTTGGATAAATCGGAGATATAATCCATAACATTAATGAATTTAGAAGAAAGCCCATATTATGTAAATTTTGTTTTTATTCAACTTTAATAAATATTTTCGTCCTTGTTTAATATTTACTTATATTTTTTATAATTTTTGTGTCATAAATCCAATATTTAGGAACAATGCATCGTACGTGTAGAACATAACAGTTCTCTACCTTTGGCATCACCCACCCAAATTTTTTATTGGTAATGCTTTTAATCCCAGCCAATCAGAAATCCATTACAAAGAGATATCCAGAACTGGTTAAATTACCCTATATTGCATTTATAAATTTTGAATAAATACATGAAATCTACAGCTTTCATTTGCCGAAAAAAAAGAGATCCATTGCCTACCCAGTAGTACAATTTGCCGAATAGGACCGGTCTAAGGGATATCTTTAGTTAGTGCAGCGTTCTGTACTCCGCTGAGGTCCCCTCCGCTCCGGACACTCCGAGCCGTTTTGACAACGCAACCACGACAAATCTCTGACCGTATTGTTGACTACGAAAAGAAAAGAAAATTGTGCCGTCTATTTTAGCTTTTTACTTATTCATTATAAAAATTTAATACTATGGAATAAAAACGAAGTAGAGAGAGCCCATAACTTTGGTCCCCAAAAAAGCTAGATTCGTCACCGGTAAAAATAATTTTCAAGATAATTATTATTTATTCATCACTTAACCGAAAGATTAGATAAGAATTTTAGAAATGTCTCAATTTACTTTAATAATATTCCTACCTTGTGTTACAATGGATCGTTGGAAAGGTCAAGTTGCTATTGTCACCGGTGCTAGTTCAGGAATTGGAGCTGAAATTGTTTCTCACTTAGTGGATCATGGTTTGAAAGTAAGCTTTTAATAGCAGTTAATAATTTTCTTTATCTAAAATTCAAACATAAATCAGGTAGTTGGTTTAGCACGTCGAAAAGAGAGATTAGAAGAACTAGAACAAAAATGCATAGATAAACAAGGAATATTTTATTACTTCGTAGCAGACATTGGTAAAGAGGAAGATGTTGTGAATGCATTTCTTTGGGTAAAAGAAAATGTTGGTGTGGTTAATATACTCGTCAATAACGCTGGAGTTGCTCGATTTTCAACTTTAATGGAAGGAAATAGTCAACATATAAGAGAAACGCTTGATACCAATGTCTTCGGGCTGTGCATTGCAACGCGAGAGGCACTGAAAGAAATGCAAAATAATAAGATAGATGGACATATAATTCATATTAATAGTGTTGCGGGGCACAAAGTTGAGAGAGACAATATTATTAATGTGTATCCTGCATCTAAGTTTGCAATCACAGCGTTAACAGAAACATTAAGGAACGAATTATCGTTGATTGACAGCAAAATAAAAGTTTCGGTAAGTTCTGATGATCAAGTTTACCTACTCAAATGTTTACATAATATTTCAATTTTATTTTAAGAGTATCAGTCCTGGGTTTGTTGAAACAGGAATTGTTGATGCTTCTATGAGAGAAAGCGGATATGCTGAAGATATGCTCAAGGCCTATCAAGTAAACAAATTAGTGCAAGAATTGCCAGCTTTACAAGCAAAAGACATCGCGGATGTTACAATTTACGTTTTATCGACACCTCCTCACGTTCAAGTAAGATTTTTGACTATTATGCTGTATTAGATAAGAATTTTTCCAATAATTGGAAGATATTCAATAAATTGAAAACAATTCCATGAATTATTAGTGGAAAGATTAAACAAAGTGGAATCCTCTAACCGAAGTGGAACTCTGGTGACTGCAGTTCTTACAATTAAATCCACTGCTAAAGAAAATCATAATTTGGAATGTTTGATTGCTTCTGAAATATATGCAGGACACAATTTGTCATAGAATAATTTCACTTCAGTTTTTCACTATCTCATTTAGGCGTTCAGCGTAAGCGACATACATAAGATAAACATAGTAATTAATGTTTTCATTAAATTTTAAGTAAAGTTACCTAATAAGGTAACTTTGATCCCAACCTTCATTTTAATGATTTTAAGTTAGGAAACTCAAAATGAAGCTACCTTCAAATGCTTTAATTTGAAACATTTTGACGGTAAATAGCTCAAAATAATAGTTGCGAAATAATAGTTGATTATTCGAAATGATACTTTAATTCATGAGAATTAAATTAATTTTTTTTTTTTTACTTTCTAATTAAATTATTTCAAAGTAATAAAGTATTTGAATTTTTATTTAAAAATAACCTGTAAATAATCTTATCAGATCCGCCTGTTCAGATAGATAATAATTATTTAGTTTTAATCGTTAACTTTGATCAAAAATTCATTTAAAAAAACAAAGGTATGAGGTTTTTACTTATCAATCACATTAATTGGTTTCTCAATTTTTATCACAATCTATTTTCAGATTCACGACATAATTATTAGACCTGTTGGGGAAAAGTAGTTCATGAAAGCAATACAAATTTCAAGTGCATACATTTATTCAAAAATCCAAAATACAACTTAACATTGTATCCAGTAGGTTGGTATTCTATCAGTTTTTGGGTGAAGCGCCGAAGTTTCATAAGGTAATTTTCTACTTCTAACGGTTTCTAATAACTTACTTGTACATTGAATCTGCATACAGAGAATATTAAATAATATACATATGAATATATTACTTGTTCTTTTATTTCGCCAATGATTAAGAGAAACCTGGGTTGGTTGACGCAAATGTTGGTTGGCGCATTCGGAATTTTTATAAAATTTTGCATTAAGCAACCATGTAAGTGTAATAATCAGAAACCTCTAGTTAACCCCGTTCATGATCCGTGACATACACGGGCACTTCCATAACGAAGTCTATTTGATTAACATTGATCGTCCACAATTAAGGAGTTAAGCTGCTGTAAATTCTTAATGTCTAATCTGTGACTAATCTGTGTTCACAAGATGAGCAGAGTTATATTATATGCAAATACAAATTTATTGCGATGATAATCGAACAAACGGGGGGTCTGGTACCACAATCAGAAAGTAAAAAAAATTTTAAATTAAAATCGCATATAAGTTGCGACAAAGCAATGGAGTAACATGGGTTGTTGAGGCCGAAAGACCGTAACATCGCATTATATATTGTTATATCATTAGTTAAATAAATATACATTTTGCTAGAATTAATTAATGAAATTAAATATATTAAATTAATTAATTAAAAAATAATAACAATCATATCACCTCGTACATCTTTAAATACACAATATAGAATTAATTAACTACACCACTATGCAATAGATAATAGACCACCACAAAATATTACTTATTAAGTTTGAAGAAAATTTCTGACTTTCTGAATATGGACATTTCCACATTTTTTGCATCTGACTACGTGTCGTGAAATGAGTTAAGGGCCTCTCTCTCGTAGCTTGATTTAGTCAAGATGTGTTGCTAATAATAAATATTTTTTAATGATTCAAAAAGAATTAATTAATTTTAATTAATTAAAACTATATTGATACAGGCTTAAAATTTTGGAATTAAAATTAATTTCGAAGCAATAATGTGACCATCAATATAAGCACTATGATTGGCCAAATTTGATGGCCAAAATTGGTGCGCCAGTGAAACAACCGCCTCCAGTGGTCAGTCTCAAACGATTTCGTGCGGCAATTAGTTAAGATGAACTGATTATATAACCTAAAATATTTTATTATAATACTTGAATTTTAATTGAAGTGTTCACAATTTTTTATAGAATAATTTAAATAAATTAAACTTATCGGCATTATCATACGCATAACTCAAGTAATAACTAATAAGTATCAATTATTCTTTGATTTGGTTACATTCAATTCTCCAATATACTAACAAAATTTATATCGTTAAATTTTATTTCTGATCACCGATTTGCCTCATCATTATTATAGGTGATTATTATTTACTAAATCATAAGATGAAAATTTAACATTTTGCTCATAATTTTCTTTGCTAATTTTTAATGTCATATATATTATATACAGTAATACAGTACCTTACATAATTTTCAACTTCCATCATTGTGAGAACAAAATATCTACACTACAAGATACGCTCAAAAGTTTTTGGATTATCTGGGAATGGTGAGCTGATTTATATTTTCTTCACCAACAAATATGCGTCTTAAATATTTATTTAAACAGGACTTCGCATTTGTTACTTATCAATTTAGATTTCTTTCTTTTCAGATTCACGGATTAATTATTAAACCGGTTGGGGAACAACTTTAATACAATGGATAAATAAAAGCAATATAAATTTCAGGAATCCCAAATTCATTCAAGTGCAAAAATGGTTATTGGATCCAACATTCTAATAATTTTTCGATGAAGACAGCTTCAAACCATGGATGACCATAATGGATTTGATATGAATCACATAGTTTTTGTTAAATTCACTTTGTTAGAAATTTTGTTATTGGTTTAACGCCTGCATAATCCTTAATTTGTTTGTGTTGCTTCTATTTATGGTTTCCAATTAATGATAATAAAGCAATCCTTACGTGAATAGAGTATTACATAATAATAATTTATTATACATTATACTTGAATATAGGCACATTTGAAAGCAAGTCCAGCAAGCTACCTGATTGATTTAAAATATTCATATACTCAAAGTTTCAAACACCGCCAAGGAAACTACCCAGATGTTAGCAAATAACAGGCATTAATGCCTCATCACAGTGGTTTTTGCTTCTTGTCAGGAGCGTAGTGATCCTCAAATGTTGTTGGGGTGGCTAATGTATTTGAGCTTTCAACTGCGGATGCAGTCATCATCTTAAATTACAAAATAATTTTATTAATTTAAAATATAAAAAACTGATTTATTTTCACGAATTAATAATAATTATTAACCAATTTAAGGAAATTAATTTGGAATTTCCCTAAGTTATAATTTTGACCAATTTTGGTTCCCTATTGACTGGCAATGAATTAAAGCTTTTAATCTTAAACTATAATTTGGAGGAAAGGATAACAAAATATTATTTAGTTAAATTAATGTATTGTATTTATGTATTCCAATACATTAAAATCCTGAACTACTAAAAGATTTATTCCAAATTATTTATTTTTATCAGTGTACAACCGTTCTTATCTCACCAACAAATTTATTAACTATTTTGCATTATAACTATAACACTTCCAATATTAGTCTTCAATTTAACGTAACCCAAATAATAATTTTTAATTATGTATCAACAAATTTGGAACATTGGTACTGCTATAAAAATAAACGTTATCTTAGTGAATAAAAATAATCAAATACATTTTTACCTATTTGTCACTCTAACGACAACTTATAAACCAAAAATTCTGAAATATTGCCATTTATTTTAATATATTTTTCTAAACTTGTGCTGCAATGAATCGTTGGTTAGGTAAAGTTGTAATTGTCACAGGAGCCAGTGCAGGAATTGGAGCTCAAATTACCGATCAGCTAATAGACCATGGTTTGATGGTAAGTTATATAATGGTCAAACAGAATTACTTTTACTAAAATTTAAGCAAAATCAGGTGGTCGGTTTAGCACACCGCGCCGGAAAGAAAAATTAGTAGACCTCGAAAAAAATGCAGAGGTAAAAAGGGAAAGTTTTATTATTTTGTAACTGATGTTGGTAAAGAAGAAGACATCGTGAAAGTTTCTCAGTGGGTTAAAGAAAATGTGGGTGTGGTTAATATACTTGTTAATAATGCCGGAATTGGCCGATTTTCATCTTTGATGGAAGGAAATGGTAAACACATAAGAGAAATTATGGATACCAATGTTTTTGGACTGTGTATTGCAACGCGAGAAGCACTCAAAGAAATGCAAGGTAATAAGGTAGATGGGCATATATCATTCACATTAAAAGTATATTGGGTCATAAAATTCGGAGAAACGATTCCTCTAATGTGTATCCTGCATCTAAGTTTGCAATCACAGCATTATAGGCCAGTCAATGGGTATTTCTCGCGGGAAAAAAATGTAACAGTATTGAAAATTGGCAAAGATGTACAATTTGACCTCCTAATCAACATACTAAAAGTCACCATTCCTATTGGTTCTGCTTTCGCCGCCATCTTGTTTCAAAGGTACGCGAAAGTGTTTTTCCGCAAATATCTGGTTTCTTTCAAGTCGGATCGTTAATTTACCTATTATGAATAATGTTCGCTGTAAAATTCTCTACAAAAACATACCTTCAATTTTTGTCGTAAGTCCACTGGTTCCATCGTGGCGGCCGTTAGAATTCGGTTCGAATCCGGTTCGAATAGTAAAAATAGTTCGACCTTTTGCGAGATTGGGTTTATTTCTTCAAGATCCAGTATCTTTACATTCTTCAATCCCAATTCGCTAGGTTTATGAAATACTTTCAGAGGAACATGACCGAACTTACCCACGACGCTGGCTGATGGAATTTCACATAACCTTTTGATTTTTCCGATTTGGGTAACGGCAGTATATGGTGTTACAGCAGTGACGTAGCAAGTCAAGACCGGGCCCTGGTGCAAGATCCACAGCGGGCCCCCTTCATTATTTTATTATAAAAAAAAATTTTAATAACAATGTTATTGCACAAGAAACATGTAGGTAAGTGACAAAAAGGCATCGTAGATTTCCCTAGAAGGATTTTCTGGTGATGCGAGATCAACTCCCCCCCCCGGGACTAATGAAAATTTAGTACTTATGAAGCTTCAGACACAATTCAATTTTGAGGCCCCCCTCTAAATAATTCAATCTCCGGCACATGAGGGTGGGGAAAGTAGCGTGTTTTAGCGCCGCAGGCGATTTTTTTGGGAAAATACTACCTATTTTTCACCAAATATTGCTATTTAACTAGAAATTCCTCATGAAATTTTGATGTTGCAACTGCGTCATTCGTTGCCTCGTAAATATAGCTATAATATTTACTGAATGAATTACATTATTCAATTTCTTCAAATTTCCAGGGCGCCGGCCCCCCGGTGCAGACGCACCGCGCTAGGGCACTCGCTGTGTTCAATGTGCAAACTTTCATAGATAATTTTTACAAAAATGTCTGTAAATAATAGAAATCAATTTTTGTCCGTGTACCGGGCCCCCATGGGGCCCGGGCCCTGGTGCCCGGCACCACTCGCACCACCTGTTGCTACGTCACTGTGTTACAGACTGTAGACCGCCCATTGCATGGAATGTATTCAAGCCATCCAAAGTGCATTATCAAATACAAACTGCGAAAAGTGATCTGGTAGAACGGTTGTTTCTGGTTCACACATGATGGCTGAAACTTGGAACAGCGTTGCTTCCTTGTAACTACTGCAGAAGCCCATTGCGGAAAGCACATTTAGTAGATCTTTGGACCCATATTTCCTGTTCAAAAAAGCTGCAAGCCCAATCTGCAGTGGTGATAAAAAAGAACGTGGCCTCGTGGCTGATATTACTGCATGGGCAATGGACGTACATTTTTTATCCCACTTATCTGAAGACGAGCGCTTACTCTTCGTGATGATTTCTGTCAGTAGAACTTTCAAACTCTCGGGAATTACGATTTCAACGTCTTCTAAAAACTGATCTGGCGCGAGATAATAATCCATTTCATAGGGCTTCGATCGAATGTCCTCTCTAATAATTGCGGCTGCCATTCTTACAATTCGTAGTCGTTCCTCTTGCTCGTCCAGTTTCTGATTTTCATACCATGAACGCAATAATAATTTATGTCTCGTATCGCGCCAGCACATCACTGTAGCTTTGTTGGCAGTTTGAGAAAATATTATATCACCTTACTTTTTGATTAATTTTGCTTTCACAGTTTTCGGATCGGGCATTATATCCTGTAATATTCTTCATCAATTCATCAAGCGAAAATTAGCATTCGTCGCGATTGTGTTCAAGGAAGTTATAAATCTCTTCCATACTCGCAGCAATATCTTCAACCTCGTGTCGACCTCTTTTTGTAGTTGATCAAACCGGTGAAAAAAATTTGGTCATGCATCGATGATGGTATTTAGCTTCCACAGCAACCAAATCGTTAATATTTAGCACGCGAAGAGCAACTTCATCACCCCACTTGTCCTGTCGATTTTCCGCAACTTTCAAAATATTTGATCTCAATGGAAGGCTACGGACATAAAAAATAACTCGTCATTTAACTAACAGCTTTTTCTTTTCCCTTTCTTCAAAATCGGCAGGAATTGCTTCCGCACAAAACAGACATTTCTGAGCAAAATCAAAAGACGGGTTGGATCTTGGGCATCTGGAGGTTTGGATATCCTCGTTTTCATCTTTCATCCGTTGCTTGATTGCAGCACTTATACAGGTGCTTGATGTGTACGTTTTGCGACAACCAACATGAACGGTTACAGAGTTTAAATCTTGAAATTCATCAAATTTGCCATCCTTTCGTTTCAAGCTACATTCTTTTAACCTCACCAGACCTTTTTCTTTCACGACCACGGTTTCACCTTCAGCTAACAATTCCGCACAAATCAAACACACTTCGCCCGCCATACTTAATTCGGATTTTAATTAATAATTCGTAGTAGGACAGAAAATATTCAACGTGTCACCATGATTAATAAATAATCAATGATGGATTTGTAGTCTCATTGCGCGAAATTGCCATGTTAACCGAATTCTAACGGCCGCCACGATGGAACCAGTGGACTTACAACAAAAATTGAAAGTATGCTTTTGTAGAGAATTTTACAGCGAACATTATTCATAATAGGTAAATTAACGATCCGACTTGAAGGAAACCAGATATTTGCGGAAAAACACTTTCGCGTACCTTTGAAACAAGATGGCGGCGAAAGCAGAACCAATAGGAATGGTGACTTTTAGTATGTTGATTAGGAGGTCAAATTGTACATCTTTGCCAATTTTCAATACTGTTACATTTTTTTCTGGCAAACCCTGAATTTTTATACCTATTGACTGGCCTATTAACCGAAACGCTTAGGAATGAATTATCTTAAATTAATAGCAAAATAAAAGTTTCGGTAAGTTCTAATACTCAATAAGTTTATCCCAATTTCTAAATTTTGTTTAAAGAGTATCAGTCCTGGATACGTTCAAACAGAGATTATAGACACTGCGATGAAAAATAGTAATGGTTATGCTGAAGAGGATATCAAGACCAGAAAAATAAAAAGATATTTCAAAACTATACCTGCTTTACAGCCAAAAGAAGTTGCTGATGCTTTAATTTACATTTTATCGACACACAAGGGCATTTACTTTGGTGTGAAGTATTTGGCCAGTTTACATCATTTTTGTGTATCATCTCTGGAATGCAGAGGTTACATCAGTTATTTCTGTGGATGGAAGGATTTATAAAATTTTATTCAATAATAATAATAATATAAACCAAATCAACTTTTCGTTTCCAGTGGTTCCTTATAAGCCTCAAATAAAACAAAATTGTTTTATCCAAAATATTATTTGATTATTATTTTTTAACATCAATTTAATTTGTTACTTTTCAATTTATCATCGTATTTTTTCAGATTCATGATTTAATTATTAAACCTGTTGGGAAAACTTTTTAATATAATGGAAAACAACTATAATATAAAAATTCGAAAATAAGTCAATTATAACCAAAATACAACAACGACAGACATGTTTCGATCTTTTAGATCTCATCAGTGACGTACATTTGTATTGAATTATCGGATAATTCCAATTAATTTTATCGATAAAATGCTATATAGGTAAAAACATAAAGTCAAATTATAACCAAAGTCACAACTGTACGTCACTGATGAGATCTAACAAGATCGAAACATGTCTGTCGTTGTTGTATTTTGGTTATTATTGACTTATTTTCGAATTTTTACAATTCTTGGCAACTAGTTAAGTTGCGCCATTTGACCTCGCGAAGGGTCTTGATTGAAGGTTTATCCTCAACACATTTAGTACTGTCGTAATGACATACTTCACGACCTCTCGGAAAAGTGCTTCCACATCACATCCGTGTGTTTATTTTAACTATAATATAAATTCCAAGGTACCTACAAAGATCAAAAACAGTAATTGGATTCAGTAGTCTGTATCTGTCTATTATCATCATCATTGATGGATTCGATATAATAGCTTATGCTTTTTATTTTAAATTCTTCTCTTTTTCCGTGTTTAATGTCTGCATGTCTTTTAACACGTTCGCGGACATGAACGGAAACTGGGGAGTGCCAAACACGCTTTGTCCCTGCACTTGGTGCGGCACAACATGCCGCTTTGTCCGCGAACGTGCTAATATTTATCGGATCGAACATACGATTTTCTACGTCTTTTATAGTTTCTAATAACGTAATGCATGTTGGATCTTCGTCGTAGGGCATATTAAATAATAATAAACTAATTTTACATGAAAATATAACTTGTTCTTTTATTTCAACATAAACTGTATCCAATCTTGATATTGGTATTAATTCAAGTTTATATTCCAGATTTTTTAAACAATCTTCAAAATTAATTGTGTTAGTAACCTTTCAGGATTGGGCATTGCTATACGATTGGGTTATACCTAAAATACCGTGCAATTTTTGTGGTCTATGCCGAATTATCCCATTACTTTCATAAGGCCCATAATAAAATTTTATTTCTTTCATTTTCACAACCCAATTTTAAAAAATAAAACTGTCAATTTTGTGACATTTTAAAATTGAAATAAACAGTTGAAAGAAGGTGTGAGAGCAGGGGCGGATGGGGCCGTCGGGATACCGGGAAATTTCCCGGTGGGCCGTCGGTCCGTAGGAGCGTGGGCCGTCGGTTGTGGGACCGTGGGCCGTCGCGTCGGTCAAAAAATTGTCACGGCTCGGCTGTCGGCCGCGTTGACGGCCATTGGTCCATTTCTAACTAAACATAATGAAATATAATATCAACTTTAGAATTTATCAATCATTATTTGTTTGTGTTTTCCCATGGATATCCCAATAAATAGTTATATCGTAATTAGAGACAGGATAGTTAGGCAAAAACAGATCTGACTTAGGAGAAGTTATAACGTTAAAACCAATCAAAACGTTTATTAGCGTTAATAAACTTTCTCTATTGGTGACTTATATGTTAGGACTCCTAAGTCAATTTTTTAATGTTACACTATCTTTAGCTATCTGCCAAACTGATAAATTTTCTAATTTTTCTTAAACCGCGTTGACTTTGAAATTTCAAAATTTTCGCCTGCGGCGCTTAAAAAAATTTCTGCCACCCTCACGCACCCATAATTTGCCCGGCCATACAAACCGTTTACCCTACCTTTATTATTTTCAGTCTGGCTATATGGGCCTACTTTGGCATACTAATTTTTACATTCATTGCCCATTTCGCAAGTAGCTTGCGAGAGATCGTTTTCAGATAATAGATAAGAGTCATATTCAATTTGATGAATATAGAAAAAAACTTGATGAATGACATCGACAATAACAGCAGCAAATTAATGAAAGATGCACTTTTATTTTAATTTTATTTATATTCACTATGGTTTGTTCTTAAGGTGGCCGATTTCTATGGGGATTATCTACTTAAGCAGAATTTATGTAACCCCCACTGCATTTCAATAATACTATCACCAAAGCTACGAAAATTTTACAGGTTGTTCCTCAAAGCTTCCCGTGTAACATATTGAAATGTAAAATGTAACATATGAGACAATTATGTGTATTATTTTTCGCGTAATCATGAGATTTCGCATACGCATGCGCAATACGCGTCATCGCCGTATTTATTGAATTATCAATGTAATAATTATCTTATACGCCTCATATTTCAATATGTTACACAGGAAGCCTTAAGCAACAACCTGTAAAATTTTCGTAGCTTTGGCGATAGTATTATTGAAATGCATTGGGGTTACATAAATTTTAGTTAAGTAGATAATCCCCATAGAAATCGGCCACCTTTTTTTTCGCAACGGGAGGGGGACCCCTTTCCCCATTAAAAAAATTTTCGTCTGCGGCGCAATTTTGGGCCGTGACGATTGCATTTTTGGGCTGCCGACTTAAATTTCACGGTATCGTTTTGATAGCCCATCATCCGCCCCTGTGTGAGAGGAAAAAGAGCATAATATAAATGTATGATTGATGAAAGAAATGAAGCAGAACCTCAAAAGACCAACCTTGTGGAATATCATGTATGATGGAATTCTGCTGCTGCCGATACCTGAAGGAGTAGTGATTGTCTGCTGACATCAACTTGCTGATGACAGCCAAGAACTAAGAAGAATTGCAAATAAGAGTAAACACCAATCCGTTACAATCATAATAAATTGGATAATCGAGAAAAGTCTATCACGACTTCTATTCGAGAAGTCTCCTTCGACATGGGTATCCATGTCATCATCCCACAGAAGGAGATTACCACACCGACTGTGACGATGGATAGAGAGCTATCCTTTGCTGCACGTGTTGAGAGATTTACCAAAAAGACAGAGGTCAATTTGATTAATGCCAAATATGGAAGGCCTATCCTCCTCCAAGAAACGGATACTCCCAACTCTGGATACAGTCGCTTCTTCTCTATGCCGCCGCCCCAGTGTGGATTAAAACAACCAAGATACAAAAGAATACTAACAAAATAAACTGACTCTTCCGAAGGGTAGCATTGAGAATCTGCAGGGGTTGTAACGAATTTTTGCAATTTGTTACAGGCTCTACTTTTCATATCATTTCAATGTTCCTAAGTCCAGTCCATGGATTTTTATACAAATGCGTTTATTTAATGCAATTTGCATTGCAAACATTTGGCAATTTGAACGCACGTGCGTGTTCTGCTAGCGTAGAAATTGCAAATTCCTTCAGTGGCCCTGGAACGACATTTGAAAGCAGTTGAGTTATAAGTTAGACAGAATTTTGTCTAAAAGTGCCGTCAGTTTAGTGTTGTATTTCGGTTCCAACATAACTGTTTTACGTGCCGAATTATTGATGTAAATTACTGCTGTCATTTGGTATGCTTTTTGGCTTCTGTAAGCATCTGGCTAACAGAAGAGATAAGGGTCATTCTATTACGCAAACTTATACGGTTTTGTTTTTGATGCGCTTCTGGTACGATCATTTCCGTTTTACTTTGGTTGGCAGCATCTCTGGTGTTGTGTTTGACAGCCAGACTCTAGCCTACAGCTTTGACGGATCCCTTTATGGATTTCTTTTATTATCTGGATGGTCCCGTGTCGTTTGACATCGCCAGCATCATTTCTCTCACGGTCCAGCCAACGATCTGCTGTTTGTTCGCGAAACAGTGTGTCGAGTGTTTCCTAGTCGTCATAATACGAGTAGAAGGATCCGATTGTCACCTGTATAGTTGTAAACTTACAATAGAGCTAGAGTAATTAATTTTTATTCTTTCTATTTCATTCAACCGACGTGTTTGTGGCTTTTGTGTTTAATTTGGGTAGCCCATTGGAGATTACGATTGTATTGGTGCTTGTAAATTTAAGGAGGGTGCACTCTGTGAATTAACACAGAAATTTTCATTGCTGCTGTGCATTGTTTACCACAGTAATTTGCATTGCAATTATTGGGACTGTGAGAACATCTCTCAAATTCTGTTAGTTCAATTAAAGCACGTTTACCACCATTTGTGTTTTCTTGAGTTCCCTAGCTACCTGTTTCTTTTTCAGAAACCCATGATTCATGCCTTCATATGAATAAAGAGCTGGTCTATTTACATCGTGACAAATAAACTGAAGAAGAACTCTCCGGATTGTTACAGACTCTGGTCTCTGGTGAAATTAACCTTCTCATTAGGGGTTGCGATAAAGAGGGCATTTTTTGTTACAGGTTTATCGTACGGTCTCCGAATCTGCAAGTATGTTCTTAGCCGGAACACCAGCCATCAAGTTTCTTGCTATAGAGAGAAAGCCACAAAGTTTGGTGTTGAGAATCTGGAAATCAGAAGAAGAAATGTACTAGCCCTAGAAGAGGCTTGGAAAGACAAGTGGACAAACTGGGTGTAGTTTCTATTTTATTTATTTTTATTTTATTATACAAAACGTTCGAAAGCAAATATGTGTCCATCTTCATATAAAGGCAAAGTTGTAACTTTTTTTTATTTTTGCTTTACATGATCCTACTCCTCAGAGTATCCTAGATTTGATTTGCTTTGTATTTAAAGTTGTACCTATGTGTTTATTTTACTTAAATTTGAATTCAAATATGGTACCCCAACTTTGTTCTATACTTTAATTTAATTAATATCACTAGCTCTAGTGCTATCTTCATGTTTTAGTTTAAAGTCTGATGAAGCATAGCGCTCACGTAATTTTTTTTTAGTCATAACGTAGAAGAAACCAAAGACGAACGCACGCGATCTATGATCTCGTGACTGGGAAAGAACCCCTAAGAAACCTCTAACCAGTCAGTGGTTAGAGGTTTGAGCAAGTTGTGCTTCTATATCCTAAGAGAAACGCAAGATTAAGGTGAATACAAGAATTTTTTTGGAGAAACTTGTATGGATAAGATCAGTAATGAATGACTGCAATTTGAAAGTAAATCCAATAGATCATTGTCGAATCATTGTGAATGTTGGGAAAATCAGTGTGGATCGAGTAATGAAGCAAATATATGATGGAAGAGTGTGTATATCAAGAAGAAGAGATTAGCCACGTAAGATGTGAAATTGAGTAAAATTGAATGTTTTAAGCAATTCGGATACCAAAAGAAGTATTCAAGGATAGTCTGAAAATTTGTGAAGATGGATTAGTCGAGGAGTTTTTGATGTGCAAGTTCATTTTCTTCCTATCCCGTAGGTAAACGATGTGATGATTAAGGAATAGGTTGAAAGGTTTCCGTGTATCAGTTGGGCAGTCATGTGTTTCATTTCCGCCAAGTATGGTTCCACGTTGAGAGTGTCCCCTTGGCTATTTATATTTTTGTGTCTGTAACTTAGTATAATTCTTAAAAATATAAGATTTATAATCACATAAAGGAGCAGTTGACAATAATTACCCCTAGATACCTAACCCAATTTAAAAAATAAGAAAGCAGTACAATAATTTATACTTTTGCAAAGACATGATTTACAATTATATGAAAATTAAGATATATTTTTCTTTCAAAAATGTGAGACAAACTTTGATTTTCTAAATATAATGCAAGCGTCCTGAATATCGCCCCCACTACAACAATGTATTTAATTATTTCAAAATTATACAGATTTTTAAAACCAGTGGTAGTCTACGGTCATTTCAGTGTTGGGTATCAAATTTGAGAAAAATGTCATATTCCTCTCTGCAGAGACCATCTTTTTGGCCACACAACCCCGCCCCTAAGAAAAAAGTAAGTAAAATTTTAGTTTTAATTTAACATTACAGTTATTTAATATTATTCGGTCAGCAGTTTCCTGCTTTAAGCTAACCAACAATTTCTGTGCCAGTTTTTAGCTCATTCATAATAACCTAGAACTAAAAAGAAATTTTAATACAAAAACTTGATTAAATCCTCAAGTTTTAAATTTCATCTCGACCCCATATAGTACAAGTGCAAGTTTGCGGCCAATTTTAACTTTTATTTAGGTTGAAACGTCTGTGGTGTTTCTCGTGCCAAAAAATTGCACCCACAATAGCTTCTATTCTTTTGCATTACATTTTTATTTCAATCTTTTGGCAAAGGCGAAAATCACATAATAGCTATTATTATTTTTTTTTAAGTGATAATGTGTATTGTACACCTACTGTACCACAGAGCACTCAGCTGTGCCACTCATAACCTCAAAATTTTTAACAAAAGACACTTACAATGTCACCCAATGATTTTCTCACCATGAACATTTTTTCTAGATGAAGGCCACTTTAGATGAGTCAATAACCTTAAAAACGCGCACGTTATTTTTGAAATTTAATTAGTTAATATTGGTTGGACAATTTTTTCTAATTAGTGAGATATGGCACCTTAAATACTTAGAAAATCATGGGTTCAAACACATTGGGGTTCATGAGTGCTAGAATTTACATTCTAGTGTTGTGGTTTTGATTTCACGTTAACTACCTGGTCATATTTTTACGAAACTATTTTGTTATCAAATTATTAAACTTTTGTTTAAATTTTGGAAAATAAATATTACCAATAGGTCGAATTGATCCTCCTGAATCCGTTACTACGCTTTCAATTGTATAGTGCCTTTTGTAGCTTCAGGCAAAAGTTTAAATTACCTCAAATATTTACCTCAATTTATTTGTAAAGTTTTCATACAAATATTTTCAAATTTTGCAATTTTATCGCCTCCTACATCATGTGATTCAGTATTTACTTTTATTTTTGATTAAAATGAATGATTTTGTATTACAAAACTTATTCATAAAGTAAAATTTAAATTGATTTTATATTTTGCAATATTAATTAATCGACGCATTATTTTTTAAGTAAAATCACTAGTGCAAATTAGAGCTCTTACAGTGAAATCTATTTCTGTTTTCAAAGCCAGCAGAGGCCAGGGAAACGGGCAGCCGCCCAATTTTCTTAATCAATCTCTAGTTGATTCTGTACTTGTTTCATCGTGGCTTGTGTTAATTGTGAAACCTGTTGAGTGATAGATTCTGCCAACCAATTAAGAGATATCTTGCGTTACTCATTGTTTTTGAGTTTATCCATTTTTTAATCAATTGAATTTTTAATATCTGAAAGTTAAAAAATTTTCAAGTGTAAAGTGCAACCCATTTGTAATAATGGGGAGTCGTGCTCAAGAATTTCTATTGACAATAAAGAGAAATAATCCAAACGTACCATGGGGATTTAGTCTTGTTGGTGGGGCAGATGTTAACACTCCGCTTATTGTTACCAAAGTATGTTTAACTTTTAAAATTTACTATGACCGCTGTTTCTTGTCAATATAAAAATATTTTTTTAGGTGGCTTTTGGTTCGCCAGCAGATGGGGTTCTGCAGAGGGGTGATATCATAAGCAAAGTGGGCAATTATGATTCACGAGATATTCGCCATCAGGATGCACAAACTCTGTTTAGAAATGCTAACAACGATGTGAGAGTTGTAGTTCAAAGGTAAGTTATATCTTACTCTTCTTTTTTCTGTTTAAAAAAACAATAAAATAGGTTGTCCCTACAAACACACAGCTTCTATTTTTAGAGTAATGTTTTTGCCAAAATATTTTACTTGATACAGGAGCAGGAAGTTATTACAAAACACAATATTCGTTATATGAACGTATAAACTGATTACGTAGATAAGATTGAGCTTATTAAAAATATTAAACCACTTCGCTAACAATCGAAACAAGAATTTGACACAGCTGATTCGAAATAATTGGCAGTGATTATTTGAACTTGAAAATGCAATTTAAAAACATTATCTATGTTTATGTAAAGTACTATATTCCAATTTAGTTCTATGACGAATATTTAAAAAATGTATCTCGAAAAGTTGGAAGAATTAAATTAAGGATAGTTACTATGGGAAAATAAACCTCTAACCCCATTTTGAAAATATTTAAACTGCCAAGTTTTTTATCAAAACGTTTTTTTCAGAGAAAACCCATCCCGGTATAACACAAGCACTGGATCGTCACGTAGTAGTTCCAGAAATTACAACAGTCCACTGTCGGTTTCGCCTCACCTTTCACCTCGAGGAGGAAATCTTCCGCAATATAGTCCTGCAGGATCAGCTTTAACGCCAAACTATGGTGCTCCTTTTGAAGTTATGCATGAAGGTTATTATACCTTATATCCAGATACGTCGTCCCTTCGAAGACGAGATGATAATGGAGATCTACATGTAGTTAATCAGGTAAGTTCCAGAAGAATAAAAACGCTTTCATTTTCAGAAAATGCTATTCCGACACAAATTGTAGATGACACATAAATATGATGTGATAGGGGGAACCACCCCTATATAATATTCAAACGCTAAAATAGAAAATGTGTTAAGTCTTAATATTTGTTTATTTATATTCTATTTAAACTAGATATTGGTCAATATAATTTAACTGCAGGAAACATGGGATAATAAATATTCAGAAAATTTATATTTATGAGAAATTATATTTTAGTACATTTTCAAGTTGATAACTACACTTAAAAAATATTTTTAAAGTCTGGTATTTGTGATTTTAGTGCGCTTGATATAAATAAATACTTTCAGTTTTTATCATAATAATATACAGAAATTATAAGATGTAAATTATTGTATTTATAGATGAAAGTAGGTTGGAAATAATTAAAATTAATAAAATTTATTGATTGAATTTGTACACAACTTCTTAGGAAATGTTTGAGCACTATTAGACGGATACAATTCTACCCCTAAATTTTAGTTCACTGTATATACAGAGTAGCTTTATTGAAGAGTACCTGCTGAAAGTTGGAATTTAGACATAGATTGTTGTTATTATTTGTGAAGAACATTTTGAAAAAAATTTCAGTGTATCTGAGGGTAATTTAAAAGTATGTTTTTGTTACATATTTTAACACCTAAGAGGTCACAATTTAATAAAACGTTGGTTATTATAATTTGGCCACCACCACTCTCAACTTTGAAATCATAAATGACTCGCTATCATTTACAATATTATTGTTACCTTCTTTTTAATCCCTCAATAAATTTAAAAACTTAAATATATTAATTTGTTCAAAATGTTTAAAAATTTGAAAAATTAGGGCATTCAGTGAGGTCAAATCAGATACACTATTATAATTAGCTAAGCTCAGTGGTTCTTTAAGTCGCATGAGATATCTTGTGCATGTGTATGTACTCTTGATCTTGTAAAATTATGCGTACTATAAATAATTAATTATTTAAACACTTTAAAATTAAGAACGCATAGTACACAATTTATTTGGATTCTAGTGCAAGCTCAAAGTTCACTTTCTAAATATTAAATAAACCTTTTCCAAAGTTTAAATTCAATTGACCGAATTATCCACTAACACAAAATGCACCAAACTAGTCCAGTTGGAAAATTATCGCACGGAGTTATCACACGACCTTCAGTTCCACCAAAATTATTCCTTTACTTTACAGTAATTACCCAATTGCATTTCCAATACTTTTCAATTTTCTTCTCTTTCCAAAAATAAACTACTATAAAAAAAACTAAAATAAACACCTCTTCTCACTAGTCCATTTATTCAACAAAAAAACCACTCAAATTTTACAAAAATTTCGACAGTACAAAAATTGTAAACGACCTTCCTACTTTGGAAGTCGCATGCGATTCTATTAAACATCCGGCTCCCTCCCGGCTTCATCGAAACCCAGAACGCCGGGTAAATTACAAAATTAACTTTAAAAAAACTACCCCTACCAACATTTCTTCACCCCAAACGGAATACGACAATTAATCAAGAAAGTTATAAAACAATGCTAACTTTCTACGCTAAGAAAACTGAAAGCTACCACTTCATTCTCGAGTTATTATAAAAAACAAAAGTTTCAGTGAAAGGTAACCTCCTAGGTGTTAAAATTTGTAGAGCAAATCGTGTATATGTTTTTACAATCCGTTTTAAAATTATTACAGGTAGACCACCTTAAATGCGCTACTCTGTATATTATGTACCCTAAATAATTAATTCACGTTAAATGCTTTTTCAATTTGAACATCAAAAATCTTCATTCATAAGAAATAATAATTTTTTAATTTTTCGTACCTAGTTATAGTTCCTATCAAAAACTATTTGCTGTGTACTTTTGTCCTACTGCCCTCTGGTGGTTCAATAAAGAAAATGAATTGGGACTGTTTTAACAATATCAACTGTTTTAATTAAGGATTTTTGAAGGAAATTTTAAACTTTATTTAATAGGACGTGGTGTATGTATTTGTGTGTATGCTAATCACATAAGGTCATCTCATAAGGCATAGATAAATAATAATAATTAATAGATAGATAAGTTCCGCTTCTCTTACGGCCACTCTAAACGCTTCGATCTGTTTTCGTATCCCCTCTCCGCCCACGTACATAGCGAATATACGATAAGAACCACAATCATAAGAACAAGAAGCAACGCTACAGCATACAGCGGCTTTCATTGCGCATGTTCACTAACAAAATGGATGTCACTTGCTTTGTTTTCATTCGCGAGCCAAAATAGTTGATGAATGAAATCACTGCAAATGGTGGCCATTTTGTTGGTAAACAGTGCACTGAAAAACTCTGTCGAGTGTCGCCTGTTATTCCTATAGTAAATATTCTTTATTCCATATTAATAATTATTTTTTTGGGGATTTGAACAATTCAATTTATTGAACAATACTATTTTTTTAAATCAACATTTCGTGTATCTTCATTGTATGCTTTATCAAGACGATAAGTTAATATAAAATTAAATTTACATTCACTTTACATTGATAAATGTGATATTATAATTATTAACAAGTTCACAAGTAAACCACAAACAAGTATAATTATAAACTAAAATGAAATTTGAAATACTTTAAACTAAACGTACCAAAATGAAGATATTATAATAAATTATTAAAACATCTTTGCATAGTTTTTCTCATTAGGTCTGTGTACTATATAACACTCAAAACCTTGGTGTCCTCTCTAAAATTAATGCTCCTGTCGATTAACTTAATGTTGAACATCTCACTAATCAACCTTTTCAGATAATTGCTCTCCAAGTCCAATATCCCATTTGATCAAAATTTAAGATGTGATTAAGATTCTGATGGCTGAAATCTGTTGAAAATTTTTACTTGTTACCTTTTTACAATCATTCCTATGCTGGAAAATCCTATTCCTTAACCACTGCTTAGTTTGGCCTATATTTACACCTTCACAATATTGGCACTGCATTCTATATTATACAAACTCAGACTTCCTCTCCTTTTCCGTCTCTTCATTCAGTCTCGTCAACAAAACTCTGTGATCTCTTAGGTTATACAGTTACTTGAGATTTCTTTTTATATTTGATTCTATCCCTTTGAGAACATTGATTCTATATTGATTTACGCCAATTTTTATAACAATTAAATATTTTGGTAATAGGAATGACTTTTCATTTTATCATTTAATATTTTGAATTGACGTGTAAATTTTTAAATGAGACGGTCGTTACCATAGCGATTAAGTGCATAGACTGCTAATACAGAGAACCCGGTTCGACTCCGGGCGAAGTAAGAATCATATTATGGCCGTCTCCCATCGGTAGGCAATGGCAAACCACCGGGGTGTAATCTGCCATGAAAAGCCTTTATTAAAAGGCTCACCACACCCTGCAGAAGGGTAATGGGCTGAAATACATTTCCAATTCACATTTTATTATTAGCATATCTCTACTAACCCGTACTATTATTATATAAGAACATTTAAAAGAAAAAAAACCGAACAGGAATTTTAAATGCCTAATACGGAAAGTGCAGAAGAAGAAGGAGATGGTTTTTGGGAAATCTAATTTAATAAAAAATAATAATTTTTTGGTCTCCAAAATATCTGATGGTCCTTCAGGTTAGGGGGATTCTACGTCGGGCTTGCTCCTCGTCGTAGGTAAAAAATGTAGGCATTTAAAATTCCTGTTCGGTTTTTTTTCTTTTAAATGTTCTTATATAATAATATTATATCGTTATAACTATCTGAGGAGCTCTAATTAGAGCGTTTGTGTCATAGCTTATTCGCTATGTGCGTGGGTAGAGAGGGGATACGAAAACCGATCGAAGCGTTCGGAGTGGCCGTAATTGAAACGGGACTCATTTATCTATTAATTATTATTATTTATCTATACAGTATGTGGATTAGCGTACACACCAATACACCACGGACTTCTTAAACAAAGTTTAAATTTAATTTTCCCTCAAAAATCCTTAATTAAAATAAAGCCATTACTATTACTATAACAGTCCCAGTTCATTTTCTTTATTGAGCCACCAGAGGGCAGCAGGAGTAATTCACACAGCGAATACATCTTTGTATAACAAAGATTTATATTCATTACATTAGCGTTAATTTTATTAAAAATACGAATAATATAATGTATAATAACATTCTAATTTTGTAATTTGATTAAATTGCGATTTGAAATAATTTTTTGTGCATAGTTGAGGCAGTGAAAATCTTAACCGTGAAAATTTTGGAAAGTTTTGACTCTCCACATAAGTACAGTAAAATAGAAATATTACTGTTCAATATTAGTAATATAGGAGGAAATCTGCAAAGCAAGTAATTATAGCATAAAAAGATGAAAATACAAAAACATATAATTAAAAAAATGTTACGCAACAATTGCGTTTAGTTTTTTTAACCGTTTACTTTTTTGACTTTTGGCATAAGTCCCGTTAAAAGGTCGGTGCACGTCACCATAATATAATATAATTAAAATTCTATAATTTAATAAAAAAAAATACAAGAATAGTGCAATAATTGGGACTCTTCTCATGTTATATTGTTTTCAAAGTTTATTATTTAATTAATTTTCTTCTCTTTTACATTAGGAAATAATCTGAAATTTAGTTTTCTTTGTTTAACTTTTAATATTCATAATATAATGTTAAAATTTAAAAAAAGGAGAAAAGTGCTATCTTCAGGTTTATTTTAATCAGATAAATCTGGTTTTTGAATTCAAAAACTTCGTTAAATACCTCAACAATAAAACTGTTATCGACATATTTGTTGATTTTTATTTCCAACAGAAATTAATTAAAATTATTTTCAAACATTAGATTTGATCTTGAAAATTGTAAAATTGGAGCATAATAAAATTATTTCATTGCTAATCAATAAAATGCTTATAGAACCATTACTTAAAACCACTTAAGTTCTAAAAATATATTAATAAAAAGTTTTCCGAGTCAAAAGTTTCCTCTAATTTTAAAATTCTGAATCCCAATTCGGTTTTTCTTTTTAATTGGCCAAACTTACATTAATCAAAACTAAATTCACAGCCAACGTCTCAATATTCACAAAAGATGAACCCAGAATTTCTGCTCTGTAAGTCTGTAACTCAACCAGCAATCACACAAGAGCAGGGTGCTGCTGAGATTACAATGACGTTACCTGTTTCGATCTTATTGACCTTTACAATTTGAAAATTTGAAAATTGAAGAATAAATATTAGAAAATAATTTTAAAACATAAAATAAATTTCTACTACAGTTTGAGATTATTTTTGCAATATCCTCCTGCGATGTATTTATTTATGTCTAAGAAAAAAAATTTTAAGAATGCCAATAACCTTTTAAGATGGCTATTTATAATATTACTTCCACGCATTTTTTATATTCCTTGCAATTGATGCATGCGATATGATGGTATATTGATTCAAAGTTGATTGATTTCTAATTCTAAAATAAATAAAAACAATATTATTAAATAACAAAATTTTACTTTTATGTAAACATGCAGCCAACATATCGATTATGTTATGTGAAATAAAATTGTTTGGCAATGTTATTGTAATAACTCGCCAAAAATTATGCAAAAATGGTTAGCAGAATATAAATTTAATGTTGTTGAATCAGAATCTATTCAATAACTTACTCTACAATTTGTATACTACTACGTTCAATCATTATTCAAACCGTTTGATTTATTCACTTCAATTAACCTTTCAAAAGTAAACAAAAATAAATTTGACGAAAATAAACCATAATGATGGTTTCTATCCATCATGGTGTCTATTTTTATAAAATTTTAACTTTCCAATAGGTACAACTATGACGCATTAACGTAAACAGAGTGCGTCAAAAGTATTATGCATAGTTCTTATTTAATCGTACAAATTACATTAGTAAAAAATCGTTCAAGTTCAAGTTATATCGAAAAATAATTCCAAACTTGAAAAGACCTGTTGGTAAACAAAACATTTTCAGAGTATTTTGACAAAATAATAACAACTGATCATCAAATCAACCAACAAAGATAACACTTCTTCTAGTGCGACCTATCCAAACCAAAACAAGCATTTTTAAGTTGCATGATGCAATAAGAACAATTGAAATCGCCTGAAAAGCTTTTTTGTGAACTTGAAAATTCACTGATTGGTTTACACGCACTCCCCACGAATGATATTTTAAATTTATCTTTATATGAGTATTATGACAGCCTACGCAATATAATGTAGGTAAAGCATATTTTCCCAAATTTTCGGCAGTTCAGCTCAGATATTCTAGACGTGAGTGAGTGTTTAACCTTTCGGTCATGATTTTGTCAAGATCATATTCAAATTCTTCATTTCGGCCTGAAGATGAAGCGGCGATTATGTGGGTAAGGCAATTTGTGCTAGTGGAAAACAAAAAAACATTTTTTAAATTTGATTTTAATTTTTTGAAATAGGATTTTAATGAACCAAAAATGAAATTTTAAATGCCAATTAATATTTCTTCATCCGACTATACGAGGAATATAGGACCTCATTTATAAATTGGGTTAGTTTGATAAATTGACTACCTATTAGTATGTTCTAGATTCTTGCAATGTGATGTATTAGGCATAATACATGTGCACATCAATTAACTACATTGCCAAAAGCCATTTCAATGTATAAAACAGATCACGTTCAAAGTTATAGATAGATTTTATGAATCAAATTTTTTCTTCATTAATAATTTTTCTGCATAATTTTAATTCAGTGAATGTAAGAAATATTTTCAATTCATGCGCATTTGGGTTAAGTAGCTCAATTTAAAAGATTGCGTCAGGCGGTGGAACTGATTTTAGACCACTAAAAATAAAACATTACAAAACAAACACTTGACAACTCAAAATTTTATTTTGCGATATCTCAGATTACAAGAGTAATTTTCACTACCATAATGCAGTTATTGTCTATAATCTTTTACCTTTTTCCAATACTTTTGTTTGGTATGTAAGAATCCAAAACAAAGAAAAGTGGCATAGCTAAAGACTATTAACAGCGAGGCTATCTCCTAAGTTCAAGTTTAAATTTGCTCCAAAAATAAACACTTCCAGTTTCATTCTTTAGTAAACAATATTGTATTGCAAGAGTAAAAACAGTTTTTACATTTATTTTCAAGAGATGTGGGAACTGTTATTTTTAGAAGTTTAAATTGATGTTAAAAATAAAATAAGTTGAAATATCTTGTCAAAACAACTTGTTGGTTGAAGACATTCGAGTTCCCTCGATACCCGATTATCTAAATTAAAGGATATATTTTAGAATCAGAAAAAAAGCACTTCAATCCTTTAAGCTTGGTTTATGCACATCTAGCAACGTTCACAATTCCAATTGGCTGGATTCGTGTTGAACCAATCAGCATCGTGAATCATGGCGTTGCGTCAGGTTACGGTATACATAAACTAAGCTTTATGTTTGGCACGAAAGCAAAAGTATTTTCATTTTTATGTATTTTCTTAATTACCTTCTAACTGTCATAATATTTTATTTTTTAAAGGAAATAAACCATTCAATATTTTATAGCAACCGATATCTTCATACCCCCTCCCCCAATATATCCGATTAAATATCCATTAAGATTTAACTATGATCTTGACCTTATGAACCTAAATGGGCACCACAGATTTGTAAAAATATGAATAAAATTATGTATGAGTAATTGGAAAGCTGTGTAACGGCTCAAGGTAAAAAAAGTTCAAATAGAATATTTTGATAGGAAGGTAATAAATAATTCCTCCGATTTAAATAAAAAGTATTTAAAATTTTGCTGCAGTGCAATCATATCAAAAATTTGTATCATATTTATGTAGTGTGCAAAAGTGGGTTTACATTTTCAAGGATTTGCGTAAATTGGCATGGACCACAAAGTTTGTGGCAATAAATTACATATTATGTACGATTTATTTATACAAATTTACTTCGGGAAAACCAATTTACTAAAATTGATTGTGTAAAACTGCTCCATGTGTTGAATTGTTCTTCATTGTATTTGTTGTTGTGTAGCCATATCGTACTACCCCATTGGTACTTCCTGGAGCCAAGGTGAAACCTGACCAAAAAATCACCGAATGTTATCTTCGTCATCATCCTAATCCGGCAGTAAGAGCACATCCTCATCATTACGATCCCGAATATTTACTTAGGCAAAAGGTATTTTCCAAACAAATATTTTGCTTGAGTGGCATAGAAATCACAGTAAATGAAGCTTCCAGCTAAATGAAACTATAATAAATTTATTTGGTGACCTTTTAGTATTTTAGTTTTTATTGTTTTTATTAGTATTAATTACTTTTTCATGTTTTTTTACTGTAGGTACTTTATAGATTTAGTTTGACTTGTGGGCGTATGGTCTAAACTGAGAAGAATTTAATTTAAAATTGCATACACTTAAAAATGAGTTACGAGCTTTAATCTTGAAAGAAAATTTTTCAATAAAAAAATGCATTAATGAGAAAGGTAAAATAACATTTTTAATTGAAAAATTCTTGTGTGTTTGACTTATCTATAAAAATACACCATGGTTTCTCTCTTCATAACTTTCAATACCACTGCTGATTCCATTTATTTCATATGGTTTTTTGTTTTGCGTATTTCCCTACATTATATCGAAAATACTTGACTTCTTGCGTTACTAACAGACAGACAAATAATTTAAAAGACAAACTAATCTGTAATTTTATTGTTAGGAATGATAAGATTTCTTTCTTCCAGATATAATTTCATAATAATTTTCAATATCATCATTTCTATATAGTACTTCCATAATATTAAAATTTAAATGCGAAGGTAATTCAAAAAGTAAATAATGATTGCGTCTAGTTGATGCGTGTGTTGTTCCCAATTTAAGGTTAGTGCGTCCTCTCGACCTGTTTTGATAAGCTTTACTGTACGTCACAAATCGCCAAAATTAACTACATAAATACAAAATCCTGCCAACCACGAAGCATCAAGAGCCAATTCTAAATGTCCGGTAAAAAGGCATCGGAAAAGTGGAAAGCTTTAGGAAACTTTCCCACCCAAAACTCCCCAACAAAACTTCAGTTGTAAAGCGGCGTTCACAATGAAGTGGGGTCTTGCCTTGCTTCGGTAGAAAGCTAGCAGGAGCCAATCAAAATGAAAGATTTTGTAATTATAGAAAAGGATAGAAAAAATTCTTTAATCTAATTGGAGCTTGCCAGCTTTCTACCGAAGCAAGACAAAACCCCACTTCATTGTGAACAGCAAGGTCGGCCATTGTCATGAAGAAGAATAATGCAGCAAGAAAGCTTTCCACGGCTATGATACCTCAGTTAATTGACGACAAATATTGGAAGATCTCACTTTCTGAAAATTCAAAAAAAAAAAAACGGCACCAGTAATAATGGCTCGACTTCATATTAATGGGGTTGTATCAAGAGGGAAGATAAAAAACAAACTTTTTAAATTGGCGAGAAGTAATGACTCGCGCAGCAATGAGGAGCAAACTATCCTTACTCTCAGGATTCCACAGATCCTCTCTTAATCAGGTTACAATTTCATCTCAAGAAACTCTTTCCGCTTCATGATATCCATTTTAGCCCCCATCATTTTAGTCAAAACAGTCAGTATCTTATTGTACGAAGTTTCCATACTGAACTGCAAATTGTTAAATGTACAAGAACTGGGCAACAGTTGCTGTGATTATTCACATCATCTTCTTGAAAGATAGAAAAACAGAAAGAAAGTAGGTTACCTGCTTCTAATTACCGGCGCCAATAGCAAGTTTCAATTTGTATAAATCATTTGATTTTTTCTAATATGCGATATCGACAAATAAGATGATTGATTACATTGATTCAAACATTTTTCAATCTTTATTGCTTCTGATAACAATCACAGCTGATGTTTTGGTAATTGGAACATGAAAGACTCGTACCTGGAATTTCTGAGCTTTAAATCAAGCAGTGATCACACCAAACCACTATGTGGTCTCCATTGAGTTTCAAAACCATTTTTTACATGATGAATTATTTTACAAGAAATACCCCCCCCCCCAGGTGTTCGCCAATTTCGCATGGATTATAAAGTATTAAAAATGACTTGAAAATAAAAATTTTTTTTTCCATTTGGAGCTCGTAACTTACATAATGTATATCGATTTATTTAAAATTCATTCCAGTTAGTTTAGCCATTAGGCCTTCTGCAAAATAAATAATCATGCGGTAGATTTTATACAAGATGCTTTAATAACCGCCAGCAGCTACAGTAGAGTTGACAGCTTATAATAGAAAATATTTTATTGCATAGGTAGCAGATACTGTCCTTCACAGAATATCGTCAGATGATCCTTCAAAACAGGTTACTATCAATTTAAAATAATTATCTGCATCTTGGAATTGACAAAATGTGGTTTTATTAATGAAATGTGTGATGACTTATATTATTTACCATTGTTTTAAGACTTAACTCAAGTTTCACCTTTCCAATACAGTATAGGTGCAACTGTGAATGTGACGATTGAAGATGGTTCCTGTAAAAATTTTCTAAACAGAAATTAAAGTTTTTGAAATATTTATTGACTGAACTCAAAATACTCGTATATTAATAATAACTTTTGAGTATGTAAAACACATACTACACATATTAATCCATTAATAGTGGAGGCATGTAAAATATTTCGTTCGAGTTTTATCTAAAATATAGTATAGAATATAGAGAATTCCTAGGTCAAGTTCGAATGGTATATTGGAAAATCTTTGGCGAGCAGCCATTTGACGACCCTTAAAAACTCAAACGAATATTCTACGTAGCCCAATTTAACTAAAAAAAATTATAATTTGTTTTGTAATTTTAAAAACCTGTAAGAAAATGGTTTCAATAGAAACAATGCATTTTAATGCAATAAAAATCGAATAGCAATTTTCACAAGTTTATTTTTGATAGTGCAAAAATTTAATGCAATGAAGCTTATTTCTAAAATTAATTTTACTATTAGATCAAGGTTATTTCGTTTTGTTTATGTAACAATAAAATGTTTATATGACCCATTTGTGTTGATTGATGTTAAATAATGACCCATTTGAGCATCTTTGCTTACACTTCTCGTAGAAAGTATGCAAGAGAATAACTTGGATGCTGCATCATCTGCCAAAATCGTTCATAACTTGGTTATTTTTGTTTGGCCAAAGAATTTCTTCATTTTATGCGTTCATTAATAAGAATCCAATTTTTTTATGACATACATTGAAAATAAAAATTGTGAATGTAGGTGTTACTTACATAAATTGCAAAAATTGAAACTAAATTCTTTAACCATTTTCTTGCAAATGCATTTAATAATGTTATATTGTGGAATACCTATGGAAGACACTTATTATAAATATTTTATTAGATCGTTCACAAACAATTCAATTCTCCAATTGGAATGTACAGCGATTCAAACATAGCAGACACTCTACATAGACAAACTGGCGCTAGCGTGTAAGTACAGGATTATCTAATAAGGACTTTAGGATGTTTTTCTTTTTGTTCATTTTGACATCTGTTAAAAGATTCCAATGTTTGTTATAATACAATAACAACGTAATTTGTTCACAAATTTGGCATAGTAAATTGTATTTAGACCTCTCAATTGTTATAAATGATAGCTGTAAAATATAACCATTAAAAAATTGGACAAACATAACTTGAAAGCATCCTAAAGAAAAAATTCAAAATTGTCGATAAAACTATCAGTTTTTTTGCTTTAAAGGCAACTTTTTGTTAGAACCAATAAAATTTAGGCGTTTCCATTACATGAAATATATTTGATTTTCAGTGCTCGTAAACAACCATTAAAGTTTGATCCAGCCAAGAGTGAAGCGTATAAAGCTTTACAAGAACAACATTATGGAGATCATGTTCAAGAAATAACAGTACCACCTCAATCAAAAGTCTTCACTCCAAACAAATCGATACCAGCCAAGGTAAACTTCCATTATAACTACTAGCATGTTAAACCCAACCACTTCTTCAACTCTTCCGTTTAAATTATAAAATAACCAATTTTACCGACCGACTTCCTAAACTTTCTAGAAGCCCTACAATATTCCTGCACAAAACCAACAACCCCAACCAAATGACTATAACTCTTTGGGAAATTCAAGTGAAGATATCCAACAAAGTCATTCGTTTAAAAGGCTAATGTGGAGTGTTATGTCTGAAACCGATTATTAAATGACGTCTCGAAAATACGAAAATAAGTTGTTAATGTTATTTTTAGTGAATGTCTAAAAATATTTTTAGCACTATATTTTTCCATAAATTATAACGATTAAGTTTTATCAAAATTTCAATGATAAAATTTTCTAGATTACACGGCTTTTTAAATTTACGCAAAAAGTTAATGTAATATTTTTGTGTTATTATTTTTAAGTTTGTTGTAAAACTGTTACGAAATATTTGCAAACACGTAGAGCACAATGAAAATCACTTTCTTTGCAAATATGACGATGTGGCTTTATCAATATTTTACTTTATATAGCGAAAGGTCTTTTAGGCCGTTATGTTGTGTATATTTGTTGTGTTGTACATACAAATTTTGATTTATTTATACATAAAGTATGTTGCTATGGCTAAATGTTTATTTTATTTTAAAAAAACGAGTGTATTCTAGTCAAACTTATGCACATTGTGCTACTGTTAATATAATTATTAAGAAAAAACTAATTTAATCCTGAATGTTACGATTATACTTAAATATTGTTATAATTTTATTATTAAGCAATTGTGGTAAAAATAGCAAGGAATGTTTAAAATTATATTTATTTGTATAAATTTACAAACTTTAAATGCTTGAATTTTTACTTAAAACTCTTCCAATTATAATCCTTCGAATTTACGATGTTGCACCTACAATCTCAAATAGTAGTAGAGGGAACTTTTAGAACTAAAGAATCGGAAAACCGGGGAGGGACCCTGGGGGTATAGAATACCCCCTATTCCGTAAGTAAGAAAAAGATGTTTTGTCAAAACTAGAGAAAAGTAATAATATTACTTCTTTTTGCTGGGACCCTCCGGTTTTACACCCTCTAAAAATAGATTTTAGCCACCCAGAGAAAAGCACTTAAAAATGAGATGAAATTTAGTATTGTATAGTTTTTGTTCGTCAAAAAGTCTTCCCCTGCCTTGGTGGGTATTTTTATTTTTAAAAGTAAGCAATTCAAAACCGGAGGTCTGGGAGGTATGGAAAGTCATTCATTGTTGGGCAAGAAGAAAAATTTACTTTTTTTATAGGAATCACCTCATATGGATATAGGAATCACCACTTCGAACTCTTTCGAACAAAATTTATGTTTCAAAATTCGAATTTAAAAATACAAAATTCTTAAAACGTTTAGTCGACCTTCTACTCAAACATCAAAGATAATCTACCTGTAGATTACTTATGAAGAGCACAGATTTTAGGACGTAAAAAATGTTAAAAAAGGCACAATTTTAGGTTATAAAAATCATTGAAATAGGTACAATAATTTATTATAGTCCAGTCAAAATAGACATTTCACTTTGCAAAAATTCGCATCCAGCTGAAAATTGGCATAAACCTTAAATGCACTATTACAAACAAAATATCAAAAGTCCCCACCGATCCCACGTCTGCTAAAAAAGTTATTCAAGGTCAAAGGTCAACAATATCGGTTTTTTACATTTTTCTCGTAAATGATAAGTGTTATCGTAAAAATAGGTTAGACAAAAATTATAGATCATGAAATTCTCTACAAAAATTATTCTTACATTTTTTTTCGTACGAATCGTTATTCGTCAGATATCACGATTCAAAAGATAGGAAGTTTTATTAGACAGTGTCCTATTGATTGAAAAAATGGTAATATTGGTAATGATTAAGTGATTTTCGAAATCGCGATATATCCGGAATAGCGATTCGTACGAAAATAAGTATAAGAATAATTTTTGTAGAGAATTTCATGATCTACAATTTTTGTCTAACCTATTTTTACGATAACACTTATCATTTACGAGCAAAATGCAAAAAATCGATATTGTTGACTTTTGACCTTGAATAACTTTTTTAGCAGATGTGGGATCGGTGGGGACTTTTGATATTTTGTTTGTAACAGTGCATTTAAGGTTTATGCCAATTTTCAGCTGGATGCGAATTATTGCAAACTTTGCACTTTTTTTGTCTATTTTGACTGGACGAATTTAGGGGTTTTTAGGCAATATATATTTTTTATTGCAGAAACTTACAAATACTTATAATATTTTAAAAAAATTAGTTAAAAAAAGTTTACTAACGATATAAGAGCTATAAGGATAGAAAATACCTGAAAAATTATAGAAATTTATATCTAAGCTCTTTTCTTTTGTTTTGTCTTTTGAGACCAGCAGTCTGGCGTAAATCAAACACGGATAGACTAGAGAGCGGAAAACCGCGGTTCTAATCCTGATTGCGTCGGATATGTGCTGTGATCTAAAAAGTCCAAAATCGATCTGTGGACTATGGGGAAGGCAACGGGAAACCACCCTATTAGCATTTCCCTAGTATAGTCTTCCTGGCTTAGCCAGGAGGATCGCTAAAATCCGGAATCGGATAGGCACCTGAAGAAGAAGAAGCTCTTTTCCCTTCTTAATAGATGGTGTTATTAATTTTCTATCCCAAAAGTTGCATTCGTCCGAAAGTGCCCCATGGCGGGGCACTTTTGGACAGGCATGGGGTAGGTTTGGACACACAAGCAATAACATTAAAATCAAACACATTTTATTTCATGTTCAGGGAGTCAAAATTAACATTGAACATTTTAAAACTAGAAGAACGTGAAATCCCTGGAACGGAAGTCGGTATGGGCAATTTGGACACTATGTCTTTCTAAGAAATCGTTAAGATGTCGTCAACTGGAGGGAAAATGAAATGGTTCGTTCAGTTCCTCAAAAATTTGACTACAAATTCCCCGTGTTCGACAATTTCTATCACTTGACCCAAATAGTGGAAAAAAATTTTTGTGTGGGAAACTTTACCAGTCCGAAAGTGCCCCACGTTTATTTTCCGGATCTGCCCCACCTGTCCAAAATGTACTCTAAATAACATATTATCTTCTTCTTCTTTCTAGAAGTAATTCTCTAGAGAATTCTCTTCTAGTAGGCCAAGGCCTGTTATTTCCCAACATGTGTTAGAAACTTTGAGCATATAAATATTTTACATCCATCAGGTAGCTTGCTAGACTTGCCTTCAGATGTGCCTGTATCCTGGTTTTTTTATGTTAATGGTAGCAATTCACTCACCCAGGGGACCACCGGCTTAACGTGCCTTCCGAAGCACGAAGACTAACCATAAGAAAATTTGACTCTCCACAGGTTTGAACCCGGTGCCCCATATTCGCATCCAACTGCGTTAGCTGCAAGGCAATGACCGTCTCACATATTATCTATTTTTCAATATTCGGGCCAATGTAAGCTAGGTTATATAGTGCATAAATATGTATTCTTTCACATGCAACACTTAAAACTTGAACTATTAGTTCATGGAAACGTATGTAATCTTAGACATGATTAGTGCAATACTTCATTTAAAGAATATTTTTTAATTTATTTTAATAACTGTTATGGACTGTTATTAACCATTACAATTGCGCATTTCTACTTCTTTGGGAAGGTAGTAAATTTTGAATATCCGGGGGTGCCCCATGTCCGAATGTCCCCCACTCTACCCTACCTCATCTCCAATTTCAAATGTTCTAACTGTATCTCTTATTTCCCTGTCTTCTTTTATAATTGCATCTGGATTGTTACGATGTACCTGACAATTTTCGCATCTTGCCACTGTTTCCGTAATTGTTCCGGAACTGTTTTCGTTACGTAACGCACCTTTTTGCTGTTCACTAGATCTTCCAGTTTGTTGTTCATTTTGTCCTCCATATTGTTGTTGTTAATTTCGTCTTGCACCTTGTTGATGTTCATTACGTCTTCCATATTGTTTTTGTTCATTTTGTCCCCGATATTGCTCGTGTTCATTTCGTCTTCTATATTGCTAATCATTTTGTCTATAAGATTGTCTACTATCTTGAATAGAATTCTGCTGTGACTTACCTTGCGTAGGCTTTCTTACCGCTACCCAAAGTGTCGCCCATTCTGCATACTCAACTGATTTGTAAATTCCTTGTACCGATATTCCCAAACTAGTAAACCAATCGCGTCCCATCAAATCGCATCCTTTTCCAGCTAGCACTACGATTGGTAACTTGCAGGTGATCCAATTTGTCTTAACTTCGACTAGTGTTGCTACCCTAACTTCAAAAACTGGTGCTTTTTACCACGTTTGCAATACGGTCTTTGTATCTTCTAGTTTTGAAGATCCTTTTACTCTTGACCATGTGTTTTCGCTCAATATTGAACATGATGCTCCCGAGTTCACACTTATCTTTTTTCAACCTATTAATCGTATTGAGGGTGCCTAGACATTAAGGGCAGTCACAATATCATTTTACGTTTGCCAACTAATGTATTGTCGTGAAACGAAATAGATCCAGCTTCGTATTTAATAATTTGCAGTAGATTAAGGGATGTTTTATCCAAAATAACATAGTCGAGCATGGTTTTGTTATTGAAGGTCGATTTATATTACCACTGACACAAGCACACAATTGTTGTTGAATGTTAGTGAAATCCAGTGATTTATAAAGTCGTTTGCGGCATTTAAACCGAACGAATTTAATTATTGGCATTTGAAATTTGAGCGCGAGATTTCACCTTTGCTGAAGTGCAAATTTGGCTGGAAAGTCAAGTTTTGGTTGGTAGGTTGAAGTTTTCAAACATAGAAGGTAGAGAATGTTGGCGAGAGTTGGCCGGCGACCTGGAAGCCAACAAGGCGCGTTTTTGGTGAGGTCCACCATAAGTGACGAATATCGAGTTTTCTTGAAAAACCCAAGTGTTTTTCAAGCTGATAATTAGTGAGAAGTGTTGTCCGACATGGACGAGTATTTTTGGAATGATTTGGAAGTAGAATCTTCAAATTACGGCGTTTTTGTAAAGGCGTCATTGAAAAATTTGGTATCACACATGTGGATAAAATTGCTATTCCGCCATTGACTGATGATCGAATGATATTTGTAATTGCTACGATTACGTGCCTACAATTAAATGTTTAGAAGAATAAATTTAACTCGTTAAATTTTGAATTAAATAATTTTACGTACCAATTTTGAGGTTAGTTGCACGATTTATTTAAGCTTGGTTCAAATTGATTGAAATTTGCCAACAAACTTTTGTATACGATTGCCGATCGTTTTAATTTGGATGATTTAGAAGAATTGCGAAGATTTGATGTCACAATTCGATATTTTTCACAAAACAGAAGCTGTTCAAAAATGCAACAGGTTCACTTCGAATGACAGGTGCCGAGGTGAGGAATTTAAGAAGCAAAAAAACAGTGGCTCTAAAACGTTTTCAACAAGTGCCGCATAACTGGTAAATAATTAACTTTGAATTTATTCGTTACACCATTATTGTTATAATTTATTATTTGTGTCACACGATTGGAGTATTTTGAGATCAATTTGAATTTAAATGCAAATACTAAGGGCTCCTATCATACAATTTTACACACTGACGACCAAAACGATTTTTGTTCGTAAACAGCACATGCTCGACTTGTTTTGCTTTTTGAGTTTAATTAATTTTATGAAAATTAAAATTGTTATTTTGCACGAAGCTGCGTTTGATTTTAATTTCATGCAACGAGCCGTACCCCAATTTAGTTTTGTAGTGTTGTCGATAACGACAATCATTTTTAATAAGGCAATTTATGCAGTTTTGTTCCCAAGAGAGGAATTTCAGTTTAACGACAATAGTGCGGTAGTTTGGCCGCATATTTGTTTCGTTTGGCGACCCAAAAAGGAGCAAAGTACGAATCCAACCCTGAGATTTGTTCTCTCACAGAAATTATATGCTCAATACTAACATAGCTACCGACGGCACTCTAGTGTTTGGATATTGTCCCAAAAAAGTAATTTTAAAAGTAAGGGGTCGTAGGAAATATCTCTACAGTATGTTGCTGTCGCCAAATGATTGCATAGCCCTGAACTTCAAAAGCGATCTGAAATTTCCTTCTCCTTTCATAATTGGGTTGAATTCAAGATTCAATGGACCATAATCTCGGTGTCCTCTTAGTGAGTTTCCCATCCTGGAGAAGTAAAGAACAGTATTTATAATTGGAACAATGCGTGCTCTATTATTCTATATCCTCAATTCGGGTCTTGCGTGATTTATCTATCTGCATATCAATTCTTTCTGAAGAGCCTGAAATCGTTAAAAAAAATATTAGTTGCTTTTACCACATACTGAGCATGGTACTTGGTTTCAACGTGTTTTTTTAATTCTTCTTTTGCACGTTTCCAATTATTGGAAGGGTACGTTATCAATAGTGAAGAATGTTGTCCAACAGTTCTACAAAATAAGCTGCAATTCTTATAAAATACTCCATTTATCGAAGGGAAGAAAGCTAACCATTTCGATCCGGTATTTACAGTTCTTGTAATAGTTGCGTTTTCTGCACGTTGGCAATCTGTGAAACACCCATCTTTCAGTTTGACTTTCTCATAAGAAAAATATTCTGTGTTAAGAATTAAAAAAATTAAATCTAAACCTTATTTCATCCAGCGCCTTACCATTTTGGCTACGCCCACAAATAAACCAATATCCCAAAATGTCTCATTGTGTGATTATTATTATTAATGAACAGAAAACAAAGCATTTTATATTTTCGATCTCTTGTTATTGCTACTTTTGAATTTATTACAGTCTTTTTTACTATCAAGGGTAACACAATTTCTATTCAGCCATATTTTTATAATTTTTTATAATGTAGTGCTAAAATCTGAAGATATAGTTAAAAGAAAAATATTTAGTTCCATATTTGGAGTTTTAGTTTATTTAAACGAAAACCCTTGAACCGTCATTATCAGCCCCCCCCCCGCCGGTACAAATCGCGCCTCTTATAATAGAAAGTTACATGTTCGATTATGGCAACCTTTGACCCACCGATTTAAATTTACGTTCACCCGAATTTACAAAGGATGAATTTATTATAATAAAATTTACATAAACTTCAAAAAATGTAATTAATTAAATTAATTTAGGTTTTTAACTTAAGAAAATTTAACCTGCTCGTATTATGAGGAATGTCCAATCCTGAACAATTATTATTAACACAATTAATTTTCAAGATTGTTTAAAAAATCTAGGATATAATGTTGAATTAATATCAAGATTGGAAAGGGTTTATGTTGAAATAAAAGAACAAGTTAAATTATTTTCATGTAACATTAATTTATTTTATATTATTAGGAACTATAAAAGAAGTAGAAAATCGGATATAGGATAAAAATAATATTCAAAAATATATAGACAATAAACAATGAAAAAGAACAAAATCTAATTAAAAAAGCATAACCTTTATTTTCGAATCCATCAATGATAACCTTTGAAATTTCGACCTCATCCAAAAACTAATAGACTGTTGAATGCAATTACTGTTTTTAAACTTAAGAATATATGTACCCATCAGAAGGTGTCAAAAATAAATCATTAATCTGAAAAAATACAGTGATAAAATTGAAAAATAATAAATAAAATTAATGTTAAAACTTTATAGAAACTAATAAATAAATAATATTTTGAATAAAACAATTTTGGTATATTTGAGGCTTATAACTGGAAACCAAAAGTTTATTTGGTTTATTTTGTTATTATACTATAAAATTTAGCAATAACTGTAACTTCTGGATTCTTGAGATGATATACAAAAATAATGTATGTTAGCGAAATATTTCACACCAAAGTAAAAAATGCCCTTGGAAGAAATTAATATGTCCCAAACTCCAATAAAAATCATGAATCTTACTTGAACGTGAGGAGGTGCCGATAAAATATAAATTAAAGCATCGGCAACGTTTTTCGGATGCAAAGAATGTGTAGTTTTTAAATAATAGTCTTTTATATGTATGGCCTTGATATCTTCTTCTGTATAACCATCAGTATTTTTCATTGTAGTGTCGATAATCTTTGTTTGAACGTATCCACTGATACTCTTAAAATAAAATGTATTATATAGTATACGTATACTAACTAAATATAAGGTAAACTTATTGAGTAGAACTTACCGAAACTTTTATTTTGCTATTAGATAATTTCTTCCTTAATACTTCAGAATACAAATTAAAGGAATCGCTTCCCAAAACTTTATGATTAATGTTAATGATATGCCCATCTACCTTATTATTTTGCATTTCTTTGATTGCTTCTTGCGTTGGAAAGCACAGTTCAAAAACATTGGCATCCATAATGTCACTTATGTGTTCATTATTCCCTTCCATCAAAGGTGAAAATCGATTAATTCGTGTATTATTAACAAGTATATTTACCACTCCAAGATTTTGTTTAACCCACTGAGAAGCTTTCACAACATCTTCTTTTTTGCCAATATCAGTTGCGAAATAATAAAACTTTCCCTTTTTACCTCTGCATTTTTGTTCAAGTTCTGCTAATTTTTCTTTCCTACGTGCTAAACCGACGACCTGATTTTGTTTAAATTTTAGTAAAAATTCTGTTAGTTACCATTATAGCTTACCATCAAACCATGATCTATTAGCTGTTCAGTAATTTGAGCTCCAATTCCTCCACTGGCTCCTGGGACAATTGCAACTTTACCTAACCAACGATTCATTGTAGAACAACTTTAGAATAATATATTAAAATAAATGGCAATAATTCAATATTTTTGGTTTGTAATCTGTCTTTTGAGCGATAAGTAGGTAAAAATGTATTTGATTATTTTTATAGCAATACCAATGTGCTAAATTTGTTGATAATAATTCAAAAATTATTATTCGGCCTACGTTAAATTGAAAACTAATATTGGAAATGTTTCAGTTAATATACAAAATTATATAGAACAGTAAAAGAAACGCCATTGTTCGAGAAAGTCCTTTCACATAATCCTTCGAACTCAAGATTCAATCAAGAACTCCGATTTTCGTGTATGCTCCTTGAAAGTGTTGAGTCCATGTTCATTCGATTCCTTTATTTTGAGGGTTACTTCAATATGGCTAATTTGAAATTAAACAACTACGACTGTAGTTCTCGTCAAGGTTCCAGCTACAAAATCCCAGTGCAGTGTTTGCTCTGTGACGCATAATCAGCAGGTCATGTGAGCAATGGTCATTTCGGGGAAACTTCAACTTTTACTATCAACGTCGCCGTCATCATCGCCGATTTGAAAACCACCTGTTTTCCACCATCACGATCTTGTGACTTACGAAGAGCTCCATGTCAGATTTTCTATTCTGACGTGCATTGGAGGCTTATTTTCATTTATGGTAACCGGTAGAGGTTACAATCTGGTTGTTAGTCTCATGGTATTGGAACCACTTTTGACAGTCTAAAAGTAAATTCAGCAACTGTGTTGATTGTTACACGCAGATTTGATTGTTGTAATTTTTTGAATTGTAACATGAACCCACTGCCGGATTTCCGAACAGGCGCCTGGGGTCTCTTAAATCAAGGGGACCTCAAAATTCAGTTTTTTTTACTACCGGTTATGTAGAGAAGGGCCTCAAAATTGAATTGCGCTTGGGGCCTCTCATATGTTAAATCCGCCACTGCATGAACCACGTTTATTTCAGGAATCTACTTACCACAGCTCTCCGATATCTATCACCAAGGGGTGGGCTACTCGAACACCATGGCAAAACAAACTGAGTTAAATCGCGATCTTTGATTTACAGCATCGATATTTTTAGATGTACATTCAGGTTTTTGATGAACTGAATTCTTAACATTATAAGCACTACCACTTGAATCGAATTTTTTATTAAATTACTAATAGTAAACTCTGAAGGTTATGATTATGATGATTCACGTAATGCGTGAAACTTAGATCAAAGATATGCATTATTTTTGTAATAAATTCTAACAATTTCACTGTGGAACTGTGTATTTTGTCATGATTCATGAAGATTTGCCACACAATACTGAAGACAAATGTCAATTTTGGTAGAAATCAGAAAAAATCAATCCTGCTAGGAAAAATAAGGAGAAATATTTAAAATATACTTATTTATTTGTAAAATGTACATTTACAGCCGTTAAATGCTCAAGCGTATTCTTCGTTTAACGCTCTTCCAATTACAAGTCTTCGTACTTCAGAGGTTCCACCTCCAATCTCATATAATTTCGCATCTCTAAATAATCGTCCTGTTGGGTAGTCATTAATATAACCGTTTCCACCTAAAAATATATTTTGTTAATTGAGCTTCTAGGAACATCGTGCCTGGGTAACTCCCCAGGGAAAAAGATTTAAAAAAAGAAGTGGTTACCCAAGTAGCACACAACGTCCTATGGACGTCCATTAAAAATCCATTTTAGGTACATACGTCCATGGACCAAAAATAGATGTACTTAAAACCTATTTTACTGGACTTTATATTAGGAAGTCCAAAACAAACTTGGATGTATGTCCATTTAAAGTACGTACCCTACATGGACTACAGATGGACATACGTAAAACTTACAGTTATTGACGTTTTTGGGACAATACTTTAAATGGACTTTCACGGACGTTCAATACGGATGGATGGATGGACAACATGTGGACGTCCATAGAACTACCTTGTAGAGGTAATTTTTTCATAGTGGTTGGGAGTGGCTAATGTGCACAAATAAATATTTGTAATTTCGGTTCTATGTTTGTGTCGATTGGTGGAATTGGATGTCAAACGTTCTCCCTCCACATTTATATTAATTATTTATTTTAAATATTTAGATTTAAAGTTACACTTAAGACTTTGACAACCGGTACTAAAATTGCAATTTAAATCCCGGAAGTGTATAAAAATATAAATGTAACGATTTAAACCTAATCATTGTAACAACATACCCCGCTATATGAGGTAAATTGTTAACATCTACATTTCTGTTACATAAAACATGTCTGAATATAATTATGTATCATAAAAATATGTTCCACTGTCAAAGTAACTTATGTAATCGTCAAGCGAAGTTAATAAATTGTACTTCGACCTTTATTATTTATAAACTATGTTATCATTTTCACAATACTAATGAATATTAGCAAAGCCGTACACAGAATTTTACGAATTTTGAATTTTAGATTTATTAGATTAATATTATACAAACCTAATATTTGAATCGCATCAGATGCCACTTTAGTTGTGCCTTCAGAAACATACAAACATACTCCGGCAGCGTCCTTTCTGCTTATGTAGTTTTTGTCGCATGCTCTTCCAACGTTATACAGGTAACTTCTAGAAGCAGTCAACATATTATGCATGTCAGCCATTTTACTCTAAAAAAATTGTAATTGGACTAGAAAAAAATTAAAAACCTTGCAACCACTTCGTATTTCTACTAACCTGAATCATTTGAAATTGTCCAATTTTGGTATTAAATTGCTTCCTTTCGTGAGCATAATTAAAAGCGACATCACAACAAGCCTGCATAATTCCTAACGATCCAGCAGTAAGCATTAATCTTTCAGAATCTAAACCAGTCATAAGTACATAAACTCCTTTATTTTCGACACCAAGTAAATTTTCTTTGGGTACTTTGCAATTATCGAATACTAATTCGGCCGTGCTGGAACCTCTCATACCTAATTTATCCAATTTTGGTGAAGTTGAAAATCCAGGAAAACCTTTTTCTACTAAAAACGGTGAAATGCCTTTGTCGGTAGTTTTTGCGTACACCTAAAATAAATAAAAATATTATTTAAACCAATTTATTATTAAAGGTTTATAGAGGAGAACACTTACAACTAATACATCAGCATCAGGTCCATTTGTAATCCAACTTTTATGACCATTGAGGATATAATAATCACCACTTTTTTCTGCTTTCAATTTCATTGATACTACATCTGAACCTGATCCAGATTCCGACATGGCCAAAGCACCTATGTGTTCACCTGAGCACAACTAGAAAAACTTAAATATTAAAAACACCATTTGTTAAATTTAGCTTTCTTCGTACCTTGGGTAAATATTTCTTCTTTTGTTGTTCATTTCCATTTCTATGAATTTGATTTACGCATAAATTGGAATGAGCAATATAACTTAATCCTATTGCCCCACATGCACGAGAAATTTCTTCGGTAAGTATTGCGTGGCTTAAATATCCAGCATCCGTTCCACCATATTCGCTTTTAACGGTCATTCCTAAAGCTCCCATATTTCCCAACTTTTTCCAAAAACTTCTTAAATCATCAAAAGTGTTTTTTTGATCAATTTCTCTAGCTTTCGGTGCTAATTCCTTTTGTACTAAATTAAATATACTTTGTCGTAGCTAAAAATAACAATTCGTTACTTATTTGGTCTTATTTTTCTTGTTTGAGCAATTACCTGTATTTGTTCTTCTGTTAAGCCGAACATGGCATCATCAAATGCATAATATTGCGATAAACTTCTAAGTTGATTCACAATAGTAACTTTTTGTACTTGTTTTAATAAACCGAAACTATTTTTTAAAGCCATCACAAAAATTTGTATCTCACGTTTATTATTATTAGTAGCAAGAGAAACTAAATTTACGAAATATTTTACGAATTATAATAAACAGAGATAAGTGTTTATCATACTTCGTTATCAAGTGATACTAATTTAATGTATTATTTATTACATAGTACTGCTTCCAAATTTAAACAGAGATGTAGTTAGAGTAACTAAAATGTTTGTTATAAATTTAGATTTACTATAAAACATATTAGGAAATTGTCTTTATATAGTTCACAACAATTTGGAAAAAAATAGTACAAATCTATGCAACCCCTCTCTCTGATGCAGAGACAAGCAAATACTGCAACTCCAAAATTATTGCAATCGAAACTAAATTATTATTGAACGAGAAAAAGATGGACCAGAATCACGGATCTCTTAAATAAATATGGACTGCTATGGTCCATTGTTCTGGTTCAAAAAAGTGCTTCTGTATGGGCGCCGCCATACTATACTGCACAATTCTAGGAAATATCGTTTATTTACTGATCTTCAAAAAATTTGCATGATCTTGATAAAGAATTTAACTTTCTAAATTTGCAGATAATATTTGTAATTATAATTACTCCATTGTGCCACATGTGGTTCAAAAGATACAAAATTCATTTTCTGCAAGCGAGTCCAGTGCTATAATTTATTATGATAACCTTTGACCCCCCCCCCCCTGAGGAAATTATAATTCAAATTCAGATAATAATTTATTGTAATAATATTTACATGAACTGAATTCATAATATGAAAACACATCTGCAAACAAGGACGTGCCCAAGGGAGGATGCCCACCCCCCCAATATTTCAGAAAGTTGGAAAAAAAGTTATCAAAATCACTAAAAATTTAGCCAAGTTGGCAAAATCCGCTAAACCGACAATAGGAAAGAATAGACAATTACAATGAGTTGGCAATTTTGAATTAATTAAGTTGGCAAATTTCCCCCTCAAAAAATTTGGCTGGGCACGTCCCTGTCTGCAGACGTGTAACTACGAAATTATGAATATGATAACGATTAGGTAGATAGTATTTGCGGTACTTGTTTACCTTAAATGTATTCTAATATAATAATATATTATAATTATTGTAGTTTAGCACCTAATATGTAACTCCTGCTTCGTATAAACCATGAAAGAAATACTTGGAATAAGTAGTTTGATTATGGCACTTCAACACTATAATGAAATAAATTATTCCACTATTTTAAATTAAAATTGTATGCTTTTCAAGGTCGATTGCTCTCAAGGTAATACATTTTTGGATTAGAATTCACGTCACAGATTCATAAATATACGTTCATTAATAATAATTATTATTATCAAATTAATAATGTTTTACGCTATTATTTTAGATCTTGAGATCAATTCTAGTCCTTGCTCGTTCTGCGAACTTATTAACTCGCACAATCGCCGAAGGTTTTCAAAACTAAAGTAAATATCGGGTAAATATACCATAACGTTTTTACAAAAAACATTCGCGCTTGTTCCCCCTCCTCTGTCTGATTCTATCTGCTTAAAATTAACTTAACATCATAGGCGTCCGCAGAAATGTATATAAAGGAGGGCAAGCTTTTTTTCTACAATATTTTTAAATTTTTTAACTGAAGAACAATGTAAAATTCTATTAAAAATTTCAATTCCAGAAGGAGGCAAGCGCTGCAATTTTCCGAAAAGCCAAAATATGGTACACAACTTCCTCTAGTAGAGTAGGAAATTTTAAAATAAAAACTATTTAAAAGCATTTTAATTTTTCTACATTAAAAAACAAGTTGCCACTTGCCAGGCATCCGGGTTTTCTCGGACTAATTTTTTGTTGTTTATTTTTACATTTCGCAGAACGTCCGGGGGAAATTTGATCAATATTATCCAAAAGTACAATATTTTTATATTTTTATATCCAAGTAATTTTTTTAAATTTCTTAAAAGCGTTCAAGCAGGTTAAGATAATTTTTTTAAAACAATACAATACAATACAATCCATTATATTAGACCCGACCTACTCGTATAACAGTTTGATTATTTTTTTTTTCTAACTTTTTGAGCTTTTGCTCTCTTCTCATCATAGTTTAAAATCTCTTCACCACAATTTGAAACAATGTACTGTGACTACGTGAATCAACACTTTTGTTAGTTTATAATGTACTCATAGTTATGAGTTACGACATATTAATTACCTCACCCTGAGATCGAGTAGCACACCAATCGATTTTTCAACCTTGGCGAACTGCCCGTCCGTGGATGGGCCTTCCAGCTAGTACTTTAACAGTTTCATTTTGTTTAAGGTAACACCGGGTAACATTGACAGGGTGCAAACATTGACACAATTTTAAAAAAACCGCCTAGTGCCTTTATTATCAAATTGAATGTAACTGTACATGCTCTAATAAATTGATAATGGTGTGCCCTATATTGAGAATATCTAATATTTAAGTATTTACTGTAGTATCAGTTTCTGTAAACTTTTAAATTTTAACATCAGCTAACACAGTTAAAATAAGGTGCCTAGAACTTCGTTTTTAAAAGTTATTTTTAAAGATTTATTAGTTTTCTTTGCAAGGTAAGTTGTTTTATAGCAACATTGATAAAGTGATTCAGTTATTATATTAAATTTGAAGTAATAAAAAGAAATGTTGGAAAAAAAATTTTACGGTTAAAATTGACACATGACGAAAACCTCGGCAAAAACCAAAATAAAAAAGAGGCAGCCGAAAGTAGTGATAGTGATGTAAGTTTAAAACTAAATAAAGATTCTGACTTAGAGGTATCCTCGGAAAAGGAAGAGAGTGACGATGATTTACTGTTTGGACCTGTGGTGGACCCAGTACAGATCGATCCCAAGAACATTTTGGTAAATTCATGGGTTCTTATTAAATTTAAAGTAGATAACCAACGTGCAACTAAAAATGAATTATGCTATTACATTGGAAAAGTGACAGAAATCGCTGCAAAAGGTCGTGAAGTAGCAGTATCATTTTTACGAAGGAAGGAAAAACATTTTGTTTACCCAAATGTAGCAGATGAGGCAACAATTCTGCTTAAAGACGTTGTAAGGATTCTCCCAGAACCAACCATTCGTCGGGGAATGCATGTATTCAAAACTAATTTTATTTGTGTGAAAACTGGAAAAATCCTCAATATTCTTTAATAAATTAAAAGATTTTGTATAAAAATTGTTTTTTTACTTCGTATTTTAGGTCACTGATACACCCCCCATTGACAAACATTAATATTTAAAGCTCTTTACATAGAGTGTCAATGTTACCAGACGCGAGGGTAACATTGACATTTTGTCGGATTTAAAAAAAAAAATTGTATCAATGGAAATGGAAATTCAATGTGGAAATTGACATTCTATATATACGCATAACATACTCATTTAACTAACTCCACGTTTGCAGATTTCTATTGATAATAATGCGCAAGAAAAAAAATTTTTTGTAAACTTGTGTCAATCATACCCGGCATTACCTTATTGATTCTATTTATTTTTTGTTGCAACGGTTTTAACATTTTTTATTGTATGTATTTTGACGATAACCATAGTAGTCGCCTCATGAAGCCTTTGCTTCCTGCTACATGCAATCCACCTGCTATTTTTTATTGTTTATAATATAATACATTTTAACACCAGGGTTACGAGGTAACTTTTTTGATTTGCTTACTTTAGTTGCCCGCTAAGCTTTGCTTACTGAACTTTTATCTGTCAGTCCTGATGAAGATGGCTAGAATATAGCTGAAACCGGTTGACGTAACTCGTTTGTTGTTTTATTTAAAATTCCCCCCTCCATCAAAACGAGTCTTATTTTGAATTAATACTCGTCTTGTTTTTAATCAAAAAGAGTCTTGTTTCTTTTTCTTTTAAAATGACACCATGTTTCGGCCATTTGCAACATTTTCAGAATCTTTTTTAAATATTTTTTGAAATTCAGCTTAAAAAAAATTCAAGATTAAAAAAAAAAGTTTCAGGGCTATATGGATTAAATCCAATGAAATATTAGGTTTCCAATCCATTATTGGTACTTTGAATATTTGATTGAATTGTTTATTATTTAGTGTTTTATTATTTTTGTTTTGTTATTAACTTTTTACTGTCGGTTCATTGTCTTATTTATCGTGCATTCTTCTTTTCTGATTTTAATTAAATAACAATTTAAATAATTATATTGACTCATTTTGAGAACTATCAATTTTTTAGTCAGGCTGCAATGTAAGGACTCCACCTCTGTTCATCATCAAGTATACCTCAGAACTTCACACGATAAAAGTTGTTCACCTGTGTAAAGAATTTGCAGATTAACATAATATTATTATCTTGATTTTGAATTTTTTAATTGGAATAATTGCGTTTATACAATAACAAAAATCCAAGGTCGTATAACACTCGCATGATCCGCAGAAAATTAATGATTAGTAGTATTAGTACTAATTCATTTACACAATTTTTTATATAATTATATTTATATTTTATGAAATATTTTTAAATATATTTATTTTTGATATAATATGGTATAGATAATCTTGAAAAGCCACCGGTAGCGTAAAAAAAAAATAAAAGTTAAAGATAAAGATACACATATTATGGGTGCCTTCACAACAACCGATGCTATTTAGATAGGAATCCATCAACTAGTCTCTACTACAGTGTTTCCCAAATAGTGTCCCCAAATTTGTTTAATAATTATTATTAATTAAAATAATTAGGTACATATTTTAAAAAACACAATAGTTGCTTTAATTTTTATTTTTGTAACGAAATTCTCTCTGGGGGGTCCCCATTATACTATAGTGCCTAATTTTGGGGGTCCGCAAGTTCGAGACATTTGGGAAACACTGCTCTAATACATTGTTTCTCAACCTTAGGGTCGTGAAGGGTAAATATAACTCCAAGGGGGGGGGGAGTCGCACATGAAAAACCCTATTGGACCAAAGCAACTGGCGTATATGTTTTCCAAATAAATGTATTAATCTACATACCCTACCTTCTCCTAACTTAAATTCAAAAGAAATTGTATTAGTCTAAAAGCCAGTGGCCCGCAAATGAGGTCATATTGGGCAGATATTTTATTTGGGGATTACTGAACTTATGAGTTTAATGTGAAAATAAAAATTAAATTTTTATCTAGTTTTTCATTAATATTTAATTCAATACATCGGCATAATATGAAAAAATGTCTTCTTCATCTGACAAAATACTTTCTTCATCCGAAACTATGTCGTTTTAGTCTGAATATACCTGAAAATACGGGTATCATATAAGCACAGTTTAGGGCATCAAACTTAGAAAGTGGAAGAAACTGGATAAATGTTGAAAATAGAACTTCTATGCAACTAAATTATTATTATTCTTACAAACCCCCCTCAATATGCACCAAATTTCAAGAATGTATGTAATGTTGAATGTATGTAAATTGCTTTTAACTGCTCACTTTACAATATTATACCCATAGCAGCAATATGCAATGTAAGCCAACGTCAAGTTCAAAGTATAACCAACCAGCCGAGAAATCGTACAATGTACGGTCACGCTCGTGCTCAATAGATAAAAAAAGAACGATTTTTATCTATTGCGCATGATTTTTACCTATTGCACATGAGGCGAGACCGTACATTGTACGGTTTCTCGGCTGGTTGAAACAAACCTTATATCACATGGCATGGTAGTTTCATGTACCCCAACTATTCAACTTATGATGTGATATCTAATTTTCATTGATAATTACTTTTTGAAAATTGAATTTTGGCCAGCTAGATCGGCTGGCTGAGAACTCCACTGTGCGGCGGTTCCTATATAGTCACTCAGGTACAAAAGGTGTCAAATTTGACTGACTGAGTTTTATGTTTTTTCTCCACTATATTCAAACCTCCAATAAAAACTTTGTATAAAAATCTCCAAATAATTAGTTTGGTTTGGTTTGCTTCAAAATAAAATGAGCATTCATTTTTTTATTTTATTATGAAATGTATTAGAATATATTATTTGAATGATCCGCTGGAGGAGATGCCAGAGAATACCGCAGAGCAACCCTGTTCAACTCAAGTTGATCTACTTAAGAGGAATCCTTCAAGTTGGAAAATACACTTTCGTAATTCAATGATATCTTGCTTATTACTCAAGAAAATTGCACAAAAGTATATATATTTTTAAAAGAGGACACTTGGACGCACACTACTGTGTTTTTATTTTTTTTTAATTCAAATTTTTTGAAAAAACAGTTTTGAAAAAAATTTGAATTTAAAAAAAATAAAAACATAGTAGTATGCGTCCAAGTGTCCTCTTTTAAAAAATATATACTTTTGTGCAATTTTCTTGAGTAATAAGCAAGATATCATTGAATTACGAAAGTGTATTTTCAAACTTTAAGGATTCCTCTTAATTACTATTACATATAATTAACTTTTTTAATGCAACATTATGGCTCTTCCAAGCTTGCCCTACGAATATTATACTACTAAACAAAATTTAATTTCATAATTTTGTAATCAGATTTAAAACAGGATACACTTCCGAGAAACTCTTTGTACAATAAAAATATTTTTATTGCTTATTGCTGGGAAAGTCAACACTTAATAAATAATTTATTTTATAATTAAGTATTTTCAAATTTGCAACAACAAAAAGTTCATTATCAACCTTCATACTTACGTTCACTTACTACTATATTATGGATTCTAAAATATTATAAATACCTATTTCAAACTTGAATTGCCGGATCGCCTCGGCCCGCTTTGCAGAATACCTATGAAAGTATGATGCAAGTTTTATGCACACCATTCCTTAAGTTTTTGTTATTAGTTAAAGGTTTATTATTATTGTACTAGTTACACTAAGCATGTTTGCTTTTAATGTTTTATTACTTACAAGTATATTTGTGTTAATGTAAGTACCGAACAACATTTTTAATTATTAGTAATATAGATTTTCAAAAATTTTTAGTTTTTCTACTAAAAATATTAATAATTAATTTTTTATAAATAAGCATGAACAAAATAACTGCAAAATATTTTCAAAACGAAGATAAAGTAGTAGCAAAACATTTTTAAAATATATAGGTACTGATTATTGGGTTTTAAATAAAATTGGGTTTTTTGACTCGTGAAATTAATATTTAATAATATTAAAATTAAAACATTATTGAGTTAATTGAACTACCAAATCAATTTATTATTAATATTATTGAGCTTATCAGCTACGTTTGCACCTTTTAATTTGTTTATCACTTTTTCTCACAAAAACTCAAAAATAAAATAATTAAATTTATTGCGTTCAATTATTAACTCTTAACCAACCAGTTAAAAAGTTATATTATAATAGAAAAAGTTTTTTTTGTTTTCTTTTGTTTTTTTTTATTTGTGTTGTGTTTTTGAAAAAGTTGTGTATTTGGTCTCCCAAAAATGTATCATTGATTACAAAAAAAAATTTATAGTATGTACTTTGGTAATAATTTTTTTAAGTAATTACTGGTGTCAATATTGTTTCTCGTATTATTAAAAGTAAACACGTTTCAAGGTATAAAACTTCAGTAATAATTATTTATTAATTTACTGATGACAGTTACTAACAAAAATGTAAAATAATTAATTTTTTGTCGTTCAATTACAGTATTTATAGCCACTTCAAATAAAAGTATAGGAAATTACAAGAAATAAAAATAATTAAATGAAATAAAATAAAAATAACACAAAGCAAAACATTGTTTGAATAATTAAATATAATAATTAAAGAACTGAACTAAGATAATATAAAAATAAAATACAAATTATTTATTATTGTAAAAAATAACCATAAAATGACACTTAACCTTGGTGTGTCTTCTCTAAAATAGACATTATGCACCTAGTTATGTAACATTCTTCTTATATTAGGTATATTGTACTCTACTAATGCTATAATAAAAAACTTCGAAAATATGTGGGGAAAAATCTTCTTAGCAAATAGCAGAGATACACTTATTTGCCACGGCTTAACTCAAAAGACTCTTAATTCTTAACTAGGTATTCAAAAAAATATTGAGCACCATGGATGTGCGGGTTTTTCACACAAAACAAAACTTTTCGTTTATCAAAAATAGCAAGAAAAAAACACGTTGGGTCCCTTTTATCTTCTTCCCCTAATCTTAATACAAATTTTCCAAATAAGATAACGATCCAACTATCATCCATAATAAGCTCAATATTTCCATGTGCTTCCAAAATAATTGCATCCAATTAAATCTTGTCGTAGGTTCTAGCAAATTTTCACACCAAAATAAAATATTAATAAATTGGTCCAATATAATTCTCTTGTTTTCAATATTTAAAACCTGAGACTCCAAAATTAAATTGCTCCTCGGTTATCATCAGAAGACCCACATTTTCCTTTTCCAAAGTTCAAAAATTCTCCCGATTTGTGTTGAAGGTAACTTCTCTATAGCGGAAGTTAAAAATAATTAAATATATCGGCTGTCCAAAGAAAAAAGACAGTAACTACATAATATGATGGGTTATAGATGCAAACTGAGACATATCCATGTTAATGAGTTTCGAGAAAACCGCAAAAAACGTTTACAACTTTATTTGCTATTGCTAGTATATTCTTAATTTTTTTATTTGAAAATTCTTTAGCGAACATATCATTAATTTTAATATCAAAATAACTTCAAAAACTTAAAAAATGAATTTTCATTTGGCGTATTTTGCATTTGACATTTAAATGTTGAACCTCTAAAATATTTCTACATTAGTAAAAAGTAACATCTTTTTATAGGAAATAATAAAACAATTAGCTAGATGCTAGAATAATAATAATAATAGATTACAATTTATTATAAAAAACAGTTTTCACAAAAAAAGGACATAATAGGAAAAGCTTATAAGTAGGTATTCGCAGGGTGCGAAGTGCATAGTGGAGGTATGAAAAAACGACGCCAGCGTCCGCTGCGGACAAGTAGTGCAAAAAAAGTGGCCAGATGTCCCGCACCCAGCGAATACAATAAAAAGAATAATGGCCATTTTGATCGCTCTCTTTGTGAGATCTCAAACGAAAAACTAAATAGTTATAATTCTTCATCGACTTCCTCATTCGAAATCATAGGATTAGAAGAATTATTAAAATTATTATTAAGCTCAAGAAGCTCACAAAAGTATTGAAGGTCGGGATGTTCTTTCCAATCTGTTCCGGTTCCGTAATGAACCGTTGGTAAGTTACTGATACTTTTAATTTTGTCTTTCCATTTTTATTTCACAGAAAATTTCAAAAAACACTTTTGTACTTGCACTAATGGTTACTAAATGATTAAGGCCGTGTCTGGTTTGGAATTTAAAAAAAAATCAAGTTTTTGTTTTTTTGCATATTCTTAAAGTTTAGACTGTTAAGAATATATTCTCAAGAGAAAATTTTAAAATTCCATTAGTTTACCACGTTTTAGCTATTTTAGTGACGCAGCAATTGAACCTAGCAGTGAGCAACTTACCGAAGGTCGTAGTAATAATTATGTATTTTATGACATTTTAACATTTTTCAACATGGTTGACATAATATCTCAAGTTCTATTTAACCGATTTATTTCAAATTTTATATCAACCTTCAATATAATAATTGTCTATCGCCCCTACCACTTTTGTATCAAAATTATTTGTATTACTGGTTGCAACTTTTGCTTAAAACTTTAAACGTGTTTTTCTCAAAACAACATTTTTCATCCTGGTTGACATGATATCTCAAGTTTCATTTGACCGATTTACTTCAAATTTTGTACCAACCTTCACTATATAACTGTCTATCGTCCCTACCACTTTTGTATAAAAATTATTTGGTTTACTATTTTAAAAAATTAAGAATTGTGAACAAAAATAGTCAAAAAATGAATTTTTTTTCTTCAGACAGCCGCCATTTTGCGAACGCAGACACGCAGATGTTGGTAATAACAAGCCTTACGGCTTAAACTACGTTGAAGAAGAAAAAGAGGATTCTATGATATCATCATTGTCCAATTCTTTTTGAGCGATAATGTCATTGACCGGCCAAAGACGTAAATATTACAAATCAGATGAAAATATTTGCATCATTGCCCACCGGCGTTAACAGGCGTTGACGTCAATGGTTGGACAATGACGTTAATGGTCAGCATAAATAGGCATTGACGTCATTGTCCGGCCATTGACGTCAACGACCGATTTACACCATTGACCGTAACATATCCAATAGAAACTGAGAAAACATGGATTATATAAAAACTTGTATAAAAATTTAAAATTAACAACGTTAGCGTTTTCAGATATTGTAAATATAATCTCAAATTTCCTCAAGCTTTTAATCATAAATTTATCAAAATGATTTTATTTCAAAAAAACCGTTTTTGTTATTGGGTGGTTGAGGAGTTTATAAAGTTCAGTTACTGTGCAATAAGAGTTTTCCAAGTAGAAGCTCGAAATTTGACGATTTTCATAGTAAATAAGATGGAAAATAACACAATAGCAAAAATCAATGACCTCGCGAAGGGTCTTGATTGAAGGTTTATCCTCAACACATTTAGTACTGTCGTAATGACATACTTCACGACCTCTCGGAAAAGTGCTTCCACATCACATCCGTGTGTTTATTTTATTAACTCTATTTTTACGAAATTAAGAGTTACTGTATTTTTTCTTTGGACAGCCAATATAAATTTCATTTAAATGCCAAGAAAATTATTCAAATAAAGGCATAAACAACAACAAAGCAATAAATTATTTTATATGAATATTATTAAGTTTTTTTAACTCTTTAAATTCAACAAACAAAATTTTAAAAATACATATCGGTTACATTTTTGTAACTAATATAATAATGAAAAAACCAAGGATTAAAATAAGTTTCCAATTGGTTCTTTTTCAAATTTTTATTATAAAATAATTTTATACCGCCAATTTAACAAATACAATCAACAATATTATTTTATAATCCGTCCGCATTTTTTGTATAAACCCCCTTGACCCCTGAATTGGTGATTGAAATTTTGTATACTTATGTTATTATTGAAATTGCTTCTCAAGCTGGGATAGATTGTATTTTTAAGCGAGTCCGATTCCGAAGAAAGAAGAAATTATTTGAATACGAGTTCGTAGATGAGACACCAACAGATCCTGAAGAATTGTTTAAAATTAACGCTTTTTACCGTATGATCGATACAATTGAGAATGCGTTGGTCACTCGACTGACACAACTATCCAAATTTAATTATGCATGGTCCCTTTTATACAATATCAAAACAATTCATAAACAGTCCAAATTGGAAAGAGCCTGTGCAGATTTAGAAATAAGTTTAACCGATGGGAACAATTGTGACATATCTGCATGGTTGTGAATTGGTTGAAGAACTTTTACATCTGAATCCATTGTTGAAAGAGATTGAATCAGTAGAACCAATAAAAGTTCTTCATCTTATTTTAAAAAAATGGTTGTCAGGATTATTCCCGAATGTATGGACAGAACTTCGAATTTTGCATAACCATAGTGTAACTGTCACTAATGGAGGACAAAGTTTCAGTAAATTAAAGCTTGTTAAAACTTATTTACGTTCAATCATGATGTGTCAGGAGAGACTGTCAGATCTAGCAATTTTATCTATAGAAAATAGTACCTATTAATCAGGACTTGAATTATTCTGAATTAATAAAGAAATTTGCAAGCGCAAAAGCGAGGAAAGTGGTTTTGTAGTTATTATGTGGACTTGCTAATCCAAGAAGCAGGGAAATACTAAATTCATCAGCTCCAGCAGCATTAGTCTTAATAGAAGCAATAATCTGGCTTATGTCATCATCATCAGCTACCTCAACCAAATTAATGAACTAATACTAATAATCAATGAGTTCATTGTCATGTAGATTTAGTTGAAGAAACAAAAAATTTGTTAATAATATCATCACAATTAGCTAATGCATCCTGTTACAAAAACTTGAAGCACCCCTTGATAAGCCCCAGGAAAATATAAATTTAGCTAATGCAAGTTCTGTCTTACCGGTGGTGCCAACCTAAATATTAGTGGTCAGGTATTCGCGTTTTACTTTAACAAAACGCCACCACACGGAATAATTTCAAACTCCATTCTGGACGTATAGTAAGATGCAATCTTCAGTGTGTTTATGAGTATTTAGTGTTTTATTTAAAAACACGATGTGAATAATTATAGTAAAAGCTTGCAATTTATTGTATTTTAATTATTATAATTACATTGACGCCACCACACGGAATAATTTCAAAGTCCATTCTGAACGTATTATAGTGGCGCCACCAACGGTAATGTAAAACGCGAATACCTTAGCTTAGATCATGTATCCAATGTAATAACACTGGATACAGGACTCGTATCTAAATAGCATTGGTTGTTGTGAAGCCACCCATAACAAACCGGAAAAGGCAGAAATTGTAAGTATTATCTATTAAATATTATTGAGATTTTTATTTCTTGTAGAAATTTTTCAAACACAGTTTTATAATCGATAAGTAACTCGTTTTAATTGAAAATTATAAAAGGTTCGAAATATTCCCGCCTTCCAACGTCGCACTCGCAATACATCCGGAATATTATTGTTAGGCCCCTAATGATCCCTTTATGATCACGACCATCAACAACAAATTGTAAATGTGCACGCTTATCCGCTCTAATTTAAAGAATGGTAAGATTCCTCAACCTCTTATAGTCAACCAATGTCCTTGTAGTTTTTTTTTTTTTTTTGATTTCACCAATTTGTACGATTTTTAATATACCTTTTGGTCATAATTAGTTATAGGTACACCAGGTAAAAATTTAAAATTCCATAACTCCAGCATGATGGGTTGCTTACTCGTAAGTAAACCTGCAATTTTTGTTCTTCAAAATCGATTTTCTCCAAATTGGCTAAGTTATGGAATTTTAAATGTTTACCTGGTGTATAACGGCATAACTAATTATTACCAAAACGTATATTAAAAATGGTGCAAATTAGTGAAATCCAATGTTGGCGTGCCCCTTGTTGAAGCGTATCCAAAACAAATCGCAATCGAATAGTCTCGCTACGAGACGGTTCCAACATATTTATATTCAAATGACACAAACAGTACAGTTCATCATAAACACTTTGAGCTTCACAGTGTGGGATCTCAAACTCATCAAAGAAAGTATAAAGATGCAATCTATTAGGATTGTAAATGCAACCAAACGTATATTTTATGGGGAAAGGTACATTTCGCCGGGAACGATTCGCCGGAAACGATTCTCCGGGAGTAATTTTATTTGTAAGATTTTTAACCCATAAATATGGTACACCAAAAATATGGTAAACATAAGGTTTAAGAAGCAAAAAAAAAAAAAAAAGATTTAAAAAATTGAAACTCTCCGCTAATGACGGGGGTGAGACAAAATTTCGAACGTCTTTTATGGACGACACCCCCCCTAATTAGCGGAGTTTACAGTAGATACATGCCCAAGTAACACAAAACCGTCAAAAATGTACATATTCGGTACATATTTTTTCGTGACGATATTGTGACTTTTTGCCCATTTTGTCATAACTAAAATGTATGCATCGTTTATGTTCATATAGGTTACATAAATCTTCGTAACGATTTCGTAACGTAACGGCATTGATTTTATGTACTTATTCGGTACATATTTTTTCGTGACGATATTGTGACGATTTTGTGACTTTTTGCCCATTTTGTCATTACTAAAATGTATGCATCGTTTATGTACATATAGGTAACATAAATTTTCGTAACGTTTCGGCATTGATTTTTCTGTTACTGTGTTGGTGCATCGTTTATGTACAGATTATGTATTGATATTTTATTATTATTTTTAATAATTTTTAAAAATTAAAAAAAAAATTTGATTTCTGTAATTTTTTATTTAGATGCGATGGATGCATTATACTTTTGACAGACAATTTATTGTTTTATTTTAATTTTTACACATAATAATATTAAATTATCATTTTTAACTTAATCCATTTGTTTGCCAAAATATCCATCCGAGGTGGGGTTTGAACCTAGGTTACCATGTTGCGTCAGCGTCGTAGGCGTCGAGTTAACCTTCAGACCTATCTAGAGGTTACTACTATACATTTTATACAATGCAATGTTTGACTATTACAATTTTTTAATTTCGTAGTTTAAAATATCATTGTTAAATTAAAATAAATAAAATATTTTTAGTTTTAACAAATGAAAATTATTACTAGATACCTAGTATATGAATTTTAAAAAAAATTGTTACGAAATGCAGAAAATGGCAAAACACGTGTCATAAATATTATGACATTATATTATATTTTACCATTACCAAACCGCACAATATTAATAAATTTCAGCTTTGAATAATTCAATTCAATATAATAATTATATCAATTATTTAAGTTATAATTAGTATTAATCTTCAATGAATTAATATATTTTTAAATTATTCAATAAAAACGTGTTAAGTATAAAAGAGGTGCCTAATCCGTGCAAGATACGCAAATATTTTTTAGTTAATAAAATTTCAATGCATTTTAGATCATAATCGGTAAAGCGTCCACATCGTGTCACCGAAATTTGTTCCATTTATAAGAAAAACGTACAATTTTTTAATTATTATTGCTTCAATATCATAATTATCAATTATTTAAGTTATAATTAGTATTATTCATCAATGAATTAATATATTTTAAAATAATTCAATAAAAACGCGTTAAGTATAAAAAAGAAGTGCCTAATCCGTACAAGATACGCAAATATTTTTTAGTTAATAAAATTTCAATGCATTTTAGATCATAATCGGTAAAGCGTCCGCATCGTGTCACCGAAATTTGTTCCATTTCTAAGAAAATCGTACAATCTTTTAATTATTATTGCTTCAATATCATAATTATCAATTATTTAAGTTAGAATTAGTATTATTCATCAATGAATTAATATTTTTTTAAATAATTCAATAAAAACGCGTTAAGTATAAAAAAGAAGTGCCTAATCCGTACAAGATACGCAAATATTTTTTAGTTAATAAAATTTCAATGCATTTTAGATCATAATCGGTAAAGCGTCCGCATCGTGTCACCGAAATTTGTTCCATTTATAAGAAAATCGTACAATCTTTTAATTATTTTTGCTTCAATATCATAATTATCAATTATTTAAGTTATAATTAGTATTATTCATCAATGAATTAATATATTTTTAAATAATTCAATAAAAACGCGTTAAGTATAAAAAAGAACTGCCTAATCCGTACAAGATACGCAAATATTTTTTAGTTAATAAAATTTCAATGCATTTTAGATCATAATCGGTAAAGCGTCCGCATCGTGTCACCGAAATTTGTTCCATTTCTAAGAAAATCGTACAATCTTTTAATTATTATTGCTTCAATATCATAATTATCAATTATGTAAGTTAGAATTAGTATTATTCATCAATGAATTAATATTTTTTTAAATAATTCAATAAAAACGCGTTAAGTATAAAAAAGAAGTGCCTAATCCGTACAAGATACGCAAATATTTTTTAGTTAATAAAATTTCAATGCATTTTAGATCATAATCGGTAAAGCGTCCGCATCGTGTCACCGAAATTTGTTCCATTTATAAGAAAATCGTACAATCTTTTAATTATTTTTGCTTCAATATCATAATTATCAATTATTTAAGTTATAATTAGTATTATTCATCAATGAATTAATATATTTTAAAATAATTCAATAAAAACGCGTTAAGTATAAAAAAGAAGTGCCTAATCCGTACAAGATACGCAAATATTTTTTAGTTAATAAAATTTCAATGCATTTTAGATCATAATCGGTAAAGCGTCCGCATCGTGTCACCGAAATTTGTTCCATTTCTAAGAAAATCGTACAATCTTTTAATTATTATTGCTTCAATATCATAATTATCAATTATTTAAGTTAGAATTAGTATTATTCATCAATGAATTAATATTTTTTTAAATAATTCAATAAAAACGCGTTAAGTATAAAAAAGAAGTGCCTAATCCGTACAAGATACGCAAATATTTTTTAGTTAATAAAATTTCAATGCATTTTAGATCATAATCGGTAAAGCGTCCGCATCGTGTCACCGAAATTTGTTCCATTTATAAGAAAATCGTACAATCTTTTAATTATTTTTGCTTCAATATCATAATTATCAATTATTTAAGTTATAATTAGTATTATTCATCAATGAATTAATATATTTTAAAATAATTCAATAAAAACGCGTTAAGTATAAAAAAGAAGTGCCTAATCCGTACAAGATACGCAAATATTTTTTAGTTAATAAAATTTCAATGCATTTTAGATCATAATCGGTAAAGCGTCCGCATCGTGTCACCGAAATTTGTTCCATTTCTAAGAAAATCGTACAATCTTTTAATTATTATTGCTTCAATATCATAATTATCAATTATTTAAGTTAGAATTAGTATTATTCATCAATGAATTAATATTTTTTTAAATAATTCAATAAAAACGCGTTAAGTATAAAAAAGAAGTGCCTAATCCGTACAAGATACGCAAATATTTTTTAGTTAATAAAATTTCAATGCATTTTAGATCATAATCGGTAAAGCGTCCGCATCGTGTCACCGAAATTTGTTCCATTTCTAAGAAAATCGTACAATCTTTTAATTATTATTGCTTCAATATCATAATTATCAATTATTTAAGTTAGAATTAGTATTATTCATCAATGAATTAATATTTTTTTAAATAATTCAATAAAAACGCGTTAAGTATAAAAAAGAAGTGCCTAATCCGTACAAGATACGCAAATATTTTTTAGTTAATAAAATTTCAATGCATTTTAGATCATAATCGGTAAAGCGTCCGCATCGTGTCACCGAAATTTGTTCCATTTATAAGAAAATCGTACAATCTTTTAATTATTTTTGCTTCAATATCATAATTATCAATTATTTAAGTTATAATTAGTATTATTCATCAATGAATTAATATATTTTTAAATAATTCAATAAAAACGCGTTAAGTATAAAAAAGAAGTGCCTAATCCGTACAAGATACGCAAATATTTTTTAGTTAATAAAATTTCAATGCATTTTAGATCATAATCTGTAAAGCGTCCGCATCGTGTCACCGAAATTTGTTCCATTTATAAGAAAAACGTACAATTTTTTAATTATTATTGCTTCAATATCATAATTATCAATTATTTAAGTTATAATTAGTATTATTCATCAATGAATTAATATATATTTTTAAATAATTCAATAAAAACGCGTTAAGTATAAAAAAGAAGTGCCTAATCCGTACAAGATACGCAAATATTTTTTAGTTAATAAAATTTCAATGCATTTTAGATCATAATCGGTAAAGCGTCCGCATCGTGTCACCGAAATTTGTTCCATTTTAAGAAAATCGTACAATCTTTTAATTATTTTTGCTTCAATATCATAATTATCAATTATTTAAGTTATAATTAGTATTATTCATCAATGAATTAATATATTTTTAAATAATTCAATAAAAACGTGTTAAGTATAAAAAAGAGGTGCCTAATCCGAACAAGATACTCAAATATTTTTTAGTTAATAAAATTTCAATGCATTTTAGATCATAATCGGTAAAGCGTCCGCATCGTGTCACCGAAATTTGTTCCATTTATAAGAAAAACGTATACTCTTTTAATTATTATTACTTCAATATCATAATTATTAATTATTAAGTAGTATCTAGTAATAAAAACATTTCAAATATATTTAATGTTTTAATAAGATTTAAATAAATTTAAACATCATAAATAATTTTTATAATTAAAGTAAATTTATAAATTATAATATGCTGAAATTGTAACTACTAATCTGCATCAAATAGGTAAAGTAAAAATCGTACCCTCCAATTAATAAAATACCTGTACATATTGGACAATGAAATTATAGTAACAAAATTGTAATGTTTTTACAGCACCGAAACGATACCATATAATCTAATATTATTTAGTTAATAAAATTTCAATTCTGATTCGATACAGTAATTTGCTTCAAAAAAACGGTATGAAAATATATGCATTAAAACTGTACATAAATAGTACGGTGCAAATATGAACTAAAAATTATGTGCCACTAAGGTACCATTGTGGTACATATTTTTCAGTTATGAAAAAATATGTACATATTCGTCATAAATCAATACTAAACTGGCACAAAACTGACATTGGTGTTACTTGGGTGAGGAGGGAGAGCGTTTGATACTCAATCTCACCAATATTAACGGCTCTTTAAAAGTTTGTTATAAAATGTTTATAGTTAATCTCTGATTAAGTTAACCCAGATCAAATATGAACAAATGGAAAACGACTAGAAGTCATAAAACTGATTTCTATTAGTTCATATTTGATCTGGGTTAATTTAATCAGAGATTAACTGTAACATAATATTGCTGATGGATTTCTATTGACTTGTTAGAGTTAACACACGTTTTATATTGGTTAATTAGGAACTTGTACTTAAGAGCGCGCCGCAAGTAGTGGGGAGCGAAGCTTCTCTCATAGTACAGATTATTACCATATCTTAGTTACAGGAAAATACTTAGGTGGCGCTCGCGGTGCTATATCGTCATAGAAAATAATGAATTTACCACGTGATAAACTGTAGTTTTTCGGTTACCGACAATCCGACAAATACCATGACAAATACCTTAGACCCAAATCCTATCTTACTATCTCTATTCATTTATCTCTATCTCTCTTATTGCAGCGTTGGGTATAAGCCAGGTATAAGCAAAAGCAAACTTTTTCTGATGGCAAAGATTTTACATTTTGAGATTTTGACTTTGAGCTATCTTTTGTAGCGTAAAGGTAACGACAGAGTGGAGCCTGCTCGCTGAAACCTACTTAAGCTCCGTTTTCATAGGGTAGTGTAGTGGTAGCGTAAGACTTAGTGTGTAGTGTAAAACTTAGAGTAACGGTTTTTAATGGTACCGTTCTAATCGCTGTGTAATGTGTAAGAAGCGTGGTAAGGTGTAGTGGGGATGGTAAAAGCTAGGTAGGTTTTAGCTTTTACCGCTTTTACCATACACAGCGTTACAACGACCAATCAGAACAAACAGATCAGGTAATCCGTTTCGTTTGACATTTGTGTTGACATGTTTCATGGTTACCTGACGTTTAGTTTGACAGAAAGCCAACTACCATCCACTACCAATGTGAACGCTAAAATTCTTACACACTAATTTTTACACACTACACATTACACTACCACTACACTACCCTATGAAAACGTAGCTTTACCGGCTTGAATGTTATTATTGAAATACGAGCTTTTATTATTGCCCTGGATTACGTTAATTAATATAATTAATAATATAATAAGTAGAGCAGGGAATTATATGCACTAAAACTACAAGATATATGCGGCATATATGCAGGTTAAATATAAGGATATATGCTAAAAAAACTACTAAATATGCTCTTTCATTTTATTATACGTAACAATTTATTTGGTAATAACCGCACTATTACAATAAACAACTAAATACTTTTCTAAATTTGCAGTTAAAAACTGTTTTATAAGCAGAAAAAGATCTCTCGACATCACAAGATGTTATTGCCGCATATTTATATTGACTAATAAGATTTTTAAATTTATTTTCCAATAAGGTGGCCGGATTCGGCGTGGGCGAATATCTTTATAATAATTCATTTATAAAGTAGCGGTACGTAGTGAGTAGAAGTAAAACTATTAATCCTCAGCTACTATGATATTTTACAGCGTTTGATAATTAAATGCAACACGACGTTTATACTATATACATACATTTAACCAATGCATTTAACCGACCCACCTACAAACAAGATAATAATTTTTTATAAGTATCAGCGTTTATGAACAAATTGCACATAATGCAAAAACTATCTAACTTTATTATATCAAAAATTATTTAGAATTCAACCTCTATCTAAAAGTCAATTTTAGAGGATTGATTGCCTTAATTATTTATCAATTAAAATCAAAAATATTCAATATCAACAAATTTTTGATTTTAATTTACCATGCTCTACCCAAAAAGTGTTACGATTAACTTTATCGAATTAATTATTAATTAATAAAAAATGAGAACCACATTTTATCAAATACTACAAATATTTAAAATTATGTATTTATACTAATACATAAATAATTTATAATTTGGTAAGAAAGTTACTATATCTTATCAAGATTATCAGTAAGCACCTTGAAAGTACGTGTCATAATATGCGTAATCAACTAAAAACAAGCAAGTCATTAGATCTGTTCGTTCAGCAGTTTGAAACCGCTTCCAAACTGACAAACGCATGCGCAGTTTTGAATTCACGTTATAATTTTTAAGTATACGAAAACTTTTCGGGATATTGGATACGCAAAACAAAAACAAGTAAGCTGTCGGTCGACGTTTCGGCTTTATTAACTAAATGCCATCCTCGGGACTGTAAGAGGAAATAAACAGGTCATACATAAGCGGTAACAATAAATCAAACCTTTCTCTCACCTAACAGCTAAAGTTATGTTTAAATTGTTTGCGCCTTTTTATTTCCCAATACAGTCAGTTTCCTCCAATGGACCATGCTCGGTTTCCTCGAATGAACCGGTCATAAGCTTGTGAAATTACAAGTAGTCCATGTAAGGACGAACTTGCTGCCAAACAAATATTGAAGGAATATAAGCCCTCTGCGAAAATTTTATTCTTGCCCGACTTGCATTAACTAAAATTTTTTAATGGTTCTGTAAAATCTTTTTGTTCAGCAAGAAAAAAATAAAAAGCAAAAATCGGTCCATTTGTGGCAACCTTCCCCTATTAAATTTAAAGGATTGGGATAACAAAGCTATAGCCACATTTAACCTTTTGTGTCAAAAACTATAAATAAACTACAAACATCGGGGAGTTGTAGTAAACTTAAAATCCACAGGAAGGCCAACAAAAACTACCCCTCAATTTGATAGAAGAGTAAAAAGATTATCATCGGCGAATCCTTTTTTATCAGCAAATCAAATTTTGGCAGAATTAGGAGAGTCTGCAGTATTAGAAAGAACAATTCAAAGAAGACTAGTTAAAGTTGTTTGAAGTTGATTTGATGTAAAGTTCAATCATAAAAATGTAATAACAAATTGTTTCGCAATGGAAACAATAGGGGTGGTCAACTTACATTCTGGACACTATTTTGAAACACTCGCAAAAAAATTGTTGTATACAGGATATGTTTGAAATTCACTTTGGATTAGTAAAATTCAATGAAATAAGAGTTCAACACATATAGTATTTACCTTGCGATATCAACGAAAATTGTTTAGTTTATCAGCACACGAAAAATTTGAGTTTTTATAAAAAGAAAAATCTTTTTATACAAAGTTTGTAGAAACTACAGCAACGCGTCTATTCACTTTAAAACCACATAAAAAGTGAGGGTTGTGTTAATAAGCACGATGACATTTGAAATAGCGGTGTTACACCTCAAAGTTTTTTCTATAAGGCAGGGTGGTCAACTTACATCCCTGTCCCCTACATTTTAGTGTTAATAACATTGCTAAAATTAACAATTATGAATGCGTCGCTTTCTTTTTGTCGGATACTGTATCTTTTTAAGAATTTGTGTTTCCTTATTTTATTTGAAATATTAGGTTATTAATGTAATAAACGCACTGTAAGTATCATTGTTGTGTATTTTTTCTGCACTCTAAATAGTGAACAACTTCGGTGGAGTAACAAAGGCGTTCGATCCGCAATTAGTTCACTATATCGAGACTGTACTGTCTTTCAAAATAAAATTAATAAAACAGTAATTCAATCAATGAGCTAAAAAATTATGTATATCCAATTTTTGTCTCAAGTCTCTCCAGTCTCCCCTATTTAATCCTATTTAATCAGTGTAGAGTAAATTTTTCCTTAGTGGTTTAGCACGTGACTGGGGCTTGCGCGCCAAATGTAGAAAATTCCCCTTGGCACTCAATTCCACCAATTGACACAAACATAGAACCGAAATAACAAATATTCGTTTCTGCACATTAGCCACTCCCAACCACTAAGGAAAAAATTCACTCTACCCAAAGCATACCTGCCCTGAAGACTTTTGTTGGCAAAAAATCTAATTTTACACTTTGATATCTTATCATAAAAATCAAAAAATTACGGGCTCAGCAACATTAAATTTACTACATTTAGTGCCTTTCAATGTGGCTTCTTGTAAAGCTAAATTTTAAAGAATTTTAAAATTTAAAAGTTTTAACAACGTCAACTGCAACAAATTTAAGAATTTATCTAGAAATAAAAAAAAATTAGCAAAGAAAATTTTGAAATAAAACTAAAAATGTTAAATTTGTAGATTGAATTTAAATGTTATATTTGCACAGTATAAAAATGTATCTACAAGATATCAAAGACAAAAATGTGCATACTATTATTTTTATCGCATCTTACGTTTCGCTGAATCACGCATTTACAATACTATCAAGCAAAGTACGAAACCACAGCAACCATTTGCAAATTAGCGCCGTAGTGTACATAATAGTTGAACTATTTTATGCAAAGGGGGCAAGATAATCATAAGAAAGTGATAGAACCCTACTTGCCATTTCAAATTATTTTATCAAAACAAGAAAAATTGTACCATCACTTTGTATGTACTAGAACTTTTGTAAAAATGGATATAATTCAACCATTTTTTTTCACAAGTAAGATTAAATAATTGTCCTGGATGTGATCTAGTTCAAGTACTTCTATTATTAACGGTAACGAGTATAAAAATTATAATATGGCTATTTTTGCTATCTCAAAAATTGAGTAACTTTGCAGCAAAATTTTCAATATTTCTAATCATCCGATTGTAATAAAAATTAGATCACGTCCAAGAGCCAAGTTTTATCTTTAAAATGATTGCAAAATAATTCCCTAAAAGTTAAAATTGTTCGACTTCTAGTACATACAAATGAGCGATTTGTCCCATATAATTAACATAGGTAAGACGGCAGCCTTAAGGGCCAGTTCTACAAAGCAAGTATAAACTAAGAATAAGCTATACTGCGAATAAGTCTCTATGTTCTCTCTCTAAATTGCGTTCTACGCTTGCGTAGAACGAAATCTGTGTAACTTATTCTCAGTTTAGCTTATTCCTAATTTATAGATTTATACTTGCTTTGTAGAACTGGCCCTTAATATTTTCCACGTTTCCTTCTATAACCGATCCTATTGTTTTTACCCGACTGCCAAAAACAGGAGGGTTATTAATTTTGAGTAACCAGAATTTTTGGATACTAAATCAGTAAATTTTTTCAGAATCTTTTCTCCTATTAGAGTGGGAACTTCTTTTAATTTTTTCTCAATGTTTGAAATATATTGAAGTGTTTGTGTTAAAACTGGTAGTTGTGCCAACCCAAGATAGGCTAGTGCTAACTATTTTTGAATTTGAATTTGAAAAATTGTATATAAAAATAAAAAATATATAATTTAATAAAAAATAAAAATGTAATATAGATTCAATTGTTCATATATATGCCCTAATATTAACAATTTCCAAAAATATGCACCAACGTGTCAAATATGCATTTATATGCCATATAACATGTGCTTTTTCAACTCCTTTTTGTATGAAACGGATAGATTTCAAAGAATTATCCTTGTGCATAGCTTAGAAAAAAACATGGAGTTCCATATAATTCCCTGCTCTAATAATAAGTAATAGTACATGAATTAACGTAATGGAGGACAAACGAAACTCGTATTTCAATAAAAACATTCAAGCCGGTAAGCAGGTTTTTGTTTAAATTTTTTTATTATCTTCAAATTAATTTATAGATTTTCAAAAAATCAAAAAATATTTTTTGTAATCCATAATTCTGAAGAAACCAACTAATAATTATGTAAACGTTTACAACTTCAAAGAAATTTTTAATTTTTTCGTAGTTTTACGTGCTCTTATTTAAATTTTTTTTTATCTTCAATATCCATTTAAAAATTTTCAAAAACTCCAAAGATATATTTAAAGAATATAATATGTAATCCATAATTCAGACCCGCACGCCAGTCCTTCGAAAATTTTAGTGCACATGTTTTCGCCACAGTTTTTGCCTTTACATACCTGCTCTTAGCCTGTAGCGCGCCAAACCCGCGCGACTGGCACGTCTGTGTAAAGGGGACGACGTTCTTGGAACATGGTAGAGTTCCCGGCGCGTTGGTTTTCGCTCGCGTCGGGAACGTCATGAATCGCGCGCGACTGGAGCGTGTGTAAAGCATGGGTGGCCAACCCGCGGCCCGCCTTGAATATTTTTGCGGCCCGAGAGATTTATCACACTTTTACAAAATATATTTACTTTATCCGAGAGACAGGATAGTTAAGCAAAATGCCTTTTTTTAAAAATTGAAATATTTCAGGCAGACCCAATTTAAAATTCATTTCACAGCATGTACTCTTCAAAAATGCATATTTTATTTTGCCTTTTTTGCCTTGGGGGGGGGGGTTCATTTCTTTCTTTGCATTTTTTGCCTATTTTACGGTTCTTTTTGCCTTTTTTGTGCTTTTTTAACCAAAATTCTTCATTTTTGCTTTTTTTTAATGCCGTCCGTTCAAAAGTAGGTAAGATCCCAAAGTGGTAATTTTAATTATAATCAAATTATTCTTAATTAGGTTAGGTGTTCGCTAAGTTAAATTTTTAATACCTATAGGTACATTTTTATCTTTCTTTTCAACAATTTAATTATAATTTCGTGCATTATAAATTTACGGTGTTTATGCTCTGTAGAAAATGAGATTCCATTTGTCTTGTTTGAGTCTCAACTCAAACAAGAATGGGGGGGGGGGGCTGTAGACACGTTGGCCCCCCACAAGTCAAATTTTTTTATGAAAATGGTGTCAAACGTTAGAGCTTCGTTGGAGTCTAAATGTGCTTCCATTTTTTTCGTTTGAGCCTCAACCGTCGCGGAGTTATTCGCGAAATAGTTGAGGGGAGGGGAGGCTGTAGGACACGTTGGCCCCCCAAGTCGAATTTTGGGGTGAAAATGGTGTCAAACGTTAGAGCTTCGTTAGAGCCTACATGAGCTCTCATTTTTTTCGTTTGAGCCTCAACCGTCGCGGAGTTATTCGCGAAACCGTTGGGGGGGGCAGGCTGTAGACATGTTTTCTATTTCTATTTTTGCTATTTTTGTGAATTTTTGGGTAAAATTGGTGTCAAACGTTAGGGCTTCGTTAGAGCCTAAATGATCTTCCATTTACAACATCTTAATTTCATTTTCTAAAAAGTTACGGGCATTTCAAATTTTCAATTCCTCCGAACAAGTTACGTCCGATAATTTTTTGGTTGTTCTTTCTTTTATGTTGAATTTGTATAAATAAATTAATTAAATTTTTTTCTTAAACTACTATTTAAATTTTTATTGATAAATCTATAAAATGCTGCATTTGTTTTTGGTCATTAGCAATCTTTCAAGGGATTTTCAAGTTTGTTAATCCCCATTGTGCTACTTCTAATACTTCATAAGGTACTCGGCCCGCATCGGTGGAATTGTCCACTGCTCAAACGTAACCATTTTAGGGTCGAGGATTTAAAATTGACCATCGGTGGAAATGTCTGCCGTCCATACGCGGGTGGTTTTGAGGGTTCACCCCCCCCCCCCATGGAAGAGCGAGAGATTAAAAAAGGGTCTAATAAAACCCTCCCCATATCAAATATCTAGCTACGGCCCTGCACACAACATTGAACTTAGACAAATTAAATTTGACATTCATTGAGAGCACTATTTTTTTATGGCATCGAAAATATACGGAGGATCTACATAACGTTTACCTTTACTGATGTTACCTCTTATTATCTGCAAGTTTATAAATTTTTTAATTTATATGGGTATTTTTGTATTCAAATAAACCAAATTTAAATTTAAAAACTGCATTTTTAATATAAAAGTTCTGAATACACCCCATTTCGCCGCCTTATATTTTGCCGCTTCCACTACGATCAGAATTTCCCGGATTTCAGGAATCATGAAAATTTTATGGCTTTATAAGTACCCCCTCAATACAAAACTTAAAATTATTTTTTATGTGTGTAAAATTGTAAATATTTTATCAAGTAAACCTGCCCCTTTCTATAATTGGGTATTATTAATTAAGTAATTGTTGTCATATCTTTTATTTAAAATAAAAATCAAATGGTTTTAAATTATAATAAAAACATTATATTTAGAAAGAAACAGCTCTTTTATTACAGTTGCTTTCTTCAGGATTATGGATTATTTGAAAATCTATAAATGAATATTGAAGATAATAAAAAATTTAAATAAGAGCACGTAAAACTACGAAAATAATAAAAATATCTTTGAAGTTTTAAACGTTTACATAATTATTATTAGTTGTTTTCTTCAGAATTATGGATTATAATATTTTTGTAGCTTTTGAAAATCTATAAATTAATTAGAAGATAATAAAAAAATTTAAACAAAAGCACGTGTGTAAGAAATTTTTATATTTGCTCTAGAGTCGAGACCTACTACAGGAGGCTGCGCTACAAAAGACAGCTCAAAATCGAAATGTAAAATATTTGCCGCAAGATCTAAAGTTTGCTCATAATAATTCACCTAACCGGTATTATACTAACGATATGGTACGATTTTGGTGTACGAAATTATGCGAACTAATACGAGTCAACACATAATTTACTTGCGCCATCTAAAAGGGAACCCTTGAACACTATGTGCATTCAGTTGATTATATCTAGTGTAAAACTTCACTAACATTACTTTTTGGTTCCAATGTTTTGTTGTTTTCTTCTATAATTGATCATTAAACCGCTTCAAATTCAGGTTTTGTCTTTATAATGACCTGTAGAAGGCAATAACGAAGTTTCATCAAAATTGATTTTTATAAAAATTCAAAATTGTCCGTTTTCTAAAATTAAATTTACCTATTTACTATTAATTTAACGCACTCAAAATTGGTTATTGCCTTCAGTAGTCTTTTGTTATTAATATAAAAAAAGAATTACACTGATACAACGTTTAGTTTTTGAAAAATCAACAAAAGATTGGAGGCTCCTTTTTAACGTTATATATGGCCCTGGCTGCGGCGCGCTCTTAAGTGGGCATTAACGCTTTTATTATGAAATCGGACCTAAGTGCTAAAATATAAGAATTTTAACTTTATGTAAAGAACAACATATAATAAATTTTATTTAATATCACTTTAAAATCATTGTTATTTCTTAATAATGACAAGGTAGAACCAGAAACTATTTATACATTTTAATATTAATCAGTATTAATATTAATATGCATCTAAAATGGCGCCAGAAGCTATCGGCGAATCGAGTCACGGCGAATCGTGCTTGCCGGCGAATCGTTCCCGGCGAACTGTTACCGGCGAGTCGTTCCCGGCGAAATGTACCCAACCCTATTTTATGTCATGAATAGACAACTGAATTCAGATTTGTTGGATATCAGGAGAGGAGTGCAAAAGAGTAAAATTTATAGAATTATGTTCCATATGAAATCGAAAAAATAATAAAACTTGTTGCTGCACTATTTTAGATTTTGCGCAAACTTTGTCAGAATGTTCTTGCATCCGCTACTTCCGGAAGTCTTTGCTTTGCGGTTTTAGCTGTAAAAAATTTTCTATTGAAGATGTTTACTCGACCAAGATGGCATTTTGAAGCTGAAAGATGGTAGTTTCTAAAACAAATATACCTGAAAAATAACATGGTATTGAAAATACGTGTATTTTATTGATTTTTTGTGATTTTCAATTGATTCCAGTGTCTGCGCTGTTGAATGTCTAATCATTCTCAGATATCAAAGTGTTCATATTATAAGAGAATAGAACTATTAAATAAATAATCCTCTCGCGGATGTACAGGCGTTTAAAGAGAAGCAAAAATAAAGCGATATGTTTATTTATTCGGTTTGATTTTTTGTTTATTTTAGCGTAGCTCAGGCCAGTATAAAATTTTTATAAAAGTTTATACAAAAAATTAATCAAAAAATCAAACCGAATAAATAAACAAAACGCTATATTGTTTGCTTCTCTTTAAACGCCTGTAGAATAAAATTTTTCGTTAGTGTGGCGAGGAGTGGCTAATGTGCAGAAACGAATATTCGTTATTTCGGTTCTATATTTGTGTCAATTGGTGGAATTAGGTGTCACAGGTGTCTCCCTCCACATTTGCCTCGCAAGCCCAAGTCACGTACCAACCACTAACGAAAAATGTACCTCTACATCCGCGAGAGGACGTAAACCCAAAAAGGACCTTGAAGTTTTTTTAAGTTAAACTAATAAGTATATAAACTAAGTATAAAACTAAGTATCCTGCAAATTTCAAATTTTTTTCTCTTACCAAACACGTCCAAATTGTAGCCTAAAATATGCAAATTCTTAAAATTTCAAGCAAAGATCTTTTCATACTGAGTTGACTGAATGAGTAAATTTTAATTACTTATTCTCTTAGAATGATATCTGAGAATGATTAGAATTTGAATGATTAGAATTTGAAAATCACAAAAAATCAATAAAATACACACCTTGGTAGAGTAGACATCTCCAATAAAAAAATTCTTACAGCTAAAACCACAAAGCACAAAAATAAGACTTTTGAATTACTTTATTTTATGTGGACCAGAAGTGGCGTGTGCGAAAATCCTTTTGGATTTGGTCTTTGGAACCCTAAAAACATTCCTACAAGGTTCGAGCAAAATCGAAAATAAGCTGTCTTTGCCAATTTGATGTTTTCATGTGGAATGACTCGTAGTATATAAAATGCAACTCCACTTCAGCAGGTAAATAACACTCTAATTATATATCCTGGATGCAATGAAGAGGAAACAGCTCAAAATGTAGAGGTAATTTTATTCAGTGGTTGGCATGTGATTGGGGCTTGCGCAGCAAATGTGGAGGGAGAACGCTTGACACCCAATTCCACCAATTGACACAAACGTAGAACCGAAATGACGAATATTCGTTTCTGCACATGAGCCACTCCCAACCATTACTAATAAAATTACCTCTACTTTGTTACTATCTGGATTTAACTTCAATTAAATGATCTGTGTTTGGAGTGACAGGATCAGGACGAAGCTGAAAATCGGAAGTAGTATTATAATGGACCCAATTTAGGAGCCCAATTTAGAGACCCAAATGCATATTATGAGTTTATCTTACCCACAGCAAATCCAAAATTATACTTACTAAATACTATAATTATGTTTTACAATTATAATTTAGTCAACCATACACATATATCACAATAATTAATTATGTATTTTACAATAATTATAATATTCTACAATAATCTTCAAACTTATTCCTTTTCCTTATTTGGTTTTTCACTATTGATCAACCTAGATTTAGCTACTTTATAAAAGCACTGTAAGGCCTGAAAATGAAATATGACAAATTATACAATTCGAATAATAAAATATAATATAATCATCTTTATGTAAGTCACTATTGCACTTACCGATACTATAGGAATATCATCTTTTTGCTGTGATTCCGGAACCAAAGATGGTACATGTTGTAACTTATGCCACGTCCAGTGAGCAGCAATTATAACACTTACGCAACCAATAGTTGGTATATATTCGTATAATACTTTTCCCAGACGTTGCACCGACATTTCGATATTATTTTTATAATAATTTATAGGTTAAACAAGGTTAACGTCAGTTAACGTCAAATTACAATATACAGAGTGTAAGAAATTTTAAAAATTAAAATTAGAAAGTAACCTTATTATTACGTTTAATACAAAAATTACTTTAAAAATATATAATAAAAATATATAATAATGCAAAGAAATCATGGGAATTATAGTAGTAACAAAAAATTCACAATTTTGCCCTTCATTGTGATTCACCCTGTACATATCGTCAACAAAAATATGACCGTCAAAGAAATAATAACCTTAAATTATAATTCGAACGATAGTTATAATTATTTTTACTTTTTTGAATTTGTGATGAATCACAATCACATGTAATTAAGACGTCAAAAGTAAATTACTTATTTTTAGCATACTAAGTAATGTAAGAGTTTATCAAGATGTTCATTTTTAAGAGTATTTCTCGTTTATGTCGATGTAGCAATGAACCTATCCGCAGAATTTCTGCCGTTAGTGTTAAGGAAAAGCAGTCCCCTAAAATGCAAGCCTGGCAGTTACATTCTTACGGAGATTTAAAAGAAGTGCAATTAACGTTAGCAAGATATCCACACATTAGGAGACCCAACGAGCTATTGATACGAGTCAATGCGGCTTCGGTTAATCCAATAGATACGCTAATGATAGGTAAACAAGTCAACATAAATTTCTTTAACTTTTTAACTCTAAACTTTGTTGCATTCAGGGGGTTATGGAAAAACCATTCTTGGTGTTTTTCGAGGGTTTGAATTAGAGTTTCCTTTGACGTTAGGAAGAGATTTTGCTGGAACCATTGTCGATAAAGGTCACGGAGTTGGAAACGATTTTAACATTGGAGATGACGTTTACGGTGTACTACCGGTACATAAACAAGGCAGTCATGCCGAATTGGTCATAGCCGAGAAGGAGCATGTAATATTATTGTAAGGAAATCTACTTTACTTTTTACTAACAGCAAATATTATTTATAGATTTTAAAAAAACCACCTCATTTGACTGCAGTTGAAGCTACTTCAATTATATTTACTTCTGTGACTGCTTGGTCGGCTTTATATTTGACTGGTGAACTTTTAATAAGGAATGCCAATCAATCGAAAATTTTAATTTTGGGAGGTTCTGGTGGTGTTGGAACTATGGCCATTCAAATGATGAAATCTCAAGGAGCAATTGTAAGTAGTGACTCCAGTTTTTCGTTCTTTAATTGTGGTTTTTTGTCGTTAGGTGACTGCTACTTCTTCGGCTGATGCAGTTCCTCTTGTACAATCATTAGGTGCAGATGTAGTTTTAGATTATAAGAGTCCAAATTATATTATTGATGTTGCTTCTCAAGGAAGGTAAAATACAAACCAATTTATTTGAGGAGTAAATCATCAGCATAAATTCAGTTCACATTTTTTCACAAAATATCCTCATGTCTGCTGTTTTTCATCACAGCCTCATATAATTCAATGCCATTCCATTAAACAATTTTTCTAAGGTTTGAAACTTTTTACCCATTCTTCCTGAAGAAATGATCATGGTGTGTTGTGGGATTGGTTCCACACCTCTTGAAAGACGACTGGAAGTCAACTATTTTTTTTTTTTTTTTAGTTTTGACATAATTTTGGATTGTGCAGCGGTGGGTTACCAAAATATTCCTAAGACATGGGAACATAAAATTTTCATTTCGTTAGATTCACCATTACTACTAAATACTGACAAGCATGGCCTAGCAGGAGGTCTTGTAGAAAGTCTTGCTGACTTGTTAAAATCCAATGTTGGAAGGTGTCCTTATTACAAATCTGTTAGATGGGGATATTTTTTACCGTTACCAATAGGACTTCAATTTATTGACGGTTTAGTGCAGAATAAATTGGTAAACTTTGTTTTATAAAACCAAAAAGAAGCCACTAATTCATTATTTCTTTTCAGATTAAACCTGTCATCCAAAAAGTGTACAAGTTTGAAGATGCACCTGAAGCATACAAAGCTTTAATGAAGAAGCACACAAGAGGAAAAATTGTGTTAGATATGCAACATAGTTAGAAGAAAACTTGGTTTTGTAAATTGAAATGGTTATTTGTATCAAATATTTAAACATTTTGTATTTAATAAAATTTGTTGTTAAATTTTTGAAATATTCACTTATGGCTTAATACTAATAAGTTAACAAGATTACATAAATTATTCCTTTCGGTTTGATGATTCTGGACTAGAAAGATATGCTAATAAATCGGTCATCCCACTAAACTCGGTTCTTCCTTGTGGAGGATCATTTTTACGTATCCTAGGTAAAGCATTACCCATTGTGTCCCGAAACTCTTCCATCTTAAAGAAATAAAAATCAATCAGAATAGTTTAAATGAACCAATAGTTCTCTTACAGTTTTAGCACCTGAAAGTTTCCAAATTGAGTAAAATAATATTCCACAACCCGCAAATGCATACAGTGTGCCCCATCCTAAAGCCCTCATTGCTAAACTAACGCCAGGTTCACTCATTTCTAACGAACCCACCACCCCTTTATTGAAATATTTTGCGTCTTGTTTTTTAACTGCTGTCAGTGTACCACCGAAACCAATAATAGCCGACATACCAGCTACACTTGTTAGAAATATCCCAGCTAAAACGAAAATCGAGTTACCGTAAACTATAATTAGTAACGACAACGAAATTAATTTTCACCTTTTACTTTGAAACTCAATCCCGTTTCAGAATCGGATTCTTCCTTGTCTTGAGACATTTTGAATTTTTTTGAGGTTATAATTGTGACGTCTCTCAAGTAGAGGCTGGAGCTTGCGTAGTAATTTTTTTTGAGTACCAAAAAGAAGATCGCCGAGTTGTATTCGTAACTGTCAAAAAGCAGCAATGTTGTAGTCGAAAATAGATGTTTTGCATAAACTTACGTCGATTGATTTATAAAACAAATAAAGAATGTGTTAAAATGCATTTATTTACTTATTGTCAAAATTGTGCTGCAAACGGTTTAGTCGATCACGGTTAAAAAAGAAGGTTACAATGATTTAAATGCATTTCGCAAGAAATTTTGTAAGAAAAGATGAATTAGGGTTTGGTTAATTTACTTGCGTATTTATGTTGCAAACAAAAAGGTTTCTCGTTGATAGTTTTATTAGTATCTATTTAATTTATGACATCAGATTGTAAGTACCAACCTGTGGCATTAGATTCACCATCCTTGAAAGGTAAATTTTCCTTATTTATTTTCACCATTTTACCTTAACTTAATATGATTTAGCTGATTTGTGTTACGAAATGGCCCTGGACCCTTCAAAACGTTCAACAAGGAAATGGGAAATTTTTGCCGGTCGTAACCGATTTTATTGTGACGGTAGGTTAATGACGGCTCCACATTCTGGAGTGTTCATATTAACCATTTGTCTCATCACCGGAACCAGTGCTTTATTCTTCATTTTTGAGTGAGTTTAACTAGAAACATTTTTGATGTCTAAAAATTAATCGTTTCTTAAACTTTCAGTTGTCAATATTTGGCAGAAAATGTAACCATAGCAATTCCTATAGTTGGTGCTATCTTGTTTTTATTTACCATGTTATCTTTGTTACGGACATCGTTAACGGATCCCGGTATCATTCCTAGAGCAACGCCGGAAGAAGCGGCCTACGTCGAAAAGCAAATAGGTAATAAAAATGGTGTCTCTTATCTTGCGATGCTTTCTAACGTAACTGTAAGATTATTATTTAGAAGTGACGAATTCGGCAAACAGTCCTACCTACAGACCGCCGCCACGTACAAAAGAAGTTTTAATTAAGGGCCAAACCGTGAAGTTGAAATATTGTTTTACGTGCAAAATATTTCGACCGCCTCGTGCGTCACATTGCAGCCTTTGTGATAATTGTGTAGATCGATTTGATCATCATTGCCCATGGGTGAGTAGATGTTTTTCTTAGAATTTACTATTAGTTAATTGATTGCCAAAAATTACATGCACCCATTCGAGTTATTACTATGCATTTTATCAGTTAAGATTAAAGTAAGTTTATTCACACTTGAAAGTTTTTTAATCAACGTATTAATGTGACTACATTTTAATGAGTTCAAATGTTCATTTATCTCGAAGAATTTTACAGATGAACAGGAAGTAGATTAACTGTTAATTAATTTGATTTATATGCTTGCGATTATTCTACTTTTTATAGCTTGTGACTACTGCTTAAATTCCTTTGTTTTCTGAACCTTTTTTTGTGTAATTGTTTTTTTTTCGACCTTTGACCTCAATAAGAGAGATCACGACAACACAAAAGTGTACTCTATATTAGAGCTGTGTTAGGTGTTATGATAGGTCATGTTTCTGTTTCTAAAAAAATAACCATTTTGGTGCATGTTTTGGTGAATTCAAGTAATTAACCATTTTTATTTTATAAAATAAAGTAGTACATAATTATTATACATGACCTAATGCATTTATTTTAACGACGATTTCCAGGCGATTTTTTTAGATAAGTCAAGTCACTAATGCATCATATCTTTATTTTGGTACCTTATTTTATACAAAACATTACTTAATTTGGCTTAATTATTCCACCAAATTTGTTTATCAAAATGCTTATTTGTGTAATGAATAACCTGACCCACCATAACAAATGACACAGGTCTAATAATAGCGTATAATTCTTTTATCTTTATATTCCTATTCTATCATATTTATAGTTGAATATGTATGATAAAACATAATTTTGAGATAATCACATAAAAGTACCATAGGATCTCGCCGAATAAGTATGCGAAAAATGCTCCTTTGGAATTTTATGGTGGCAATTTTTTACAAAGTTTGTTATGTAAAACAGGGGTCGGCAACCTTTTGTTGCACGCGGGCCAAATATTTTACTTTGAGATTAGTGCGGGCCGCACTTCTTGGAAAATCAGATGAAAAGACCTTTTTTTTTAAAAAAAAAAACGGAAATTCGCTAAAAAGAGCTTTTTTAAAAAAAAAAAAGTCATTTATTTTAGAGTCCGCGGGCCGCACCAAGACCCTTCGGGTGCCGCGGGTTGCCGACCCCTGATGTAAAACGACAGTACAGCTCCGCCAACGTTAGAACCGACTTTAGGGGCGTGTCAGGCGCTGCTAAAATTAAAAATGTACACTCAAATGAAGAAGTTTCTCGGCGCGAATATTTAAAATCCATAAATTATTTTGTCAAATTGCAGTCACGAAATACGTAAAAAATGTTACCGCAAATATTAAATAAAGCACTTTTGGAATAGATTATAAAATAACACGAAACCGAATAACACAAAAAACCACGACAAATGTAAACACACGCAATGATTTGTAACTTTTACAACAGAATGTACTTGAGAAATAACTCAACGTTCATTGGTTCATTCAAATTTTTATCAAATTAGTTGGCATATTTGCCGCGTCCTTTCTAAGCTTGGTGGAGCTGTAGTTGTGTGCAAAATTTCAGCCTACCAATTTAATTCCTGTTGATTTTAGAAAGAAGAAACTGTCTTTTTACATTTCCTCATTATTTTTGTACTAAAGGATATCCAAAAAATTCAGAAAAAACAAAAATGTCCTAAGAAATATGAAAACAATTTTTTGGATTTCTTTCACAATTAAATTCAACGAAATAAGAATTGATGAACTTAAAAAAAAAAAAGGTTTAAGCATGTTAGAATTTTCCGATTACTCTAACAAAATTTAACATAATTCTGCTTTAGAATTCCTATAAATTTATGACATTTTCCACCCCCCCCCCTTGCATTTGCAATTTTTTCATATTTTCAAATATTTTCTGTTTCTACCTAGTTAAAAAGGTTTAAGAAATACCACAGCGGCTCCACTCTGCTAAAAGTGTGCCGTTCCCAACCAATACAATACTAACATATTATTTTTACGGTTTTTGATCTTATTTCGCCTAAATTTTGGAATGATCCATAAAATTGTATGTTTATAGTTCTAATAATTTACAGCCTCAATAGAAAATTTTTTAAATTCAAGGTCCGTTTATCATATCCCCCCCCCCAAGTATCCTATTATACCATAGTATTATCGTATAATATACCATAGTATGGTATGGTATATAAATACCATAGAAGACGAGGGGGGCGTTCAAAAGCGTATTTTCGCGAGGATCCCGGTTAGTACCGCTCGGTTACTTTTGGTCAACTTTGGTTAGTCTCCCACCATAATTTCTAATTTAACATAACCTCAAATCGTCGTCTTTAGAACGTTTAGAACCACTTCCAACTTTAAAATTTAAATTGTGGCGCACATTTGTACTAGCAAAGCGACCGCAAAAAGTAACCACTGATTTTGAGCGGTCGTCTTTGGTTGGGTAACTTTTTAACCAAAAACTACCTCCCCTCTAACCGTTCGTCGCGAAAATGACACCGCTTAGTTTTGGTCACTTTTGGTCATAGAATAAAAGATTACAATAGAAGGGAAACTTCCATGTTAAAATTGTAGACAGTCTTATACTGTCTTTTCGTTGCGCCCCCTGGGTGTCATGGGTCAACTAAATCAGACTAAACTAAATTATTCCACTATATTTCCATTCAATTTAACTATTTTTCACTATTATAATTTATTAATCGTCTTACAATTCCAACTTATAGGATATTCTATGATATATGTTATGTTATTGTTTACTTTTCTAAATAACTATTGAAACAGCGCCATCTTAAGAAAATCTGTCAACTAAAATACCATTAAAATCAGGGTCTAATATTTTCCTATGAAGTTTCTACACCGTGCTTTTGGTTAACTTTTATGCTTCGCGAAAATACGCCTCAAAACTAATACTATTTGAATTTTAAGTTTTACCCCCAACCTACCAGCTACCCCTACTTCAAATTTTTAAATAGCACCCCCTACCTTGCGATACATCATTTTTAAAGGTTAAAGAAAACCTTCATCCATGTTAAAAAAATTGGATTTAAAGCATATTTTCGCGAGGATATAACATTATTATAAGTAAATAACATAACAATTTGCAAATAAAACAATAAATACAAAATTTAAAGTAAATATTCAAACTGAAGTCCCTTATTTTCAATATTATAATTTTGTCAAAACGAAACAGTACCAAATCTTTATTGACACCTAAAACATCGTCACCAATTGTTTTTCAGTAGGAAACTTTTGTTTAGTTGCTGTCGTGTTTAAAATTTATTGTTATTATTTACTAAAAATGTTATTAATTTTTTGTATTTTTCTTATTTTTATTGCATTTTTTAATAATATGGGAATTATTTGAAATGATGGACCCCACATGTTATATATCATTGAAAAGAGGATAAAAAACTCTATTTAAAAATGTCATATTCAACTATGGTTTCCATTTAAAAAAACACAACTTTGTATTATAACTCGGAAACTTACTTAAATATTTAAAATCTATTCAGCCTATTTTGTTGCCCTTAAAAAAGTGTCTGAAGAAAGTGTCAACACTGTTTTGGCAATTTCAAAAACAACCGAGATATCGACATTATTTATCAAAAAGTCCAATAATCGAACTTTTGGCTATAACTCGAAAACAAAAAAAGATAGCGAATTCCGGTTTTCGCCATTGAGCTTTTCTCAAAAAAAGAGATTTAGGATGCGCCATCCATTTTGCGATATCTCCTATAGTTACGGATTTCCCCATAAGAAGAAGCAAATTTGAACCACCCTGTACATAGGTTAAAAAATAAGATGGTTTTATTCTAAAAGAACGCCAATATGGCTTATCTCAAAAACTAGATCTAATAGACCAAATCTAATGGCTATTTTTGATTATGCACCAAAAAATTACCTAGGAACAGTTAAACCATCGAAGGCACCAAAATGTCTGTTACCCTGTGTTATCTTTAAAATTTCGAACATTTTTCTCAGTTTTCTGATGCAAATTTTAGATCTGTATTTTGTTTCACTATTCTTCTTTAAATTAATGTTCTTCTTTAAAGTTTAAAAATAAATTTAATTTAAACAAATTAAATTCAAGCAAAAGGTAGGACTAACTAAGTATTCAATTTGAAGGGCTGTACACATTATAACTTGACTTATGTACGTTCAGAACTTTTAAATTCAATATTAATTGAAAAATATTAGGTACATGAAGCAAAATAACATCCTCAAAATGAATAAAAATTGCCTTTCGAGTTGAAAATCATTAACGAAATTATAAAGCATAAACAAATTAAGCTGTAGAATTCGGTTTATTAACTCAAAATAATATACAATTAAAAGATCTTCAATGCATCAAGAAATTCATAATTATTATGTTTGATTATGTGATTGCTTTCTACAGCAGACTTATTTCAATTGCTTTTAAAACAAAAAGTAACAATTACATTTTATTTTTCAGGTGGGCAATTGTGTGGGTCGACGTAATTATAGATTTTTTTACATGTTTATTGTATCACTTGCCTTCCTAGCTGTATTCATTTTTTCGTGTGCAATCGCTCATATTATATTAAGTAAGTATAGGAATTGACAACATTGGCAACATGAATTTATTTCTAAAATTGTCTTATTTACAGTAACAAAAGAAGACAGACAATTTTTAGATGCTGTCCGAGATTCGCCAGCTAGTATTATAGTTGCGGTGGTGTGTTTCTTTAGTGTGTGGAGTATTTTGGGGCTTGCTGGTTTTCATACATATCTAACAACCAGCAATCAAACAACAAATGAAGATGTAAGATTTAGTGGTAATAAAGCTGTAAATTTAAATTAAAAAAATTGTTTCAGATAAAAGGATCTTTTACCGGTAAAAGGGGTCAAGAAAGTTTTAATCCGTATTCGCAAGGAAATTTTTGTTTAAATTGTTTTCATATTCTATGTGGACCTTTAACTCCATCATTAATAGACAGGTAATTATTATTTAGATCAAGTAGAAGGTCGTGATGATGATGTAAGCAAATTGATAAGTTAATTAGGCATGCAAGGTGTTTAATAATTTGTGACCTTTGTATCCCTATTTTAAATTTAGTAAAATTTATTATTGTGTAAGATCATACAAGATGAATAATTATTGTTGTGTCTTAAAATTTGTATACAAATACTTTTAGTTCAAGAAAGTTTATCATTTGATAGATTAAAAATTATTTTTGTCAATATTAAAAATAAAGTATTGCTATAAAATTTTATATTTTTGAAGTAAATCATGCACATTTAAATAATTTCAATATTCCTTTTTTATACTATTAATTAAATTAGTATTTTTAAATGAAACCTTCACCTTTTTACAGAAAATAGAGAGGAAATTGAAATAGATGATAATAATCATAACCCGCACTTTAAAAAATTAACATTGTTTTTGTAGAAAATTAAATTTCAAACATGAATTTTAGGTTTTTAATAGTGCAGCTAGGTGAGAAAGGGCATAGTAAAAATTTAAATCGTTTTGATAACTGTGAAATGCAGATGACAGAATTAATTGATCAATCAACAAACATCTAATAAGTTAATGCTTGTGCTACCATCTGAATTCTAGCGTTGGCAAATTTATTTCAAATTTTACTATGCCTTTCATCATCTGTAAGGAATTTAGTTGATGATTTTAAGGTATTGACTACAAACAAGGACCAATGGTTAACGTAGATTCCAAGCCAAGACACAAATAATTTGGGAATAGTTGAGATTTCAAGTCATGACCTTTGCCAAACTAGCTTTAATTGATGTTTTTAACATATTAATATGTCCAAACCCAAATTTCATGTAAATTTGGTTTATTTCAGTATGATTTATTTCAGTTTAAAAATCAATTTTTAAACTATGTAACTTAATTTTCTTGCAGGCGGGGCTTAGTAACCGATGAATATCGATTAGAATTAACCAATCCAGTGATCACGGCGGATCCTCTAACTCTAAAATCCTATGGTACTACAGTACAGGTAATTATAAACTCAAATTTAAAGGATGCAATTTAATAATTTTATGCTTAGATGAATGGTCAGTTACAAATAAATGCTGGATCCGATATTCCAGGTTTATACCGACAAACGACAGAAAATATTGGTACGTATCGACCTCTTCCAAAATCAGTTTACCGTTCACATTACATTGTACCGTCCAATAATTGTGCCAATAAGAGAATTACACCAACACATTCACAACTCTTATATTATGACGTATCACAAAGGTGTAACGACTCTATAACTTCTCAAATAAAAAATAGTGCCTCATTGCCTCGAATTAAAAATTACTCAAATCACAATAATTCTTTTGAAACCGATTTATCCTCAAGTAATTCATCCAAATTTGAACAACAATCATTTGTTCGACCATACACGCCTCCAGAAAAACGTTACAGTGCAAATTTTGCTAAACAATTGCCTGAAAGAAAATCGTTTAACAAACCAAGATCAAAAAGTAGCTATGTGTTTGAAAATGTTTATGCACAAGACGAAGTTTACACCAACAATGATTATAATGCTGGCAAAACTAAAATTGAGCGAGTTACAGACACTGCTAACCATAGAGTAAAACAATTTCCAAGTGTAGCCTTTAATTCTTTGTATATGCAAGAAAATTTGAAGTAATTGTTTTCTTACTTTTAGCAATTTACTGTGATTAACTTTATACAAGGTAGCCCACTTATGACGAATTTTTGCATTTGTAGAATCAAATCAAATTTAAAAAATGTCTATAAAGGTAAACAATCAAATCAATTATTTTTAAAGATTCACAACTGAATGGCACTGATGAGATTTAATGAGATCGAAACATGTTTATCATTGTTGGATTCTTTGGTTATAATAAAAATTATTTACTTAATTGTAAATTTTGCATATTATAAAAATATTTTGTCTTCACAGTATTCCGTTGAAAAGTGGTAATAATATAACAACTTTCTTATTTTAAATGGACTAGAAATATTAAAATAACTGCCAAAATTAAAAAATATTTCTTACATTTTTAAAATATCACTCTGCTTTCAACATTTTATTTGGTTTCTTTAAACCTAATATTTATGATAAAGTAGTAGATAAGGCATACTCCGACAGGATGGGGGGGGGGAAATCTCGGTTCTACTGATACACTACTGTGATCCTAGAGGCACAGGAAAAAAGTGTTTGTAGAGGAGAATTATGAAGACTTCAAAAAGAAGTGGTTATGTTCTGTCAGGAATGGAAGGCTGTGATAATATCGTTCATGATGAACGTGTTAGAAATGCCATATTTACTCACAAAATTGTTACGGTTCAAAAATTTAAACATTGTTAAATTTTCCTACATTCAAATTTAGTTTCGAATATTTATAGAAATCTTTCAATACTTTGTTGATTTGCCGTTAAATGGCATCATAAGTATCATTTTGCATATTTTCAAAACGCCAGCTGATACAAAAGGCATTGATAAGATTGCATTTTTATTCGTTGTTAACAAGTTAAAAGTTAAAACACCATTTATATTCGATCGACATTTTTACGTTTTTTTTGTAAAACTTTCTGAGGACGGTGAGCGGATTTTGGAATCATTTTTTGGACATATTTCGTCCTATCCATATTTTGGGATACATTTCAACCGCTTTATTCGGATTGCTCCTGGGTACCGACTTCTTTGAAGTAACTTTTACCAAGAGAATCCTAACTTCGTATTTTGAAGGATTCAACCAGTCCCAAGTTTTTGACCATCTCATCGAATAGTGGCTGTTCGAGCTTTGACAGCAACCCTCGACCATCTGAGGTAGTATTCCTAATGTTTTTGATTTGTAAGGTTATTTATTTGACTTTGTTTCCTTTAGGGTTTTTCTTTTAGTCCCGAGTTTTTCACTGGGAGTTTTTGTTCCGGTTTCCTTTTATTTGACTACGAGTTCGTTTGTTGTTGGCGACCACCTGCCATATTCTGGATCGTGCTAATCGTTTTATTCATCTTGCACTCCCCACAACACCTTGGATCAGAAGACACCGCCAAGATAAGCCTTTTGTATATTTTTTTTTTAATATCTTTGTATATTTTATTTTACTGTGCGGAATATTTTGGGCCGTTCCCTTGCTATTTTATTTTACATAAGTGTGTTCAATTATTACCTGTGATTTTAACACAGAGGCGTGTATGCAATATTGTACGCCGAGTATACGTATACCAGGTAAACCAAACACCAGTTATTTTTATAACTACATACGTGTAATTTTACAATTTAACTCGTATTTTATTTTAAGGGTAAGCTCAATTATTGCGACAGGTTTTGTAAATTTAATGTTGATCATTATATCTAGATCAAGACGAGATAATACGCTTTTGTTACTGGAGGCGATTTACCCAATCTCCTCTACCTTCCCCTACTCCAGTACTCCAGCTTTTCGTAGTTTTTTTTTACAGGGAGTACTTTGCTGTGATATACAGGGTGGTTCATCAAACTACGTGGCGCTCTTTTACCAGCAGTTATCGCCTTGCTCTTTGAAGCATAACCTTTCGGCACCCCCCCCCCCTGTATCATCCATTTGTCAACAAGGAGGGAGATTGTTGTTGCCAATGTAGTCGTGCGATTAGAATGCCGATTTTCTGAGCGGTCGACTTGGTTTCTAATACCAAAATATTTGTTATGAATTTACACCAGTAATTGTTTTAAAAAACAATTTTTGCTACCTGAAAAACGAAAACTCAGGGCTTGTAGCAATTTAAAGATGTAAGTGCCCTCTTGGCTAGCTCGGAGTACGCAAGAGGCAATAAAGCGATGTGCCAATCTCCCTCCTTGTTGACAAATGGATGATACAGGGGGGGGGGTGCCGAAAGGTTATGCTTCAAAGAGCAAGGCGATAACTGCTGGTAAAAGAGCGCCACGTAGTTTGATGAACCACCCTGTATATCACAGCAAAGTACTCCCTGTAAAAAAAAACTACGAAAAGCTGGAGTACTGGAGTAGGGGAAGGTAGAGGAGATTGGGTAAATCGCCTCCAGTAACAAAAGCGTATTATCTCGTCTTGATCTAGATATAATGATCAACATTAAATTTACAAAACCTGTCGCAATAATTGAGCTTACCCTTAAAATAAAATACGAGTTAAATTGTAAAATTACACGTATGTAGTTATAAAAATAACTGGTGTTTGGTTTACCTGGTATACGTATACTCGGCGTACAATATTGCATACACGCCTCTGTGTTAAAATCACAGGTAATAATTGAACACACTTATGTAAAATAAAATAGCAAGGGAACGGCCCAAAATATTCCGCACAGTAAAATAAAATATACAAAGATATTAAAAAAAAAATATACAAAAGGCTTATCTTGGCGGTGTCTTCTGATCCAAGGTGTTGTGGGGAGTGCAAGATGAATAAAACGATTAGCACGATCCAGAATATGGCAGGTGGTCGCCAACAACAAACGAACTCGTAGTCAAATAAAAGGAAACCGGAACAAAAACTCGGGACTAAAAGAAAAACCCTAAAGGAAACAAAGTCAAATAAATAACCTTACAAATCAAAAACATTAGGAATACTACCTCAGATGGTCGAGGGTTGCTGTCAAAGCTCGAACAGCCACTATTCGATGAGATGGTCAAAAACTTGGGACTGGTTGAATCCTTCAAAATACGAAGTTAGGATTCTCTTGGTAAAAGTTACTTCAAAGAAGTCGGTACCCAGGAGCAATCCGAATAAAGCGGTTGAAATGTATCCCAAAATATGGATAGGACGAAATATGTCCAAAAAATGATTCCAAAATCCGCTCACCGTCCTCAGAAAGTTTTACAAAAAAAACGTAAAAATGTCGATCGAATATAAATGGTGTTTTAACTTTTAACTTGTTAACAACGAATAAAAATGCAATCTTATCAATGCCTTTTGTATCAGCTGGCGTTTTGAAAATATGCAAAATGATACTTATGATGCCATTTAACGGCAAATCAACAAAGTATTGAAAGATTTCTATAAATATTCGAAACTAAATTTGAATGTAGGAAAATTTAACAATGTTTAAATTTTTGAACCGTAACAATCCCCCCCTTACTAGAAGAAATTTACGAGAATGGCGAGAAAATTTCTCCAATTCACTGACCTACGTCAGAAAAGTATAAAAGGACAAAACATCAAAAACAAATCATATCATAATCGCTACAATCGTTATCAAAATCAAATAAACACTGACAAACTCGTCATTAGTCAGAAGCGTATGGCTTTAGATCTTTGGCATGCCAGGTACCGCAAAGTTTCCCATCGGGATCTTTCAGTTGAAAAACCCACATCGATAGCTTTTTGTCTATAATAAACGGCCCAACAAACTTTGGAGCCAACTTGGCCGTAAACTGCCTGGCTGCATCTGATAAAACAAAGTTTCGTCTCCATACCCTCTGCCCTAATTGAAAAGTGACTGTACGACGTCGGAGGTCATAATGCTGTTTAGACTTCTCATAGGCACGAGTAAGTCGAGACCTAATGTCAGCATATAAGACCTTAAATGCCTCCGAGCGTAATACGAAGTCTTGATCACGATCAAAAGATAGGTCGTCATCGTCGTCGTTCGGTTGGCGCTCTACTATCATTTCCCTGCCGAAATTTATAAAATAAGGGGTGTGACCCGTCACCTCATGTTTAGCCGTCCGAATAGCGCATGTCGCCGTTGCTAAATATTTGTCCCAGTCTCGATGGTGGTCTTTGACATAGGACGCCAGCATGGTTTTCAAGACGCGGTTTATCCTTTCGGTTGGATTGGCTTGAGGGTGGTAATTCGGCGTAAACGTAATTTTGCTACCGTATTTGTCAATCATATTTCTAAATTCGCGACTGCGAAATTGGACACCGTTATCGCATATAACGGTACGGGGAACGCCAAATAACAAAAATACGCCCTCCTCCAAACATTTCACCACGCTCTTCGCCGTTGCCGCGCGCAGGGGAAACGTTATCGTAAATTTGCTGAAACAATCGGCAACAACAAGGATGTAGCTAAAGCCTCCGGTCGAACGAGGAAGAGGACCAACGATGTCGGTACAAATGACTTCCCAAGGAGTCGAAATAATCGAATGGCCTCCCATCGTACCAACTGAAGCCTTTTGCTCGGGTTTGGCACGCGCGCATACAATGCAGCGTCGAACATAAGTGGCAACGTCACTCTTCATTTTAGGCCAGTAACACTTCTGTGCTACGCGGTGAAAGGTTTTATAACTCCCCATATGCCCAGATGTCGGGGAATCATGGAACTGTTTAAGTATCTCGCCACGACGTTCTTTAGGAATGACTTCCTTCCACTGCTCGTTACAGTCAATTAAACCTTTGCTATTATTACGGACACGTTTAAACAGTTTAGCGCCTGTAATTCGCCAAAGAGGATATTTATGTGGTGTTTTCGTTACTTTTTCTCGCATTTGCAAGAGCCATTTGTCCCGAGGTTCGTTGTCGACGGGATTAACGTCAACAGTATCGATAACCGGAACTGAACGTGATAGAGCATCGGGAACAACGTTAAGTTTACCTGACCTATGAACGATTTCAAAATTAAATTGCTGTAATCTTACCGCCCATCTAGCAATTCTCCCAATAGGATCTTTGATATTATTGAGCCATTTTAAGCTATAATGGTCTGTGACTACTGTAAACTTTGTCCCCTCGAGATAAGGTCGCAGTTTTTCAATGGCGTGAATAACTGCTAAACACTCCTTCTCGGTGACACTATATTTACGCTCGCTTTTCGACAAGGACCTACTAATGTAGCAAATGACTTTCTCCCCTTCGGGATATTGCTGCGATAAAACCGCGCCGAGTCCGTAATCGCTCGCATCTGTTTGCACAATAAACGGTAGACTCCAATCGGGACACGATAACACCGGACTGGTTACCAAATGTTCCTTTAACATGTTAAGAGATTCATCGCAAGATTGAGTCCACAAAAACTTTTGATTCTTGCGAAGCAAGTTTGTCAAAGGCGCAATTAAATTCGAAAAATTCGGCACAAATCGCCGATACCATGAAGCCATACCTATAATACGACGGATCTCTTTAACGTTAGTTGGTGGGGGAATACGTAAAATCGCTTCAACTTTATCTGGGTCTACCGCTAAACCTCCTGAGTTAATAATAAACCCCAAATATCGGAGTTCCGATTTGCAAAAATGACACTTATCGCGACTAAGCGCAAGATTCGCTGCCTTAAGTCTTTTAAACACATCTGTCAAAACCTCTACATGTTTTTCAAACGTGGGCGTTACGATGATAATGTCGTCCAGGTAACTGAACACGTAGGGCTCTAGATCTGGACCTATAACCCTATCAATTAAACGACTCCAAGTTGCAGGTGCGTTATGTAGCCCAAATGGCATACGCTTAAATTGGAATAACCCACGATTGGGTACAACAAATGCAGTATATTTGCGCGATGACTCCGCAACAGGGATCTGCCAATACGCTGACTTAATATCTAATGTTGACAAATAATTTGCATTCTTGAGTTTGTCAAGAATGCTGGCCACGTACGGTAAAGGATATGCATCTGGCTCGCTAACAGCATTAAGACGACGAAAATCTACGCAAAACCGATAAGTTTGGTCTTTCTTTCTCACAAGTAAAATCGGAGAAGACCATGCCGATGTCGATGGCTCGACGATATCATCGGACAACATTTTGTCTAACTCTAAATCAACGTGTTTTTGCAGAATGGGAGAGATTGGATAATACCGCTGTTTTATTGGAGGAGAATGAGTCTTAATTTCATGTTCCGCAAGATGAGTATACCCAAGTTTACCGTCAGAAATCGCGAACTTAGCCTCAACCAACAAATTATCAAGAACCTTCTTTTGGCTTTCCGAAAGAGTGTCAGCGGGTTGTAGGGCACTAACGAGTGCTTTTTCACCCGTATTCGAGAAACACCACTCACCGCTACGAAGGTTGGGTACTATTCCCATTTTGACCCAAAAGTCTGTGCCAAGAATGAGATAATGTGGTAGAGATGGAATTACCAAAATCTCAAGAATCTTGATTTTATCTCTTAAATTAACAGGCAATATCGCTACTCCTACACAGGTACAAACCTCTCCATTCGCAACAATACAGTCCTGAGCGCGCGAGCTATCTAAAAGACATCTGTCCTTTAACATGCTCCAACCCGGACCGCCTAAAATGGTTCTGGAAGCGCCAGAATCCAAAAGACCTAAAATTGTCTGACCGAATATAGTTACCTGAAGATAAGGACGTTCGTCGTTAATAGCGCTAGCTAAAATAAAATCGAGGATGACTTTGTCTTTAGTAGGGATATTTAAGATGTTGGTGACCGGGTTACAAACAGAGCGCGATCCCCGATCGTCTATCGCCTCTGATTTCCGTTTCCCGGACAGTTAGGACAAGTGCTTACGGTATAGCCAACTGTTCCACAACGGAAACACAAAACTCTATTTGGCTTCGTACAAGAAGCTCTGCGATGGTCAGTTGAACCGCAATTCCAACATGAGGTTTTCGATATCGAAAGATTTTGCATGGGAAGGTCAGAAATCGCATTAAGGGTTTCTGTTCTGTACGTTGACCTACGATAACCGAGAGTAGGCTCTAGTAGTAACTTGAAATTAGTGGGTGGGGGACAATACTGATTAGAGTAAAATTCCGCCTCTTCTACCGCACGACCGTACTCTATCAACTCGTCAATAGTTATAATCTTTTGGGCTGCTAACCCACGCTGAATATTTGGTAGCAGATTACCTTTAATGGTGTTTACACGGTCAACTTCACACGGTTTGTTACTTAACTTGCCGTATAAGCTCTCCATAACCGAAACATACAGAACGAGCTTCTCATCAGCCCCTTGGGTTCTTTTCAAAATCTCAGACATCAATCGCGACTCATACCCTGGTGGTAAGAAAGATTTTTTTAATTGGATTACCAAGTCATCCCAACTACTAAAAACACTTTTCCTCGGACGATACCAAGTTAAAACATCGCCTCTAAAAAGCTCTACAGCTGAATGAAAAAGCTGTGCTTTCGACACGCCCCTAGCCTCGCGTAACTCTTCGACACGTTCCAAAAATTCAGTGACGCTATTGCGTCCGTCAAAAAAGATACCCCATTTATAAATGGGTGGCATTTTACCCGCGACAAACTGAGGTTCTGTCCCACACTGAGTACTACTACTCAAACGTCGAGGTACAAAATCTCTCTCAAAACTCTCTAAATTATCTCTATGCGCAGTACCTTCAACGATATTATTTGATGGCATGTGAGTTATCAAGGGCTGTGAACTACTTTCACCACAGAAAGATACACGCCTTGTACTTGTACGACGGTCACAAGGTACAGTTTCTTGAAAACCACTTAAATTTCTAATTGACTCTCCAACTTCTCGACAGAAGTCAGCTCGTAACCGTTCACGGTCAATATTCGGCGATAAATTGCTAACACTATGTGATATAGCAGTACTAACTGGAGCAATATGCTCTGCGGGAGCATCTCCAAAATCTATTAAATTTCCTAATGGTGGCGTTAAAGACGCCAAAGGTACCGAAAAATTATTTAAAATACTAAAAGCGCTGTCATCAGATGGTGGGTTAGGCATATCGAGAAGGGATTCGACAGTACTATCAAGATCATTATCAGAAATGGAATACGCGCGATTTAAAGCTTTTAACAATTCATTAACCAGAGTCAATAAATTATCACGCTTCCTAATAATGTCATTTGAAACACCAATGACTCTGTTCAAGCGACGCTGAACATGTAACAGACGAGTTTTAATGCGTGCTTTCTCGTTGTCTTTATTATTACCATCGAACTCCTGTATCTCGCCTCCCAACTCATCGAGTTTAGCCGACAAAATATGAAGTTCTCTCTCGGGTTCCCCATACTCAGAAAGATGTCCTTCCAGTACCGAGCGATGCTGATTAACAGCCTGCCGTAACTGTTTACGCTTTTCATCCGTTGTGTTAGAAGGATCAACACCCCTGATGCGTAACTCATAAGTGAGTTCATCACTGCGTAACCTATTTATATCCATGGTGAAGAATAAAATATGGAAGAAAGAAAAATAAATTCCAATTCCCCCCTTACTAAAAGAGCAAAAGGCAAAACGAGAAAAACCAGTAAGACACGTAAAGGTCCGCCAAAAAAAATATAAAACGAGATAACACCACTTTTGCACTGTTTTAGCGTTGGGCGCCAATTTTTGCTACCTGAAAAACGAAAACTCAGGGCTTGTAGCAATTTAAAGATGTAAGTGCCCTCTTGGCTAGCTCGGAGTACGCAAGAGGCAATAAAGCGATGTGCCAATCTCCTCTACCTTCCCCTACTCCAGTACTCCAGCTTTTCGTAGTTTTTTTTTACAGGGAGTACTTTGCTGTGATATACAGGGTGGTTCATCAAACTACGTGGCGCTCTTTTACCAGCAGTTATCGCCTTGCTCTTTGAAGCATAACCTTTCGGCACCCCCCCCCTGTATCATCCATTTGTCAACAAGGAGGGAGATTGGCACATCGCTTTATTGCCTCTTGCGTACTCCGAGCTAGCCAAGAGGGCACTTACATCTTTAAATTGCTACAAGCCCTGAGTTTTCGTTTTTCAGGTAGCAAAATGTTTACCTGCTGGTCCGGGTAACATTATAAATGGCCTATAGTTTGGAATTTATGTGTGTCATATAGATAGATGTATAATATCACTTTTAACACAATATCATAAACCAATTTTACTATAACTTGCTGGAAATCAATAAACTTACTGTTGATCAGCAGATAAAAAATATGCAAAACCAAAGAGCAAGTATATAAGGGCCAGCTGTAAGTTACAAATTTAAACAAATATTTTTCGTACTATAATAAATAAAGTCACATTTAGTTACATTGGTACTTTTCAAAGCAAAGATTAGCCTTTCTATGCCCCTGATGGGCAGAGTTATCTATAAGTAATTACAAATTGTAAAGTAATTATTATTCCCCTTAAAATGCTCTTAACGATTATGCTATATTTAGATTATATTATTATATAGTATCAGATACGTCAACCTTATGGGAGTTTTGGAAACACCTGGTGTAATTCAAAAATTTGTAATAGATGATACTACTAATTACATAATTGGAAGACGTATTAAATGGGTTCATTATAATTTTTGTTTGAGTCACTGTCTGAAATCATCAACATAAACCAAATTTTATTTAAATTAATAAAAGAACGTTGTTACGCCTTCTGGCACTGAATTTTTGTTTTTGTGCTGGTTTTTCTAGAATATAGATTAATGCCATATGAATATATTCTAGTACTAAAAGTATCAATTGAAGAACTTCCTAGATCCTAGAATATTCGTGTAACTGATAATATTAAGGTTTACAATAGCATTTTAAGGTGGCTGATTTCCATAGGGATTATCTACTTAACTAAAATATATTTTTTTTAACTATCGCTACAATTAAATAATACTAAAGCTGCATTTACGAACATTTTATAGGTTGTTCCTCAAAGCTTCCTGTGTAACATATTGAAATGTGAGAGAATTATGTGTATTAGTTTTCGCGTAATCATGAGATTAAATCATGCGCAATACGCGCCAGCACTAATTATCAATTTAATAATAAATTGTCTTCTACGCCTCATATTTCAATATGTTACGTAGGAAGCTTTGAGGAACAACCTGTACAATTTTCGTAACTGTAGCTCTAGTATTATTTAATTGTAGTAGTATAAATACATTTTAGTTTAGCTGGCGATTCAGCCTATGTTAATACAATTTTAATTGTGGCGTTTGAGCAGCAAAAATTGAAAGAAAATACTGGTTTGTAGCACGGAAAATGTCCAACTTGAAAATTTTACAGATAAAAACGGGAACAGTTGATCAGACGTTAATATGTAATTAAATTTTGAAATTAAAGTTTTAAAATAAAGTTAAATTGTGCGTGTACTACCAGTGGCGTAACTAGTAGGTTGTGCAAGAAACATCGACGCCAGCTCCATATAGGCGCCGCAGCATCGGCTATTACATGAAACCGCTGCAGGGGCGCCTATATGGAGCCGCGGCACCGGTGCTCCTGCTCTGGCACACCGGCGCCAAGCAAACTTGTTACGCCAGTGCGTACTACATTCAAAATTTAGATTTTTTTCTCGAAACATGTAGAAAAACCGTATGTGCAAAAGTGAATTCTGAATTGTCATTTTTAACATGCCATATTTCAGTTAATATAAATAATTGAGCATTAAAAATTAACATTGTATTAACATAAGGCTGAATCGCCACCTTAAATAGATAATCCCCATGGAAATCGGCCACCTTAAATTCAGTCTCAAACACAATGGGATAGCTATGCTTGTGTAATAGTATCATTATTTACTTTATTAATAATTACATATTACCCTTATCAATTATTATAGCTAAAAAATTTGTCAATTTTTGACAAATTTTACTTATCACTGGAGAATTAAAAATTTGTTTTGGTGGAACACACTTTTTGAATAATAAAAATAAGGTACTATTATAGTGCTTTATTTTCATTATTTACAGTTTTATTTTATCAAGCAGAAGTACTTATAGCAAAGGGTATTTTAAAGGGAATCGTTTTCCCAAAAAAGAATATAAGGCTGGGTTGCAGCGAGTTTAATAAATTAGTGTAATGTAAACTAATTCAAATTAACTAACAATACATTTTTATTATTGTTATAACTTTGATTCATTTTTGGCGCAACTGGTCCCAAGTTTTCTATCAGGAATTTGTAATTTTTAAGTACATTATTGACAGGAGTGCATCAACCAAGCCGAATTTTGATATCCACAACTGTCTCCAAGTTACGGCTTACTGATTGATGAAGGTAAAAATGCAAACGTAATCACTATTTTGCAGATTTATTTAAAAATGAATACCCCAAACTATTTTGGGTTATATTATATTTTGGGCCTAATGTAAGAAATCTAAATACATATAAAATATATGGTATTCCGTTTAAAATCAGTAAGTTGTATATTACCACGCTGAAACGGAATACTATACAGACTGATAATAAATGTACAATTAAATAAATATTGTTTTACATTTTTGTATAATGTAATTTTAAGAACTTAATAATAGAATTTGCCATTTGTGGGTCATCCTATATACAGTCGGATGCCTCACAATGCGAGGTACATGGTTTTCAGATAACTCTTACATAAATTTTATAATTTCTCTGCCGGCAGTGGAGAAGAAAATCAATTAACTCTTAATTGTGTACTTGTAATACTACTCCATATATTTATTTTTTTTATTGAAAAATTGAAAAGCGCGATTATTTAAAAATCCCAATTTTTCCGAACCATTTAAAAGTGTCTTACTACCTTTTTTTATACAGTATTAACCATGTAGGTGCTTTTTTTACTAATAACGCACATTAAAAATAATATTTAACATAGGTAACCTTTTTACTGTACTGTAAGTAATTAACATTTTTCTGGTGGTGCCGATTTTTCTTGTATTCATCACATTTGAAAAGTTTTTATATCATCAATTGTTGTGCATTCTGTAATTAGTTTAGATACTTATTAGTCGATACTTCTGTGTGAGTTATTATGAAATTTGTTTAATTACACCTTGATAACTATAATAATTATAATTATAATACTAAAGTAAATACAGTAAAACCAACATATAGAACATAAAGTAGTTACGCATTTTAAGTTATTTGTTTGCATGAAAATTGAGTTTGTATTTTAAGTTACTCAATTGTTGCATGCAATTGCATTCGGTGTTTATATTTGGTTTATTCTTTTGGTAAAATTTATTACAGAGAATAGTACTTAAAATGTTTAACTGAACTAAGCACAATTGAAGACACTGATTTAAATTTTTAATAGTTATAGGGATGAATGACTGTTGATGTATAGAAATATTTTATTCCAAAAATTAGATATTTGTATCATCATTAATTTTAGGAGTGTTGTTGTTTCAGAAAATTATATCGTTCCATCTAATATAATATGCTGTAGCATTTTGCTAAACATTTTGGGCCATATTTTATCATTTTTATTCACTAAATCAAGATGAATGTTGAATATTAGCTTTAGAATATCATAAACTAAGCGACAGGGCGTATAAATAAATGTAATTCTAACTATAAACTTTGATTATATAGTATCTGAGAAGCAAACCTTATGGGAGTTTTGAAAGCAGATTAAATAGTTCAACTGCAAAATCTAGAAATACTTTAAATGTAAAAACAACTAATTTATTACGCCTTCCAATTTAGTAGCACCATTTGTTGATAATCTTTTGAACCACACCAGGTGTGTCCAAAACTCACATAAGGTTTGCGTATTTGATACTACATAATCAAATCTGTAACTAAAAATGTTAGAAAGATTTATCTTAATTCTCATTTACTTATTTTTTTATTTATTTCATAATTTTTTTCATTTTGCTAAAAATTGGTTCAGCTGAACGCTAGCTTACTGAAGCGCACTGTATTATTACGGATATAATAGTCAGTATTATTTTTTTTACTTTTTTTCCAAAATGTCCTTAAGAGGAATCCTCGAAGTTGGAAAATACACTTTCGTAATTCACTGATATCTTGCTTATTACTCAAAAATATTGCACAAAAGTATATATTTTTTAAAAGAGGAAACTTGGACGCAGGTCGTGTTGTTTTGATTTTTTTTAAATTCAAATTTTTTTCAATATTTTTTTTTCAAAAAATTGTCCTCTTTTAAAAAATATATACTTTTGTGCAATTTTTTTGAGTAATAAGCAAGATATCAGTGAATTACGAAAGTGTATTTTCCAACTTCGAGGATTCCTCTTAAACGTAAAAAAAATACTTTGATCCTAAGTTACAATTTTCACTAAATTTTATACAACATCCACATAAACAACACTCAGGTATTTTATCTACCTAAATGTACTCATATCTTTAGTAGTAAATTTAACATGCGGTAGAATAATCCAAAGATTTTTTATATTATATATTTGTTTATATATTGTACCAAAAAAATATTGCATAAGTTTTAATTTTGATATTCATTTTATTACATTTAATTTAGTTGGTAGAAATGCTTATGTGTATATATTATATTTTGTTTCTACTTACATTGCATTTCTTGATGGAGGTTTTCGAATATGTTGTGGGTAAGTTTTAAGTTTTTGCATGTCGTTTGGTTTTTATTATCTCATTTTTGCCTGATTGTTTGCTGCTTCGGAACCTACTGTTACTTAAAACATTAATTTTTTCATACATTACCCTAACATTTTTTACAGCAAGCATTAACACGTTTTCAGGTATTGAAGTTTTGCACAAAATGAATCTTGGCTTAAAATTAACATTAAGAGTGCAGTTTTTTTGCTTAAGGTGCAAAATATTATTAACAAGAATGTTTTAGCAAATATTTTAGGTTTGTTCGTTGGTATTGATCTAATTTTCAGCTACAATAAGTTGTGATTATTTGTGTTGAGCCGTACGGGGTTATAATTACAACCCTTTTTTATTTTTGGTGCAGTAATTACTTTTTTGTTCAGACTTGCACTAAATTTCAGTATGAAAAAACGATCTTCTTCTAGTAGACCTTAAGGCCTGTTATTTCCCAACATCTGCGTCGTTTCCTTGGCGGTGTTAGAAACTTTAAAAATCTTTTCCTAGACTTGCCTTCTAGACTAGACCTAGACTTGAGTTAAGGGTTATCCACCCCTTACTAGGAACAACGGACTAATACGACAATATGAGGGAAGTTCAGAAATTTTCGGAATGAAAGGTATATCTCAAAATAACCTGACAAAAGTTCCGTGAGATTTCTTCACGAAACCGACAAGACTGTCTGGTCTTATAGCTGGTGAAGTAGAACCAAAAGCACTAGTCTCGTTTTATTCTCCAACTACTTGTGTATTTTTTATAATTTTTTAGTAGGAAAATAGTATTTGAGTAATAATTTTAGAACAATGCAAACGACAAACGTTAGTAAAGTTACGGCAATTCTCTTCTTGTTTGATTAAAAAAGCGTAAAACAATAAAATTTATCGATTACTAATTTGCCTATTATTATTTTCCAGATAGTAACGCTGGCAGTGTATCTCAATTAGTAAATACCGAATTAGCCCTTCACATGATGGCATCTAAAACAAACGAAATCCAACAATATTCGTCGCAACCAAATCTAAATCAATCGCACGTTTACAGTAACATAACTCCAACACAAAATTTGATTACAAAATCGCAAAGTTGTGCTCAAAATATTAACGCCAATTTAGACAGACAGTTAGAAACGCATCCCAAAGTATGTTCGAATACAGAAGATTTACACTTAGATTCTATTACGATACGAGATAATCATATATTGCCAGGTGTAGCGGAAAAACATCCATCAGATCTCAATTTAGATAACGACTTAACTTTGCAAGACAAAGAAAACAATCTATTAAGTGCGAGTCGATTGCGTTTGTTACAAAATACTACAATGATTGAAAGTGCATTAGATTTAGATTCTATTGACGAGACGAGTTTGGGGACGAGTAGTCAAGTTGGTCTAATGAAAATTATGGTTTAGTAAATGTTTTTGTCTTTATTTTGTACGTAAGTGTTTTTACTTATAAGTTTTAATTGGTTATAAAATTTAGTGTGTAGACTTGGTTTCCTTCAATAATTTGGCTTCCAAAGTGTTTGTTTTTATAAAGGAAAAGTTATACCTAAGCGTCTTAATCTGTTATAATAAATAAAGATTTATTTTTGTACAAAAGCAAAGCTGCCTTTTGTAAAGGTTGTAATATTTTATTGTAACTTTGTTGTGCAATGAAGCGTGAAACATTAACGTGCTAATGTTAACGTGATGGCCATAATTTTTGTTTTTAAAACAAGTAAATTTGTTACACCGATTCGGTTGTTTTACTATGTATCCTGTTCATGACATTATTTATTACATATTGAAAATGAAACATCACAATTAAATTTAGAACAAATTTATAGTAACTATGTAATTGTTGTATACTTTGTCAGTGAGATATAAGTTCTTACGGTTTTATATTCGTATTTATAAGTTGTAAAATGAAACATGTGATTTAGCAATATTTACTAATCAACTAACAAACTATTTTGTAGGTTTCTTGTATATAAATAATATATTTATAAGTAATATAAATTGTTGAATATAATTATTGTTTATTTTGCCACCTAATCTCTGCCCATAAAATTTTAGTGCACAATACACCAGGTGAGTAAGATAACCTAGCACCAGATTTTAGAAATTTTCTAATGAAATATGGTAGGCGAAGGTGTAAATATCAATATAAAAATAAAATTTTGCTAAAAATTCGGACGAAATGAACCAAAAACTGTAAAGATAAAATACAAGCATTGTATTGGCTGGTTTCATAAGTTAGCTCCGCCTACCCGTAAAGATTTATTGAGCCATTCATGTAAGATGTTTAGAGGGGCGGAGGGCTAACATGTTATTTTTACTTGGGGGGGGGAGAACTGATCCTTTTTGGGCCAAAAATAATATGCTACCACAGGCGCGTAGGAGCAGGGGGCTTATCGCCCCCCTTCCCAAATCTTTAGGTCATGCCGGTGAAGTTCATTTCGGTTTTTCTGCAAAATTAATCACAATAACAAAAAAGGCGTTAAATTAACAAAATTAATTTTCAAACCAACTTTAGAATTTAAGGGGTTATCGCTATAATTTATAAATATGAATATATTCGATACAACCTTGGTCATTGTCCTATTTTCGGAACGGATGTTTAAATATTTTAATGATTGACATACTACTTAATTTAATATAATTTGTAAATATGAATATTTATGCGACAATATCTACAATTAAATTTTCTCTTCGTGTTATGGGTCTTGTGAAATGCGAGGCCGAGCTATGTTATGCGAAGGAGTAAAAAAAAACGTCCAACTGTTGCTGAGGGGATCGCAAGTTTTTTGTTTTTTTGTCGCAACACAAAAGAAATTGAGATAGGATGCTTTTTTTGCATTGCTTTATGCATTCTGCAGGGGGAGGAAATCTCGTCTGAGACAACGCCACAATCTGTGATTGATGAGAAACGATGCTTATAAAATGTTATTTATTTAGTAATAGAAACTATCTTATTTTCAATTGTATTCTGTTATTTAGCACATTTTCCAAGGATCCCGGTTTATAGTAGGTATAGTTTAAGTCTTATGAAATTTATTTAGTAATAGAAACTATCTCGTTAATTGCTACAGGTCTTTCACGTCGATCGTTCCCTTGGCCCATAGATAATAGGTTGCCGGCTGCTGAGTCGCGATTTTCTCCGTCGTATTGCTTCTTAACAGAAGCGTCGTGACCTTTAACAATGCTTGTTAAAGGCGTTCATGGCAGATTACACCCCGGTGGTTTGCCATTGCCTTCCGAGGGGAGAGACGGTCAGAATAAAGTTCTTACTTCAGTCGGATTCGAACCGGGTGATTAGCGTTCATAGTCAACTCGCGTGAACGCTATGCTCCGACCGCTCTCTCGTATATGAGTCGCGATAGGGTGGGTCAATTATCCAAAACTAGGAAACAACGATCTTAATCGGCTCTTCAATACTAAAATGCCGGTAGAACTGGACACCACTCTGGTGATTCATGCGCGTATTATGGAATACTATCATAGATAGCCGCAAAAATATCCTCCAGGTATTTCTTAAACTTAAAAAAAATTTAAAAATCAAAGCAAAATTGGCCATTTCCAAATGCTAACTTGTATTTCGGGCCCCTGTGCGTCGCCTACCTGACTTACCGCTTAGCACCGCCCCTGCACAGGATCTTTTACTTCATGAACCATATTATTATACTGAAATCGAAGAAGTTTCATCTTTGCATAATTAACCATTTTTTCATGACATTACCTATTGGTAGTAAATGCGCATTTATCTTCAAAACCAACAAATAAAAAGTTCAAGTTAATAATAAAAGCTTCTAAAAAACAAAAAAGAAATTTTATTTCAGACAATTATAAAATTTTACATAACAAAATTATGTATAGGAATTTGCTTTATGTTTGGGTAAAAATTTGAATCCTTCTGGAACAGGGCCTAATAACATTTCACTAATTTTGATCCAATCAGTTGCTGCTGCAGAGGCCATCAAAGTTTCCAAATCATCCCTCCCAATAAAACGTGGTGGTTGTTCATTAACTTTTTGAGGAGGCCTTTCCATTAAACCAACTGGCACATATCGATGTAAAAACGATAACCATTCCAACATAAAGCGTCTCGCATTTTCGACACCTACCGTATCAGATCCCCAATGTTCTAAGCCATAATTAGCGTATTTTTTTAATATATCAAACCTCTCGGAACTTGAAATATCCCATAATTTCTGTTCTTTAATTTCCGTAAACAACCACGGTTTAATAAGACCTCCTCTGCCAATCATAACACCTGTTAAATTTGGACAAGTTTCCAAAGCTACTTTATAGTCATTATAACTTAATATATCTCCGTTCCCTAATATTGGCAATGGGGACGCTTCATCAGCACATTGTTTGATGTACGCCCAATCCGCTTGCTTCGTATAACGTTGTTCCCTCGATCTACCATGAACAGTTACCAAACTTGCACCCCACTCGCCAAACTTCTTTACCTATTAAAAAGAAATTCGAGGGTAGTAAGGAGGTAAACATGCGCAATAAATTTAGTTTTAACAGGAAATTTCATTGTAATAGCTGTTTTAATAATTCGTTTTACCATCTTAAGACTCAACTTGTATGCTATCTATGTAATAAAATATGGATAACATATACTTCCGCTTATAATAGACTAACCTTGAAATTCATTGCAAGCGGACAACATTACACTATTTTAGGGGAAGTACATAACGGACTTATACTCTGTTTACCCAACAGATGCACTGAAGCTCCTCCCTAAAAACGCACGGGATATTCGAATAGAATTTTTCTATTGCTCGAATTTTGAAACTCCCGTTTACAACACTAACATCATAGTTTTTTTAACTTATAAATTAATTTTTAATGTAATTAGGGCGCGCCACCTGTTGAAACCTGTTTTTTAAAGTATGTAGAAATTTTTAGCGTGTAAAATTGGTTGATGCGCTCATTGGCTTACATTTTTGGGGAGGAGCCTTGATGCATCTGTTAGGTAAATAGAGTATAGCTTATAAGTTATAATGGACTACAATAAACGCTTTTAGTACATTATAAGAGAAACTAGGTAGATATCAGATAAGAATGAAATGTAAGCAACTCTTAAATGTAAAATTAAAAAAATATAATTAAATATTTAAACTTACCAAAGTGTGAGCTATATTTTCATTAGTATAAATACCAGTCCGTGTCTTCACTGTTACTGGTACTGTGACAACATCACATAAACTACGAATACACGACTCTAATATTCGTGGTCTCCTTAACAAACCACTTCCAGCACCTTCTGTGTACACCAATTCTATAGGACATCCTAAATTGACATCAATAAAATCAACATTGATTTCTCTCTCCAACATATATCCACATTTAGTAATCAAATACGGATTGTTGGCACAAAGTTGTACACCAAACAAATCTTCAGTGTGATGCCTTTTTGTCAGTGCCCACTCTTGTGGAGTACCTTGCAGTAACGAAGAACACATTGCCATTTCTCCACAAGTCACATCGGCTCCAAATTCCTTACAAATCCTTCGAAAAGGTAAATTTCCAACCGTGGTAAGGGGACTTAAAAAGAGTTTATCCTTCCAATCGATACTACGCTTTTCTCTTTGCAATAACTTAATGATATCTTCATCTGTCACACATCCTGATGTCGTAACGGGAGGTGCTGCATCTTGCTTCTGTAAAAACTACTTTAAATATATAACATTTGAATAATTCAGATTAAATCATGTCACCCCTGTTCGTTTCCTGTCATTATATTTCACAAGAGCTTCGGCCACATTAAAATCATATTTCTTCTTTCGTAGTGAATTTTGTAAATCAAAACTTAAATAACCAACGGTATTAGAACCGGAGGCTTGATATGCCTTTTGTTTTTCTTCATCGACAATGTTAAAACCGTCAGGAGAAATGTGATCACTTCCAAATCTACAACCAATGCCCCTAGTGCAACTACCACTAGTCCGATAATTGTAGCACTCTTTTCCTAAACAAAAAATTAATTACCACATCAGAACATTAAAAATCGATTTGTTATTTGAAACTTACCAATATCTGTAGGTTTAGTCTTCAAATATTCTTGAATATCATGCATGAACCTGCAGTTCGTCCTAGAACACTGGGTCCCTTTTGTATCGCTGGTCACACTAATCAAACTATTACATAATTCAACTTCTCTATTCACTTTATACGTATGTGGTCGTGCTTTATTTTGCCCCTTTAATTTCTTTTTTTCTGCTTTCGAAAGCTTCCGTTTTTTTTCTGGTGGGCCTTCAGCAATTTCTTCGTCATTTTGCAACGTCCTTTTATCCTTCTCCGAAACACATTGCAGGCTTAATTCACTGACGTGATCTTTGACTATGAATCTAAAAAAAATTTATAAATTACATTTTTATGATATAAAAAAGAATGAATAAATTATATACTCTGGTTTTATCATGGAGACACCGCTCGAAGACATATTGTACCTAAATTATTACAACTATGTTATTTAATTTATTTAGATATTTAAATCGATAACAAAATGCTAGAACTAATTTTAGGTTATGTAAACAACTCACGTGGTTTACAATACTTCTGAAACATCCTGTATAGTGAGAAATTTCAAAAAGCATGTCTCCAGCAATGCTCCAGCTAATTATCCCCCCCCCTCCAGCTAATTTTTGAAATATCTCCAAAACTATTTGGGTACAAACGGAAATAATTTTTGCACAAATAGGCACAAACGAAGTATAAAAGATTGAAATTGTTATTTTGAACTTCATCCTGTAAGTGTATAAGTGTTACCCAGAATCTTGTTAATCCAATCATGCGCGTCAGTTTTGTCTATTTTGACTGGACTACTATCCCTGCGTTCGGGGAAAAACTACTTTCGCTACCAAATCTGCCGTGCTAAGTTAAATCGTCCTAACTGCAAATTGCTTAAGGTACAAAGTCCTATCTTGAAAGATATGACCTAAGAATAAAATATGAAATAAGAAATGCTACCAAACATTTCTTATTTTTTTCCTTCTCTCAAGCTTTCAGTCGCTACAAACGCTACAAACATTTTGGTGAGGAGCCAAAGCGTTTGGAATCTCGAAAGAAGGAAAAAAGGAAATGTTTGGTAGCCAAACGCACAATCTATGAAATGGAAAATTTATGGAAAAGCTTTTGATATTCGCCTTCTGAGTTTTCTTTTTATGTGCGAATTAACTTTCTTCTTCTTGACAATTTCCTTGGAGCCACCCCAAAAATTTCACGACCCCCCCTAAAAGCGTATCTCGATTTAACAATTTTTAAATTATTTACATTTTTCAATGTAAAAATAATCCTACCATCAAAAAAATTACCTTAACACATCATACCTTCATAGATGAATGACGCGGCACGCAATGTGTTAAATGAGGCTAAATTGCATAAAAATTATTTTGAGAACGTTGTACCCAATTACTGCGAAAAAAATTAAAAACACATTTTAGAAATTCAAGAAATCCCAATTCCAAGCAGGGACGTGCCTATGGGGGTTATTGGGGGGACCCCCCAAATATTTTAGGAAATTGGAACAAAGTTGGCAAAATCACTCAAAATTTGGTCAAGTTGGCAAAAGCCGCTAAACCTATAATAGGAAAAATAGACAATTACAAAGAGTTGGCAATTTTGAATTAATTAAGTTGGCAAATTCCCCCCCCCCCCCCAAAAAAAAAGTTTGCTGGGCGCGTCCCTGATTCCAAGTTCTCATCCCCACCAAATTGTACTGCTTGCTACCTACTTGCACTCGCTACACTATCTATTTTGGTGGAGTAGAAAGTGTGGTGCTGGACTACACCAAATCCATCATTAGACTAATGTAATTGACAACACCGATTTTCGTAACAAACACTATACTCTTTACACTGTTTCATACCAAACGCCATCTTAAGTTAGAGGAAAATGTAGTTCGGGTTACATTAGGACCAAACAAAGCTATTATGTTGTGTCCCCCCCCCTATGGTCAATATCTATAGTTACAACCCCGGATCTAAAATTGCAGAAAATGTTCCGATTTTTTAAATTTACCTTTTATCGTGCATCAACTACTAGGTTATTACTTATTAGCACCGGACCAACAAGTGGCTGGGGATTCGAACCCGTAACTACTTATTCGTAATGGCTCTTACGTTTCACTCCAGACTCCATGCCATTCTGCTGGGTTTTTTAATTTTTGTACTGTAATAACAACTAAACTTAAAACTGTTGAGAACCACTGTAGACTGCTTATTATTAGGTCCAATGCGCAATTTAAAAATAAACAAATTTCATTGCGCATTTGACACAAAGTATGTGTCATTCGCGCGATAGATTTTGGTGTTGGTAAAATTTAACGTCTAATTTGTTTAATTTGTTGATTTTTTTTAAACCTCCAAATAAATTAGGTTTTCCCAGAACTTTTGTGTAATTGCAACTTACTTTACGAAAATTTAACTGATGACGTTAACATTTTTACTTTTTAGAATATCAAATGTGTGACATTTACTACTCCAATTGAAAAACCATATTTTCGCAAAAATTAGTATAATTTATGAATCAAAATGGTTAAGTTATACAGTATGAGTGTCTTTCATAAGGGGCAAACCAATGCTACCTGTTTGAAAGCAGTTTACAGTTTGCAAGGTTTTAATCTATTTCAACGAGGCTCCGTACAAGAATTTATGGCATTTGTTAGTAAAACCATTGTCGAAAGAACCCTTTCGTCATCTAGGCAGTCTGTTAAGGAAGGAGGTACTAAGATTTACCCTTATTTGACTTTGTTTACTTAACAATTAATTGCAGAATATATGTGTCACGTGTTTGTACGGAGGGACAACTTGGCTGGAGTAGTTATTGCCGATCACGAGTATCCATCGCGTGTATCTCATACTTTAATCACCAAAGTTCTTGACGAATTTTTTCAACAATATCCTGCAACGAGTTGGCCTAGTCTAACAGAGCGAGATGTAGCATTCCCTAACTTAAATACTTACTTAGCTAAATATCAAAATCCACAAGAAGCTGATGCTATGACCAAAATACAAACCGATCTTGATGAAACTAAAATTATTTTGGTAAGTTTTACCTTTTCTGTTAACGTACATATTAGCATTAAAATAAATTGTTATTTTGATAGCATAATACAATTGAGGCTGTCCTGGATAGAGGTGAAAAATTAGATGATCTTGTAGCAAAGTCCGAAGGCCTAAGTATTCAGTCCAAAGCGTTTTATAAAACAGCTCGTAAAACAAACAGCTGTTGTACATTTGGTTAAATCATTACACATTCCATTACATAACTGTTGTGCTGCTATTGCAGTTTCCATAAATTGGTGCATTACATTGTGTCTGGTAAATGTCTATATTAATGGCCATGTGGTTGTATAAATTATATAATATGTAACAAATTTTTCATTTACATTTAATTATTTAATAATGAATTGTATAAACAATGTCAAATTTAATTAAAATTAATGGGCTATGTTAAAATAAGGAACAAGTTCCTTCATTTTGACTGTTGTTGACCATTGCTTCGGTTATAATTTTTAGTTGGAACATAAAAGATTATCAAAACTTTTGACAAAATGTATGAGCATTTTATAAATGTTTTATGTATTCAAAATATAAATAATATACAAGCAAGTTCAGTATCATGTTTATTAGCAAAACCTTATCTTCTTTACATACTTAGAAGACTGATGATATTTTCTGAAACAATCAAGATTTACATAATAATTAGAATACTTCAGAATTTTTATTTAAGCCTTTAAAATAAATAAAACTCTTGATTTTCACATTACCTCCGATTTCAAAAAATGTCCACCAAGCCATTACAACTAATAGAAGCGTTATATTGGCTTACTGGTGTTTTAAAAAATAATATAAAAAAAATTATTTAAAATAGTAATAATACAACACATAAATTTCCCTTTTTATTACTTCCATTATTATACCATCCAAAATATAATTCTAATAATACAGAAAAAAAAACTTAACTGCTTAATATATAAGATAATTAACTAGTTGGATTTAAATACTCTACATATTCACCGGGTGGAGTAGTTGGTCTAGGCATCCGCCCAGGTAATTTCAAACTAACCGTTTCTGATGATCTAGAAGTGGATACCTTTCCAAGTTGGTGTGGTCCCGGTACTTTTCGATGACCATTTTCTCTTTGAATAATCTCTGCTAAACTATAACTAGGCAACCACGACTTTTCTTTAAGTGCTGTCGCCACCACGTTTCGATTTGGTTCTGGATCATAGGCTGCACTATCACAACCAAAATGTTCACAATACTCGTGAACAAAATGACGCTTATCTTTATTCATAGTTTCGAAGGAGTAGGAACGACTCTTCTGTTTACTCTGTTTTGCCAATTTAACCAATTCTGACAATTTGTCATGTATATGTTGACAAAATTTTGGATCACGTTTTGCCCAACCTCGCATAAAATCAGAATAACGAGGTGCTAACTTGGCACTTAAATCCGGATTACGTATTTGTAAACCAATTGCTAATCTTCTGTTTCTTTCAATTACACGACACTCTTCAGTACATTCCAACCTGCATTTAATAGTAAAAGAATTAGTAAGATACTGTTTTTTGGAAATTCAAATCAAGACTTACACTTTCATAACTCCACCCTGTGGTTGTTTATTCATTGATGCAGCAACGTCGATTGTACGTCCCATTTGCATTTCTTCCATGGTGGATACAAGTTGTGCCATCGCAATGTTCTGGTACTCGGCAGCAAGGTCATTACAAACACGAGTACTCTTTCGGTGACCACATTGACAGGTAACCGTTACTATTTGTTTACAAACGGACTCGCGACAAGGTGGCACATGGCACGGTAGATTACATTGATGTCCACATACGGGTCTTGGTTCTAAACATGGTTGACTGCAAGTTGCTTTGCAAGGTCCAACGTGGCACGGTTGATTACATTTGTGCTTTCCACAAGGCATATCTAATCCACATGCATATCCACAACTAAAACTCTCTTGATGACATTGAATTGTTGAACGCTGTTCATGTTTGCCGTAACACCAACGTGTACAAAGAATTGTGCATGGAGGACAAGAACCGGTGTGGCAATTATGGAATACATCGTGATCACAAGAACGAGGTCTCGAACAGGGTTGTTTACATGGTGGAGGTCGAGTACCACATGATACGGGTGGATAAATTACACTAAATCCACATTCGCAATACAATTCATCAAAGCTTGTATGCCAACATGGTTGGCAGTGGCCTTTGTGACATGTTTGTTCACATTTATGTTGACCACAAGTAAGAGTACGATTACATGGTAATGGACAAATGTGATCAATATCTATGCAGCACAATTGATTACACTTATGTTTTCCACAAGAGCGTTTCTGTAAAAAAATAATATTAAGTTAAATTACACTCCCAAGTAAAATTTCAATTATTATCTAAGATATTTTAGATGCTCTATCTAACTTATATTTTAAATAATCAAAAAATAATTCAATTAGTCAAGTTAAGTGCCCGAACTATCATTTGGATGACAACTTTTTCAATAGGTGGTGCAGTTATCTAGATTTAGAATTCACGTCTTTCATTGATTGGACAAAATAAAAGAAATATTTCATTGGTTTCAAAATCTTTTGTTTCGTCTTTTAAAATCATTCAAATTATGGTCGAAACAAAACTTCATTTACAACACACAACACTACAATACTTGAAATGTAAACAATTTTAATATAGCATATTATTAAAGATTGCTATTTTAACTGGGTCACATTTTATATTTTATTTAACTATGTAAAACTGCTAATTAACATAATTGAAATGTTAATCCGTTATGAAAACCGAATAAAATTTATATCATGACCTTCGGAGAATTCTCTTTTCATTAAAAAAAATTCACCGCTGTAGAATCTACATTATTCTATCTATAACCAATTTTGAGCTGTAAATGAAGTTTTGAAACAATCGCACCCTTAAACGAAGGAGCAAAAAGCTAACATAATCGAATCCATAACCGCCTTGAAATTGTCTAGAGTACCAAGAAAAGCTAATTTAATTGATCGTCCAAAAATTGTTCCATGTTAAAAAGTTTGTAGGGAGTAATTTATAAAGATTGGTTATGTGATGTTTCGCCATCGCCGTTTCGCCCCAGGATGTTTCGTCCCCGTATTACAAAATACTTTAAAATTTAAAATTATGGGCAGTGCTAACAAATGAAATTGTCAAATTTTATATCTATTATTATTATTTATTATTGTCTCAACGGGTGTGGCTCATTTAATCCACCTGCACTGATAGTCCAGTCAAAATAGACATTTCACTTTGCAAAAACCTTAAATGCACTATTACAAACAAAATATCAAAAGTCCCCACCGATCCCACGTCTGCTAAAAAAGTTATTCAAGGTCAACGGTCAACAATATCGGATTTTTACATTTTTCTCGTAAATGATAAGTGTTATCGTAAAAATAGGTTAGACAAAAATTATAGATCATGAAATTCTCTACAAAAGTTATTCTTATACTTTTTTTCGTACGAATCGTTATTCATCAGATATCACGATTCAAAAGTTGGGAAGTTTTATTAGACAGTGTCCTATTGATTGAAAAAATGGTAATATTGGTAATAATTAAATGATTTTCGAAATCGCGATATATCCGGAATAGCGATTCGTACGAAAATAAGTATAAGAATAATTTTTGTAGAGAATTTCATGATCTACAATTTTTGTCTAACCTATTTTTACGATAACACTTATCATTTACGAGCAAAATGCAAAAAATCGATATTGTTGACTTTTGACCTTGAATAACTTTTTTAGCAGATGTGGGATCGGTGGGGACTTTTGATATTTTGTTTGTAATAGTGCATTTAAGGTTTATGCCAATTTTCAGCTGGATGCGAATTATTGCAAACTTTGCACTTTTTTTTGTCTATTTTGACTGGACTATGAAGCAAACTAGCTTATTGTAACCCGTTCCATGCTGAGATCTTAGATGGATTGTGAGGTGGAGACCTATCAGATAGATCTCGATGACTACCTCGGTTACTAACAGTGTGGATGTCCTCTGGAAGGCCGAGCTTTAAGAAATTCTGTTCGGTTCGCGTTGCCTCCCGTTCGTGTTGCCTTCGGTTCGGACACGAGTCCGAAGGTGTAGGTCCCCCTACGTTCCCCGCCACCCAATGGTATAGGTCTACCCAGGCCCCCGGTCGCATCGACCCTGCAAGGTGGTACGACATGGTGACCGGGACCGCCTGTCCGCGATTCGAACCCAGAATTTCCAATCTGAACTCAACCAGCGATCACATCAAGCCACCACTGCGGCTCAAATTTTATATCTATGTAAAGCCTATTGTTTTGATTTAAAACTATTTATAAATTGAAATATATTTGGAAATAAATTACCTCAAGTACTTTGATAAACCGCGATGCCAGTCTTCTATGTTATTATTAGTCCTGTAACGATCATTTACGGTTCTGTTATATACAATCTTAGAATATATAGGTAAGGAAGGACTACTTGTATAATACCATATGCATAAAAAGCGAGACAAAAATCGTGGGTAGAAGCTCCGCCCAGCGGACCAACTTCTAACTCGGTGACTCATAATTGTTATATTTTAAATCGTTATAATGGTTTGTTGCAGTGTTTGTGGGACTTCTAAGACCAAGAAAAATGTTAAAGATGGTATAACTTGGCATACGTAAGTACTTAGAGTTATTTAAATAATTTTATAACAAAAATATACATTTGTGAGGTTATTACCACAATGTGCTTAAATCATAGGCGTACAGTGATTCTATATATTTACATTAATTATCGTTTTTATAATTTAGATTTCCAACAAAATGAGATGAGAAAGGTTATTTTTGGTTTAAAAAAATGAAAATGCCGTTATATTGTTCTCCAACTCCATCGTCACGCTTGTGTTCAAAACATTTTACTGACGACCTTTGTCAATATTTTTAGGCTACGCCACTGGCAATTATATTAACCAGCCGCCATAGCGGACCACTTTTACTCGCATTTTGTATTCAAATGCTCCTTCCTTACCTATATATTCTAAGTATACAATCCACATCACAAGTGTGAATGTAGTGCAAAACCATACTGCATAACGGGGGGGGGGATCGGCGCCAGAGACGAAACGGCGCGGCCGAAACGTCTCCATCCCATAATGATTACATTAAATACATAGAGTACTAAAAATCGAAATAAATATTCTGCAAACTTTGGATAGATAGCAATTCTACATTATTTAACGCACATCTGTTTGGTTCGAGCAAGCCAGATGATAATAATACTATAGTTGCTGCTGCATAATCGTAATGCATATCGTCTACTTACTGTGATAACCAGGTAACTGCAAAATTTTCAAAAATGAGTTAAATTTATATCATAGTGTTTAGTTTTTCGCGCTCTTTCAACGGGTAAAACAAGTAAAGTGAAGTATGTCTCCGTTTATGAGTTATACTATGTTTTAACAATTACTTAGTTTTAGATTTTAACATATTTGGGATGAAGTAAAATACAACACTAATGTTGTTTATTTAGTGTTTATCAAAGATTTATATACTCAAAAACTATTAAATAGATTAATTTTTATCTACGAGTAAGTATATAAGAGCGAAAATTTAATTAAATTTATCAAATAATTTAAACTTTCAAAACGCTATATCTCAAAACTATGTTTATGTCAGTTACCTGGTTTTCGCAGTAAGCAGACGATATGTTATGTTATAAAATATTATTCGCGATGTATGCAATGTAAAACTACCTGCAATTTTCGATCTCCAAAATCGATTTTCTCCAAATTGGCTGAATTAAAGGTTTTTTAATTTTCTTATTATGAAGTTCTAATTAGGATCTAAAGGTATAATGGTAGTAGTGCAGGTCCCGACGACCAAGGTGGCCCTCCCCGTGTTAGATTAAAAGTTTAAATTTAAAAAGATTTTTTGTACTACAATACACACACGGAGGTGTTGTGGAAGCACTTTTCGAGAGGTCGTGAAGACATGTCATTACGACAGTACTAATATGTTGAGGATAAACCATCAATCAATAAGACTGCGCCTTTGGATTAGGGGTCGTTCATAAATTACGTCAAGCAATTTTAAGCATTATTCAACCCTCCCCAACTGCACAAAATCCTAGACATATCTCCAAATATTACGACATGCACCCTTCACCCCCCCCTTTCAATATTTTTTTTTATTAAGCAAAACCCAAAGAACCGTACCTATTTTTTATTAGGCAAAACAAACATCGTTAGTTAGTTCTGTTAATCGTTAGTTATGTTCTCAAAATGATTTACTTTTTAAACCAATAACAGCAACCGTTGATTTTGAACTTGCTATTCATGTAAGCATTAAGATCAATGTCCAGTGCTACCCCCCTATACAGTGTGAATATTTGTGTTTTATGTCATTTATTTCCAGGACGTTACAAAAATTTAAATAATTGCTAGCATTGCAAGATCTTTCAACTTTTTTTTATGTAAAAACGCTAAAAGAAATTGATTTACTTATTTGAACATCTCGTAATTCGAAAACTACGCTTGGAAGGGGGGGGCCCTTTTGGGAAGCCAAATTACAACATTTGATCGACGACTTGTATTCTGACAAAACAATTACCAGGATCCAATTTATAAAAATTCGAATTTTTTTCAATAAATAATAAATTAAAATAAAATTAAATATTTTGGGCATCTGTTATGTTATTGTGTGTTATTTTAAGTTTTTCAATAGTGTTTGGGACGACTCCTTGTATACGTCCTTGTTTCATTTTCAGTAAAAAACATTACGGGTAAGCCTTACAAGATTACTGGTAAGTCTTTGACTTACAGGGATTAAGTATTTATATCGGTGCAATCCACATGTGGGGATCGGTGCAATCCACATCTGACCATCGGTGCAATCTACATATGACCCTCGGTCAAAACCCCCAAAAAAAGGATTAATTTCTTTCCATCGGTGCAGTCCACATACGTCCATTTTAAATATCCACCAAATGAGCGTTTGTATGAATGAATTTGTTGAACCCAATTTTCCATGACCTTTTAGCAAAATCAGCCCGTATCTTTAATGTTACGAAATATATTGTTCTTTAGGTTATTTAATGTTCGTAGTTTGTAAACATAAACTAATGATTTAACATAGCTCTAAAGAAAAGAGTCGAAAGATGTTAAATTTCAAGATCTTGGTGGCCAGTTCACAGGACTAATTTTTGAGTGAACCAATTATTCACCCAACTTTTCCTTCAATAAGGGCCGATTCTACAAAGCAGGTATAAAGTACGAATAAGCTATACTGAGAATAAATCACACAGATTGCGTTCTACAATTGTCGTATAACGTTCTTGTTGGTATAAATTGTGGTTATACCTGGTTTAACTTATCCCTCTGAAAATGGTCGAATACCTGCTCGGATAAGTTATTCTTGTTTTCTATTGGTCAAATCTAATATAAACTATCATTTATTTTAAGAGCGCGCTGCAAATTTTGATGCAAAAACATGTTTCGACAGATGGCGTGCCCTAAAATATTAATCTTTTATAGTTATCTTTTCACCAAAACAGAATTCTAATAATTTATCAAAGTCATATGAATAAACGATAACTAAGCTAGGCAATAAGGAAGTTTGAACTTTCAAAGATAAATATTTTTAAATATATTCAATATTTTCACATGTGCATATCTTTTTGGAATATACTTGTAAATATTCAACATTGGAAGCTCAAAATTCCTTATTGCCTAGCTTAGTTATCGTTTATTCATATGACTTTTATAAATTATTAGAATTCTATTTTGGTGAAAAGATAACTATAAAAGATTAATATTTTAGGGTACACCATCTGTTGAAACATGTTTTTGCATCAAAATTTGCAGCGCGCTCTTAAGGTTGGATTTTAGAGTTTGGCAGTTGAATACAATTTTATTTATTTCAAATGTGAAATTCAATTTATTGTTGTATTTCAAGTGCTTCTATTAAGTTATTTTATTAAATCATTACTTTGATTATTTATAATTAATTAATTGAGGTTTGTGAGTGAATTTAAAATTTTTGTAAAAATTCTTGTTTTTGGATATTTCATTCTCGACCCATGCTTTTAAAAGTTTCATTCTAATAAGTTACATTTTTATGTAATTTATAAAGTAATTTGTAAAATTTTATAAAATAAAAATTATTACAAAAAATTTTAACTCTTTTTAATATTGAAAACATCTAATAGCAATAACCATTGCTAAAAATAATTTAAAAAAAAAGAGAATTTGTTTAATTTTCTGTTTAAACATCTTTTACAACAAAAACTATAACCAATAAATCAAATGAACGCTTCACAACGATGTCAAATAGTTATCCTATGGTCAAATATGCTGCGCAAATGACCTATAATTGGTGCGGAGGAACTAATTCCAGGTATAGTTATACCGACCGTGTACGAGCATTGTAGAACGGAAAAGCTTTTATACCTGGAATAAGGAATAAGTTATACTTCGAATAAGTTATACGGCGAATAACTAATCGGGACTTTATACCTGCTTTGTAGAATCGGCCCTTAAGTCAATTATTACATTAGCAGTGCGACATGTAGCCCTATCCAGTGGCGTAGCTAGGTGGACAAGGGCCCCGGTGCATAAAAATAAATCGGCCCCCCTCCCCCTTTTTCCACATGTTTACATTAGAAATTTAAAAAAAAAAAACAGCTCAGGGGGCCCCCTGGGCTCCGGTGCACTGCACCGCTTTGCCCTATAGTAGCTACGCCACTGGCCCTATCCAGCTGAAACCACATATCTACAAGTCAATATCATCCAATTGATCCAAAAATTATTTATTATCATTAAATAATAAAGTTCCGTAGCATGAAATGTACAGGGTGGTTCAAATTCGCTTCTTCTTATGGGGAAATCGGTAACTATAGGAGATATCGAAAAATGGATGGCGCATCCTCGATCTCTTTTTTTGAGAAAAGCTCAATGACGAAAACCGGAATTCGCTATCTTTTTTTGTTTTCGAGTTATAGCCAAAAGTTCGATTATTGGACTTTTCAATAAATGTCGATATCTCGGTTGTTTTTGAAGTTGCCAAAAAAATGTTGACACTTTCTTCAGACACTTTTTTAAGGGCAACAAGATAGGCTGAATAGATTTTAAATATTTAAGTGAGTTTCCGAGTTATAATACAAAGTTGTGTTTTTTTAAATGGAAACCATAGTTGAATATGACATTTTTAAATAGCATTTTTTATCCTCTTTTCAATGACATATAACATGTGGGGTCCATCATTTCAAATAATTCCCATTTTTTTTAAAAAATGCAATAAAAATAAGAAAAAAACAAAAATTTAATAACATTTTTTGTAAATAACAATAACAATTTTCAAATAAAGCAATAAATAAAAATAGTTAGTATTCAAACTGAAGTCCCTTATTTTCAATATTATAATTTTGTCAAAACGAGACACTACCAAATCTTTATTGGCACCTAAATCATCGTCACCAATTGTTTTTCATTAGAAAACTTTTGTTTAGTTGCTCTTGTGTTTAAAATTGTTATTGTTATTTACTAAAAATGTTATTAATTTTTTGTTTTTTCTTATTTTTATTGCATTTTTTAAGAAAATGGGAATTATTTGAAATGATGGACCCCACTTGTTATATATCATTGAAAAGAGGATAAAAAATGCTATTTAAAAATGTCATATTCAACTATGGTTTCCATTTAAAAAAACACAACTTTGTATTATAACTCGCAAACTCACTTAAATATTTAAAATCTATTTAGTCTATCTTGTTGCCCTTAATAAAGTGCCTGAAGAAAGTGACAACACTTTTTTGGCAACTTCAAAAACAACCGAGATATCGACATTTATCGAAAAGTCCAATAATCGAACTTTTGGCTATAACTCGAAAACAAAAAAAGATAGCGAATTCCGGTTTTCGTCATTGAGCTTTTCTCAAAAAAAGAGATCGAGGATGCGCCATCCATTTTTCGATATCTCCTATAGTTACCGATTTTCCCATAAGATGAAGCGAATTTGAGCCACCCTGTACACCATACAGTTAATTTTTGAAGATACATTGGTTGTTCATGAATTGGGTTCAACAAATTCATTCATGCAAATGCTCATGTGGTGTGCATTTGAATGATATATTTTATCATTGATAATGCCATTAAATAAAACTTTCAAAAACCAAAAAATTACATTAATACCTGATATAGTTTTTGTTTTATTTAAATTTAAAATATGAACGCTCTTAATGAAAGACCCTTTATGGTCCAAACATTTTTTCTGATGATAACTTTTACTATTTTGTTATATGACATAAATGTTACTAATCTAACTTACCTTTGTGCATTTCTTTTCACAACGTAAATCAATTCCATTTGTTTCGAGAGTTAAACAAGGTAAATCTTTTTCTATAGATGAACAACGACACACCACAGTTGTTGTAAGTGGACACGGTGGGCAAGGACCATGATGACAAGGAACTTGACATTGATGTACGTTGGGTTCACCACATTGCAAAAGTTTACTACAAATCTAAAAAGAATATACAAAATTTGAATTACAATAATTTATTATAAACAATTTTTTGTAACTTACTTTATCACAGCAAGCAATTGGATCCAAACAAGATTTTCTTTCTTCCACAAGTTTGGTTTGACCACAAGGGCATTGCTTAATATTTTCAGGTGCTAAAGAGCACGGATCACACAAACCCTTGTGGCACTTACGTTCGCATTTATGATTCCCACAAAATAACATCTTATCACACACATTTTCACATTCGTACAGTTTAGAACCTTTAACTTCTTCTGAACACTTTAGTGTACGTTGTTCTTTTCCACAGTAACACTCTTGTTCTAAATCCACATCGCAATCATCACATTCACCTTCGTGACATTTTTTTTCACAAGTGTGGAATGTACAGGCCAATTCTTTACCACAAATATTTCCACAAGTAATTGGAACGGTAGAACTACACTTTATGAGTGGTTTTGTGGCACCACATCCACAGGAACGAGAAGTCATCACAGAACAATCGGGACAAGGACCCGGGTGACACACTAAAGTACACTTATGAAGACATCCACTTCGTCCTAAACGACCACACACTTGTCCACAACTGTGAGGAATTTCACTTGGATCCATAGGTGGATTTGTAACTTTGTTACAGTAGCACATATACTTAGTCGGTACTTCTTCGTAAACATTTTGGCAGGCTGGGCATCTCCAACCTGTCTCTAATTTCGAGGAGTTGGCCCATTTTTTCGTGCACTGCAAATGTAGGATATGGAAACACTGTTTGCAACACCAGGTCTTATCAGTATTTCGCAATTTTTCGCAACAAACCAAGCATTCAAGTTGGGAGCACTGGATTAACTGTTGAAGTCTCTCTCTTTGTGATGCGGAATCCACTAGTAAAATGAAAGATATAATATAAAAAACCGAACGTTACAACTTAAAAAATTATAAACATTATTGAAATATTTACTTAGTTAGAAAATTGCTTTTTAAAGAAAGCAATTAGAGCAAAGTTAAAATTATAAGGTTTATATTAAAAACAATTAAATAAACCAAAGCTCAAAAAGATCAATAAGAAATACTTACAATTTTTTTCTAAATTCCTCTTACTTTCCAAAGAAGATTTTATTCGATTTTCACATGCAGTTTCAAGTTTGTTATAACCGTTTCGTTTCTTATAACCGTCATGGTAATCGTTTCTTCTGCGATTGTGTCCATAAAAAGGTGGTTCAGTTTCTTCTTCATTCCTTCTAGGATAAGATTTCTTACTATTAAAAAGCGGTTCAGATTCTTCTTCGTTACGTCGAGTGTAAGCTTTTCTACTGTTGAAAGATGGTTCAATGTCTTCTTCGTTTCTCCTGAGGTAAGATTTCCTACTATTAATAGACGGTTCTGTTTCCTCTTCGTTCCTCCTTGGATAAACTTTTCTATTACTATTAAAAGGTGGTTCAACCTCATCGTCATTTCGTCTGGGATATACTTTCTTATTATTGTAATTTCTAAAATCTTGAGAATGAGGAACATTTTCGCGTCTGTTCCAAAATTTCTGGGTGGTTCTCTGCTCTTGTTCGTGATCAAAATTTTTCCTGCCTCTATTATAATCTCTTTTATTGCTATTAAAGTAACTTTTACTGCTTACACTTTCGTTATTGTCAATGTTATTGCTAAAAGATTGGTCGTTATTTACACTTCTACTGGATTCACTAGCACCACCGGACCGAAAGCGTTGTTCACCATTTTTAAATCTGTTGGTTGAGTTGGGTCCATTCCTATTTCTATTTCTCTCAAACCCACCCTCGTTTGACTTGGAATTCGAAGGAAATTGCGAGTTGTTGGTATTTCTATACCAATTATCTTTATTGTTCCAATATGTTGTTTTCCTCACAGCGCCATTTTTACTTCTATTATCTTGAACCAAATTTACTGGTAAAGTACTTGAGCTGGGAATAAACTCTCTAGCCGAAGCGGTTAAATTGGATGTAAAAGTAGGCAACGTATTAGAAGTAGTTTCTTCGAATTGCATGCTGTTGGAGTAGGTATGGGTAGGCAGCATGCTTCTATTCGATTCACTTGGTCGTAAATTATTATAAAATTCTTCAGTCCACCTATTAGCTTCTACAAAATTCGAATCAAAAAATTCCATCAAGTTTTGCAATATCGCGTTATCGCCCAATTTGTTAGCCAATATTATCTATCACACGGCACAATCAAATGAAAATAACGTATTAAGTTGTTTCCGTCAGTTATTTAAACGATTATAAGATTGTGCAATATTTTATAATTATACTTGAATAATTATTATATCACCAACAATTTCACTGATAACAAATTCAAGTAATTGCCACGGTGGATGTCAATATTTTTTAACTAAAACGAGAACGACTAAAATATTTTATAAAATGTCAAACTGACAAATACACTGACAAACTTTGTCAGCTTTTCTGCGTTGGCACCGGATGGCACTCTTATTTTCGCGATATAATCATACAAGGTGTTCCAACAGTTTTAATTAACGGCCAGTCATGGTGGATGGAGGAAACGACATCAACGATGTGACATCACGACGCTCCCTGTTATATTGTACCAAATTGTACTAAAAAAAATTTTACAGTACGAAACGGAATAATTTCAAACTAAAAATTGGATGTATTTTTGTTAGTTATGGTGGCGCCACCATAATTTACGGCAATGTAAATCGCGAATAGAAAAGGATAAACCTGTAATAAATTTATTATACTATTTTATTTATCAACGCAACAATTGGTTAATTCTTTTAAATGTTAAATGATAAATGTTGATGATAAATCGACCATAAATGGTTTTACATTGAATAAGAAAGTTAAAAGAAGTGAAGTGGCATTGAGTGCGAAACTTAATGTGGAAAATAAAGAAAAGCACCTGAGGTGCTTTACTCACTGCCCCAAAAGGTCATAATTAGAGACAGCATGGTTAGGCAAAAATAGATAGGACTTAGGAGGAGCACTAACATAACTCACCAATAGAGAAAGTTTCTTAACGCTAATACACGTTTTGATTGGTTTTAACGTTATAACTTCTCCTAAGTCAGATCTGTTTTTGCCTAACTATCCTGTCTCTAGTCATAATTGAAATTGAAGCACCACAGACCACAGGTGTTTCAAGCGACTTCCTCTACTTGCAATTCCATATCCCCCGGTATGCCGTTTACAGCCTTTAGGGGCTTATCCTCGTGGAGTTGGTGGAAGTACCAAAACCCCTTCCTCAGGAGTTAAAACTGTGAGTTAAAAGCGGTCAGAAAGTTGTCAGATTATACAAATAGTTATTGTCAGATATGACAATCTGTCAAACAGCTGTCAGATTGAAAATAGAAAATCTTTGCAAATGTGACAACAAACGCCAACATCATTTTATGGGCACTTTATTTTTAAAGACGACAGTCAGCTACTCAATGAATGCAGCCAATTTATTGATTAGAAAGAATCAAATACCTTTTTAGGTTAGTTTTTCAAAATAAAGATGGAATTAAATTCTTATAACGAAAATTCTTGTAGAACATGCTTAGGCGAATGCAATAAATTAACGTCAATATACGAAAATAATTCAGACAATCTCACCTTTGCGAATATGATCATGTCGTTTACTTCTGTTTTGGTATGTTCATGTTCTGTATTTTCATTAATTGTAAATCGTTATTTTATTTTAATTATTACTTAAAGTTGGAAGAAAACGACGGATTATATGGGTACATTTGTGAAAATTGCATTACCCAAGTGTCGAATGCTTTTAACTTTATGAAAAAGTGCGAAGAAGTTGATTTAACGTTGAAGTCGTTTCTTAGTTCATGTAAAGCAAATTTAACTGGAGGAGAAATAGAATCTGGTGTTATTGGTGATAACAAGCAAGGAGATGTAAACATTTCAGAGGTGGTTAATTCGCCTAATTTAGATGAATTACTTGAAATCGATGATGGTTGTGATGCTGTTTCAAATGTGAAGAACAAGAAACTATTTGTTTGTAAAATTTGTCAGAAAAGTTACGTACAACATACTGGGTTAGTGTGGCACATGAGGTTGCACACAGGAGAAAGACCTTTCGTATGCAATCAATGTGGTAATTCTTTACGATTAAATATTTTTTAATTTAGTGAATGTGAATTTTTGCAGGTCGAGGTTTTATAAGGTCCGACGATTTGTTAAGGCACCGTCGAATCCACACCGGAGAGAGACCTTTTGTTTGTCAAATTTGTAATAGGGGATTTAAACAAAAATTTCATTTATCTGAACACGAACGATCTCACAACGGTAAAAGAGAACTTAAATGTACGGAATGTGGTAAATGTTTTGTAAGACATGGAGTTTTAAGAACTCACATGAGGACACACACCGGAGTAAAGGCATATGCCTGTAAACTTTGTCCTAAAAGTTTTGTTGGTTCCGATACTCTAGCGAAACACATGAGGACACATACTGGTGAAAAACCTTACAACTGCAGGTAAAAATTCACAAGTTTTCTATCTGTTTGATAAAACGTTGTTTTAGTCACTGTAACCGTTCATTTGCACAGTCCGATCAGTTACAAGTCCACTTTCGAATTCACTCTGGTGAAAAACCATACGTTTGCAACATATGCAGCAAAGCGTTTACACAACAGCACGGTTTAAATGTTCACCTACTCAGTCACACAGGAGAGAGGCCGTTCTTGTGTGCTACCTGTGGAAAATCGTTTATCAGATCCGACGATCTCAAAAAACACACTCGAACGCACAGTCAAGAGAGGCCCTATTTGTGTACTCTTTGCCCCAAAGCTTTCATACAATCGTTTCACTTATCGGAACATTTGAGAACTCACACTGAGAATAAGGTGATTTTAATTATTGTAATTTTAAGCAGCTGATAGTACTAAAATATTGTTGTTGCAGGAATTTTCATGTGGTGTTTGTAACAAAACATTTTCACGTAACGGTTCACTTCGATCGCATTTGAAAACACACACTCAAAGTTATGTCGAAAAACAACACGCCTGTAGTATTTGTGAAAAACGATTTAGTGTCAGCTACTCACTGAATAAACACATGCTGACTCATACTGGGGAGAGACCTCATCAATGCCCATTTTGTTCAAAGGTACCTAATATAAGTAACACTTATTCTCACATCAACTCTTTCGTTCGGCTCATACGTCAATTTAAAAACTACAATAAGTTCTCCTTAGAAGATTTTCCAACACTAAAATAAATTATCTATTGCCAAGATTGAAGCCTGTAACTTCAGCACCATAACTTATACATTAAGAGTAATATCCACTGCTTTTTGAATTCTTCAGCCCATCCTAGTCCACTCCTGGACCATAGGCCTCTCCAGTAATGGAGGTTTTTGCCATAACTCACCACACTGGCTAGACGGGTTGATGAGTAGTCCGCATATCGATTTTTGGACTATAGTTGTTTTACATCCAGTAGCTAGGCTAACCTTCAGATGTGCCTATAGCCCTGTTTTTTGTTAACGGTGGCAATTCGTCAACTTAGGGGGACCGCTGGCTGAACGTGCCCTCCGAAGCACGGAAACTTGGTCATAAGAAAGTTTGACTCTCCCCAGGTTTGAACCTGGTACCCTGCATTCGCATCCAACTGCGTTAGCTACAAGGCAATGACCGTCTCTTTTTGAATAATTTGTGTTGAATGTCATTTACTTCTAGGACGTTACAAAAATTTAAATACAGAAAAATATAAAAACTCTAGTAAGATATAAAATTAATAAGGACCAAAAGAGTTACAAGTTCAAATACAACGCGAGTTGATAGTTAAACTATATAAAACCTAAGGCAATAAAAAATGAAATCTAATGTAAAAAGTGTAGTTATAAATGAACATAACCAATTGATAAAAATATAAATTTATGTGTATTATTAACTCGTAAGAATATTTAATTATAGTTACTAAATTGTAACTTGTATTATTTTATATTCAAGTTAAGGATAAATAAAAATTAAAATTGGATGTATATACAGGGTGTCCCCGCACTCACTTTACATAACTTAGGTAGTGATAGAGGACACTTTTCTAAGAACAATATTTAACAAAAATTTTTTTCTAAGTTCAAACCCTCGAGAGTTAGGCCTCTTTAAAGCATTTTTTTTTAATTTCCACCTTCACGTGGCCATAGCCCCGAAAATATTGATTTTTAAGTAAAATTGGTTTAGTGATTTTTTAAAGAGCATGAAATAATCTACAAACTAGATTCTAACATTTTATTGTCGAAACTCAACGGCTCTCGAGTTATGAATTAAATTAAGTTAAAAAATGTCGAAAAATTTGAGCTTTCCTTTTTTTTGGTTTTTTTAAATAACCTGTATCTTTTAAACGAAAAATTTTACAAAAAATCTGACGCCCCATTCCGGATAGGAAATTTAACGGACTACAACTTTTGTCCAGTAAAAATTTTTGAGAAACCAATCCATTTCACAGAAAATCAGAAAATAATAGACAAGGTAGCTACAAAACAAAAAATTAAATTCGCAAAATTTTTATTTTTTTTGAAAAATTATTTTATTAATTAATTTTAAACTATTAGATTATTTAAGTAAATGTTGAAAATGACCACCCTCATTTTCAATACACAGTCGTGATCGTTTTAAAAGATGTTTGTCGAAAAAAATCGAAAAAAGTCGATTTTTCGACACTTTTAATCGCAGAAATTCGATTTTTTGACACTTTTTCACACTCAGCGATCGACCAAAATTGGCCTCGTAATCGACCGGTCGACCCTTCGACCATGTAGACCACCCCTGGTATAGTGGCTTTTAACAAAAAAGGAAGTGTTATAAATAATACTATAAAACATCTTTTAAAACGATCACGATTGTGTATTGAAAATGAGGGTGGTCATTTTCAACATTTACTTAAATAATCAAATAGTTTAAAATTAATAAAATAATTTTTCAAAAAAAATAAAAATTTTGCGAATTTAATTTTTTGTTTTGTAGCTGACTTGTTTATTATTCTCTGATTTTCTGTGAAATGGATTGGTTTCTCAAAAATTTTTACTAGACAAAAGTTGTAGTCCGTTAAATTTCCTATCCGGAATGGGGCGTCAGATTTTTTGTAAAATCTTTCGTTTAAAAGTTACAGGGTTTTGAAAAAAAACCAAAAAAAGAAAAAGCTCAAATTTTTCGACATTTTTTAATTTACTTTAATTCATAACTCGAGAGCCGTTGATTTTAGACAATAAAAGGCTTAAATCTAGTTTGTAGATTATTTCACGCTCTTTAAAAAATCACTAAACCATTTTTACTGAAAAATCAATATTTTCGGGGCTATGACCACGTGAAGGTGGAAATTAAAAAAAATGCTTTAAAGAGGCCTAACTCTCGAGGGTTTGAATTTAGAAATAGATATTTTCGATACTAGTGCGAAAAAGATACTTTTCCACGCGTATCGAACAATATTTTTTCTAATAGTTTTTGAAAAAGAACCAACAACATACTTTTTATACTTAATTTAAAATAATTTTATATACTTTATGAAAATATATATAATATTTAAATTTGACGGTTGGTAGCCGTGGTATTATTGACTACCAACAGTACTTTGGTATACTATATTAATGATCATGAATCATGATCAGTGTGATCAGTTACAAAAGAAAATAGGTTAGTGATCGCAGGTTTTTTTAAATTTGGTGCAATGCTCAACTTTATGGAGCTGTAATTCCATGTTGTGATCGACATTGTCGAACTTTTTCTTTTCCGCATTAGTTTCCCTTCTCTTTTCTCTTTCCCACACAGCATTACTTTTCCGCACTAGTGCGGAAAAGTAATACTTTTCCACACTCTTTTGGATATCACAAAGTAAGACTTTTTCAAACACTATTAGAAAAAAAATTTTTGTTAAATATTGTTCTTAGAAAAGTGTCCTCTATCACCA